>CM033725.1:44720401-45456319 GCA_019671005.1 Hibiscus mutabilis
GCAAGATTGTCGGCAGACAATGGTCAACAACAACGGTGGTGGTGGCAGCGGAGGCGGCAGAAGAAAAATAAAGGGATTAGGTTTATTAGGGTTTATGATATTAAGAAGCTTTTGATGTATTTGATTCTAACATATCAATTAAAAATACTATAAAAATATAAAAAGTTTATTAAATCTAATTTCTATTTTTCTTTCAAAATAATTTTAATTATAATTTGAGTCCTTCGGATTTCTTTCTAATCTTTATTAAACAATTAATGGTATTCAGCGACATATTGTGTTAATAGTGTTCAGCAGTGTGAGGCGTCTGTTGTAGTTTTTTTTATTGAATTACTAGTTCACCAATCTAACCTCAGTAAAACTTTAAAAATATTTTATTATTAATAATAATTTCAGTTTAATGTGGTAGGGCGGAGAAATGGACAATTTACATAGATATTGTTGGCAGAAATTTTTTTCCCACACTATTGTTGTGGGCAGATTATTTCCAGGAATATTGCACTTTGAATAGTGCAGCCGAAGTCAGTGGCTGATGGAATTGACTTCCAGCCAAAGTCTTGGCCAGCTGAATCTGACTTCAAGGGAAAAAAATTCCCCAAAGTCTTGGCCAGCTGAGTCCGACTTCAAGAGGAAAAAAACTCCTCGGCCAGCCTGCATGCTCTGCATGCATGAGAATCTGATTCTCAACTGGGAGAAAAGATTGGTGCCTGGAGAAACGAAAATTGAGAAAGAAAAATGTAGGTTTTGAATTGGGTGTAATTAGGATTAGTAGGGTTCTGATTTTTGAGATTGATAGATTGCAGTCTATTTTTGGGGAAGGGTTCTGATTCAAATATAGGTATAGGTTTATGCATGAAAAATAGGTTATGATTCGAATATAAATTTAGGCTGGGTTTATAGTTTATTTTCTGGGAAGAGTGGGTAGCAGATTCAATTTTTGGGAGTGGTGGATGTGATTTTTGAATGGTGATGGGTTTAAGGTATTTTAAAATGTATAGGGGTAGAAGGTTAAAAATTTATAGTTGTTAGTTAGGCAGAGATAGGGGTAGTATAAGGGATAAAAAATTTAATTTTTTTGTTAAATAGTTAGGTTAAGGTTGGAAGGAAGTTAAGATTGAAGAATAATAATAATAATAATAATAATAATAATAAGAAGAAGAAGAAGAAGAAGAAGAAAATAGTGGAGAAAATATTGTAAGTAGATTCGAATTTTTTTAGAGTTTAGTTTTTTTTAGTTTGGTAATTTTATTTTGTAAGTAGATTCGAATTTTTTTAAGTTTGGTAATTTTTTTAGTTTCGTAATTTTATTTTGTTATTTTGTATGTTTCATATATTTTTAATTTTTTTCATGTAGTTTATAATTTGAGTTAGTTCGAATTTGGATTGGATTTGGATATTTTAAAATTTATTTGTAAAGTTGATTTACTATGTTAGAAAATTTATTATGTTCATTTTGATAGGATAAGTTTATTATTAGGAAATATATTCGAACTATATATTTTAGAAAATTAATATAATATATTTATTAAAAGATATATATTCGAAAAAAACTCATCCATGATGTTAGGAACCGAAGTTATTCTTTTATTTCATTATGAGCATTTTAATTTAGTATGTTTTATTTCGATCATGCAGAGAAAATGAGCAACAACAAATTTATGGCGATTGTTCATTATAATGGACAAATGGTGAAAACTGATGTCAGGGTTGTATTTGATTCTGAAAGCAGTACGAAGATGAGATTCGATAAGGAAATCATGCTTCGAAAAATGGAGGAAATGTCACAGAAAATTAGGAAAGAGATTCATGGTTTACGTTACCGATGGATGACACCTGACAATCTGGTCAAATATTGTGCAATCACTCTCCAAGATGATGACGATGTTGCAATGATGATTGTAGAGCATGATTCTATGGGGATTCGATATATCGAGTTGTTTGCCGAGGTGCGTGATGTTCCCATCCCATCTAGAAACGTAGTTGGAGAACCAACTCAAATGAATTTTGGTGATGAGATTGATATGCCCAGAGGTAGTTTTATTGCAATGTTGACAAGTGGGACATCAAATGCATTTCATCAAGCTGAGCCTTCAACATATGCTTCATCTCACGGGCCGGGTGTTGACCCTACTGTTAAAGCTGATGTGGAACTCTTACGCGGTTGATGGGGAGAAACACTTGACGATTCCAGCGAAGATGAAGATATTAGGGATCACGATTTGTTCCCTGATGACGTCGGTGCAACCCCTAGTTTTGGTGTTGGAGAATTTGTTTTGACTAGGTTTAGGGTTTACATTCTATGAACCTCCTTCTCACATGAGTTCGGTGGATTTTGATGCAATGAGGGCGCCTGAATTCCCGGATTTGCCCCGATTAACCTTGAGTCAGCAAGTGAATTATATGTTAAGCTTCAATTTGATGACAAGAATGAAGCTATATTGGCAGTGAAAGAGTACAACATCAATAACCACGTGGACTACGTTGTCGCAGAATCCAGCCAGAGGACTTTCTTTGCCAAATGCGTGAAATACGGACATGGTGCAATTGGAAGATCCGAGTAACGAAGTGGTAGAGGTCAAATCGTTGGGAGGTCACAAAGTATAATGATGTTCACACATGCTTACAAACTTTAATCGACCAGGACCACCGAAAATTAGACTCCAGCGTAATAAGCCATCACTTAATAAAGTTGGTTGAAGCAAATCCACGGGTTCTAGTTTCAACGATTTAGGCAAGCATTGGGAAACAATTTGAATACCAAATAAAAACAAGAAGGCATGGCGTGCAAGGGATAAGGCAATGGACTTGGTGTACGGTGATTACGATAAGTCGTACAACGAGCTACCAGCTTTATTAGTTGCACTGGCACATTTTATTTTGGGCACCATAGTGAGGTATCAAACCAAGGATGCGTACGACCGAGAAGGCCAAATTGTTGAATGCCATAAATTTTTTCATTTACTTTTCTAGGCGTTCAAGCCTGCCATCCAAGGCTTTCCCTATTAGAAACGTATGATCCAAGTCGATGGCACATGGTTGTACAGGAGATACTCTCATATACTGTTGGTTGTTGTTGCGCAAGATGGTGACAACAATGTCTTCCCGATTGCATTCGCAATTGTTGAGCAGGAGATGGCGTACGCTTGGAATTTCTTTTTGACGAATTTATGTGAGCATGTCATCCAAGAAGATGGGGTCTGCATTATATCCGACCGAGGGACGGGTATCAAAGCAGCAATTAATCGAGACGGAAGTCGTTGGACATCGCCATACGCATACCCTGCCTACTGTATTCGTCATATTGGTAAGAACAGCTACGAGCGGTTCAAAAATAAATATCTTCACAATGAGATTGTAAGAATGGGTAAGCATCTTTTTTTCAAACTAAATTTTCCATAATTTGTATATACATTTATTTATTTATTTATTTATTAATGTTTGTTTTTTTATTTGCGTCGATACTAATAATATTATGACACAGGATATCTACTAACGCGACCATATTTTGAGAGGAAGATGGCGAATTTAATGAAGTACGGAGAACATGTTTGGAGTTGGGCAAACGAAATCGAGAGGGAAAGATGGGCCCAATCATATGACGAAGGTGGTAGACGATACGGGCAAATGAATACCAACCTTGTGGAGTGCATAAATGGAGTACTAAAAGGATCACGCCATTTACCGATAGCAAGCCTGGTGAAAGAGACGTACTATAGGTTGGCGAAAGTTTGGGTAGTTAAAGGGAAAGAAATCGAGGCCTTATTAAATATGGGGCAAAGTTGGGCTCTCAATCTTGTGAAGAAAATGAAAGAGAACATGACAGAAGCAATATCGCTAAAGGTTCACAGCTTCGACCGAGCTAATCAGACATTTAATGTTGTTGGTGCCAGACGCAAAATGAAGCAGCGCACTCAAATGTATTTCGAGTCGATTTAGACATAGGTGGTGTGATTGTGGAGCATTCCAGGCATGGCGATATCTATGTATTCATGCAGTTGCAGTGTGTATACATGTAGGGGTTGACCCGTATACTTTTTTTGATGAATGCTTCGATCTCCACAGGATGGTCAATATTTACAGAAGTGAGTTTCCACCGATTGCAAATTCAATTTATTGGCCGTCGGTAGAGCATGAAAAATGGTTACCGGATCCTACACTCCGTAGATCTCCAAATGGCCAACCTAGATCGACTCGCATCTATACCAGTATAGATCTTCATGATAGAGAGAAGGGACAGCGAAAGAGATGTACCATATGTAGGGCCGAAGGACATTCCAGATCAAACTGTCCAAATAAACCAAGGTTTGTGTCAATGCCTATGTGATTTCCAACGTTTGTATTTGAAAATACTATTAATGTCATTTTATGTTGTTCAAGTTTGTTTGGACTTTAAATTATTTTTGAAAGATCTAATATAATCGATTAAGTCCAAAAATATTTTTCTTTTAAATTGTTATAATCGATTAGTTCAACAATTGCTAAATTCAAATTATTCAGTTCTCGATCTTATATTGTACTAATTAATTTGGATAATCGATTGACTATAATAAAAACGAAGGATAGAAGAAACTAAACAACTTTCTATTTTGGTCATCTGATTTGCTTGCAATGTTAGATACAAAATAAAAATAAAAAACTTATTCAAACATTACATTTTAACATAGTCCACTAAAGTTATTAAGTACTTAAAATAAAAAATCTAATGATGCTTACGTCCACCGATACCACACCCCGGTGGATGACGAGACCGATCGGGATTGCGTTTACCATGGGGCTGAAGTTGATGCTCTTTATTGCCATCATCATCGTCCTCATTCTCGATTCCATCTACAGCAGTACCACTCATTCCAATTGGCCCACATGTGAAGAACAAGGACTGTGGTGGTGTTTGCTGAACATAGGGGTCCCAAAATCGTGTTGGTACGGATATAGAAGGATCGATCCTTGAAGAACACTCGATGAGGCAGTCATCATCGGGGAAAATGCACCATAAGGGTTGGCCGCAAGAGGCGTCAAAAAATCCATGTTCTGACCCAAGTTTGAGTAATTGGGTGTCTGTGGCGAAATAAACTCGGGTCTCTATAAATTAGGATCATCAAACCCTACATTACCTGAAGAGCTCCCTCCCACATTACCTGAATAGCTCGAGCCAACTGGTGGATATACAAATGTAGCAGGCTAAAAAAACCCTATATTATTCGAGGATCATGGGGCCACTTCCGGTTGTACACAAGTAGGAGCCGATTTTTCCCCCATATAGCCATTAGCGTTAATCTTCTCATATCTAGCTCCCATGTCGTTGGCCAACCCGTAGGGTCTCTACTACAAATCTGTTGCCCTTGTGATGAGCCCGTTACAGCCTTCGATGATTTACTTTTGTCTCTATATTTTTCTGGAACCTTTCGCATTCCTCCCGTTCAGGCTGATCTGTTAAGTATGGTATTCCATGACTACGATAGTAGATCATGAACTCTAAACTCTCGAAATCAAAATCAGCAGCTTTCATTGGATCCGAAACTGACGAACCTTTGTCGTTCCACAAAGCAATATAGTTTCTATGTTCGACTTCCCAATCCGTATCTGGCCTGCCACGTCCATCATAGCCATGAAGATGGTAATGGTCACATGGAATGCGCGAATAGGCTGGTGGAAGCCAAATTGCCTCAATACTATATCCGCAAAGTGAAACTCGACAGTAGAGAAATGGATCAACGGTGTAACACTACACCGTGAAAGTGAATCCTTCATCAAATATCCCGGTAGAAATATTTGGTCATCATTGTAGGCCTTCCAAATAAACTACAAAAAATAATGGTTTAAAATAATACATATAACTAACTAAGATTTCAAAAACACATTTAACGTCAAAAATTACTTTCCATTCATATACATGTTCCTGACAATGAGAATCAATAAGAGATCTACAAACTCTGACGTTGTTGTGCGCCAACCCTGTCTCATGCTTTTCCTCGCACCATCTGCATACAAATCACAATATATTTAAAGAAAAAGTTAATTTAATTAATTTAAATATTCAACTAAGAATAAGGATATATATTTACCTTGAAACGAGAGGGAAATGCACATTTGTTCGAGTAAGCGGTGTAAAAAAGGGAAGTCGTTGCCATGCCCACACTTACAACAATAACAAGCAACAACCAATACCGCCTACACTCTTACCCTTTTGCAGTAAAGCGCCCTTGCACAACTCGCGATACAAGCACGCTAATATAGTTGATCCCCAACTATATTGACAACTAGGTTGCCAAAGAGTATCCAAAAAATGAAGATACCTTACACTGACCATATTTCCAGATTTATCCGGCATCAGTATCCCTCCAATCATCTGTAGGATATATGCTCGACTGACCATATAAATTTCATCAATTTTATTATACTCAACGAGTTGAAATTCACTCTTTAGCCAACTCATTTTCACACGAGACCCTTTCACGTTACTTCCATAGGGTACCTTCCCAAGGTACCTTTCATGAATTTCAGCCGTTGAGCCCTCAGTACGCTCGACCACTGGTTTCCCGTTTACTGGGACCCCAATAAGATAAACCATGTCCTCGAGGGTAATCGTGCATTCTCCGCAAGGCATATGGAAGGTATGCGTTTCAGGTCTCCAACGCTCAATTAGAGCGATAATCAATCCGAGCACCAACTTGTACCCACGGAGGAACGTGGCATGATAAAATCCTGCCATGTCTAAGAAATTCTCGATTCTGTGGTCTAGGGGTTTATCTACCATGCACAAATGATGTTTAAATGTTTCCTCTGCATCTTGTAAATAACACATTATTTAAACATAATTATTAACAAAAAAACACAGAAGTGACCTATTTTGTAATGAAATAATTTTTAAAAAAAATATACCAACTCATCAACTCTAAGGCTAGTAATGTGTCGATTCTGTAAATGCAACAATGGAGCTTGCTCAGCCATCCTACATGACAAGTAAGAAAATATTAGTAAACCGAGACTAAATCTACCATGTTAAAAAATAACAATTATAATAAAATAAAAAATAACTCGGATAATCTTACTTTAAACTACCATATCAAAGGGAAAATATTTTAATACTTAAAATTTAATTACGTATTTTCTTATTTTCTATTAAATCATTAACATCGTCATTTTTTATTCAACCACCTATAAATAAATAAATCTAAATAAATTAACGAACTTAAATAAAATAATAAAATACAAATCAAATCAACTTACTATATTTTTTTCTCAAATATCTTCTTCAGACATAAATCAAATTAAACGTTTTTTCTCTTATATTCAAACAATTTTTCCATATTCTCAAAATCTCTCCACCTATTTAACACAAAATATTTAAACTATCTCCCCATATAACATTGAAAATTGAAACATCAAATAAAAATTAACAAAAAATAACGAACTTAAATTAAACAATAAAATATTAATTTACTTACTATATTTTCTTCTCAAATCTCCACCTATTTAACGCAAAATTTTCAAACTATATTCTCTATAACATCAAAAATTCAAACATTAAAATAAAAATTAAAAAATTATTGAACAATAAAATAATACAACAAAGTATTTCTCAAATCCCCACCTATTTAACACAAAATATTCAAATAACAACTTCAAAATTAATCAAACAAATAAGTTAACTTACTATATTCTCTTAAAAGTTCCTTCTTCTCTTCAACCACCTATTTAACACAAAAAATCACAAATTTTAATTTAAAAACACAAAAATTTGATTTTCGTAATTACTATAAAATTAAATATACAAAAATAAACAAATTAAAAAAATACTACTTACTACCTATAATTATTCAAAATAAATACTTACTCTAATAAAATTCTCCAAATCTCCAAATCTTCTTCTTCTTCAAAATATTTTCTCTCCAACCTAAATTAAACAATAAAATACAACAAAGTATTACTATATTTTCTTCTCAAATCCCCTCATATTTAACACAAAATATTCAAACAACAACTTCAAAATTAATAAAACAAATAACTGAACTTACTATATTCTCTTCAAAGTTCCTTCTTCTCTTCATCCACTTATTTAACATAAAAAATCACAAATTTTAACTTCAAAACAAAAAAAATTGATTTTCGTAATTACTATAAAATAAAATATAAATAAATAAATAAATTACAAAATACTACTTACTACCGATAATTATTCAAAATAATAATGATAAATAAATTACAAAAATAAAATATTTAGTATAATAAAATTCTCCAAATCTTCTTCTTCAAAATATTTTCTCTCCAACTTAAATTAAACAATAAAATATAACAAAGTATCACTATATTTTCTTCTCAAATCCCCTCATATTTAACACAAAATATTCAAACAACAACTTCAAAATTAATCAAACAAATAACTTAACTTACTATATTCTCTTCAAAATTCCTTCTTCTCTTCAACCACCTATTTAACACAAAAAATCACAAATTTTAACTTCAAAACACAAAAATTTAATTTCAAAATAAATAAATTACAAAAAATACTACTTACTACCTATAATTATTCAAAATAATAATGATAAATTACAAAAATAAAATACTTACTATAATAAAACTCTTCAAATCTCCAAATCTTCTTCTCATTCTTCAAAATATTTTCTATCCCTCTACACTATATACCTTCAACTCACCCCTATTTAACCTCACAAAAATTAAATCTCAACCACTCATACCGCCTACCCAATTAAATACCATCATTCATCCAACCAATACCAATTACACCCTATTTACCTTTCTCAATTTTCGTCCATGGCAGATTCAGATTCTGCATGCATGCAGTCTGTCTCGTCCAGCCAAAGTCGGATTCAGCTGAGGGAGACTTCAAGCCAAAGTCGGATTCAGCTGAGGAAGACTTCAGGAATTTTTCACCCAAAGTCAAATCCTATTGAATATGCCTTTAGGGAATTTTTTTGAGGTTCAACTCCATCACAATCCGACTTCAATTTACTATTTCAACTACAATATTTCTGGAAATAATCAAGCTACCGCAATAGTTTGAGAAAAAAAATTCCCATAGCAATATCGCTATAAATTTTTCGCGGAGAAACTATCTTAGACATGGTAATTAACAATTTGTCAGAGCCTAGCTAGAGGGATAGTATAGCTTGGGAGATAGTTTAGGACACATTTTTTATTGAGTGTCCTTGTACCTTGTTTTTTTTAGCAGACTCTATTTATTTGGATAATAATACATACACATTATCTAAAAAAAAAAAGTTAATGGATTGAAAAATAACGTTCCTCGTAACAACATCAAAGGTTTATAAAAAAAAGAGAATAAAATATAGCATCAAATACTAATAAAATAAAAGAAACTAAAGAGGAGAGGAGAGGTTAATGTGGAGTCATTTGGATTTCTCACTTCTTCTTTAGTAAACAAAATTATGGTGTTAAAGGTGAAATATTATCCAATGGTGTAAAGTAAACTAAATTAGGCCTAATACGAGTCATTATTGATGGTTCATCACTTCCATTGTTGTTTTCTTTACCGTTATTAACGGTCTAAGCTCACACACTTTTTCTATAGTTTACTGAAAAAGTTCAAAAACCAAATATTTATACGAACAAAAAAATCACCAGACCCAAAAAAAATATTTTATAATTTAATAATATATTCAAATAAAATGTATATCCATATATAAACTAATTATTAATTTAGCTAAAAATGTTTTATTGAATTAGTAGTTCATCAATCTAAACATTTATTAAAAAGCTAAAAATATTTTATTGAATTAGTAGTTCATCAATCTAAACATTTATTAAAAAGCTTATAATTTAATAATATATTCAAATAAAATGTATATCCATATATAAACTAATTATTAATTTAGCTAAAAATATTTTATTGAATTAGTAGTTCATCAATCTAAACATTTAATAAAAACCTTATTAAAAAAACTAGTCCTTTTTTGCTATTAAAAGCCTTTTCTGGCAATTAGAACTGCTTAATTACTCGAATCCGTATTCAGATTCATGACTTAGTATTCTAGGAAATGATTTATGTGTCAAATTAAACTAGTAAATGATCGATAATATACTTAAAAATTAATTAATATCAACGAAACTCGACGGAAAAAATCATTTATTCCTTTTTAGTATCTTTTTTTACGTCCAACGCTAAAAATGTTAAATTCAAGTCTCGATCCTAAATTCTAAACTCTAAAAATTTACTCTACCACATATTTCCTAAACCTTAATCATAAATTATAATCTTAATTTTTTTAGTGTAGTTGTCAGATCTGAGTTTACCAAGTAAGAAAGGTTTTCGGACTCAGCTGAAGAAGATTATTGGAAAAATTGTAAGTTGCCGAGAACTGGTGATTTGTCAACCCTAAACACAATGCCATTACACCGAAGTACTCCTTTGTTGAGTTCTAATACTTTGGTGCCACCACCTTATTTGAAGATTTTAGTTTTAATAATTTTATTTCTCAGGTGGCACGTGTCACCTTTTTGGAGTAGGAAAGGTTAGCGTGAATGTCATGGCTTTACCACTGAGGCAAATGCGCATAGGTGATATGGACTGGTGTTCAAAAAAAATATATGTAATATCGAGCGCAAAATATAATGTCTTAATATGTTGTTAATGCCATGAAAAAATAAATAAATATGGATTAAGGGGACTCGAACACCATACACTTGAGATGCATAAAAACATTTAAACTACTAAAATAAATTTATTAATAAAATTAAAGTTGACACAGTTATATTTTTAAACTAAATTTAATATTTTTTTCACAATTGTTTTTTATAATTTCACATATATAATGATTGAATTATTTTTTAACTTAACTAATAATTTCACTATTTATTAAAAATATCTAATTAAATTATTATATATGTGAATTTATATTATAATTTTAAAATTATATTAAAAGTTCATTTTTTTATCGATAAGTATGATTTTTATTAATAACAAATCATACAGAAAAAACTAATAGAGGCCTCGTTAAAACCCCCTTAAACCTAGTCAGAGGAAAATAGTGCACCTAAAAGTATATAAACCGAACAAACACGAAAAGGAAAGACACAATCTGCACACCAAGTGCGAACAAATACAAGAAAAGAGAAAACGCCTAACCCAAGACAAAAAAAATAAGCTCAAAAGACTACTCAACACTAGCTTGGCACCAAGTCACGACATCACCCTTGCCAAAGCATCCAAGATATCATATGCTTCTCGATAAAGACCACAAACTCCAAGTACTACAGCTAAGAAGTAACAAGTAAGAGTGATTGCAAACATGTACCTGTGTCCACCAACACACACTGTACAAAAATGATCATCCCCATAGCAAACGACAACATAAGACTCCTTTATTAGGCATGGCCGTGCACTTCGATGATACGCGAGATATCCTTCATGATTGTTTCCTCATTACTCATTGTACATGCCCCAATAAGTTTGCTCAACTCGATTATTTCTTTGCTTCTCTCAAGATGACATTTTTTCGATTGATGAAGTCAGAATCAGAAAGAGACCCGTTTACAGCACCTTGACATTTTTTCTGATTTTTTCGTGGTCTCCTTCTACCATTTTTCTTCAATTTCTTCTCTGCTTCAATCCTTTCTTCTGGCTGCATGAAACTAAAGACCACAATTGATACACTTCTAACCTTGTGCAGGGTCCCATTATACTCTATTATTTCCATATTTGACGCCTTATTAAGCAAGGCGTTATTCACATTTCAATCACTACATATGTGCCTCTCAACTTGTTCAATATTCATGCTTGGTTGTTGTTCCATCTCCTCAATGTTTATTCCCATATTAATTCCATCCACCGCTCGATCCATAATTGACACGGTTTCATCCAATGTTGCTACTTCACCCGACATTGCTAAAATTCGTCAATCTTCTCAATGCGGACCATCTGTAGCACTCTCACTGCAATCTAGAACCCTCAAGTCAAGGCGTCGCATTACCTCCAAGAGATCCTGTTCAAACCCGTGTGCCACGTCCCCTAAAGAATCCGGTACAATGCTGCCCTCTGAACCCCTCACCAACTTGTTCACAATGAGCGTATTTATGGTTGGGGCCTCCTCAACCACCTCAGCAGTTTTGATCGGTGTCTTCTCAATCCCACTCTTAGTGACTTGATAATGAAAAACATGTTGAGCTTTCTCCTTTTCTACGTTTTCCTCACCCACACTCTCATCCTCATCCGATTCCACCTCTCCATCCTGTGCAGTTCGGAATAAGCTTTCTATTTCTTGAACACGCACAGGATATATCCTCCCATTCACCACAAATTCCACAACATCCTCAATTTTATTCATCATATCCGTTTCGATCAAGATACAACCATGTTCAAACAATGTCAGTGCAAACGTATCTTTATCAATATACACAAGGGATCCTCATACCTCTGCAATATTTTTGAACGTATGCTTCGACCATGCCTGAATTGGAACTCCTCCTACAGTCAACCATACATGTCTTCTATCCAATTTATATCTGACGACCATTCCTGGACCGTCTCAAACCATTGCAACAAAACTCTTGATTCCAACAATTTCCTTCGAGATTCAACATCATTAAACATAAGCAGAAAAATGGTCATGTTATCCTTATAATAGAAAATCCATCCAATTTGGCTCTAGTAAACTCACTAGACAATTTCGCCAATGTTGTTGCACGTATGCTTCATCCGATCGCGCTACATCGCAGGATGTCTACATTGTTTTCATCCACCACTCCAACCACATGCTTTCGAATTGGTCCCATTGTGAACGACCTAGGATTTGCAGTATCCTCTCTACCAATCGGCCTAGACTCACTCTGTGGAACTTGATGTCTTTTTCTCCGCCAGAACATCTCACTCATATCCCTTCTCGCCATCGAAACTCTAATGTATGCTCCATAAATCCATGCCCCCTCCAATCTTTCTATCACGCGATATGCATCTCTTTCTGATTCCATTCTCACAAAGCCATACCCAGCTCCATTCTTCGCTCTCTTTTGGGGAATAAACACATCGGCTACGATTCCATGACGATCACAAACTTGCCACAATCATTTCTAGGGAATCTGATGGGATAGATCAGTAACAAACAAAGTCCAT
Organism: Hibiscus mutabilis; assembly: GCA_019671005.1. Classification (NCBI taxonomy): domain Eukaryota; kingdom Viridiplantae; phylum Streptophyta; class Magnoliopsida; order Malvales; family Malvaceae; genus Hibiscus; species Hibiscus mutabilis. The sequence goes on from CM033725.1 coordinate 44,733,489, forward strand.
AGCCTCTGGCCTCCATTCCCTGCAATACCTCAGTAGTTCCTTTCCATTCACCAAGACACGAAACACAACTATAGTGTACGAAGCACAAAAACGTGGAGAAATCAGATTGTGACACACAAACACCTGGTGTGCCCAGTCTCAAACACGAATATTCAAAAAAATGAGTATATCAATATATTCCAAAGGCCACGAGAGGTGCAGTGTTGGTAACTTTTTAATTAAGCAAGAAGAAAGGAACAACCGACAAAGACATATGACAGTCACTTGGAGAGTTTGGAGAGAAAGAGTGTTGTGTTGGTAGGAGAAAACTTGTTAAATCGTGAGATAAAAATTAGATCACGAATTAGACATATGTACATACCATATTAGATTGATTTATTAAAAGTTGATTTAACGAATCTAAACTCACGAACATAATTCAAATAAATTGATATAATTTTAAAATTTTGATATAATATATAATAATTTAAATAAATATTTTAAATAAATATTAAAAATATTAATTAAGCTAAAAAACTAATTCAATCATTATGTATGTTAAATTATAAAAATAAATGTGGAAAAGAAAATTTGGTTTGGAAATGCAAAAATTTTAAAATCATTTTTATTTTAAACCATGCATTAACAATAATTTAAAACTATATATAAAATATTGTTAAATTAATTTAATTAATAGATTTATTTTTTAGTGGTTTAGATGTTTTTATGCATCCCAAGTGTATGGTGTTCAAGTCCTCTTAATCCATATTGTTATGTGGATCAATCGATGTACAAATGGCAAAGAGGGGTGAATTAGCTTTAAGAACTGAAGAGAGGAAATTGGTAAATAAAAAATGTAGGCACAAGAGATTTAGAATGGTTCAAGCTTCGAACAAACTCTACATCCACTACCTTAGCTCCCACTAAGGATTTTGAACTAATTTCACTAGAAATTCTTCCCATTTTCTCGAATTAGGAGGAAACCTTACAAAGCGATTAAGCTTTCTAGCTAAAACTTCATCAAGACTCACTCTTTTACAAAGAAAGATAGCAAATAGAAATTAACCTCTCAAAGGTAGATATTTTGCTCCAATTTACAAGTTCACTCAGCCTAACTTGAAAGAAAATGGATACAATAGAATTACACAAGTGGGTACAAAGATTTGACTCTATAAGGCTCAAAGTGGTTAGATTTTTGCTTGATTGTTTTTCACTTGATCATTAGTTTTTGTTGTAGCTTTGGAGGCTTGCTTTTATACCTTCTAATTGAATTCTAACCGTTTTGGTGGTTGGCATCATCAATAGAGCCGTTGGGCTCTCTTTTTTCCCACCATAAATGCACTTCTACAACCAACCTTATCAGTACGCGAAGGGCCGTATCTGTACTTGTCTCAAAACAGAAAGAGTCGTTGTGTACAAAATACAGGGGCGTATCGATATGCGGGATAGCGTATCTGTACGATCTTAGTGTAAAAGGCGTATTGATACGGGAAAGCCGTATCGGTACGAGTTTTGCTCACTAGAATCAGGGATGAAAGTTTAGCAAAAAAGGTATCAGTACGCTTCTAAGACGTGTCGATACGGTTCAACGACCATTTAAAATCCACTGATTCATATAACTCACAAGCAACAGCTATAAAATTTAATGCAAAAATTTTGTAAATCTGAACAAATCGTATTTATACAGGGTGGTACTTCAAAGTGTGATCTTAAACCCAGATGAAATAGTATCGGTACGGGTGAAACCATATCAATACACTAAAGCCTAAATACAAGCCCAGATTGAATACAGTATCGATACGAGGATAACCGTATCCGTACATTTTGACAATTAAAATTCCAGTATTGAAAATCTGTATCGGTATGCCTAAGGCGTATCGATACGCCTGGGCGTAATTGCAGAATTTGGCTTTGAAATACTTAGAAAATTTTATTGGGTTTAAATTTTTTGACTTAGAAACAATTTTTGGTTCAAATAATTGTCATTTTTGTGAGACTTTTGAGTACTTAAAAATTTATTTACTTTTTCAATTTAGTACTTAAACAATTTGTTATATCAAAATCAAACATAGGTTTTACAATCTCTGCCTTTTTGATATAACAAAACCAAATTAAATTTTTAGGTATTTTAAAAACTTTTGAGAAGTAGTCCCCCTTACTTTAAGATAGGTTTTTTAAAAAATTGAAAGATTAAGGCCTCTAACTTCCAACTTCTCCCCCCTTTTTAGATCAAAATCAATGAGAACAATGGATATAAACAAGAGATTTAAACGATGAAGCATAATTCAATTCCAAAGCAACATAATTCAAAGCATATTATCATGAAAAACTAAAATACTAATCCAAGCAAAATAGTTCAAACAAATCCAACACAAAACCTAAAATAAACTTAAATCAAAGCTTAGAGTTTTTGAAACAAATAACAAAGGTGCATAAAAGAAATCCTAAGATGATATGAAAATATGCCATGAGATGCATAAAATCTAGGACTTGTCCTCATCGTTTCCATCGTCTTCGTCCTCTTCATTATCTTCATCTTCATTGGCTTGAGTAGCTTGAGATTGAAGCCAAGCACCATGGAATACGGTGAGAGAGATGTCCATGAAAGCTTGTTGTTGCTTAATGGAGGTAACTCAGTTCTCGATAGTAGCAACTCTCTCCTCCAATGATGTGAAGCGAGTATCAATGGCGGCAAAGCCCAAGTTCATGGTCGTATCTAAAGAAGCAATATTAGTACCCAAAGAGGTGAATTGCTCATTTAGATAAGCCATGAGGGTATCCATGGAAGGTTGGGCAATAGGAGCTTGAGGAGCCACCGGAGGTTGAGCTTGTTGAGGAGGTGCCTCGATACGAATACATTCTCCATTGATGTAGGAAAATTTGGAACAACCCAAAGAGTGCTCGTTAATCGGTTCACCAAGGGACTCGGGAGCATCATGTGAGCAATCAATTTCCAAAGTATGAAATAAATGACTCAAAGTCATATCATAAGTGAAGGATGTGACTTGGGGTGTGTGGCGATGTTGGACAAGATACACAATCTCCGCAAACAATATTTGGCAAAGATTTGGGCGCTTACCTTCGCGAAAGCAATGGATCCAAAAATCATCAACTTGGCGGATCGTAGAAAATTTCCCACCGGATAGATAGAACCACCAAGAGATGATGAGATGGAGGATGCGATCTTGGGCATCTAGTACAGTAACGGAGCCACCAAGGGTATGTCCTAAGGAATGTTCATCATCTATTCCCACATTCTCAAACCCAAAAACATTTGATAAAACCTTTTGATCGATCATAAACTTCTTTCCCATGAGATAAGATTCAATAGCAATAACCTCAATTTTTTCAGAATTAAGGATACACCGGGCAATAGCATAAAAGATTAAAACAAGATTTCGATATAAAATCCCGGGTAAACTAAAAAAAGACATAAATTTCCATTGTCACATTAAATCAAGATATTTGAATTTAAAACGTTCTGAGTCCAAAAACAGGATAGAGACAACTCGCTCACGACAAATGGTAAAAGCTTGATATTGTTTGAAGTGAGCCACAGCCGAGGGAGTTAGAAAAGTCTTTTGAATAATATAGGAAAGATTAGGTTAGTAATACCCTCATTATTTACATTGGAAGATTGACCGAGTTCACTAGTTCAATGTCTTTTCTTAGGTGCCATAGTAAAACCTAAAATCAAAATCAAGACAAAAACAACATGTATGCATAAACATCACATTCGATCCAATGAATAATCTAATAATCAAGGTATTGATAAAATAGTATATTTTATAGTTTAAAAAGAATTTTGGTAAAACAAATTTTGAAAAACAATTTAGAAAAATATACGGTATATTTATATATTAGAAAAAAAATCAGTTTTGAAATTTTTTTTACAAAACTTTGAAACCCATGTTATATATATACTAAAAATACAAATTTTGTTTAATAATAGTATATAAATCAAAACGAAAATAAAAAGAAAAGGAAAAGAGTTTATACCTTGAGATTGAGATTTTGGATGAATGAAGAGATGATTATGCACCAAATTGATGATAAAGCCTTAGCCTTGATTTGAAAACCAAAAAACCTCAAGAAAATTTTAAGATTTGTGTGAGAAATCAAAGGGTTTTGAGAGGATTTTATAGAGTGTTTTCGTATTTAGGGTTTGTGGATAAGAAAGTTTGCATTTAAAATTAAAGTTAAAAGCCATTTAATGAACATTTAAGGGATCCAGCAGCTACGCGTACCGATACGCCACATGGCATATCGATCTAGCGTACCGATACGCTTTTCAAGCTGTACCAATATACGTGACCGTATCGATACAGGCTTGCCTGTATCGAAGCGCATTCAAGAACTTGTATCGATACTTCATGACTCGTATCGATATGCCTTTGCCAGAAATGAGATTTTGGGCACAAAGGAATCTAAAAATTCGATTTCGATCGAATCTAAATGCATGTGTATGAATAATAAGCAAAATTTATGGACTAAAACAGATGCATACTCCCCTTAGCAACAAGCATAGAAGCATAAAGAGGCAAAATCACAAAAGCATGACAATCAAACAAATTCAAGCAAATTTTTGCACTAAAAGGGCTCTAAAAGGTCAAGATAGGCTAGTTAAACCTAACTCTCTCCTAAAAGACCAAAAACGCTCTTTATCTAATAGTTTGGTGAAGATATTCGCTAATTGGTTCAAGGCGTCTACATATTCTAGAACAACATCATTTTTCAAGACATGATCTCTAATGAAATGATGTCTAATTTCTATGTGCTTGGTTCTAGAGTGTTGGATGGGATTCTTGGTGAGACAAATAGCACTAGTATTGTCACAACTAATGGGTATGGTACCTACATCAATTTCATAATCTATAAGTTGTTACTTCATCCAAAGGACTTGAGCACAACAACTTTCGACTGATATGTATTTTGCTTCGGTGGTAGATAAGCCTACACTATTTTGTTTCTTAGAGAACCAAGATATGAGCATACTACCTATGAATTGAAAAGTACCGAAGGTACTCTTTCTATCTATCTTACAACCTCCATAATCCGCATCCAAATAAGCATGTAAATTAAAGGAGGAATCTCTAGGATACCAAAGCCATAAACAAGGTGTGTCTCTAATGTATCTAAAGATTCTCTTAACACCTATAAGGTGTAATTCTCTAAGACTAGCTTGAAATCTAGCACACAAGCAAACATTAAACATGATTTTGGGTCTACTTGTGGTAAGATAAAGTAAAGATCCAATCATTGAGCAATAAAGCTTTAAATCAACACACTTACCTCCATCTTTGTCAAGCTTTGTGGAAGATCGGGTATAGAAAATAGGATCAACCCCTATTGCGTATTGATACTTATCGGGTATAGAATAGATCTGCTTCTCTTTTTTCTTCTGAGCTGAATTCTTCCCTTATTGCTAATGGAATAGAACAAATATTAATCCTTTCTCTGAAAGAATCACCGAAAAGGGGAGGTATTCCAATGCAATAAAGTTACATAGTGTCTATTTTTTGTTGATAAAGGGGTATTTCCATGGGTTTGCCTTGGTATCATGTTCATATTGTCGTATTGAATGATCTCGGTCGCTTGCTTTCTGTTCATATAATGCATACGACTCTGGTTGCTGGTTGGGGTTTGGAAAAGTGCAAATTTTCAAGAACGAGAATCTTATGACATGTTGGGAATCTCTTATAAGAATCATCCATGACTGAAATGTATCTTAATGCCTGAAAGTTGGATAGGGTGGCCTTTACGTAAGGATTATATTGCACCTAATTTTTATGAAATACAAGATGCTCATTGAATGACAAGAAACAAAATTACAACTTCGAATATTTAAGGAATATTTGTACATTCTCTTCTAGCTCAAACAGAGGAATTGAGGTTTCATTCGTATTCTTATGGATAGGTTAGCTAATAAATAAAAAAAAATAAAAAGAAAAGACGTCATTGAGATTCTCAATTTTTGAGGAGACTAAACTTCTTGAGCATGTCCTTGATATAATTAGCTTGATTGATGAAGATGCCATCCTTTCTTTGTTTGATTTGGAGCCCCAAAAAGAATGAAAGCTCCCCCATCATGCTCATTTCAAATTCACTTTGCATCAACTTAGCAAAATCTTGGCAAAGAAGCTCATTAGTAGAACCGAAAATGATATCATCAACATAAATTTGGACTACTAAAATATCATTTCCTTTTCTTTTAATGAAGAGTGTAATGTCCACCTTTTCTTTTTCGAAACCTTTTTCAATCAAAAAGGTAGACAACCTTTCATACCAAGCTCTAAGAGCTTGTTTCAAACCATATAAAGCCTTTGAAAGTTTGAAAACATGGTTTGGGTATTTTGGATCTTTAAAATCGAGTGGTTGTTCTACATACACCTCTTCATTTATAAAACCATTTAGAAAAGAAATTTTGACATCCATTTGAAAAGGCTTGAATTCATGATAACATGCAAATGTAAGAAGCATCCTAATAGCTTCCATTCTAGCTACTGGTGCATATGTTTCAACAAAATCAATTCCCCCTTCTTGAGTGTAACCTTGAGCAACAAGTCTAGCCTTATTTCTCACTATGTTACCAATATCATCTAGTTTGTTTCTAAAAACCCATTTAGTCCCTATAGTATACTTATTACTAGAACTATCAACTAATGTCCAAACTTGCCTTCTGTCAAATTGATTTAATTCTTCTTGCATAGCCAATATCCAATAATCATCATTTAATTCTTCTTTGATATTTTTAGGCTCTATGCATGAAATAAATGTAACATTACTAGCATGTCTAAGAGAGGATCTAGTGGATCACCCTTTTGATGGATCACCCAAAATCTCACCACCTTTGACATAGTTGAACTCCCTTGGGTAGCTTATTTCCTTCTCCTCTAGAGTCTTGTCCTTCAATGCTTCTAAAAGGGGATCTTGTGCTTCTTCTTCTTTGGTTTGAACCTCATCCACCTTTGATGATTGTCCACCATCATTGGCTTCAATGATTCATACATCATCATCATCAAAAGAATCCTTCCTCGGAAGGAAGTTATCATCGAAAACCACATGTATTGACTCTTCTACAACTAAAGTTCTCTTATCAAATACACGATAGGCTTTAGAGTTTAAAGAATACCCTAGGAAAATGGCTTCATTACTTTTAACATCAAACTTGCCCAAATTATCTTTTCCATTGTTTAAAACAAAACACTTGCAACCAAATGGATGAAAATAGCTAATGTTAGGCTTTTTGGATTTTAAAATCTCATAAGGTGTTTTCTTCAAAATAGGCCTAATCATTATTCTATTAATTATATAGCAAGCAGTATTAATGGCTTCCACCCAAAAATATTTTGGCAAGTTGTTTTCACAAAGCATGGTTCTAGCCATTTCTTCTAAAGTTCAATTTTTCCTCTCAACAACCCCATTTTGTTGAGGTGTGCGAAGGGTGAAAAAATTATGGCTTATACCATTTGAGTTACAAAAATCCTCAAAACCTAAATTTTGAAATTTGGTACCATGGTCACTTCTAATGTGAGAAATGAGTTGACCAAGATTATTTTGAGTAATTTTTGAAAATATGATGAATTTTTCTAAAGTCTCATCCTTAGTACTTAAAAATAGAACCCAAGTGTATCTAGAGAAATCATCAATTAAAACAAAAGAATATGATTTTCCTCCCAAGCTTATAGTTCTAATAGGACCAAAGAGATCCATATGGATCAATTGTAAAACTCTACTAGTTGAAACATCATTAACAGGTTTGAAATAAACTCGTTTTTGTTTGCCTTTTGCACAAGCATCACAAATTTTATCAAGAGAAAACTTAATTTTAGGCAAACCTCTAACTAGATCTTTAGAAACCAAATTTTCTAAAATACTCATGCTTGTATGCCCTAGTTTTCTATGCCATAGCCATGCATCATGTTCGTCTTTAGCAACAAAACATGCATTGGATGTATGAATGTCATCTAAATGCATCATGTATATGTTTCTTATGCGATAACCAATAAGCAAAATTTGATTTGTTTCAGTGCTCAAAATTTTGCAACCATTTAAATAAAAAAAAACATTGAAACCTTTATCACACAATTGACTTATGCTCAAAAGATTATGTATAAGTATAGAAGAGTGATTACCAATAGAACCAATTCCTTCGATGTGGCCTTTGGAGTTGTCACTAAATGTTACTACTCCTCCACTTTTTGACTTTAGCTCCAAGAATCGACTCTTGTCACCGGTCATGTGTCTTGAGCATCCACTATCAAGGTACCATGATTTTTGGCGTGAAGCTTTGGCCTTGTAGCAATGTTCCCCATACAAAAAAGATTAAGTCTTGAATTTTGGTACCCAAACCATTTTGGGTCCATGAACATTAGTTCCCAAAAACTTGGTTCCCTTAGGAATCCAAGACGACATAACACTAATATTGTTAGAAGCTACTAGTTCCTTAAGAACCCATACACTTCTAACTCTTTTACCATGTGAGTGCCTTCAAAATCTTCTTTGTTTGTAGCCATCAAAGTTCATTTTCACATAGTTGGGTTTTGAAGATTGCCCCTTTTCAAAACTAGTTTCCCCAACTTTGCTCAAGGAAGCTTTGAGCTCATTCATCACTTTGTGGTGATCATCATGAAACTTAGAAAGAAGGTTGTTTAAATCAATATTTTATTTTTCAAAATATTTTTGTTCTTCTTGTAAACCCAAAACCTTCTTTTCAAGTTCCGAGTTAGTTTTAGAAAGTGAATCATTTTGGATTTTCAAATCGAAAATAGTTTTCTTGTTTTTCAAAATTGGTTCCTTGTATTTCTCAACCGACTCTTCATACACCTCTTGCAACTCATCATAAGCTTCTTGAAGCTTATCGAAAGTAAAATCAAAAGATGAGGAGTTAGAGGTTAGCTTTGGATCCTCCTCAAAAGCCATGAGGCAAAGGTTGGCGACTTCTTGATCTTCTTCATCGAATAACTCCGAATCGCTCTAAGTAGCCACATTTTCCTTGAGCTTCTTCTTCTTTCCGAAGCTCTTCTTTTTGAGCTGGGGCATTCGGTTCGTATGTGCCCCGTCTTCGTACACTCACAGCATATGAGTTGATCATTTTCTTCCTCTTTGTACTTGCTCTTGAGTCTCCTATTTTTTTGAACTTTCTTCCCCGGTTGGACTTCATAAACCGAGTGAATCTTTTGGCTAGCATAGCCAACTCATCATCTTTCTCTTCACGTGAATCGCCCTCTTCTTGTGAAGCTTTGAGATCAATTCTAGTTTTCTTCTTCTCTTCTTCTTTCTTCTTCTTTTTTTTCTCTTCTCTTCTTCTCTTTCTTGCTTCATAATCTCACGAGTAAGGAGAGAACCCATGAGAGCAACGAGCTTCAAGGTCTTCAAATTCTTTGCCTCGATGATGGCGGTTCTCTTCCTATCTCATGACTAGGAAAGTCAGTTGAGTAATTTTTGGATAAGCTTGTCTTCGGGGATGACCTTTTCGAAGCCCTTGAGACCATTGACGATGATGGAGAACTGGTCGAACATCTTCGTGACACTCTTATCGGGCTCCATTCTAAAATTTTTATAGTTCATGTTGAGGAGTCTAATCTTGGTCTTCTTAACATCGTTGGTGCCCTCGTATGTGGTCTCAAGCATGTCCCACACCTCCTTTGCACTTGTACATAAGGACATCTTTGAGTACATGTCTAGTCCAAGTGCACAAAAGAGCATGTGCAAGGCTTTGTTGTTTACTTGTAGTCTTCTTCTTTCTTCATCTGTCATCTCATGCTTGGCCTTGGGAAATTGCCTATCACTTTCTTGCTCTATTGGAATGGATGGCTAATCTTCGATTACATCCCAAAGAACATAATCGTGGGATTTGATGAATAGTCTCATTCGGTTCTTTCAATATTAATAGTTGTCCCTATTGAAAATTTGTGGTTTAGTGATGGATTGGTTCTCATACATGTTGTTGGAGGTAGACGCCATTGCTTTGTTATCGGTCGATTGAATCACTTCAAAGATCGCCTCTTGTAGATGTTAATCTCTCAAAGAGTTGAGCTCTTATACCAATTGTTTTGTGGATCAATCGATGTACAAATGGCCAAGAGGGGGTGATTTGGCTTTTAAAAATTGGAGAGAGAAAATTGGTAAATAAAAAATATAGGCACAAGAGATTTAGAGTGGTTCAAGCTTCGAACTAGCTCTACATCCACTACTTTAGCTCCCATTAAGGATTTTGAACCAATTTCACTAGAAATTCGTCCCCTTTTCTCGGATTAGGAGGAAACCTTACAAAACGATTAAGCTTTCTACCCAAAGCTTAATCAAGACTCACTCTTTTACAAAGAAAGATGGCAAATAGAAATTAACCTCTCAAAGTTAGATATTTTCCCCAATTTACAAGTTCACTCAACCCAACTTGAAAGAAAATGGATACAATAGAATTACACAAGTGGGTACAAAGATTTGACTCTATAAGGCTCAAAGTGGTTGGATTTTTGCTTGATTATTTTTCACTTGCTTATTAGTTGTTGTTGTAGCTTTGGAGGCTTGCTTTTATACCTTCTAATTGAACTCTAACCGTTTGGGTGGTTGGCATCATCAATAGAGCCGTTGGGCTCTCTTTTTCCCACCATAAATGCACTTATGCAACTAACCGTATCGGTACGCGAAGGGCCATATCGGTACCTATCTCAAAAAAGAAAAAGTCGTCATATACAAAATATAGGGGCGTATCGATACGCGGGATAGCGTATCGGTACGGTCTTAGTGTAAAAAGTGTATCGATACGAGAAAGCCGTATCGGTATGGGTTTTGCTCACTTAAATCAGGGATGAAAGTTTAGCAAAAAAAAGGTATCGGTACGCTTCTAAGGTGTATCGATACGGTTCATCGACCATTTAAACTCCACTGATTCCTATAACTGACAAGCAATGGCTATAAAATTTAATGCAAAGATTTTTTAAGTCTGGCCAAACCGTATTGATACGGGGTGACTCGTATCAGTACTTCAAACTGTGATCTTAAACCCAAATGAAACAATATCAGTACGGGTGAAACCGTATCGATACACTAAATCCTAAATACAAGCCAAGATTGAATACGGTATCGATACAGGGATAACCGTATCGGTACGCTTTGATGATTAAAATTCCAGTGTTGAAAATCTATATCAGTACGCCTAAGGCGTATCGTTACGCTTGGGCATAGTTACAAAATGTGGCTTTGAAACACTTAGAAAATTTATTGGGTTTAAAGTTTTTGACTTGAAACAATTTTTTGTTCAAATACTTGTCATTTTTGTGAGACTTTTGAGTACTTAAAAATTTATTTACTTTTGCAATTTAGTACATAATTAATTTGTTATATCAAAATCAAACATAGGTTTTACACATTTTTTTCCTGACATTAACAACATCTTAAGACATAATAATTTTTTGCAATCGATATCATATAAACACATTTGGCTCAGTGGTAAAGCCATGACATTCATACCATTCTTACCTATGTTTAAACCCTGCCAGAGCCAAGTAGTTGTTGGATTTTATTTTCTTTCTCCAATAAGGCGACATGTGTCACCACTTGATTGGAAGAGGAAAATAAAATTGTCAAATCATATATATATAACATAAATAAAGTTCTCCAATAAAGTGGTGACATGTGTCACCACCTAATTGAATAATTAGTTTATTTTATTAAATTAAAATTAGGACCAAATTGATAGAATATGTAAATATAGGAGATCAAATATATAATTATACAATTTTTTTGTTAACTGCCACGTCACCCTCTCTGTTAGGATTTAATTACGGGTGGTTTGATTGATACCATTGAAATAGTTAAGTGGTCATAACGACGGAATTGAAAGTATGGTGATCATATCGACACTAACTCTATAACTAAGTGGTCATTTGAGTAGTGTAACCTAAAAAGCTCGTCGTTTTTTTGCAAGTAAAAGCCTTTTTCACAAATGAGGCCATAGAATTGAATTGTACTGACACCTGCCTATCCTGGAAATTCAGAACTGGTTAATTACTCTAATCCGTGTGATTCATGACTTAGTATTCTAGTAAATGATTTATCTTTCAAATTAAATTAGTAAATAGTTAGTTAATATACTTAAATTTTAATCAATATCAACCACACACTTGACCTTTCCTCGAAAGCAACGTATGCTTTCGTTTTCACTTGGAAAGAAGAACATGTATAAATAAGAGCTAACATGCCCTGGAATGTTGCATTGTTGGTACTTGGGAGTGGTACCATACTATACCCATGTCTGTTCCCTTTCTTCGATTCTCCTTTTTCTTCTCCTCATAGTCTTCCAATTATATTCCTGGAATGTTGCATTGTTGGTACTTGGGAGTGAAACATAACACCCTTTGTCCTTTCTAAGATGTGTCTCTCTTTCTCTGTCTTCAAACACTTGTTATTCAACTCTTTCATGTCATCATCAACTCATGCTTTTTAGTTTTGGGAGGCTGTTTTTGATTGGTTCTATCTGCAATATGGATTTTGGGGTTCTGGGTTTTGAGGGTATTGTAGTGGGTTCTGACAATGGAGCTCCATCTCAATCTCAAACTCTTCTCTCAGTTGAATCCGAGCCTAAGCTTGTCGGATCTGAGTTTACCAAGCAAGAGAGATTTTCGGACTCATCTGAAGAAGATCACTTGAAACGTTGTAAGTTATCGAGAACTGATGATTCGTCAATCCCAAAGACAATGCCATTGCACCAAAGCCCTCCTTTGTTGAGATCTAATTCTTTGGTCTCGACTGAAGCTTGCCAACTAGACCATATGATTAATTTCTCTTTACTCAAATCTCAACTTCCTTCTATCAGCAAAGATGGTAGCGTTTTAGAGACAAGTACACAAAACACTGACTTTTCTTATTATCAACATACACCCTCTATGTACACGAGAAATGCAGGTAATATCTTTGATTTATTCCTTTTTTATAAAAAAAAGCTTTTGGTTTTAGAAAAAAAGAATTGGTATTTGGTGTTATTGTTATATTTATATATATATATATTACGATCCTATCTCTATACATATTTATTGTAAATGGAGTTGTATTCGTAGAATTAAAATTTAATTAGACAGATAGTAACATATTAATCACCATACTGTCATTATCCTCGTGCAAAAAATACAGAAAGAAAAATCGAAAAGGGAAAGAATTCGAGAGAAAGAGGACAACTAAAGGTTTAAGTTATAAAAATGTTTGGATATATTAAATTACGTTATGGTTGATTTAGTGTTCTAATAATATGAGTCAATTAATCAATGACTCCAATCTTAAGTTCAAAATGTAACTTCATAAAGTATGAGAAATTTCGCTTCATTTTCGTTCTGCAGAAAAATGGGATTGCTTAAATTGTTAAGTTGATTTGTTGCTTAAATGTGGATTTTTTTCTCTTCGTAACGTGGTATTTTTTTTACGTTTTGATAATTAGTTTAGGGATAGAATCCCAACATTTATTGCTACTGAAAACATTCATTGTTTTTCTTTACTTTTACTGTTTACAATAGTGGACAAAAACAAGTTTGATGACATATGTAGCATCATTAAACGTTTCAGGTAAGTTAACCCACGAATGTCTTGTTTCAGGTGATGGTTCCGGAAGCCTAAATGCATGCATGCATGGGATTTTTACTCCATCTCAATTGAATGAGTTAAAACACCAGACATTGATATTCAAGTACATCATCGCTGATGTGCTTGTCCCTTCAAATTTGCTCATTCCTTTGAAGAAATCCCTCTCTTTGCCTTATAATTCATGTAAATTGCTCATCTTTTCTTAAAATGTGCTTTTTCCTTGCTTTATCTTCATTATTGATCATTGAGTTGAGTGGTCTTCTCTTTTTCCTGTTTTAAATTTTTTATGCAGTGGGATGGGGTTCTTTCCATCTGCGGTACACCGGCAAAGTTGAGGCTGAGCCAGGGAGGTGTCGCCGAACGGATGGAAAGAAATGGCGCTGCTCCTGGGACGTTGTTCCTGACCAAAAGTATTGTGAAAGGCACATAAACAGGAGCCGCCATCGTTCAAGAAAGCCTGTGGAAGGCCACACTGTCCATGCCGCCGCTAGGACGGCTAATTCAAAGGCGGTGCCTATTTCTTCCTCCATGTCAGCATCGGTTAAAACCAGTTGTGGTGCAGCCAACAACCTCGCTATTCCATGGCAGCACCAGTTTAAGAACTTGCAATTCGGTGCTGTCAATCCTTCTACACACACCCTTGTCAACAAGTAAAAATGGAGTACTTTATTTATGCTTTTGAGGTTGCTTTATTTACTTACATTCTTATTATTTCTTTATTGATATTAAAAAGGATTATGCCTCAACTATTTGTGAATATATTTATATTAAATAAATTGGTACCTCAAAATATAAGTTATATATATATATATATATATATATATATATATATTAGTTGTCTTTCCGGCTTTCAGGCTTCGCCTGACAAATTCGGACAGATCTGCGTCGCATAAATTCGAATAAAATATAATAATTATCCCTTTCACCCTAAAATCGACGTGACTCGAATTTCAAAAACTTCAATTGAGTCTTACATTTTGTTCCTTGTGGTTCCATTTCAAATATTTCTACTGATAAAGACGATGTTTGTGGCAGAGTGCAAGATCAACGGAGATTGTCGGTGTTTTCTTCCACCACCAACTTGAAATCCAAGGAGTCCACATTTACCATTACACCACAAGGTGTTCCATTTGCAGAATCATCTCTATCAGATTTTGGACATGTTGCCTCTAATTCTCTCATCAATCCGTCACATAAAAGCTACAACATGAGTTCTAATGAGTTCGGTTTGCTCCCAGACTTCACTGGTCAAGAAACACAAGACCAATCCATTGATGGTTGTCCCAAGGATCAGTCTAGTCGTTTTGTCATTACTTGGCCAGATGAGTTGAAATCAGATCGGACCCAACTCTTTATGTCTATTCCTATGGCAACATCAGAGTTTTCATCGTGTTTGTCCTCGTCCTCAACAACAAAAGAGAAACTTGATCTTTCATCACTTAGGTTATCTCCAGAATTTAATCCTATCCAATTGGGACTGGCAGTGAACACTAACGTTACTGATCAGACCAAAAAGCAAGCCAACTGGATTTCGAAATCCGTGGGAAGTTCAATCGGAGGTCCTTTAGGTGAGGCCTTAAACAACACCGCAAACAACGTGGACAACTGCAAGAACTCATCCACACTTACCCTCTTACCTAAAGGGTGGGATGGTAGAAGCTTTTCTGAAGTGCTGCTTCGTTTCCTTCCATAATCAAAAGCTAAAATTTAAGTATCAGAGAACAAGACTATGGAAGAAAAGAGTTCTATTAACAGAAAGCTTGTAGGAACTTGAATTTATCTAAATAATTTCCCTTCATCTTTGGTAATATCCTTAACTTAATGTTCAATTTTATCAACTAGAGACTCGGATTTTCGGGTACGAATCTAATTTTAGTTTTAAGTTCAAGAAGTGATTTATTATGCGATTAATTGTCTCGTGTGGCCTTTGCATAGATTTAAAATTGTAGGTCATCTTTTATTGAAGAACAATAATAATAATAATAGGTGAGGTGATTGAGAATTGAGATTCCGGACCCCATTATTGAGACGAAAAAGTGGGGGCAAGGAGTAATGAATGATAGTGCTGAAACTTCCATTATATTAACTACATTTTGAAGATTGGATGTGTTGATCTCATTATGTGGTAGATTCCTTGTCTACCATTGTTTTCAGTTGGTAGATTGGGAATATTATTGAGATAACAAAAGATCAAGTTGGCGTTTTCTTGACTCCTAGCGGGAGGCACATATGTATTCCGCCGTTAGGTGCGAAGCCAAAATATAAAAGTTAGGAGGCTGAAAAAAAAAATAAGAGTATAAAAAATTTTAAACTTTAAAAAAAATCAAGTCCCTAAATTGTTTTGCACCCAATTAAGCCCTTGAACCAAGAAATTGAATCAATTAAGTCCTCGAACTAATTTTGACCATTAAATCTCAATAGTGTTTTTGGATCTGTTGGTGCAGTGAGTTATGTTACAGTGTCTCGACTTCACATTTTTAAAAAAATTATTTAAAAAATTATTTAAAAGTTAGAAAAATTCTAAAAAAACATATAAAATATAAAAAATACATTTTTTTGAAGAAATCTGTAAATGCAATGTGATAGAATTGTAATGTATCATGTTCCAGTAATATCTAAAGAAAATAATTGACAAGATTTAGTGGTCAAAATTGGTCAAAAGGATTAATTAAGTCAATTTCTTAGTTTAAGAGCTTAATTGAGTGAAAAAAAAAGTTGAGGGGCTTAATTGTTTTATTTAAGTTCAAGGGCTTTTTACGCATGAAACTAAAAAAGAACAAAAGAATGAAAAACGTCATCAATAGGATTCCATTCACTAACTTCAAGTAAAACAAATTTAATTTTTTGTATACACTTTACCACTAAGACAACACTCACTATATAGTTTAAAACAAGTAAAATAAATTATAATTTAAAATTCTACGAGGGACAAATTAAAAAAGAATGGAGCGTAAAGGTGGACCACGAGAGTCTGGCCCCTGCCAGCCCCCGTGTGGCTTCGCCCATGCCGCCATCTCGCTAGTCCCATTATGATCGGGTAAGTAAGGTTGAGTCTACGGTACAACAGTCTAATTTAAGGCTAAAAACAATAAGTTTCGAAACATGTCCAAGCAACCTACAATGTTATACTTTTTTATGATATTCTAGTTCGATGTTTTTCAATAAGTTTCAAAAGTTTTTCTATTTTATTTTTTTAGGTCGGTGATTTTTCTACAAGTTTCGAAAGTTGTCAAAAAAAATGAAAAAGCAACTTAAAATATAAGTTGTTGTACTGCAGACTCAACTCTTAAGTAAGAGTTTTTTTTTATACCAAATAAGTAATAGTCTTAATAGTATGTGAAAATTAACTTAAAATTATAGTTTTATATATGCAATTATACCAAATTAATAATTTTCTATATTAACATTACACGTTAAACTAAAATTTTCTTTTTTAGGTTTATAATTAAGTAATTCCAAATTTAAAAAGTACCGGTTAATTTTAAGAAGAAGAAAAAAAAGCATATACACAAACACATACATATATTATTTCAGAAAAATAATGTTTCAAATGAGTTAAAAATAGTGGTTGGATATCAGTCATTACTTTTAACACATATAAATCTGACACCACAAATTAATTTTCTCTGAATTGTTTTAAATTTTCCAGCATTTTTTATTTATGATCATAGAAAATGGAACACATAGATATCAAAATTATATTTTTGACGTGATATATACCAAAGCTTTTTTTTTTTTTTTTGACGCGATAGATACCGAAATCAGAATTGATAAGAACAGAAGGTTGTTACCAATTTATTGATAATTTTAATGTGGTTGGACGTAGAAATTGTTTTAGGACATAGTAATTATCTATTTGTTAGAGCCCAGATGGATTTTAAAGAGTTCTGTTAACGAATTCTCAATGCATGATAATTAACTTCTTGTTCCTTTGAAGTGGGGTAGAGTTGATTTGGGTTTGCTAAAAAAAAAACCTATTCAGCAGAAATTTTTAGACGTTCGATAAGAGCAAACAGCTGATTGAGAGTAATAATTAAATTCTTCAGTGGTACAGAACACTTCTTTGAAAGCTAACTTTGGTAAAAAAAAAAAAACAAAACAAAACAAAACAAAAGCCAACGTCCGTTTAGTGGCCTGTTCATCAATACTTTTTTACTTGGCTGTCGACGCCCGTCTCATAAATATTGTTGAACAAGGACTAAGTAGAATTTTAAAGGTTGCAGGACCTGAGTGAAACTTCATTCGTAGGTGACATGTTGGGTGTTGTTCTTTGTTTTTTTCTTCGATTTTGGGGACATAATTACATGAAAATTTGAGGGATGTTATTTTTTTTCAGGGAGTGTATCATTTTGTCGTAAGTAGTTAATTGTTGGGTGTTTGAACGAAGGTGTTTTGTTGGTGCTATGTGATATATTCGAAATATTTTGTGGCTTTGGTTCTGCTATTACAGGAACTATGTTCTTTCTATCAATATAATCATAAACACTGCCGAGCAAAAAAATCCTCAAGGTATTTTTTAGAATTATATTAATATACTATTTTTTTTCTCGATTAAAAGATGGTTTTTGTTAAAATCAGTCACTGTAATCAGCGGGATAAAAACAGAATTACAACCTAATCGCGCAAAAGAACGCATCACAAATATGTAACATGACGATTATACAAAAACATTTTTCATAATCAGTTATTTGAACAAGATCGATTTGAATTAAGGTTATATTATTAATGTTGCTAGATTAAAAATCACTTTTAAAATATATTTTTAAAAAATATTGTGATAAAATATAATCTATTAATTCAAAGTATTTAACATTGTTGTCCAAAAAATTTAAAAAAAATAAGTTAACTTACATTGCGTTTTGATATGTTTATATTCAAAAGCTAAAAATATAAATTTTTAGCTTTCCTAAAAGTTGATTTGAAAAGTATTTTTTATTCAAAAAGTTAATTTTAACTTTGTTCTTTATTGCTTTTAATCTAAAAGTTTATTGTTGTTGGATTGAAAAATACATTTTGAATAAGTGCCTTTCAAAAATGCTATAGAAAATAATGTGGGAAACTACAGTTCGTTAATTAGACATTGTTGTTAAAAAATTTATTGTTGTTGGATTGAAAAATACATTTTGAATAAGTGCTTTTAAAATGTCTATTTTAATTTCTTTTAATAGTCTAAAAGTTATTATAAAGTAATATATGTTCATATATATTTTTAACCTTTTGAAAAGAATATCTATTTTAATCTTAAGTTTATAAGTATAATTAATTGTAATATCTGACTAATAAATTAGAGTGCTTTGATAACTCCATACCAAAAGTAGTTACGTGAATGGAATTATCAAAATATCCTCCTTTATTATTTATTTTTGCAATCAATTATATTTTTCAAGACATTCTTAAAATATATATTTAACTTTTCATAACACTTTTGTTGGGATGATTAACCAACTCGATTTGAAAAATAGGGAGTGAATTGACACTTTTAAAATTGAAGGGAAGCAAAAGGATAAATGAAAAATGTGATACAAGGAATTTATAGTGGTTCAAGCTTCTGTCACGGGGCTAGAGTTCAACCCTAGCTGATCTGTGCGGCCTTAGATGCCTTTGACGCTACTTGGTCGATTTCCGCGCCTAAGTCAGCCTTAACCACGCTTTGCGAGCACTCATGCTCGCCAAAGGCTCGGGCAAGCCCTCAAGGCTTCGATGGATGTGGAAGCTTTAAGCACTAAGGTGGCTACTCTTAGCCACTCAAGAGGCAACTAGAACAAAGAACATGAACAACTGAAAGGGACAATAGAGAAAATAGAGCAAATTCCAAGAGTTGTATTACTCTTCTCAAATGAGAGAATGGATGGAATGGGATGATGAGGTTATACAAATGAGGGTGGGAGGCTCTCTATTTATAGTTGAGGTCCCACACAATCAATGATCCAGATCGATTTATATAGATGGTCAGGATTAGCCCAAATCTTTACAACATTCCCTATTCTAGGAAAGAATATCAAATCCTATCTAATTACACCAATTAGAAGGTATCTTTCCTCGGATAGCTGATCACGTTGGATATGGCAAGATTCCTCCAC
The DNA here is from genome assembly GCA_019671005.1 of Hibiscus mutabilis. Lineage (NCBI taxonomy): Eukaryota > Viridiplantae > Streptophyta > Magnoliopsida > Malvales > Malvaceae > Hibiscus > Hibiscus mutabilis. The sequence continues at coordinate 44,753,126 of CM033725.1, forward strand.
AATCTCTTTTGACTTGTTGTATCTTGCCTTTTCTAAAAAGCCAATGTGATCAGGCTCTCTTGCATTCTCCAAGTGTTGGGCCAAGCCTGATGGTCTTGGCAAGCCCGATGTCCCGCATGGAACCTCTTCGTCGGATACTCGCTCCATTATCTCAGACCAAAATATTTGGGCCGTGACACTTCTAACAAGCTCTACATCCACTACCTTAGCTCCCCACTAAGGACTTCAAAGAATTTTACTAAGAAATTCTTCCTTTTTTCTAGGCTTAGGAAGAAACCGTTACAAAAATCAAATCTTTCTACCCAAAGCTTGATCAAGTTCACTCATTTTACAAGAAAGAATGGCAAATAATGAAAGACTTCTCAAAGGTGAATAATTTGCCCCAAATACAATTTCACTCAACCCAAACTTGAAAGAAAGAATTACAAATATACTCACTCAAGTGGGTTACAAAGGATTTGACACAAATAAGCTCAGAGTGTTGGATTTGTGCTTGAATGCTTGAAAGTTGATCAATGGATGTTCAATTGTTCTTGTTGTAGCTTTGGAGACTTGATTTTATATTCCTTTATTGATTTTTGACCGTTTGGGTGGTTGAGATCATCAATAGAGCCGTTGGGCTGTTTTCTTCCCGCAATAAATGTTGTTTGGTAACCTATCGTATTGGTACACGAGGAGCCGTATCGGTACCTGCCATAAGAAGAAATAGCCGTTGTACAAAGGGGTATCGATACGCTTAAGGGCATATTGAAACAAGTATAGTGTAAAAACATAGGTATATTGATACGGTATAGCCGTATCGGTACGGTTTTAGCTCATTGGAATCTAAGGAAAAAGTCTAAGGAAAATTGCAGCGGTACGCCTAGGGGGCGTATCGATACGGTGTAACCAATTTTCAAAGATTGGTGATTCTAGTAACTGACAAGTAAAGGTCATAAAATTTATTGCAAAGATTTTTAAAATCTTATCACCCCGTATCGGTACGAGTAAGACCATATCGATACAGATAACCAAGAACACAAACCTAGATGAATGCCGTATCGAAACGGAATCAACCGTATTGATACGATTTTGTAAATGAAATTCCAGTAGTCAAAAATTGCATCGAAACACCTAAAAGTGTATCGATACGCATGGGCATTTTTGGTTATTTGAGTATAAAACTACTTAGAAAAACTTTTGGGGTTTAAGTTTTTGAGTTAGAAATATTTTAAGTTCGATTCCTTTTCATTTCGTGAGACTTTTTGAATACTTAAAAATTTATCCAATTTTAAAAATTGGTCCTTAAACACTTTTTTATATCAAAATCAAATATAGGTTTTAAAATCTCCCCCTTTTTTATATAACAAAACCAAAGTAAATTTTTAGGTAAGTTTGAAAATTACTCCCCCTTTCTTTAAGACTAAAAGGTATAGTTTTGAAAAACTTTTTGAAAATTTAGCTCTTTTTACTTCTCCCCTTTTTGTTAGATCAAAATCAATAGGATATAAATAAAGCAAGATATAAACAATAACTCCAAGCATTAAAGGAAACAACATATATATTATTAAAGTTCAAAGCATAAAATATTCAAAGCAACATAAGGAAATCCAACTCAAATCCTAAAAACATAAACCAAAGAAAATAAACTAAAGCATAGGAGTTCATAAACAAATAACATAGTTGCATAATACTAAACCTAATATGATATGATATGATATGATATGATATGATATGATATGATATGATATGATATGATATGATATGATATGATATGATATGATATGATATGATATGATATGATATGATATGATATGATATGATATGATATGATATGATATGATATGATATGATATGATATGATATGATATGATATGATATGATATGATATGATATGCAAGATGTCTAAGGAGCGTCTTCATCTTCTTCTTCTTCTTTATCCTCATCTTTATCATTGGCATTGGTTCCAAGAGATTGTCACTATTTACCATGAAAAGCGGTAAGAGATATGTCCACCGAAGCTTGGCGATTCACTAACCCCTAGACCCGTCTATACGTTTCATCGAGTTCTAGGAGGTCACATTTGGGTCACGAAAGCGACCCACAATAAAACTCATATAAAAACTATTATCTTTCTAATACATTTGAAACCGTTAAGTACAAAACTTTTTCAAAGCATCATTACAAAAAATCAAGAAACAAAAATCTAAAAGTATATTACAGACTCTGACACAAAATAAGACACGACATACATGCCCACTAACTGTACCACTACCGTACTCCAAAAGCGATACCGAGAGGACTCTGAACATTGATGTTGGTCATTACCATGATGGATTTCTTTTAACCTGCGATGGTAAAATCAATGTGAGCTTCGAAAAGCTCAGAAATACAGAACTATCAAGGGATGCTAAAAGCGCAAGGAGATATATGGCAAGCATGATACTATCATGATTTACCGGGTATCATTGGGCTCAATTTACGATTCAATATTTTAGTAAAACATTATATCATAAGGTAACAGAGTTGATCTTTATTGGTCACAGGAGTATTAGGGGATAAGTCTATAGCTAGAGATTCAAGAGAGATCTAAATCTCAGAAGTTGAAACAAGCAGTTTGGTGTGGTTCATTAAACGCAGATTGAAATCATACAGAGAGTTTGAAACTTTGGTACATTAATTCAGTAGGGTAGAATTATAGAAGGGAACAAAAAGTTTCATTTTAATTACCTGACTACCCTCCAACCATACACCAATATGCAGTATCCCAGAAAGGCTTACCTTAGGCCCATTGGGTGTAGGAGCTTAGGTCTAGAAGGACTTACCAGTCCTGAGCCTACATAACTTCAATCATATCCCATATAGTATACCCCCAGATAAAATCAATTTTATCCAGTAAACAGTAATATCAGAAAACATGTATAAGATATATTTGTATCAGGAGACAGAAGCCAATAATTGTACTTTCATTACAAATAAAAGAGTCATAATTTTAATTTAGAGTAGATACTTTTGGTTTAACACGGAGAAAATATTCATGGAAACATAGAACACTCTATGTGATCCAAATTATTCCTCGTAGTTGATAATTATCAGGAAAAGAACATTGAACATATGACGATTTTGGAATGATTTCTGAACGAGATCCCTATGAAAAGGGGGATTCGGTACTAACGGCTCAAACTAGACATTCAGAAGTTGATACATTAGGATCATAGAGATTTCAGATATATCGAGAGCGATTCAATCATTAAAGCCTACGAGGGCATTATGGTTATTCTGACCTTCAGGGGTAATTTGGACCAGAAATGTATAAACGGTGATGTACATAATTCTAGAGTTCTAGTTGTTCATCAGGTTTCGAGTCCCTTTAAACTAATCGGAACCTATCAATACAGTGTTTATTATTTAACCGAATAGGTACACCTTAAGTATTTATTTCTCAAAACTGACTACGGTGCATAACAAAATAGTTTGCCTTCACCAATCAACCACTGAACGAACTGCGAGAAATCGAATATATATTCAAGTGATATTTCTAAGTATTCAAATATATGTGTTGCACCCGAACTCAGTCTATAGCATTAAACGTACCCTTTTTTAAGAACATGTTACTCTTACTATTAACTATGTACTTTCTCCAAATAACTCGAACATGCCTTTATATGGTATTCTTCCAGTATCTCATTGGTGTTAAAAGCGACCAACAAACACGGGTCGTGTATTACCACTTTCAGAGTCATTACATTCGTTAGGCTTTATTGGTATTTTTTATTCCAAGTATTAGAAGTATTTTTAGTCACTTCGGTATTTGAAGGTATTTCAGACATTTCGATGCCTGAGGGGTATCAATTATTCTGAACATTACGATCCTTCCAACTATTCATTCATTTTAAAACTCGAGGTTATATCCATCATTTTGATTAATTTGGCAAATAGTGCCCGAGGACATTTCAATCTTTTTGGTCATTACGGTCTTTCCGGTCAATTCAGTCTTATCAGTATTTTCAAACCTATTATTCATTTCAATCAATTCAACCTTTTACGCCACTTTAATTAAACCATACATATGAATAGCTTTTCATTAACTTATCTTCAGAGAATTATTCAGAATTCAAGAAAATCCAAGTACTTTGCAATCTTGAAGGTTAAGCCTTGCTACCATTACTTCCCAAGCAGTTTCTGGATTTTTAGAAGAATTATTTGTTTTATCATATCTTGCGTAGATTTCAAGATTTCTTCATTGCCATGGGTATTTTAGTTATTCTTCTACTTCAAGGGCATTTTTGAAAATCCATATCTAATTATTTATGACGTTGAATCCCTTTAACATTATTAATCGAGTTTGGAGATTAACTACCTTATTAATTATTTAGTGACCCCAGATCCTTCCAATTTATTAACCTTCTCATTCGAGTATTTCAATCAAATATAAATTATCGTACATATAATTCATATCTGATTTGACTTAGGCAGAGTTACCAGTACCCTTCACCATAAGTGTGCATGCATTAACCAGATGCTGATATGTTCATAAAGCATACAAGAGGTAGTAGTGTATTACCTCGACTCCGAGCTATATCGGTCGATCCATGATACTCCATTTAATAATTCTCGAACCTGAATTGTTAAGTGAGGGGAAAATGCTTCGCTCATGTCAACATATTGATTCTCCGTATGAGCCTAACAAGTACCTTCAGGATTCATATACCTCATGTCTTCGTAAGGATATTGATTCTTCGAGAAGACATATGAAGTGAATCCTCCTGAGTTAAACTTGGTTCGTTTGAAGCCTACAATGGGTGAGAACCAGGGGTCTTGCTACCCTTAGTAGGGGCCATCGATGATAGCTCGGGTACCTTTTAGAACTCAATTGTTTGAGAAATTAGAGCCCACCCCAATAGAGCCATGCGGAAAAACTTAGGGTTTTAGGTAATAAAATGAGACATGTCCTAGAGTATTGGAATGTGTTGCCCAGAATTGTTTATGAATATTCTGTGTTTTCTTGATTCTAATCTTTGTCCACCTTGTCTTATTGTTTTGCTTAACCATTCATGCCACATCGTTACATATATAAAAGGGGTTGATTCTCAAAATCATTGCTCAAATTTGAAAAGCTCTTGTTATGGATGGAAGGATTTTGAAAAGTGAAGAGGAGAATGCAAAGGTCCGACATTGGTCCGAGGTGAATCATCAAACATTTGGAGACAGTCTAGTAGCTGATCATGAGATAGAGACTTCAGAATATGCCCACATCAGTATCAAGCAGAACAATGTGTAAGAATTGCAGGAAATCTGTGAGCACTTTGATTATGAGACCAAGTAGTTGGTGACATAGCCTACCTCTTGTACGTAAAGTTTGATGAACAGTTACTGAAAGCCTTGGTTCAATTCTAGAATCCGAGATATTGTTGTTTCACTTTTAATAAAGAAGACATGATGCCTACATTTGAGGAGTACTTAGCCATTTTCAACCTGTGCAAAGTAAAGAAAAACTGGGTTTATGCCCAGCCTCCTAAAAATAAAAACCCACATGCAAAGCTTTAGGCGTTCACTGGTATGAGTGATGGTTGGGTTAAGGGGTTGATATAGAAGAGGGGAGGTACTTTTAATTTCCCTTGGTCAAGCATTAGAAGTATAATTTTAATCCACCCTGAAAAGGAAAAAAGGGTTGATCTCCTAGCCATTGCAATTTATGGTTTAGTCATCTTTCTGAGAGTTCTAGGAAACATTCATGTGGAGCTACTTGATTTCCTTGAACAACTAAATAGAGGAGTCAATCCAGTGCCAACTGTACTTGCTGAAATCTTCATTTCCCTTAATGCTTGTCAAAAAGTTGAAGGTGTCCGTTTTGGAGGATGTGTTCCGCTTCTGGAAGTTTGGGCCTTAAGTCATTTCTGGAAGTGCCTGACATTAGCTTTATCAAATGTGTTTTCCCCAGACTTCTCACCTCTTCGAGAATTTTTGGCAAAGGAGTGGCCTGTTATTAAGAAGAACAGATGGATTAATATATTCAGGGATCTTCGTGAAAAAGACATCAGATGGAGGGTTCATTGGATGATTCATACCAAGCTTTTGTACAAATATGGAGATTTCAACTTCCTAATGTTGCTAGGTTTATGGGGAGGAATTGGATGTGCCCCTTTACTAGTATCTCATCAATTTGGATCTCGGCAGTTTGTCTCATTCACTACCAGTCTTGGTTCATCAGAGTTCGAGTTCCAAGGTGAGTTCAAACAGAAGGATCAGACAATCAGTGATGCATGGAACCATTGTTATCACATGAAACTAGAATCTGACAGTCACTGCATGTACACCTCAGACTATGACATTTGGAGGCATACGAGATTGAATGACAAAGTCATAGCACCTACATTCGGTCAAGCTAAGTCTCTAGAGGAACACTTAAAGGTAGTGCCTACAGAAGCTGACATTTTAAGGGAAAAGTTAAGAAGGGCTAAGCTGGAGATAGATGCTTTACAAGAGCATAACCAAAGAAACAAGTTTGAGTCGGGTCTCAATGTAGAAAAGTATAAAGGGGAAACGAAACGAGTAGCGAAGCTGTATGAAGACTTGGAAAAGAAGTTTGAGATCCAAAGGGTTGACTCTTCAAGCTCCAAATTGTTGTTCGAAATGCTCCAGAATAGTGGAAGCAAGAAATCGAGCATGCTATAAGGAATGAGAAGGAACGAGGAAGGCGCGAAGTTGAGAAATACAGATGAGCCCTTGCTGAAGAAAAGAATAAGGGTAAGTTAGCAACTGAAAATGGAAATGGCAAACGGGTCCAAGAAAGTGAGAAGGAAAGTGTGGCTGCATGGAAAAGGAAGGCCCACGACAACAGGATCTGCTTATTTGAGTTGCAGAAGGCATATGACCAGATCAGTGTAAAGCTAAAGCAGAGTCAGGCTTGTGTTGCTAAATTGCAAGCCATGATGGATGATCTAAACCACTTATTGCACAGACTTCAGAGCCATCACACCTATATTGAACTTAAGGCCTGTCTAAGTGAGAATGATGCCTTGAAGAAACAGGTTGAAGAAATGGATAATATCATCCAGGAATATAGGACAAAGATCTTGGTCCTTGAAGACATCGTTGAGGGGGGTAATGACTACTGGTTCACTCATCTTAGGGACATTGCTAGAAGATTCCAAAAACTAGATGAGTTTGATAGGACTATCATGACCCAGGTACAAGATGTGGCTCGACACGTGATGATGTTAGCCACTGAAGCTGCAGCTCTTCGTCAATACGTCAAGCCAACAAGATAAGTGGGACTGAGGCTTATATGGCTCATTGAAGAAATCAAGGAATTAGGAATTCAAGCTGAAAAATACTTGTAAACAAAACTTGATGTAATAAGGACCATTTTATATCCAATAAAAGAGTTGTTTCTTGAGCAATTGATTCTTGGAATTGATGGCCCTTCGCTTGCATTCATGCATTTCCATTTCATTCTTTTGTGTTTAAAATTTTTTCTTTGCATTAGTGCTTACATTTGTGCATGGATACATGATATAAAAAGAATCTAACTTAAATAAAATGACAGAAAATCAAAATAGCAAAAACAAATAACAAGTACGGTACTCGGTCTCAAGTTAGAGCAATGGAAGACAGAGTGACAACCCTAGAAAGCAATCACAATAGTACCCAGGATAGGTTAGACAAGCTGGAGACAGATCTGAAGCAACAGATGGAATTGGTTCACCAAAAGACGGTTGGTTCAATTGCAGCCATGCTAGGCTTTAAGGACCCTGATGCAGTGGAAACTGGTGAAGAAGCAAATGCTATGCCAAAATTTCAAGGGATGGCCTTTGTTCATCCAAACATACAAAGGGAAGCTCAATCTTCTAAGGTCAAATTTTCTCCACATGTTGCTGAGGCGCCAGCACGAAATGATAGGAAGATAAACTCTGAGGAAGTCATCGAGGTGTCTGATCTCGATGAAATTGCCGACAAGGTGAAAGTTAAGAAGAAATGGGAGGATCGTTATGAGAAATTAGAGGAAATGATTAAATCTTTCCGAAAAGAAGGTATATATGGAGGGATGGATGCCAATGATCTAAGCTTAGTGACTGATCTGGTGGTGCCACCAAAGTTCATGGTTCCTGACTTTGAAAAATACAATGGAACAACGTGCCCTGCAGAGCATTTGACTATGTATTGCAGGAAAATGTCAATGTACCTGGAGAACGAGAAGCTGCTTATCCATTACTTCCAAGACAGTTTAGTAGGGTCAACTGCACGCTGGTATACGCAGCTAAGTCGAATCAACATCAGATCATGGAAAGATTTGTCTAGAGCCTTCAGTGAGCAGTACAAGCATGTTTCAGACATGGTTCCAACCCGCTTAGTTCTGCAAGGATTAGAGCAAAAGCATCATAAGAGCTTCCGTCAGTACGCGCAGAGATGGAGAGATGTAGCTGCCTAAGTTCAGCTACCATTGTTGGAGAGTGAGATCACCCCAATGTTCGTGGAGACATTAAAGTGATCTTTTTATGATCGTATGCTCAATAATGCCACAAAGAGTTTCACATACATGCTTATAAATGGAGAATTGATACTTACGGCCATGAAAATGGAAGGTTGGATAGTGGGGAAGTAAAGAAACCATACAAAAAGAGAGACAATGAAGTCAATGCTGCTAATGTCTATAACCCCATCTACTCGAAGGGGGTAGTCTTGAACAAATCTAATGTCTCGACCGCAGCTCCAGCAGTCACAAACCCGCCAAAAGAAGAACGTAGGTATCAAGGGAGCTCGAAACCATATTTTCCTACTATCCCAAAGACATACGCAGAATTGTTTGTTGAGTTGATCAAATCCCAGATGGTGTTGCCAAGACATGTTCCTCTATTCTCACCACCATATCCACAATGGTATGATGAGAAGGCACAATGTGAATATCATGCAGGAGTTAGGGGGCATACCATAGAAAATTGTACTGCATTCAAAGGGGTGGTAGATGACTTAAGAAAATCATAGATGTTATCATTCGATACGTCAGAAGATAAGGGAAACCCTCTGCCAAATCATCAGAAGGCAGGTGAGAATGTAATCATAGAGGAAGAAGATAAGGTGGTTAAGGAATATGTTGCTAAAGTTAGAGCTCCTATGAGGTGGATATGGGCTCAGATGGTGGCAGTAGGAATGTTGGAAGAAGGAACCCAAAAATTGAAGATTGAGAATGAATTGTACTGTGAGTACCGCATGAAGGAATGACATGAGATTGATTGTTGCTTAGAGTTTAGGCAACTAGTTCAAAACAAGATGAATGAAAAAGAACTTGATTTCTTTGAGAAATAAGATAAAGAATGTTCGATGGACATTTGTACATCAGATGAATCATCCTCTAGAAGGGATTATACTAGAATGAAGCCTTTAGTTATTAAGGCTAAAACAAGAATTGGTGAGCCAGCAAGGAGTGTAACCCCGCGACTCATAATTAAGGCACCAACACCGTTTCCATACAAGGACGGCAAGCAGGGTCCTTGGAATTACACTTGTGAGGTGACAGCCCCAGGAGAAACATTTGTCCAAGATAAAGGAAAATCAATCAATGAGGTGAGCCATTTCACAAGGAGTAGAAGGCTCTATTCTCAGCTAACAGCGGAGGATAGAGATGCAGCGCAAAGGAAAGCAACTGCTGAAGAGCTTGAAAAAAAAGATGACAAAGGTTTCTTCAAGGAAAAACCGACAACATATCACGAGCCTGTAAAGGAAACAGAGGCTCAAGAATTCTTGAAGATCATAAAACACAACGAATACAACGTCATGGAGCAACTTCATAAGCTTTCGGCTCGAATTTCTATGCTTTCATTACTGTTAAGTTCTGAGGGCCACTGTGATGCCTTGTTAAATATTTTAAACTGGGCGTTCGTATCAAAAGAGATCACAACTGATAAGATGGATATGTTAGTGGGAAACATTGCTATCAACAAATTCATCTTGTTTATTAATGAGGAAATCCCAGGATGTAAGACCTAGTTATAGCCACGCGCACAACATTTCAGCTCCGGCCAATCACTTTATCTTCTCCGATGCCCTACTCGCTCTGATTGTTCCTCATCGGCGTCATTCGAGTCATCAGAAACATACTAACAAAATAATAAAAAAGGGTTAAATCCCTAAATTGGGGTAGAAATAGTTCAAGATAAAATCAATAGGGATTAAAATACCTAATTCAAAGCCCTAGCTGGAAAAATCAGAAGCAAAACAGGAAGGGATAATCCCTAATTCAAAGCCCTGGCGAGAATCAAGCTACAATTGAATATGCAAAAGGCAATTCAGAACCAAAGCAAAAGATCAAAATCCCCAAATCGGTGCCATGGCAAAAATCAAGCAATTAGAGGGGAAGATATTAGGGATTCGGGCTTAAAATTCAAGCAATTCTGTAAATATATAAACCCTTTGTAATTCATGTAACAGCACAACATTTTGGATAGAAAACACAGTAAACATACTACCATTCGGAAATTGTAGGAGCAAGCAGTTTGTAATCAGTGTTCAGAAGCAATAAAGAGAAGCAAGTTCTGGTAATTTTTTTCTATCTATTTACTTTATGTTTCAAATTAAATAAAGAAAAATTAGTTGTTTTTACCTTGTTTTTGTTTGAAACGCTGAGAAACTTGGTTTTGATGTAAAATTTGGTAGAAAAACGTGATTTCGAGGTCACCGAAATCTGGAAATATTGGTCGAAATCTGGGAATTTTGCCGCCGGCACCGGTGAAAGGCAGATGTTCATCGTGTTTTTCATTTCATGAAGAACGAGAAGAACACATCAGAGAATTATAATCAAATCCATTTTGATCCGTTTGGAAATAAAGAAAGAAAATGAAATCTGTTTATAATTTCGATTATTTATACTAACCCGTTTGACCCGGCCCAAACCCGAGTATAACCCGCGCCCTTCTTTCCCGGATCTCACGTCGCAGCTCTTCAGTTTTTTAATTGTTTCAATTTCTTCCTTTTTCCTTTCAATTCATCACCTATCTTAAAATTTGTATTCAAATTAACATTCACATTTTATTTTCTTTCAATTTAGTCCATAATTTAGATTCTCTTTTTTTTAAAAATATAAAAATCATGTTTCTTTATTTAATTTTAAGTAATTACTTAGTTATTTATTTAATTAATTAATTAATTATTTCTTGTTTGCCTTTATGTATGTATTTGTATGTATATTAAACCTTAGGAGTAGGGACTTAAAACCTAGAATAGTGACATGTATGTTGTAAAACATTCTTCATCTTCAATAAAACACACTTAATTATATTATAACTATAATAGTTAAAATGAATGTAGATGTTTTCTTAGGTGTTAATCACTGATCAAATTTTAATTAAAAAACTTTAACTCGTCTAATTTTCTTGCCGATTTGTTTAAAAAGTAAAAATTTAAGTAATGCGGAGTTTTATCAAATGAGAATGACGGGTTAGCTCCAAGAGTTTTGACGGTGATTAAAGTTCATTTCTTGGGCGATAAGGCCGATAAAATAGAACTACATTCACTTTGCGAACAAATAAATCAAATTTTTTTGAACTTGCAAATTCCATTTTTAAAAATGCTTTTTGAAATCAATTAAGGTACCAATTTTTTTGCGTTGTAGGGGTGCTAATTCTTCCCCACACGTAATCAACCCCTGAACTTGTTTTCTCTTATTTTCGTGGACCAAAATGTAATTTTGATAAATAAAACGTTTTATCAAAATACTCTTGTTTTAAAAGTGTTCCAATCATACTTTTTCAAAAAAGATTGGTGGCGACTCCGTGATTTTATAAAATTTTCCAAAATGTCAACACCTTCCTAAAAATGGTTGCGACAACGTCCTTCAACAACCCGGATACAAGGAACTGTGAGTACCTTCAATTACACAAATTTTAACATCAAACTTTATTCATTGCTTTTAACTGAATAATTAAATACAAAAGCACTCTCAGCCCAAAGTCATATGCAGAGGCTTTTGGGTCAAAATCTTGCGAAACAGACTTCAAAAACGGATTCAGGACGTTGAAAAAACATGAAATAAGGATTTTCATAAAAGTTGACTTTTTGGTCAACGGTCAACGAGTCTAGTCAAAGTCAACGCTGACGTAAGTATTGACTGCTGACATCATTAATCAACTGAGTTGACTCAGATGAATTGGCTTACTGAGTTGACTTGGATGAGTTGATTCACTGAGTTCACTCGGACAAATTGACTCACTGAGTTCACTCGGACAAATTGACTCACTGAGTTCACTCGAACGAGTTGACTCGAACGAGTTGACTCGGTAGGCTGACTCGGTAGGACCGGTTTGACCGGGTTGGGCCGATTCACTTAATCCACATAATCCAGCCGTCGGACGGTCATCAGAACGGTCACCGGAGACCCCTTTTGTGTCGATTCTGCCGGAAAACAAGAGCTCTTTAGCTCACTAATCTAACCCAAACATCAACCACACGAAACAAGCCAAAATACAAATGAGACTTACCCAAAATGATTCGAAATGGTCAGAATCCATGTAACTCCGACGAGGGCTCTCCCGGTGGCGGATCAAAGATCGGCCAAAGGGGTTTTGCTCTCCTCAGTCTGGTGATAATGATGGTGGCCTCAATTTCACGCTAAAATTTTAGACGGTGATAGAAAACACGAAGAACGATGGCAGAAAACATAGAGTTTTTCTGTCGAGCTTCAAAGCTTGATTTCACGGTAATCGGTGGGGAACCAAGGCGAGTGGTTTAGGAGTTATGACCGAACGATCGAGGGTGACGTTTTGGTACCGACGGTGCATGACACCGGTAAGCGGTGGTCGCGATCGGAGTAAGGGCAGGGGTGGGAAAAGGTGAAGGGTCGGAAGAAATTCTAGATCTGTTATAATTTCCAAATTCGAATGGGTTATCCCAATTGGTGGGAGTTGCTGGGATATTAATTATCAAGCCAGGCCCACCATTTAGAATACAAGATTTTCTTTTGGTAAATCTTGACAAATATGAGCCATTAGCTCAATGGTTAAATCTAGGTGATAGGCTTGTGGGGGAGGTCGTGGGTTCAACACCCAGCATCATCAATTCTCTATTTCATCATTCAATCATTTTTTACACCATATTTATCGAGGTGTTACAACTCTCCCTAAAAGAAATATCGTCCTCGAAATTTACCAGAGTTAGAGAAATGCACAAAATGCTCTTTCATCCATTCTTGTACTAAAACTCATCCATCAGAGCATTATTGTTTCTCGAGACTCTCAGACGACCACAAATCAATATGGTAGTGTCCTCAGTCACTCAGACTGTCTTGGACCCAGAGTCATCCTATCATGCATCTCAAACCAACTAATTAGAATATAATATTTGGATCCATATCGAACTTCATACGGTGCCAAGCAAACAATTGTCTCGCAAGTTTTATTATAAGCGAGCTCAGTCAGGGATTTAAAACCTTCCCAACTACCACATAAGTCAATCTTACAACCCTGAAGTACCTTCTCTAAGATCTGAATTATTCTACTAGGTTGAACATCAATTTATGGATAGAAAATGGTACCTAAAATCCAGACGAGTACACCCTGGACATAACGATACACCATACCATATTTTCATATAAAAGGTCTTTCTTCAAGCCGTTTGGACATAACCAAGGTTTTGAACGAATAATACTTACTTTTAGCACAACATTCTGATAATTGTTTCCTTCGTGCATAACAGATACCACATAATCTATACTTTCACGAATCTCACAGACACCTTTCTTTTAAATTTATAATACTTTTATTTGATTCTTAATGGAATATTCCCAAACATAATCATTATCTCCGAGTAGCCTTACGTGAAATCTTATATCGGTTATATCTCACGATCAAACATTTAGTCTCAATCTGATTCGGATCTTCAATTCCACATGCATGAACCATCTCAGGTTCTTTATCCATAATCAAACCCCTCAATTTAACCCAAATCACGGACGAACGTTATAGATATTTCTTGCCAGTACAGATCAAGCTATGGAAGGCATAATACTTAGATTCACTAATTCCAGAAAAGGAATCCAACATCGAAGTTCCTGCTCGAAAGAGTATGGTTATGATCTATGGGCATATGTTGCGCGTAATAAGTGCTACGCAGTTGTGCAAGTATACACGTTGCAAGTTATAGTATAAAAGATATCGTCTCTACAGGGGTTGGTGCCACTTCAAGAATCTAGTCTCTTGCACTATAAAAAGTAAAAACACAAATAAAGGATTATAGGAGTTTAACTAATAACTAAACTAGAAGGCAATAAAGTAAAAGAATAAATGAGAATAAATGAGAGAGATAGGCCAGATTATCGTGAGTTGAGGTGTGATAGCCGATTGGATCATCTTGGTAAAAGAGTGCACGGGCAACTCAGTTGCTGTGGCAACTTGCACAACAGGGTTGCCTTGGCAACTAATCGATGGTTGCCTGGGCAACTAGTTGGGCAACTACTTGGGCGTCTGGGCAGCAACCTTCAAGGTTCGGCAGAATGTTCTTCAACGGTTTCTTCTTATCCCTAAGTCAAAACTTTAGCTACTTGTGCATGCCTTGATAATACATCCCTGCGTGAATCAAGGGTGAACAACAACCAATCTTGCGCTCCTCTTAGCCGTTGAAATCCTTGACTTATTCTTAAGCCAGATTAATCTTCACCATCAATAGATTGAATAAAGATCATATTCATTCATTTCTTGAATCTAACTCTCCCGATATTAGATAAATAGATGAAGTTACGAGATCCTCTCCCAATTCACTCGCAAACAAGAATAAGAACCAAGAATGAATAAACCTTGAATAGAAAAGTGCAAACTCTTATTACCTAAACAAAATCCAATAGTTTCTCACAACCACAAAACACAATAACCATAGCCAAATAGATTTAGTTCACGGCTAGGTTCCAAAGAAACACAAGATAAATAATCCCTAGCATGAACCTAATTGAACAAGAAAGAAAAAGATGAAGAATGAAGCTTGTTTAAATCTTCCTTGCCCTAGATGCTTGTCGAAAATTCTCTCCTCTTGCTCTCTCTTTTGAGTTATCAAATTCCTATCTCTTGCTCTCCTTTTGAGTTGTCAAAATTCCCCTCTCTTGCTCTCTCCCAAGTTGACGATATGGCCTATTATTTATAGGGCTAGGTCAAAGTCCTTGTTTGAGGAGGAAGTTAAGTTGGAATTAAATTATCTTTAAAGAATATAATTCTTTATTATAATTATATTCCTACTAGAACTTCTCCTATCTTCTTGGAATTTAATTCTTCTTTAATCTCTTCATGGAAATCAAATTCCTTTGGGATTTGGCTTTGCTCCACGTCATCTTGGGCTTGTCTAGTCATTAATTTCGACTACCATATCACCTTGTTCTTTGTCGACAATTGCCCTGGCAACTGGCTCGACGTCTCCTTCATGCATTGCCCTGGCAACTAGCTCGGCATCTCCTTCATGCATTGCCTTGGCAACTAGCTCTAGCCTTGCTTTGGCAAGTGATACTGTACATACACACAAAACATACCAAAGCAGCATCTTTTCCCACAAAAACTACCAAGTTATGTAATCAAGCTCAATGATGGAAGGAAACATGGATTAATGCATGAATGGCTAATTATGCAACTAATATGAGCCTAAGTCTAACAATAATATGAGTAAAAAGGGTAAGAAAAATAGTACTTTTGAACACTTATCACACCCCCAAACTCGAACTATTGCTTGTCCTCAAGCAATGCAAACTAATAATTACCTGCCAAGACTTTAATTTTCACAAACTTAGCTTTGAACTTGATTTCAATCGTAACAAGGGGCAGAAAGTATGATTGGCTTTTCATTTTTTGGAAAACTTAGGAGTTACTCGGAATCAAACTATAATGCTTGTGAGTGTGTGCGGAGTTGTGTGCAAGTTGATTTTTTGGATTCTATGCAAACAAGAGGTTTTCAAATTACTTCATTGGGTTCTTTTTAACATGTTTATCTAGAGCCGTTTTGGGCACCTCTAGTATTTTGTTTTTAGTTTTATTCAACTAGAGCGGTTTTGGGCACCTCTAGCGATCAATTTTTTTAGCACATACTAGAGCCAGTTTCGGGCACCTCTAGTGATCAATTTTTTTAGCACATGCTAGAGCCAATTTCGGGCACCTCTAGCATTCATCCAATTTTTATTCTAATCCCCCAATTTGTTTAATTATCAACCTAAGTTCACTAGAATTCCTTAAATCAATCAAACCACAACAGTGTTTCATCAAATTTAGCATCATAGTAAAATTCTAAGTTTTTCCATGGTTATCCTAGAATAAAATTTTTATCAATTAAGTGCATTGGCAAAGTCATCATTGGATATTCATCAAATCTAGGCAATTCTTGTTCCAACTAAATGCATGACAAGCAATTTATGTATCCTAAATGTAATAGTTAAGATGTAACTAAACATGGTAACTACTAATAACAATCCCCCCCAAACTCGAGTGAGGCATTGTCCTCAATGCATGTATTAAATAAAAATAATGAAAAATAAAATACAAACGAAGACTTACTCCGAGAGTTCGTCGTCGTGGATGACTAGTTTCATTTTGGTCGGTGTCTTGATTCTCTTGCTTGAACGCGATGGTTGTTTCCTTGTTGTCGGTGGTGGAATCGATCCTCGTACGGGGTTGTCCTCATCATCCTCTTCATCAGTGTCATTGGCTTTTCGCTTGGAGGATTCAATCGATGCGGTCTTTGTTGGTGCAATGGAGAACTCGTCCGAATCTAAAAAAATCAGAAAGTGATTCCGTAGGAGTTGATTCGGGCATAGGTGCTTTACCTTTGGCTTTTGCAGTGGTTGTCGGGATGTCTTTAGTTTTGGTTGCCGTGGCATCTTCAGGGTTGGTTTCCGTGGCATCAGCTTGTGCAGGCACGATGTAGGTTGTCGCGGCATCATCTATTGCGGTTGTCGTGGCGACTACTTCATTAGGTACCGGGGCAAGGATCTCGGCAGAAAAGATTGGGAACGGCACGCGACTGTCCGGGTACTTTTATAGGATGACTTGGTGATGGAATTGTTGTGCTCCTTCATGTACCGCATGAACATTAGTTGCCGGTCTTCAATTTGCCTTAGGTTGCTTGCCAATGGTTGCAAGAGGGCTTCAAAGTGTCCGGGATTGATGGCCGAGTTGCCGGGCGTTAGGTGCTTGGGCATTAGGGATTGCCGGGGCGGCAGGATTTGCCACTTTTGATGTGCAATCCTCTCGAAGATGAATGGTTCAAGGCCGAAATCTTGATGAGAGTTGGAGTATTCAAAGCCTTGTTCTTCATGAATCTTCCGGCTTTCAAACTTGGAGTGAAATCTTTCTTGAACCACCGGTGTAGCAAACTTCTTGTATCTTGGTTCTTTGGAGGAACTTGGATGAACTAAAAATTTAATTTTGGATGCCATGGATGATCTTGGTTGTGAGTTTTGTAAAAACAAAGAAAATAAAAGAAACTAAAGAGTTGCAAGATAAAAAGTAGGAATAGGTTAAGGGTGATGGGTTTTTATAGAAAAGATAGGTGGTGAATATGGTGGGTGGGATTAGAGGAAGACGAAAAAGAGGGTTTTGGGTTAGGGGAAGGTTGACGGCAAGGGGGGTTTGATTAGGGTAAATTGGAGGCTTTATATAAGCCTTAGATTCAGCACATTAGTTTCCTTGTTGAAGATGTTTTCCTTCTTGGATTAAAATTCCTCTTTATCTTGAACTCTTTTCCTACAATTCAAAGACAAATCAAATAAGGATTAAAATTAAAGATAGACTAATAAAAGAAAATAAATAAAGATGTGTAAAGGAATTCTTAAACTTAAAAAGATAAAAAAAAAATCTATCCTAAAAAATAATAATAATCAGAAATAATAAAAAATAAAAAAAAATAGTTCAAAAATTAAAATAAAATAAATTAATCGAAAATAATAAAAATAAAAAAAATATCAAAGGGAGAGCATGCTCAGGCATCTCCTAAGTTGACCACTTCTTTGTTACGTTCCACATGGGCACCATTGTAGTGTTTCAATCTTTGTCCATTAACTTTGAATTCATGTTTGTCAGTGATGGACTTGATTATCACGGCACCATGGGAGAATGGTTTGACAACTTCGAATGGTCCCGACCATCTTGATTTCAGCTTTCCCGGGAAAAGTTTTAGTCGAGAATTGAATAGGAGAACTAGTTGCCCTAGCGTGAATTGTCGCGGCAATAGTTTCTTGTCATGCCATTGCTTTGTTTTCTCCTTGTAGATTCGTGCATTGTTATAGGCAAGTGCACAAAATTCTTCTATCTCGTTAAGGTCCAACAAACGCTTTTGTTCGGCACTTTCCCAATCCATATTCACGGTTTTGATTGCCCAGTATGCTTTGTGTTTGATTTCCACCGGTAGATGGCATGTTTTGCCATAGACAAGTCGGAAGGGGGACATACCTAAGGGTGTTTTGAATGCAGTGCGATATGCCCAAAGTGCGTCATCTAGTCTTAATGACCAATCCTTCTAGAGAGATTTACAACTTTCTCGAGTATACCCTTCAATTCTCGGTTGGAAATTTCTGCTTGCCCGTTGGTTTGTGGGTGATATGTTGTGGCGATCTTGTGTGATATGCCGAAGCGTTGCAACATCTTGGCAATAAGTCTATTTTCAAAATGCTTGCCTTCTTCACTGATAATTGCTCTCGGCATCCCAAACTGTGTAAATATGTTTTTCTGCAAGAATCGTTGCACGGTCTTGGAATCGTTGTTGGGAACTGCAGCTGCCTCAACCCATTTAGACACGTAGTCGACTGTAAGTAAAATGTAGAGGTTGCCGAATGAAGATGGGAAAGGTCTCATAAAATTGATCCCTCATACATCAAACAATTCTACCTCGATGATGTTCTGGAGCGGCATCTCATGTCGTCTAGAGATATTGCCCGTTCTCTGGCAACGATCACATTGCTTGTAAACGTTTTGGGCATCTTTGTACAATGTTGGCCAATACAACCCGGATTGCAAAACTTTGGCCGCGGTACGAGTTCCTCCAAAATGTCCTCCATAGGGTGAAGAATGGCATTGCCAGAGTACCTTGTGTTTCTCTTCTTCAGGGACACAACGGCGTATAACATGATCTGCATATTGTTTAAACAAAAGAGGCTCGTCCCAAAAGTAATGCTTAGCATCATGGCGGAACCGCTTCTTCCCTTGGTGAGTAAGGCCATAAGGTAAAATACCACAAACAAGGAAATTAACTAAATCTGCATACCAGGGTATTGCCGAGGCATGTGCTGCCTTATCAACTGTTCCCAAAATTGCTGAGGGTGCGTGTCAAGGGCTGCTGCGGTATCGAGAGTTGTCGAGGCGTGCGCGTCCATGGTTTCCGAGGCGTCGAGGGTTACCGAGGCATGCGCGTCCATGGTTGCTGAGGCAACTAAAATTTGTTTATCCGGGAATGCATCGCGATATCTCTAGATCCGTCCTCCTCCCTATTGCGTTCTTGAGTAGCATCAACATTTTGATCAGCTTCTTTTCCTGGTCGATTGACTAGCCAATTTGTATTTTCTTGTTGTTCCTTATCGACCGGTTCTTCATACTCCTCAGGTTCCTCTTGATCGGCAATATAGTTACCGAGGTAACTAAATTCCTCGTCGAGGTTAAACTCGTCGTGGCATGAAGAAGTTGGCATTCTTCCGGATCATCGGCATGCCTTAGTGTTTGGAACACATTTAGTTTAACTTGCTGGTCATTCACCTCATTGTGAGTTCTCCTTTTCAACATCGATCAAGGTTCTCCATGTTGCTAGGAATGGTCTCCCGAGAATGATGGGTGCATGCTCATCTGCTTCACAATCCAAAACAATAAAGTCAGCAGGAAAAATAAATTTATCAACTTTTACCAATATGTCCTCGATTTTTTTTCCTCTGGATGCACATAGGATCTGTTGGCTAGTTGTAGCATAATCATTTGTAGGTCTTGCCTTCCCGATTCCTAGTTTCGGAAAACAGATTTAGGCATCGAGTTTATGCTAGCCCAAGGTCGCATAATGCTTTACCGACATAGTGGTTTCCAATGGAACAGTGGTATTGTGAAACTTCCGGGATCCTTCAACTTGGGTGGCATACGACAGCAACATTGCCATGCATCCTCTCATTGCAAAGAATCTGTTTCAAACTCTCCTAGTCTTGTTCTTTTGGACACAATGTCTTTAAGAAACTTGGCATAGTTCGACATTTGTTCAATTTCTTCCACCAATGGCAAGTTGATGTGGACTTGCTTTAGGGTATCAAGAAACTTCTTGAATTGATATTCTTGCTTTTGTCACTTCAACCTTTGTGGGAATGGTGGTGGAAGTCGGATATCTTCGATCCTTTCATTAGTTTGAAACTTGATTGACGGCATTGCCGGACAACTAGAGTTGCCGAGGCATTATCAATTGGGGTTGCCGAGGCATGCTTATCACAAGTTGTCGAGGCATCTTTATCGTCGGTTGCCGAGGCATGCTTATTGCCGCTTGCGAGGCAATTCGGTTCAAGATCCGAGGCTTTTCCGCTAGGTTCGTCTTGATCTTTTGTGGAGTTTTGTTTGATGAGCGGGCTTGAGCCTCTCTAAGTTGTTGGCCACTTCTAGTGGTGATCGCCTTACATTGCTCATGGCCAGTTCCTCTTGCGACTTCAGTATCGCTAGGTAAACCTCCTTGCGGTCTAGTATTCAGATTTGGAGCAAACTGTCTGACTTGATTTTCCAATGATTTGATTGCCGCCTCTTGGTTTTGCAATCTCATCTCGGTACTGTTAATAAAAGCATCAGTTCTTTTTATGAAGTTACTATTCTCAGCCATATAAGATTCAGTTTTCATCATAAAAGCATTTAGAGAATTTTCTAAAGAACTAGATGTTGTCGGTTGTTGCTGCGGTAATTGTTGTCGTGGCATATTCTGCTGAAATCCCGATGCTTGTGCATTCTGATTGTTCTTGTTTAGAGCATTGTTGGGATTACTCCATGAAAAATTCGGGTGCTTCTTCCAAGCTGGATTGTATGTATTGGACATCACATTGTTGTTCCGATTGTAATTCCCCACATAGAAGTCGGATTCCGGATTCGCATACGTCGTAAGAATCATGGTTATCACCACATAACTCACAAAAAAAGAATCCATTACCTTGACCTCATGTGTGTTGTTTGGTTTTTTGCATGTTCGACCATCTTGGTTAAAGTGGCCAATTGTGCCGAAATTGAATCGATGATCCTAGTTCATGTATTGTGGCTTGGCGCCTAACTCCTCCTCTTCTAGTAGATGGGAATTGATAATCATTCTTGGCCAGCCTGTTTAAAATTTGCATTGCTTCCTCCGCGACTTATCTAGAAGTATGCCGCATCGAGGCATCTAGCATCATCCTTGTTGGTGTATTCACGGTGTTGTAAAACATTGTTACTTGAGTCCACATCGGAATCCGTGTAGGGGCATTTGTGTAGAAGTTCTCTATATCGCTCCCAAGCCTCGTACATGGATTCATCATCCGTCGCCAAAAAAAGAAGTAATGTCGCTACGGCTTATCACCAAATTTGTAGGATTAAACCGAGCAAGGAAATTACGACAAAGATCGGTCCAAGATGCTATTGATCCGGCAGAATGCTATTCAACCATGCTTTCGCCCTATCCTCAATGAATAGGGGAATAATCTTAATCGTGAAGACATCGGGGTGACTCCGTGTATTTTGAACGAGTTACAAATCTCGAGGAAAGATTTCAGATGTTGTCGAGCATCTTCAGTTGCTGAGCCGCCAAATTGACCAATTCTGTTGATCATATTAAACATTACCGGTTTTAACTCAAAGTGATCAACTTCAATTTCAGGTGCGACAACTCCTGGATTAAGTCCATCAAGATCTTCTTCAAGATAGTCTCGAATAGTTCTATTTCGTGCAAGAATCACTCCTCCTCCTGCTGGAACATCTTGATTCATATTGTCGTCTTGATTAGCCATTGCTACTCTTATCCTTCGTCTAAGTCTTTGTAAGGTTCGTTCGATTTCTGGATAAAAAGGGATATTCTGGTGTAGTCAATCTCGCCCTGGTCATATACCAATGCAAAACCAAAGTTTGTTAGCCCCTTTGAATCTTAAACAAGAAAAGTAAAAAGAAAGTGCAAGAAAATAAAAACAAAGTCGCTATTGCTAATCCCCCGCAACGGCGCAAAAACTTGTTGCGCTGTAATAAGTGCTACGCAATTGTGCAAGTATACACGTTGCATGTTATAGTATAAAAGATATCGTCTCCACAAGGATTGGTGCCACTTCAAGAATCTAGTCTCTTGCACTGTAAAAAGTAAAAACACAAATAAAGGATTATAGGAGTTTAACTAATAACTAAACTAGAAGGCAATAAAGTAAAAGAATAAATGAGAACAAATGAGAGAGATAGGCCAGGTTATCATGAGTTGAGGTGTGATAGCCGATTGATCGTCTTGGTAAAAGAGTGCACGGGCAACTCAGTTGACGTGGCAACTTGTACAACGGGGTTGCCTTGGCAACTAATCGATGGTTGTCTGGGCAACTAGTTGGGCAACTACTTGGGCGTCTAGGCAGCAACCTTCAAGGTTCGGCAGAGCGTTCTTCAATGGTTTCTTCTTATCCCTAAGTCGAAACTCTAGCTACTTGTGCATGCCTTGATAATACATCCTGCGTGAATCAAGGGTGAACAACAACCAATCTTGCGCCCTCTTAGCCATTGAAATCCTTGACTTATTCCTAAGCGGATTAATCTTCACCATCAATAGATTGAATAAAGATCATATTCATTCATTTCTTGAATCTAACTCTCCCGATATTAGATAAATAGATGAAGTTACGAGATCCTCTCCCAATTCACTCGCAAACAAGAATAAGAACCAAGAATGAATAAACCTTGAATAGAAAAGTGCAAACTCTTATTACCTAAACAAAATCCAATAGTTTCTCACAACCACAAAACACAATAACCATAGCCAAATAGATTTAGTTCACGGCTAGGTTCCAAAGAAACACAAGATAAATAATCCCTAGCATGAACCTAATTGAACAAGAAAGAAAAAGATGAAGAATGAAGCTTGTCGAAATCTTCCTTGCCCTAGATGCTTGTCGAAAATTCTCTCCTCTTGCTCTCTCCTTTTGAGTTATCGAAATTCCTATCTCTTGCTCTCCTTTTGAGTTGTCAAAATTCCCCTCTCTTGCTCTCTCCCAAGTTGACGATATGGCCTATTATTTATAGGGCTAGGTCAAAGTCCTTGTTTGAGGAGGAAGTTAAGTTGGAATTAAATTATCTTTAAAGAATATAATTCTTTATTATAATTATATTCCTACTAGAACTTCTCCTATCTTCTTGGAATTTAATTCTTCTTTAATCTCTTCATGGAAATCAAATTCCTTTGGGATTTGGCTTTGCTCCACGTCATCTTGGGCTTGTCTAGTCATTAATTTCGACTACCATATCACCTTGTTCTTTGTCGACAATTGCCCTGGCAACTGGCTCGACGTCTCCTTCATGCATTGCCCTGGCAACTAGCTCGGCATCTCCTTCATGCATTGCCTTGGCAACTAGCTCTAGCCTTGCTTTGGCAAGTGATACTGTACATACACACAAAACATACCAAAGCAGCATCTTTTCCCACAAAAACTACCAAGTTATGTAATCAAGCTCAATGATGGAAGGAAACATGGATTAATGCATGAATGGCTAATTATGCAACTAATATGAGCCTAAGTCTAACAATAATATGAGTAAAAAGGGTAAGAAAAATAGTACTTTTGAACACTTATCACACCCCCAAACTCGAACTATTGCTTGTCCTCAAGCAATGCAAACTAATAATTACCTGCCAAGACTTTAATTTTCACAAACTTAGCTTTGAACTTGATTTCAATTCTCAGAACCGGGGCAGAAAGTATGATTGGCTTTTCATTTTTTGGAAAACTTAGGAGTTACTCGGAATCAAACTATAATGCTTGTGAGTGTGTGCGGAGTTGTGTGCAAGTTGATTTTTTGGATTCTATGCAAACAAGAGGTTTTCAAATTACTTCATTGGGTTCTTTTTAACATGTTTATCTAGAGCCAGTTTTGGGCACCTCTAGTATTTTGTTTTTAGTTTTATTCAACTAGAGCCGGTTTTGGGCACCTCTAGCGATCAATTTTTTTAGCACATACTAGAGCCAGTTTCGGGCACCTCTAGTGATCAATTTTTTTAGCACATGCTAGAGCCAATTTCGGGCACCTCTAGCATTCATCCAATTTTTATTCTAATCCCCCAATTTGTTTAATTATCAACCTAAGTTCACTAGAATTCCTTAAATCAATCAAACCACAACAGTGTTTCATCAAATTTAGCATCATAGTAAAATTCTAAGTTTTTCCATGGTTATCCTAGAATAAAATTTTTATCAATTAAGTGCATTGGCAAAGTCATCATTGGATATTCATCAAATCTAGGCAATTCTTGTTCCAACTAAATGCATGACAAGCAATTTATGTATCCTAAATGTAATAGTTAAGATGTAACTAAACATGGTAACTACTAATAACAATCCCCCCCAAACTCGAGTGAGGCATTGTCCTCAATGCATGTATTAAATAAAAATAATGAAAAATAAAATACAACGAAGACTTACTCCGAGAGTTCGTCGTCGTGGATGACTAGTTTCATTTTGGTCGGTGTCTTGATTCTCTTGCTTGAACGCGATGGTTGTTTCCTTGTTGTCGGTGGTGGAATCGATCCTAAATGACGGGTTGTCCTCATCATCCTCTTCATCAGTGTCATTGGCTTTTCGCTTGGAGGATTCAATCGATGCGGTCTTTGTTGGTGCAATGGAGAACTCGTCCGAATCTAAAAAATCGAAAGTGATTCCGTAGGAGTTGATTCGGGCATAGGTGCTTTACCTTTGGCTTTTGCAGTGGTTGTCGGGATGTCTTTAGTTTTGGTTGCCGTGGCATCTTCAGGGTTGGTTTCCGTGGCATCAGCTTGTGCAGGCACGATGTAGGTTGTCGCGGCATCATCTATTGCGGTTGTCGTGGCGACTACTTCATTAGGTACCGGGGCAAGGATCTCGGCAGAAAAGATTGGGAACGGCACGCGACTGTCCGGGTACTTTTATAGGATGACTTGGTGATGGAATTGTTGTGCTCCTTCATGTACCGCATGAACATTAGTTGCCGGTCTTCAATTTGCCTTAGGTTGCTTGCCAATGGTTGCAAGAGGGCTTCAAAGTGTCCCGGGATTGATGGCCGAGTTGCCCGGGCGTTAGGTGCTTGGGCATTAGGGATTGCCGGGGCGGCAGGATTTGCCACTTTTGATGTGCAATCCTCTCGAAGATGAATGGTTCAAGGCCGAAATCTTGATGAGAGTTGGAGTATTCAAAGCCTTGTTCTTCATGAATCTTCCGGCTTTCAAACTTGGAGTGAAATCTTTCTTGAACCACCGGTGTAGCAAACTTCTTGTATCTTGGTTCTTTGGAGGAACTTGGATGAACTAAAAATTTAATTTTGGATGCCATGGATGATCTTGGTTGTGAGTTTTGTAAAAACAAAGAAAATAAAAGAAACTAAAGAGTTGCAAGATAAAAAGTAGGAATAGGTTAAGGGTGATGGGTTTTTATAGAAAAGATAGGTGGTGAATATGGTGGGTGGGATTAGAGGAAGACGAAAAAGAGGGTTTTGGGTTAGGGGGAAGGTTGACGGCAAGGGGGGTTTGATTAGGGTAAATTGGAGGCTTTATATAAGCCTTAGATTCAGCACATTAGTTTCCTTGTTGAAGATGTTTTCCTTCTTGGATTAAAATTCCTCTTTATCTTGAACTCTTTTCCTACAATTCAAAGACAAATCAAATAAGGATTAAAATTAAAGATAGACTAATAAAAGAAAATAAATAAAGATGTGTAAAGGAATTCTTAAACTTAAAAAGATAAAAAAAAAATCTATCCTAAAAAATAATAATAATCAGAAATAATAAAAAATAAAAAAAAATAGTTCAAAAATTAAAATAAAATAAATTAATCGAAAATAATAAAAATAAAAAAAAATATCAAAGGGAGAGCATGCTCAGGCATCTCCTAAGTTGACCACTTCTTTGTTACGTTCCACATGGGCACCATTGTAGTGTTTCAATCTTTGTCCATTAACTTTGAATTCATGTTTGTCAGTGATGGACTTGATTATCACGGCACCATGGGAGAATGGTTTGACAACTTCGAATGGTCCCGACCATCTTGATTTCAACTTTCCGGGAAAAGTTTTAGTCGAGAATTGAATAGGAGAACTAGTTGCCCTAGCGTGAATTGTCGCGGCAATAGTTTCTTGTCATGCCATTGCTTTGTTTTCTCCTTGTAGATTCGTGCATTGTTATAGGCAAGTGCACAAAATTCTTCTATCTCGTTAAGGTCCAACAAACGCTTTTGTTCGGCACTTTCCCAATCCATATTCACGGTTTTGATTGCCCAGTATGCTTTGTGTTTGATTTCCACCGGTAGATGGCATGTTTTGCCATAGACAAGTCGGAAGGGGGACATACCTAAGGGTGTTTTGAATGCAGTGCGATATGCCCAAAGTGCGTCATCTAGTCTTAATGACCAATCCTTCTAGAGAGATTTACAACTTTCTCGAGTATACCCTTCAATTCTCGGTTGGAAATTTCTGCTTGCCCGTTGGTTTGTGGGTGATATGTTGTGGCGATCTTGTGTGATATGCCGAAGCGTTGCAACATCTTGGCAATAAGTCTATTTTCAAAATGCTTGCCTTCTTCACTGATAATTGCTCTCGGCATCCCAAACTGTGTAAATATGTTTTTACGCAAGAATCGTTGCACGGTCTTGGAATCGTTGTTGGGAGCTGCGGCTGCCTCAACCCATTTAGACACGTAGTCGACTGTAAGTAAAATGTAGAGGTTGCCGAATGAAGATGGGAAAGGTCTCATAAAATTGATCCCTCATACATCAAACAATTCTACCTCGATGATGTTCTGGAGCGGCATCTCATGTCGTCTAGAGATATTGCCCGTTCTCTGGCAACGATCACATTGCTTGTAAACGTTTTGGGCATCTTTGTACAATGTTGGCCAATACAACCCGGATTGCAAAACTTTGGCCATGATACAGAGTTCCTCCAAAATGTCCTCCATAGGGTGAAGAATGGCATTGCCAGTACCTTGTGTTTCTCTTCTTCAGGGACACAACGGCGTATAACATGATCTGCATATTGTTTAAACAAAAGAGGCTCGTCCCAAAAGTAATGCTTAGCATCATGGCGGAACCGCTTCTTCCCTTGGTGAGTAAGGCCATAAGGTAAAATACCACAAACAAGGAAATTAACTAAATCTGCATACCAGGGTATTGCCGAGGCATGTGCTGCCTTATCAACTGTTCCCAAAATTGCTGAGGGTGCGTGTCAAGGGCTGCTGCGGTATCGAGAGTTGTCGAGGCGTGCGCGTCCATGGTTTCCGAGGCGTCGAGGGTTACCGAGGCATGCGCGTCCATGGTTGCTGAGGCAACTAAAATTTGTTTATCCGGGAATGCATCGCATATCTCTAGATCCGCGTCCTCCTCCCTATTGCGTTCTTGAGTAGCATCAACATTTTGATCAGCTTCTTTTCCTGGTCGATTGACTAGCCAATTTGTATTTTCTTGTTGTTCCTTATCGACCGGTTCTTCATACTCCTCAGGTTCCTCTTGATCGGCAATATAGTTACCGAGGTAACTAAATTCCTCGTCGAAGTTAAACTCTGTCGTGGCATGAAGAAGTTGGCATTCTTCTGGATCATCGGCATGCCTTAGTGTTTGGAACACATTTAGTTTAACTTGCTGGTCATTCACCCTCATTGTGAGTTCTCCCTTTTCAACATCGATCAAGGTTCTCCATGTTGCTAGGAATGGTCTCCCGAGAATGATGGGTGCATGCTCATCTGCTTCACAATCCAAAACAATAAAGTCAGCAGGAAAAATAAATTTATCAACTTTTACCAATATGTCCTCGATTTTTTCCTCTGGATGCACATAGGATCTGTTGGCTAGCTGTAGCATAACTGTTGTAGGTCTTGCCTTCCCGATTCCTAGTTTCTGGAAAACAGATTTAGGCATCGAGTTTATGCTAGCCCCAAGGTCGCATAATGCTTTACCGACATAGTGGTTTCCAATGGAACAGGGTATTGTGAAACTTCCGGGATCCTTCAACTTGGGTGGCATACGATTGTGCAACATTGCCATGCATCCCTCTGTTGCAGCAACTGTTTCAAACTCTCCTAGTCTTGTTCTTTTGGACACAATGTCTTTAAGAAACTTGGCATAGTTCGACATTTGTTCAATTTCTTCCACCAATGGCAAGTTGATGTGGACTTGCTTTAGGGTATCAAGAAACTTCTTGAATTGATATTCTTGCTTTTGTCACTTCAACCTTTGTGGGAATGGTGGTGGAAGTCGGATATCTTCGATCCTTTCATTAGTTTGAAACTTGATTGACGGCATTGCCGGGACAACTAGAGTTGCCGAGGCATTATCAATTGGGGTTGCCGAGGCATGCTTATCACAAGTTGTCGAGGCATCTTTATCGTCGGTTGCCGAGGCATGCTTATTGCCGCTTGCCGAGGCAATTCCTGGTTCAGCACTGAGGCTTTTCCGCTAGGTTCGTCTTGATCTTTTTGTGGAGTTTTGTTTGATGAGCGGGCTTGAGCCTCTCTAAGTTGTTGGCCACTTCTAGTGGTGATCGCCTTACATTGCTCATGGCCAGTTCCTCTTGCGACTTGAGATCGCTAGGTAAACCTCCTTGCGGTCTAGTATTGATTTGGAGCAAACCGGTCGACTTGATTTTCCAATGATTTGATTGCCGCCTCTTGGTTTTGCAATCTCATCTCGATCTTGTTAATAAAAGCATCGTTCTTTTTATGAAGTTACTATTCTCAGCCATATAAGATTCATTTTCATCATAAAAGCATTTAGAGAATTTTCTAAAGAACTAGATGTTGTCGGTTGTTGCCGCGTAATTGTTGTCGTGGCATATTTCTGAAATCCCGATGCTTGTGCATTCTGATTGTTCTTGTTTAGAGCATTGTTGGGATTACTCCATGAAAAATTGGTGCTTCTTCCAAGCTGGATTGTATGTATTGGACATCACATTGTTGTTCGATTGTAATTCCCCCACATAGAAGTCGGATTCGGATTCTCGCATACGTTGAAGAATCATGGTTATCACCACATAACTCACAAAAAAGAATCCATTACCTTGACCTCATGTGTGTTGTTTGGTTTTTGCATGTTCTGGACCATCTTGGTTAAAGTGGCCAATTGTGCCGAAATTGAATCTGATGATCCTAGTTCATGTATTGTGGCTTGGCGTCTAACTCCTCCTCTTCTAGTAGATGGGAATTGATAATCATTCTTGGCCAGCCTGTTTAAAATTTGCATTGCTTCCTCCGCGACTTATCTAGAAGTATGCCGCCATCGAGGCATCTAGCATCATCCTTGTTGGTGTATTCACGGTGTTGTAAAACATTGTTACTTGAGTCCACATCGGGAATCCGTGTAGGGGCATTTGTGTAGAAGTTCTCTATATCGCTCCCAAGCCTCGTACATGGATTCATCATCTGTCTGCCGAAAAGAAGTAATGTCGTTACGAAGCTTATCAGTCAAATTTGTAGGATTAAACCGAGCAAGGAAATTACGACAAAGATCGGTCCAAGATGCTATTGATCCGGCAGGAATGCTATTCAACCATGCTTTCGCCCTATCCCTCAATGAATAGGGGAATAATCTTAATCGTAAGACATCGGGGGTGACTCCGTGTATTTTGAACGAGTTACAAATCTCGAGGAAAGATTTCAGATGTTGTCGAGCATCTTCAGTTGCTGAGCCGCCAAATTGACCAATTCTGTTGATCATATTAAACATTACCGGTTTTAACTCAAAGTGATCAACTTCAATTTCAGGTGCGACAACTCCTGGATTAAGTCCATCAAGATCTTCTTCAAGATAGTCTCGAATAGTTCTATTTCGTGCAAGAATCACTCCTCCTCCTGCTGGAACATCTTGATTCATATTGTCGTCTTGATTAGCCATTGCTACTCTTATCCTTCGTCTAAGTCTTTGTAAGGTTCGTTCGATTTCTGGATAAAAAGGGATATTCTGGTGTAGTCAATCTCGCCCTGGTCATATACCAATGCAAAACCAAAGTTTGTTAGCCCCTTTGAATCTTAAACAAGAAAAGTAAAAAGAAAGTGCAAGAAAATAAAAACAAAGTCGCTATTGCCAATCCCCGGCAACGGCGCCAAAAACTTGTTGCGCGTAATAAGTGCTACGCAATTGTGCAAGTATACACGTTGCATGTTATAGTATAAAAGATATCGTCTCCACAGGGATTGGTGCCACTTCAAGAATCTAGTCTCTTGCACTGTAAAAAGTAAAAACACAAATAAAGGATTATAGGAGTTTAACTAATAACTAAACTAGAAGGCAATAAAGTAAAAGAATAAATGAGAACAAATGAGAGAGATAGGCCAGGTTATCATGAGTTGAGGTGTGATAGCCGATTGGATCGTCTGGGTAAAAGAGTGCACGGGCAACTCAGTTGACGTGGCAACTTGTACAACGGGGTTGCCTTGGCAACTAATCGATGGTTGTCTGGGCAACTAGTTGGGCAACTACTTGGGCGTCTAGGCAGCAACCTTCAAGGTTCGGCAGAGCGTTCTTCAATGGTTTCTTCTTATCCCTAAGTCGAAACTCTAGCTACTTGTGCATGCCTTGATAATACATCCCTGTGTGAATCAAGGGTGAACAACAACCAATCTTGCGCTCCTCTTAGCCATTGAAATCCTTGACTTATTCCTAAGCTGGATTAATCTTCACCATCAATAGACTGAATAAAGATCATATTCATTCGTTTCTTGAATCTAACTCTCCCGATATTAGATAAATAGATGAAGTTACGAGATCCTCTCCCAATTCACTCGCAAACAATAATAAGAACCAAGAATGAATAAACCTTGAATAGAAAAGTGCAAACTCTAATTACCTAAACAAAATCCAATAGTTTCTCACAACCACAAAACACAATAACCATAGCCAAATAGATTTAGTTCATGGCTAGGTTCCAAAGAAACACAAGATAAATAATCCCTAGCATGAACCTAATTGAACAAGAAAGAAAAAGATGAAGAATGAAGCTTGCCGAAATCTTCCTTGCCCTAGATGCTTGTCGAAAATTCTCTCCTCTTGCTCTCTCCTTTTGAGTTGTCGAAATTCCACTCTCTTGCTCTCCTTTTGAATTGTCGAAATTCCCCTCTCTTGCTCTCTCCCAAGTTGACGATATGGCCTATTATTTATAGGGCTAGGTCAAAGTCCTTCTTTGAGGAGGAAGTTAAGTTGGAATTAAATTATCTTTAAAGAATATAATTCTTTATTATAATTATATTCCTACTAGAACTTCTCCTATCTTCTTGGAATTTAATTCTTCTTTAATCTCTTTATGGAAATCAAATTCCTTTGGGATTTGGCTTTGCTCCACGTCAACTTGGGCTTGTCTAGTCATCAATTTCGACTACCATATCACCTTGTTCTTTGTCGACAATTACCCTGGCAACTGGCTCGGCGTCTCCTTCAGGCATTGCCCTGGCAACTAGCTCGGCATCTCCTTCATGCATTGCCCTGGCAACTAGCTCTAGCCTTGCTTTGGCAAGTGATCCTGTACATACACACAAAACATACCAAAGCAGCATCTTTTCCCACAAAAACTACCAAGTTATGTAATCAAGCTCAACGATGGAAGGAAACATAGATTAATGCATGAATGGCTAATTATGCAACTAATATGAGCCTAAGTCTAACAATAATATGAGTAAAAAGGGTAAGAAAAATAGTACTTTTAAACACTTATCAGCATACACAGACCAAACACCCTATGACAGACGATCGACTGGTCTACCCAGAAACACTCAACTTTAAGCTCTGATACCACTAAATGTAACCCCCTAAACCTTTCTATGCGTTTCATCGAGTTCTAGGAGGTCACATTTGGGTCACGAGAGTGACCCACAGTAAAACTCATATAAAATTTGTTGTCTTTCTAATACATTTGAAACCGTTAAGTAAAAATTTTTGTCAGAACATCATTACAGAAAATCAAGAAACAAAAAACTAAAAGTATATTACAGACTCTGACACAGAATAAGACACGACATACATGCCCACTAACTGTACCACTACTGTACTCCAAAAGTGATGCCGAGAGGACTCTAAACATTGATGTCGGTCATTACCATGATAGATTTCTTTTAACCTGCAATGGTAAAAAAATAATGTGAGATTTGGAAAGCTCAGTAATACAAAACTATCAAGGGATGCTAAAAGCGCAAGCAAATATATGGCAAGCATGATATTGTAATGATGTACCGGGTATCAACAGGCTCGATTTACGATTCGATATTTTAGTAAAGTATTATATCATAAGGTAACAAATTTGATCTTTATTGGTCACAAGAGTATCAGGGGATGAGTCTATAGCTAGAGATTCAAGAGAGATCTAGATTTCAGAAGTTGAAACAAGCAGTTTGGTGTGGTTCATTAAATGTAGATTAAAAGCATACTGAGAGATTCAAACTTTGGTACATTAATTCAGTAGGGTAGAATTATAGAAGGGAATGAAAAGTTTCATTTTAATTACCTGACTACCTTCCAACCATACACCAATATGCAGTATCCCAAAAAGACTTACCCTAGGCCCATTGGGCATAGGAGCTTACAGAAAGGCTTACCCTAGGCCCATTGGGCGTAGGAGCTTAGGTCTAGAAGGACTTGCCAGCGCTGAGCCTACATAACTTCAATCATATCCCATATAGTATACCCCCAGATAAAATCAATTTTATCCAGTAAACAGTAATATCAGAAAACATGTATCAGATATATTTGTATCAGGAGACAGAAACCAATAGTTATGTTTTCATTACAAATAAAATAGTAATATCTATGTGGTCCAAATTATTCCTCTTAGTTGATAATTATCAGAAATAGAACATTGGACATCTACGGTTTTGGAATGATTTCAGAATAAGGTCCCTATGAAAAGGGTGATTCGATACTAACGGCTCAAACTAGACATTCAGAAGTTGATACATCAAGATCATAGAGATTTCAGATATATCGGGAGTGATTTAATCATTAAAGCCTACGAGGGCATAATGATTATTCCAACCTTCAAGGGTAATTTGGTAATTTAGACCAGCAAGGTATAAACGGTGATGTACAGAATTTAGGAGTTCTAGTTGTTCATCAGGTTTCCGAGTCCCTTTAAACTAATTGGAACCCATCAATACAGTGTTTATTATTTAACCGGATAGGTACACCTTAAGTATTCATTTCTCAAAACTGACTACGGTGCATAACAAAATAGTTCGCCTTCACCAATCAACCACTAAACAAACTGCGAGAAATTGAATATGTATTCAAGCGACATTTCTAAGTATTCAAATATATGCGTTGCACCCGAACTCAGTCCATAGCATTGAACGTACCCTTTTTTAATAACATGTTACTCTTACTATTAACTATGTACTTTCTCCAAATAACTCGAACATGCCTTTATATAGTATTCTTCCAGTATCTCATTGGTGCTAGAAACGACCAACAAACACGGGTCGTGTATTACCACTTTTAGAGCAATTAAATTCGTTAGGCTTTATTGGTATTTCTTAGTCCAAGATTAGAAGTATTTTGAATCACTTCAGTATTCGAAGGTATTTTAGACATTTTGATGCCTGAGGGTGTATCAATTATTCTGAACTTTACGATCCTTCCAACTATTCATTCATTTTAAAACTCGAGGGTATATCCATCATTTCGATTAATTTGGCAAATAGTGTCCGAGGATATTTCAATCTTTTTGGTCATACGGTCTTTCCAATCAATTTACTCTTATCAGTAGTTTCAAACCTTTTATTTATTTCAATCAATTCAACCTCTTACCCCACTTTAATTAAATCAAACATACGAATAGCTTTTCATAAACTTATCTTTAGAGAATTATTCATAATTCAAGAAAATCCAAGTACTTTGCAATCTTGAAGGTTTAAGCCTTGCTACCATAACTTCCCAAGCAGTTTTGGGATTTTTAGAAGAATTAGTTGTTTTATCAGATCTTGCGTAGATTTCAAGATTTCTTCATTGCCATGGGTATTTTAGTCATTCTTATACTTTAAGGGCATTTTCAAAAATTCATATCCAATTATTTATGACGTTGAATCCCTTTAACATTATTAATCGAGTTTGGAGATTAACTACTTTCTTAATTATTTAGCGACCCGGGATCTTTCCGATTTATTAACCTTCTTATTCGAGTATTTCAATCAAATCTAAATTATCGTACTTATAATTCATATCTGATTTGACTTAGACAGAGTTACCAGTACCCTTCACCATAAGTGTGCATGCATTAACCGAATACTGATATGTTCATAAAGCATACAAGAGATAGTAGTGTATTACCTCAGCTCCGAGCTATATTGGTCGATCCATGATACTCTATTTAATAATTCTTGAACCTGAATTTGACGTCCTTCAACAACCCGGATACAAGGAATTGTGAGTACCTTCAATTACACAAATTCTAATATCGGACTTTATTCATTACTCTTAATTGAATAATTAAATACATAAGCACTCTTGGCCCAAAGTCATATTCGGAGGCTTTTAGGTTGTAATTTTGTGAAACAGACTTCAAAAACGGACTCAGGACATCGAAAAACATGAAATAAGGGTTTTTGGAAAAGTTGGCTTTTTGGACAACGATTATGGTCAATGGGTTTGGTCAAAGTCAACGCTGACGTCAGTATTGACTGCTAACGTCATCAGTCAACAGGTCAACTGAGTTGACTCGGATGAGTTTTCTTACTGAGTTAACTTGGACAAGTTGACTCACTGAGTTCACTCGGTAGGTCGGTTGAATCGAAACGGGTTAGGTTATGGGTTTGGACTGGTTCTGGACGGACCAATTTGACTGGGTTGGGCCGATTCACTTACTCCACATAATTCGGTCGTCGGTCGGTTGCCAGAGACCCCTTTTATGTTGATTTTGCCAGAAAACAAGAGCTTTTTAGCTCTCTAAACCAACCCAAGCATCAACCACACGAAACAAGCCAGAATACAAATGGGACTTACCCAAAATGATTTGAAATGGCCGGAATCCATGTAACTCCAATGAGGGCTCTCCCGATGGTGGATCGAAGATCGACCAAAGGGGTTTTGCTCACCTCAGTCTGGTGATGACGATGGTGGCCTCAATTTCACGCCAAAATGTTGAACGCCAGCGGAAAACACGAAGAACGGTGGCGGTAAACATAGGGTTTTTCTGACGAGCTTCAAAGCTTGATTTCACAGTAATCAGTAGGGAACCAAGGCGAGTGATTTTAGGGGTTATGACTGAATGATCGAGGGGGACGTTTTGGTACTGGCGGTACATGACACCAGCAAGCGGTAGCCGCGATCAGAGTAAGGGCAGGGGTGGGAGAAGGTGAAAGGTCGGGAGAAATTCTATATATGTTATAATTTCTAGATTCGAATGGGTTATCCCAATTGGTGGGAGTTACTGGGATATTAATTATCAAGCCAGGCCCACCATTTAGAATACAAGATTTTCTTTTGGTAAATCTTGACAAATAAGAGCCATTAGCTCAATGGTTAAATCTAGGTGAAAGGCTTGAGGGGGAAGGTTGTGGGTTCAACACCCAGCATCATCAATTCTCTATTTCATCATTCATTCATTTTTTACACCATATTTATCAGGGTGTTACAGATTCTCAATGGAAGTAACCCTTTTCCTCCAAAGATGTAAAACGAGTGTCAATAGCGGAAAATTCGGAGGTCATGGTAGTGTCCAAAGACGCAATTCTAGTGCCCAAAGAAACAAACTTCCCGTCAAGATAAGTCATGAGAGCATCAATGGAAGGTTGGGCTACCGGAGCTTGAGGAGCCGCCATCGGAGTTGGTTGAGCATCTTGAGCGAGATCCGCAATACGGACCCCTTCTCCATTATAGCATGTGAACTTTACGCAGTGGAGAGAACGCTCATCAATCGTTTCGGTGAGAGGTTTGGTAACATCATGTGAACATTCAATCTTCAACTATTGGAACAAGTAGCTCAAGGTGGTGCCATAAGTTAAGGATGAAACAAGAGTTGTATGGCGATGTTGCACAAGAAAGATGATCTCCGCAAACATAATTTGAGCAAGGTTCATATGCTTATCCTCACAAAAGCAATGAATCCAAAATTCATCGACTTAGCGGATTGTTGAGAATTTTCCACCGGATTGGCGAAACCACCATGTGATCATAAGGTGAAGGATGCGATCATGAGCATCAAGCACGATCACGGAGCCACTAAGAACGTGTCCCACCGAGTCCTCATTATCAATACCAATATCCTCAAAGGCAAAAACATTTGCTAAAGTTGAAGAATCAATTTGAAATTTCTTTCCCATAAGATAGGATTTAATAGCAACAACCTCGATTTTGTCTTGGTTATAAATACATTGGGCATTTGAGTAAAAAAATAAGGACAATGTTTCAATATAAAATCTTGGGTATACTAAAAAAATCATAAAACTCCATTAATGCATTAGCTCATGGTATTTAAATTGAAACCTTTCGAAAGACAAAAAAGGTATTGAAATAGTACGCTCACGACGAATTTTATAACCTTGGTGTTGTTTAAAGTGAGTCATTGCATTTGGAAAAAGAGGTTCATTAAAACAATTTTGAAAAATATATGTAAGGTTGGGTTTTGTACCGTCATTTTTGAAATTGGTATTTTAGGATTGTCCTAATTCTCTTCTTGCTTGTTTCTTAGGAGCCATAACAAAACTTGAAATCAAAACCAAACCATAAAATATGTATGCATAAATCATCACATTCAATCCAATGAACAATCTAATGATCAAGGTATTGTAAAAACCTATATATTATAGTTTAAAATCATATACAAGTATAAAAAGGATTTTTGGTACAATAAAATTTGAAAACCAGTGTTGATAAATATACGGTATAATTTTATATTAGAACAAAAAAATTAGTTTTAAAATTTTTTTCACAAAATCTTTGAAAAACATGTTATATACATAATATATAATTTGAAACGAAAATAGTGTATAAACAAGAAATAAATTAAAAAAATAAAGAAAAGAAGTTTATACCTTGAATATGAGATTATGGATGAATTAGGAGATGATGATACACAAATCTTGATGATTTTGCTAGGGTTTGATGAATAACCCAAAAGCCCTCAAACGTTTTGAAGAATTGTGTGAAAAATAAGAGGGTTTGAGAGGTTTTTACAGATAAAAATCGTATCTAGGGTTTGGAATGTTTTAATTAAAGTGAAAAACTACTTTAAAGACTCATTTAAAGACCAGCAGCTACGCGTATCGATACGCCACTTGTGCGTATTGAAACACTGTATTGAAATAGTTTTTAGTTATTTCGATATGTGACCTCATACCGGTACAGGTTAAACTGTACTGAAAGTGTCTCATGATACCCGTAACGATACACGTTATCCCGTATCAGTACCCCTAAGCCAAAAATGTCATTTTTGACTGCAAGGTGCTCAAAAATTTGATTTTACTCAAATCAAAATGCATGAATATTATATGTGAACATCATGTATGATCAAAAACAGATGCATACTCCCCTTAGCAACAAGCATAGATGCATATAGGAGCAAAAACACATAAGCAATAAGATCAACCAAATTCAAGTAATTTTAGACACTAAAAAGGCTCTAAGGTTCAAGGTAGGCTAGTTAAACCTAACTCTCTCCTAAGAGACTAAAAACGCTCTTTGTCTAAAGGTTTGGTGAAGATATCCGCTAATTTTTTCAAGGCGTCTACATATTCTAGAACTACTTCTTTTTTCAAGACATGATCCCTAATAAAATGATGTCTTACCTTTATGTGCTTGGTTCTAGAATGTTGGACGGGATTCTTAGTGAGACGTATGGCACTAGTGTTGTCACACTTAAGAAGGATGGTACCTACATCAATTTCATAATCTAAAAGTTGTTGCTTCATCTAAAGGGCTTGAGCACAACAACTTTCAGCCGATATGTATTCCGCTTCGGTGGTAGATAATGCTACACTATTTTGTTTCTTTGAAAATCATGATATAAGCATACTACCTTGGAATTGACAAGTACCAGAAGTACTTTTTTCTATCTATCTTACAACCTCCATAATTTGCATCCGAATAAGCATGTAAATTAAAGGAGGAATCTCTAGGATACCAAAGGCCTAAACAAGGTGTATCTCTAAGGTATCTAAAGATTCTCTTAACAACTATAAGGTGTGGTTCTCTAGGACTAGCTTGAAATTAGCACACAAGCAAACATTCAACATAATATCCGATCTACTTGCGGTAAAATAAAGCAAAGATCCAATCGTAGAGCAATAAAGCTTTAAATCAATACATTACTTCCTTCATCTTTGTCAAGCTTTGTAGAAGAGCTCATTGGTGTAGCTTAAGGTTTCACATTCTCCAAGGCAAACTTCTTGAGCATAACCTTGATGTACTTAGCTTGATTGATGAAGATTTCATCATTCCTTTGTTTGATTTGGAGTCCCAAAAAGAATGAGAGCTCCCCCATCATGCTTATCCCAAACTGACATTGCATCAACTTAGCAAACTATTGGAAAGCAACTCATTATTAAAACCAAAGATAATATTATCAACATAATTTTAAACTACTAAGATGTCTTTGCCTTTTCTTTTATTGAAGAGTGTAGTATCCACCTTTCTTTTTTCAAAATCTTTTTTAATTAGAAAACTTGATAATCTTTCATACCAACCTCTAGGAGCTTGTTTCAAACCATGTAAAGCCTTTGAAAGTTTGAAAACATGGTTTAAATATTTTAGATCTTCAAAAATCGGGTGGTTGTTCTACATACACTTCTTCATTAATAAAACCATTTAAAAAATCACTTTTTACATCCATTTGAAAAATATTGACTTCATGATAACATGCAAATGCAAGAAGCATTCTAATAGCTTCTATTCTAGCTACGGGTGCATAGGTTTCCTCAAAATTGATTCCTTCTTATTGAGTGTAACCTTGAGCAACAAGTCTAGCCTTGTTTCTCACTATGCTACCACTCTCATCTAGTTTGTTTCTAAAACCCCATTTAGTTCCTATGGTAGACTTATTACTACGTCTATCAACTAATGTCCATACTTGGCTTCTCTTAAATTAGTTTAATTCTTCTTGCATAACCAATATCCAATAATCATCTTTTAATACTTCTTTGATATCTTTAGGCTCAATGCATGAGATAAATGCAACATTACAAGCATTTTTTAGAGAAATTCTAGTGGTTACCCCTTTGGACGGATCACCCAAAATCTCACCACCTTTGACATAGTTGAACTCCCTTGGGTAGCTCACTTCCTTTTCCTCTAGAGTCATGTCCTTCAAATCTTCTAGAGGTGGATCTTGTGCTTATTCTTCCTTAGATGGAACTTCATCTACATTTGATGATTGCCCATGATCATTGGCTTCAAAAACTCCTGCATCATCATCATCACAAGAATCCTTCCTCAGAAGGCTATTATCATCGAAAACCACATGTATAGACTCTTCAACAACCAAAGTTATTTTATTAAATACATGCTAGGCTTTAGAGTTTAAAGAATAACCTAAGAAAATAGCTTCGTCACTTTTTGCATCAAATTTGCAAAATCTCATAAGGAGTTTTCTTTAAAACAAAACACTTACATCCAAAAGAATGAAAATAGCTAATGTTAGGCTTTCTAGATTTTAAAATCTCATAAGGAGTTTTCTTTAAAATTGGCCTAATCATTACTCAGTTGACAAAATAGCAAGCCATATTAGTGGCTTCTGCCCAAAAATACTTTGGCAAATTGTTTTCACAAAGCATAGTTCTAGCCATTTCTTCTAAAGTTTAATTTTTCCTCTCAACAACCATATTTTGTTGAGGAGTACAAGGAGCGGAAAATTATGGCTTATACCATTTGAGTTACAAAAATCCTCAAAACCTAAATTTTGAAATTTGGTATCATGGTCACTTCTGATATGAGAAATAGATTGACCAACATCATTTTGGTTAACTTTTTGAACATGCGATGAATTTTTCTAAAGCATCATCCTTGGTACTTAAAAATAGAACCCAAGTGTATCTAGAGTAATCATCTACTAAAACAAATGCATATAATTTTCCACCTAAGCTCATAGTCTTAATAGGGCCAAAAAGATCCATGTGGGTCAATGTAAAACTCTACTAGTAGAAACATTATTAATAGGTTTAAAAGAAACTCTTTTATGTTTGCCTTCTGCACAAGCATCACAAATTTTATCAAGCGGAAACTTTATTTTTGGCAAACCTCTTACTAGATCGTTTGAAACCAATTTTTCTA
Source organism: Hibiscus mutabilis (assembly GCA_019671005.1). Classification (NCBI taxonomy): domain Eukaryota; kingdom Viridiplantae; phylum Streptophyta; class Magnoliopsida; order Malvales; family Malvaceae; genus Hibiscus; species Hibiscus mutabilis. The sequence goes on from CM033725.1 coordinate 44,793,474, forward strand.
AAACACTCATGCTTGCATGCCCTAGTTTTCTATGCCATAACCATGAGTCATGTTAATCTTTTGCAACAAAACATGCATTTGAAATATGAATGTCATCTAAATGCACTATGTAAATGTTTTCTATGCAAAGACCAATAAGAACAATTTTGTTAGTTTCAATATTTAAATTTTGCAACCATTTAAATCAAAAAGAACATTGAAACTTTTTTCACAAAGTTGGCTTATGCTTAAAAGGTTATGTTTTAGACCGTTATATATAAAACATTATCTATAAAGATTGAAGAGTGACTACCAATGGAACCAAGTCCTTCAATGTGGCCTTTGGAGTTGTCACCGAAAGTCATTATTCCTCCACTCTTTGGTTTTAGCTCCAAGAATCGACTTTTGTCACCGGTCATGTGTCTCGAGCATCCATATCAAGGTACCATGAGTTTGCACATATAGCTTTGGACTTGTAGCAATGCTCCCCTTACAAACAAAGGTTAAGTATTGATTTTTGGTACCCAAATTATTTTGGGTCCATGAGTATTAGCTCCCAAAATCTTGGTTCCCTCAGGAATCCAAGAAGACAAAGCACTAATATTGTTAGAAGCAATTAGTTCCTTAGGAACCTACACACTTCTAAACCTCTTACCATATGAGAGCCTTGGGAAGCCTCTTTGTTTGTACCAATTAAAGTTTCTCTTTACATATTTGAGTTTTGAAGAACTTGCTTTTTTCAAAACTTTGTTTCCCAACCTTACTTAGAGAAGCTTTAAGATCACTTACCTCCTTGTGGTGATCATCATGAACTTTAGAAAGAAGGTTGTTTAAATCAAGATTTTTCTTTTCAAAATTATTTTGTTTTTTGTAGATCAAAAACCTTCTTTTCAAGTTTGAAGTTTGTTTTAGAAAGGGAATCATTTTGGTTTTTCAAATCAAAAATTGTTTTCTTGTTTTTCATAATCGATTCCTTAAGCTTTAAGATCATTATTCCTTAAACCACTTGTAACTCATCGTATGCTTCTTGAAGTTCATCAAAAGATAAATCAAATGAAGATGAGTTACAAGTTACCTTAGGATCTTCTTCAAGAGCCCTGAGGCAAAGATTGACAACTTTTTGCTCATCTTCATCGGATGATTCCTCATCACTCCAAGTAGCAATGTTTGCCTTGAGCTTCTTCTTCTTCCTGAAGCTCTTCCTTTTAAGTTGAGGGCATTCTGTTCTTTTGTGCCCCGGCTTCTTGTAGTCAAAGCAAATGAGTTGATCATTCTCCTTCTCCTTGTTCTTGTTCTTAAAGTCTCATTTTTATGGAACTTCATAAATCGAGTGAATCGTTTGGCTAGCATATTCATTTCTTCATCTTCCTCCTCACTAGAATTACTCTCTTCTTGTGAAGCTTTGAGAGCAATTCGCATCTTCTTTTTTTCTACTTCCTTCTTTTTGACCTTCTTCTCTTCTTTCTTCTTCTCATCTTCTCTTTCTTTTTTCATGATATCATGGGTTATAAGAGATCTCATAAAAGCATCAAGCTTCAAGGTTTTGAGGTCCTTGGCCTCGATAATGGTGATCCTCTTTCCATCCTATAACTCAGGAAGAGAGTAGATGAGCTTTTGGACTAGCTTATCTTCGGAGATGACTTCTCTAAAGCCTTTAAGACTATTGACGATGAAGGAGAAACGATCAAACATCTTGGTGACGCTCTCATCGGGCTCCATCTTAAAATTCTCGTAGCTCAAGTTAAGCAGTCCAATCTTGGTCTCCTTTACATCGTTGGTGCCTTCATAGGTGGTCTCGAACTTGTCTCATACCTCCTTTGCACTCGTACAAGAATACATCTTCGAGTACTCATCCGGTCCAAGTGCAACAAAGGAACATGTGCAAAACCTTATTTTCTACTTGCAAATTCCTCCTTTCTTCATCGATCATTTCTTGCTTGGTCTTGGGAACTTGCCTTTCTCTTTCTTGCTTTATTGGAACAGATGGTCCATCTTCGATTACATCCCAAATGAGGTAATCATTGGATTTGATGAATAACCTCATTGGATTCTTCCAATACAGATAGTTGACCCCATTGAAGAAAGGCGATTTAGTGGTCGATTAAGACTCGTACAAGTTGTGGCCGAAAATAGACGCCATGGCTTGAATGTCGGTTGATTGAATCACCTCTAGGATCGTCTAAAGTGGATGTTAATCCCTCAAATGATCTAGGCTCTAATACAAATTGTTGGGATGATTAATCAACTTGATTTGGCAAAGAGAGGGTGAATTGGCACTTTTAAAATTGAAGGGAAGCAAAAGGACAAATGAAAAATGTGACACAAGGAATTTATAGTGGTTCAAGCTTCTAACAATCTCTGCATCCACAACCTTAGCTCCCCACTAAGGATTTCAAACAATTTCACTAAGAAGTTCTTCCCTTTTTCTAGGCTTAAGAGGAAATTGTTACAAAGATCAAAGCTTTCTACCCAAAGCTTGATCAAGTTCACTCATTTTACAAGAAAGAATGACAAATAATGAAAGACCTCTCAAACGTGAATAATTTTCCCCAAATACAATTACAATCAACCCAAACTTGAAATAAAGAATTACAAATATGCTCACTTAAGTGGGTTACAAAGGATTTGACTCTGATAAGCTCAAAGTGTTGGATTTTTGCTTGAATGCTTGAAAGTTGATCAATAGATGTTCAATTGTTGTTGTTGTAGATTTGGAGTCTTGATTTTATATCCTTTCATTGATTTCTAACCGTTTGGGTGGTTGAGATCAGCAATAAAGCCATTGGGTTGCTTTCTTCCCGCAATAAATGTTGTTTTCTAACCTACCGTATCGGTACACGAGGAACCGTATCGGTACCTGCTATAAGAGGAAATAGTCATTGTACAAAGGGTTATCGATACGCTTAAGGGCATATCGAAATGACTATAGTGTAAAAATATAGGTGTATCGATACGGTATAGTTGTATCGATACGGTTTTAGCTCACTAAAATCTGTGGAAAAAGTCCAAGGAAAATTGCATCGGTACGCCTAGGGGGCGTATCGATACTGTTGATAAGTGTTCAAAAGTACAATTTTTCTTACCCTTTTTACTCATATTATTGTTAGACTTAGGCTCATATTAGTTGCATAGTTAGCCATTCATGCATTAATCCATGTTTCCTTCAATCGTTGAGCTTGATTACATAACTTGGTGATTTTTGTGGAAATAGATGATGCTTTGGTGTGTTTTTGTGTGTGTATGTGCAGGATCACTTGCCAAAGCAATGCCGAGCTAGTTGCCAGGGCAATGCATGAAGGATATGCCGAGCTAGTTGCCAGGGCAATGCATGAAGGAGACGCCGAGCCAGTTGCCATGGCATTTGTCGACAAAGACCAAAAGCAATATGGATGTCGAAATTCATGACTTTACAAGCCCAAGATGACATGGAGCAAGGCCCAAACCCAAAGGAATTTGATTGCCATGCAGAGATTAAAGAAGAATTAAATTCCAAGAAGATAAGAGAAGTTCTAATAGGAATAAAATTATAATAAAGAATTATATTCTTTAAAGATAATTTAATTCCAACTCAAACTCCTCCTCAAAGAAGGACTTTGGCCTAGCCCTCTATAAATAGCAAGGAAATTCGACAAATCCAAAGGGGAGAGAGCAAGAGTTAATTTCGACAACTCCAAGAGAGGAAGCAAGGGGAATTTTCGGCAAGCATCTAGGGCAAGGGATTTTCGACAAGCTTCATCTTTTCTTCCTTGTTCGATTGGGTTCATGCTAGGGATTGTTTATCTTGTGTTTCTTTGGAACCTAGCCATGAACTAAATTTACTTGGCTATGGTTATTGTGTTTTGTGGTTGTGAGAAACTATTGGTTTTTGTTTAGGTAATAAGAGTTTGCACTTTTCTATTTCAAGGTTTATTCATTCTTGGTTCTTATTATTGCTTGCGAGTGAATTGGGAGAGGATCTCGTGATTTCATCCATTTATCTAATATCGGGAGAGTTAGATTCAAGAAACGAATGAATATGATCTTTATTCAATCCAATGATGGTGAAGATTAATCCGGCTTAGGAATAAGTTAAGGATTTCAACGGCTAAGAGGAGTGCAAGATTGGTTGTTGTTCACCCTTGATTCACGCAGGATGTATTATCAAGGCATGCACAAGTAGCTAGAGTTTCGACTTAGGGATAAGAAGAAACCATTGAAGAACGCTCCGCCGAACCTTGAAGTTGCTGCCCGATCGCCCAAGTAGTTGCCTAACTAGTCGCCCAGCAACCATCAATTAGTTGCCAAGGCAACCCCGTCGTGCAAGTTACCACGGCAATCGAGTTGCCCGTGCACTCTTTACCAAGACGATCCAATTGGCTATCACACCTCAACTCACGATAACCTAGCCTATCTCTCTCAATTGAATTCATCTTTTCTTTTACTTATTTGCTTTTTAGATTAGTTAAAACTTCTATAATCTTTTACTTGTGTTTTTACTTTTTACAGTGCAAGAGACTAGATTCTTGAAGTAGCACCAATCCCTGTGGAGACGATATCTTTTATACTATAACTTGCGATGTGTATACTTGCACATTTGCGTAGCACTTATTACGCGCAACAAGTTTTTGGCGCCGTTGCCGGGGATTGGCAATAGCGACTTTGTTTTTATTTTCTTGCACTTTCCTTTTATTTTATTTTTCTTGTTTACAATTCAAAGGGCTAACAAACTTTGGTTTTGCATTGGTATATGACCAGGGCGAGACCGACTTCACCAGAATATCCCTTTGATCCAGAAATCGAACGAACCTTACAAAGACTTAGACGAAGGATAAGAGAAGCAATGGCAAATCAAGACGGCAATATGAATCAAGATGTTCGAGCAGGAGGAGAAGTGATTCTTGCACGGCGTAACTATTCGAGACTATCTTGAAGAAGATCTTGATGGACTTAACCCGAGAGTTGTCGCACCTGAAATTGAAGCCGACCACTTTGAGTTGAAACCGGTAATGTTTAATATGATCAACACAATTGGTCAATTTGGCGGCTCAAAGAATCAAGATGCACGGCAACATCTCGAAATCTTTCCTCGAGATTTGCAACTCGTTCAAGATACACGGAGTCACCCCGATGTCCTACGATTAAGATTATTCCCCTATTCACCGAGGGATAGGCGAAAGCATGGCTGAATAGCATTCTGCGGATCCATAGCATCTTGGACTGATCTTTGTCGAGATTTCCTTGCTAGATTTAATCCTACAAATTTGGTGATAAGCTTCAGAACGACATTACTTCTTTTCGGGCAGCGGATGATGAATCCATGTACGAGGCTTGGGAGCGATATAGAGAACTTCTACACAAATGCCCTCTACACGGATTCGGTGTGGACTCAAGTAACAATGTTTTACAACGCCGTGAATACACCAACAAGGATGATGCTAGACGCCTCGGCAAACGGCATACTCCTAGATAAGTAAGTCGGAGGAAGCAATGCAAATTTTAAACAGGCTGGCCAAGAATGACTATCAATTCCCATCTACTAGAAGAGGAGGAGTTAGACGCTAAGCCACAATACATGAACTAGGATCATCGATTCAATTTCGCACAATTGGCCGCTTTAACCAAGATGGTCCGAACATGCAAAAACCAAACAACACACATGAAGTCAAGGTAATGGATTCTTTTGTGAGTTATGTGGTGATAACCATAATTCTTACGAATGTATACGAGAATCCTAAATCCGACTTCTATGTGGGAATTACAATCGAGCAACAACATGATGTCCAATACATACAATCCAGCTTGGAAAAAGCACCCAAATTTTTCATGAAGTAATCCCAACAATGCTCTAAACCGGAACAATCAGAATGCACAAGCATCGGATTTCAGTGAGAATATGTCACGGCAATGGATGCCGCAAAGCAACAACCGCGACATCTAGTTCTTTGGAAATTCTCTAAATGCTTTTATGATGAAAATGAATCTTATATGGCTGAGAATAGTAATTTCAAAAAAGAATGATGCTTTTATTAACAGACCGAGATGAGATTGCAAAACCAAGAGGCGGCAATCAAATCATTGGAAAATCAAGTCGGACGGTTTGCTCAAAATCAACACTAGACCACAAGGAGGTTTACCTAGCGATATCTGAAGTCGCAAGAGGAACGGCCATGAGCAATGTAAGGCAATCACCACCAGAAGTGGCCAACAACTTAGAGAGGTTCAAACCCGCTCGTCAAACAAAACTCCACAAAAAGATCAAGACGAACCTAGCGGCAAAGCCTCAGATGCTAAACCAGGAATTGCCGCGGCAATCGGCAATAAACATGCCTCGGCAACCGATGACGCCTCGGCTTCTTGTGATAAGCATGCCTCGGCAACCCCAGTTGATAACACATCGGCAACTCCAGATGTCCCGGCAATGTCGTCAATCAAATTTCAAACCAATGAAAGGATCGAAGATATCCGACTTCCACCACCATTCCCACAAAGGTTGAAGCGACAAAAGCAAGAATACCAATTCAAGAAGTTTCTTGATATCCTAAAGCAAGTCCACATCAACTTGCCATTGGTGGAAGCAATTGAACAAATGCCAAACTATGCCAAGTTTCTTAAAGACATTGTGTCCAAGAGAACAAGGCTAGGAGAGTTTGAAACAGTGGTCGCGACAGAGGGATGCATGGCAATGTTGCACAATCGTATGACACCCAAGTTGAAGGACCCCGGAAGTTTCACAATACCTTGTTCCATTGGAAATCACTATGTCGGGAAAGCATTATGCGACCTTGGGGCTAGCATAAACTTGATGCCTAAATCGGTTTTCCAAAAACTAGGAATCGGGAAGGCAAGACCTACAACAGTCATGTTGCAGCTAGCCGACAGATCCTATGTGCATCCAGAGGGAAAAATCGAGGACATACTGGTAAAAGTTGATAAATTCATTTTTCCCGCTGACTTTATTGTTTTGGATTGTGAAGCAGATGAGCATGCACCTATCATTCTCGGGAGACCATTCCTAGCGACAGGGAGAACTTTGATTGATGTTGAAAAGGGAGAACTCACAATGAGGGTGAATAACCAGCAGGTAAAACTAAATGTGTTCCAAACACTAAGGCATGCCGATGATCCAGAAGAATGCCAACTACTTCATGCCACGGCAGAGTTTAACTTCGATGAGGAATTTAGTTGCCTCGGCAACTACATTGCCGAACACGAGAAACATGAGGAGTATGAAGAACCGGTCGATGAGGAACAACCAGAAGAGGCAAATTGGCTAGTCAATCGACCAGGTACATACTTTGAACCACTGGACTACTCAGGTAAGGAAGGTAAGCTCGAAAAACCCTCATCGAAAATCCACCAATTCTTGAGTTGAAACAATTGCGAGCAATCAAATATGTATACTTAGGGATCGATAATACATTACCCGTAATTATTTCCTCTAAGTTACAGCCTGAGCAGGAAAAGAAGCTGATCAACATGTTGAAGCTACATAAAAAGGCAATAGGGTGGACAATTGCCGACTTGAAGGGAATTAGCCCGGCGGTGTGCATGCACAAGATCTTGTTGGAAGATGATCACAAACCTTCAATTGAGGCCCAGAGGAGACTGAATCATGCCATGAAAGGGGTTGTAATGAAAGAAATCATCAAGTGGCTTGACGAGGCATTATATACCCTATCTCCGATAGTACGTGGGTAAGTCCGGTACAATATGTAAAAAAAGGGAGGTATAACAGTGGTAAGCAATGAAAATAATGAACTTATCCCAACCAGATGTGACCGGTTGGAGGGTTTGTATGGACTATCGAAAGCTAAACAAAGCCACTAGGAAAGATCACTTCCCATTACCCTTTATTGATCAAATGCTTGACCGTCTTGCAGGTAAACCCTTTTATTGTTTTCTTGATGGTTATTCAGGTTACAATCAGATTGCCATAGCACCGTAAGATCAAGAAAAGACAACCTTCACATGCCCCTACGGTACTTATGCCTTCCGAAGGATGCCGTTCGGATTGTGTAACGCCCCGCAACCTTCCAAAGATGCATGATGGCGCTCTTTTCGGACATGGTCGAAGACTTCCTTGAGATCTTCATGGATGATTTTTCGTTTTTGGTAATGACCGACATTTGTCTCGGTAATTTAGAGAGGGTGTTGGCAAGATGCGAAGAAACGGATTTAGTCCTCAATTGGGAGAAATGCCACTTTATGGTAGATGAAGGAATAGTGCTCGGCCACAAGATTTCATCCAAGGGAATTGAAGTAGACAAAGCCAAGGTGGACGTAATCGAGAGATTACCCCTACCAAATTCGGTTAAAGGAATTCGAAGTTTTCTCGGACATGCAGGTTTTTACAGGAGGTTCATTCATAATTTTTCTAAAATCACTAAACCTTTGTGTAATCTGCTTGAACAGGATAAAGTCTTCGATTTTGATGATTCTTGCACTCAAGCATTCGAAACCCTAAAGAAAAAGCTTGCCTCGGCACCCATTGTCGTTCCACTAGATTGGACGCTGCCTTTTGAGCTCATGTGTGATGCAAGTGATTTCGCGGTAGGAGCAGTCCTAGGCCAACGCACAGGTAAGACCTTCCATGTGATATACTACGCTAGTAAAACTCTTAATGGTGCTCAAGTGAATTACACAACAACGGAGAAAGAGTTACTAGCTGTAGTTTTCGCATTTGACAAGTTTCGATCCTATTTAATTGGTACAAAGGTAATTGTTCATACGGACCATTCGGCAATCAAATACTTATTTGCTAAAAAGGATGCTAAACCTCGTTTGATTCGTTGGATATTACTTTTACAAGAATTTGATATTAAAATTAAGGACAAGAAAGGAACAGAAAATCAAGTGGCCGATCACTTATCACGTTTGGAACGTAATAGGGAGGAGGACGCGGATCTAGAGATATGCGATGCATTCTCGGATGAACAAATTTTAATTGCATCAGCAACCCATGACGCCTCGGCAACCATGGATGCACACGCCTCGGCAACTCTCGACGCCGCAGCAGTCTTTGACGCACACGCCGCGGCAATTCTGGGAGCAGACACTACGGCAGCACATGCCTCGGCAATACCCTGGTACGCAGATTTAGTTAACTTCCTTGTTTGTGGTATTTTTCCGTATGGCATTACTCACCAAGGGAAGAAGCGGTTCCGCCATGATGCTAAGCATTACTTTTGGGACGAGCCTCTTTTGTTTAAACAATGTGCAGATCAGGTTATACGCCGATGTGTCCCTGAAGAAGAGCAACAGAATGTACTCCGGCAATGCCATTCTTCACCCTATGGAGGACATTTTGGAGGAACTCGTATCGCGGCCAAAGTCTTGCAATCCGGTTTGTATTGGCCAACATTGTACAAAGATGCCCAAGACTTTTACAAGCAATGTGATCGTTGCCAGAGGACGGGCAATATCTCTAGGCGACATGAGATACCACTCTAGAACATCATCGAGGTGGAACTGTTCGATGTATGAGGGATTGATTTTATGGGACCTTTCCCATCTTCATTCGGCAACCTCTACATCTTACTCGCCGTCAACTATGTGTCTAAATGGGTAGAGGCAGCTGCAGTTCCCAACGACGATTCCAAGACCGTGCAACGATTCCTGCAGAAAAACATATTTACAGGATTTGGGATGCCGAGAGCAATTATCAGCGACGGGGGCAAGCATTTTGACAACAGACTAATTGCCAAGATGCTGCAACGCTTCGGCATATCACACAAGATCGCCACGGCATATCACCCACAAACCAACGGGCAAGCAGAAATTTCCAACCGGGAGTTGAAGGGAATACTCGAGAAAGTTGTAAATCCCTCAAGGAAGGATTGGTCATTAAGACTAGATGACGCAGTTTGGGCATATCGCACTGCATTCAAAACACCATTAGGTATGTCCCCCTTCCGGCTTGTCTATGGTAAAACATGTCATCTACCGGTGGAAATCGAGCACAAGGCGTACTGGGCAATCAAGATCGTGAATATGGATTGGGAAAGTGCCAGACAAAAGCGCTTGATGGATCTCAATAAGATAGAAGAATTTCGTGCACTCGCCTATAACAATGCACGAATCTACAAGGAGAAAACAAAGCGATGGCACGACAAGAAACTATTGCCACGGCAATTTACGCTAGGGCAACTAGTTCTCCTATTCAATTCTCGGCTAAAACTTTTCCCGGGAAAGCTGAAATCAAGATAGTCGGGACCATTCGAAGTCGTCAAACCATTCTCTCATGGTGCCGTGATAATCAAGTCCATCTCTGACAACCATGAATTCAAAGTTAATGGACAAAGATTGAAGCACTACAATGGTGCCCATGTGGAACGTAACAAGGAAGTGGTCAATTTAGGAGATGCATGAGCATGCTCTCCCTTTTGATATTTTTATTTTTATTTATTTTTGTTTTTGTCGATTATTTAATTATTTATTTTTCATTTTTTTTCGATTATTAGTAGTTTTAGGATAGATTTTTTTTATTCAAGTCTAAGAATCCTATTACACATCTTTATTTATTTTCTTTATTAGTTTATATTTAATTTTAATCCTTATTTGATTTGTTTTTGAATTGTAGGAAATGAAGTTCAAGAGAAAGAAGGAATTCTAAACCAAGTAGGAAAACATCTTCAACAAGGAAACTAATGGGCTGAATCTAAGGCTTATATAAAGCCTCCAATTCATCCTAACCAAAACCCCTTTGTCGAAAATCCCTACCAAACCCTAAACCCTTTTTTTCGATTTCCCCCAATCCCAACCACCTATCTTTTCTATAAAACCCATCACCCTTAACCTATTCTTACTTTCTATCTTGCAACTTTTTATTTTATCTTCTTTTCTTTTCTTTGTTTTTACTCACAACCAAGATCATACATGGCATCCAAGATTAAACTTTTAGTTCATCCAAGTTCCTCAAAAGAACCAAGATACAAGAAGTTTGCTACACCGGCGGTTCAAGAAAGATTTCAATCCAAGTTTGAAAGCCGGAAGATTCATGAAGAACAAGGCTTTGAATACTCCAACTCTCATCGAGATTTCGGCCTTGAACCATTCATCTTCAAGAGGATTGCACATCAAAAGTGGCAAATCTTTTGCCATCAACCGAAACCGGGTAACATCTCATGGGTAAGAGAATTCTATGCTCACTCACCTAACCCGGATAATCCTTATGTTTTTGTTCGTGACAAGGCCATACTTATAAGTCCCGAAAGCATCAACACCTTTTACGGACTTTACATTGAGAAGGACGAGCATCAAGCCTTCGTTGACCAAATCAATCCCAAGCAACTAGACAAGGTGCTTCAAGAACTCACTCAACCGGGAACTCATTGGAACGACGGTAAATACAAGGGCACGGTAAATCGCCTTCGGCTAAAACCCGAGGAAAAACTATGGAATAAGTTTGTTAAAACTTCTTTAATGCACTCCACACACAATACTACCGTTGATATACCACGTCTTTTGCTCATACATTCTATTTTGCATAATCGCATCATTAACATTGGAAAAATTATTTGCGATGAGATTTTTGTATGCAGCTCAAAAGATAAGGGTTATCTTTTCTTCTCTTGCTTAATTTCCAATCTTTGCAAGGAGATGCATGTCCCGAGTGAGTCCACCGATGAAAAGGCCCTACCCAAGTCTGGTTGGAATCAAGAACTAATCCGGAAGCTAATGAGAGAGGCACCGGGAGATTCTTCAAGGCCTCCAATTGCCACGGCAACCCCTGCCGCCGCGGAAATCCCTAATGCCCAAGCACCTAACGCTAGGGCAACTCGGTCATTAATCCCGGGACACTTTGAAGCACTTTTGCACCCATTGGCAAGCCGCCTAAGGCAAATTGAAGATCGGCAACTAATGTTCATGCGGTACATGAAGGAGCACAACAATGCCATCACCCAAGTCATCCTAGAAAAGTACCCGAACAATCGTGTGCCGTTCCCAATCTTTCCCGCCGAGATTCTTGCCCCGGCAACCAATAAAGCAGTCGCCACGGAAACCAAGGAAGCAGACGCCACGGCAACCAACCCTGATGATGCCCCGGCAACCACTGCAAAAGCCAAAGGTAAAGCACCTATGCCCGAATCAACTCCTACGGAATCATTTTCTGATTTTTCAGATTCGGACGAGTCCTCCATTGAACCAATAAAGACCGCACCAATTGAATCCTCCAAACGAAAAGCCATTGACATTGATGAAGAGGATGATGAGGACAACCCCGTACGAGGATCGATTCCACCACCGGCAACAAGAAAACAACCATCGCGTTCAAGCAAGAAAATCAAGACGCCAACTAGAAGGAAACTAATCATCTACGATGACGAACTCTCGGAGTAAGTCCTCGTATGTATTTTTATTTTTATTTTTCGTTATTTTTATGCATGCATTGAGGACAATGCCTCACTCGAGTTTGGGGGGGATTGTTATTAGTAATTACCATGTTTAGTTACATTAATCTTAAGCATTACATTTAGGATACATAAACTGCTTGCCATGCCTTTAATTAGAACAAGAATTGCTTGGATTTGATGAATATTCAATGATGACTTTGCCAATGCACTTAATTGATAGAATTTTTATTGTTGGATAACCATGAAAAAAAAACTTAGAATTTTACTATGATGCTAAATTTGATGAAACACTGTTGTGGTTTGATTGATTTAAGGAGTTCTAGTAAACTTAGGTTAATAATTAACTAATTGGGGGATTAGAATAAAAATTGGATGAAGGCTAGAGGTGCCCGAAATTGGCTCTAGCATATGCTAAAAACTTGATCACTAGAGGTGCCTGAAACTGGCTCTAGGAGGCGTTAAAATTTTTTTTAACTAGAGGTGCCCGAAACCGGCTCTAGTCAATTAAATTAACTTAAGAAAACTAAAAATAAAACACTAGAGGTACCCGAAATTGGCTCTAGTTAAAACATGTTAAAAAGAACCCAATAAAGTAATTTGAAAACCTATTGTTTGCATAGAATCCGAAAAATCAACTTGCACACAACTCCGCACACACTCACAAGCATTATAGTTTGATTCTGAGTAACTCCTCAGTTTTCCGGAAAATAAAAAGCCAATCATACTTTGTGCCCCGGTTCAGAGAATTGAAATCAAGTTCAAAGCTAAGTTTGTGAAAATTTGAAGTCTTAGCAGGTAATTATGAGTTTGCATTGCTTGAGGACAAGCAATAGTTCGAGTTTGGGGGTGTGATAAGTGTTCAAAAGTACTATTTTTCTTACCCTTTTTACTCATACTATTGTTAGACTTAGGCTCATATTAGTTGCATAGTTAGCCATTCATGCATTAATCCATGTTTCCTTCAATCGTTGAGCTTGATTACATAACTTGGTGATTTTTGTGGAAATAGATGCTGCTTTGGTGTGTTTTTGTGTGTGTATGTGCAGGATCACTTGCCAAAGCAATGCCGAGCTAGTTGCCAGGGCAATGCATGAAGGATATGCCGAGCTAGTTGCCAGGGCAATGCATGAAGGAGACGCCGAGCCAGTTGCCATGGCATTTGTCGACAAAGACCAAAAGCAATATGGATGTCGAAATTCATGACTTTACAAGCCCAAGATGATATGGAGCAAGGCCCAAACCCTAAGGAATTTGATTGCCATGCAGAGATTAAAGAAGAATTAAATTCCAAGAAGATAGGAGAAGTTCTAATAGGAATAAAATTATAATAAAGAATTATATTCTTTAAAGATAATTTAATTCCAACTCAAACTCCTCCTCAAAGAAGGACTTTGGCCTAGCCCTATAAATAGCAAGGAAATTCGACAAATCCAAAGGGGAGAGAGCAAGAGTTAATTTCGACAACTCCAAGAGAGGAAGCAAGGGGAATTTTCGGCAAGCATCTAGGGCAAGGGATTTTCGACAAGCTTCATATTTTCTTCCTTGTTCGATTGGGTTCATGCTAGGGATTGTTTATCTTGTGTTTCTTTGGAACCTAGCCATGAACTAAATTTACTTGGCTATGGTTATTGTGTTTTGTGGTTGTGAGAAACTATTGGTTTTTGTTTAGGTAATAAGAGTTTGCACTTTTCTATTTCAAGGTTTATTCATTCTTGGTTCTTATTATTGCTTGCGAGTGAATTGGGAGAGGATCTCGTGATTTCATCCATTTATCTAATATCGGGAGAGTTAGATTCAAGAAACGAATGAATATGATCTTTATTCAATCCAATGATGGTGAAGATTAATCCGGCTTAGGAATAAGTTAAGGATTTCAACGGCTAAGAGGAGTGCAAGATTGGTTGTTGTTCACCCTTGATTCACGCAGGGATGTATTATCAAGGCATGCACAAGTAGCTAGAGTTTCGACTTAGGGATAAGAAGAAACCATTGAAGAACGCTCCGCCGAACCTTGAAGTTGCTGCCCAGTCGCCCAAGTAGTTGCCCAACTAGTCGCCCAGGCAACCATCAATTAGTTGCCAAGGCAACCCCGTCGTGCAAGTTACCACGGCAACTGAGTTGCCCGTGCACTCTTTTACCAAGACGATCCAATTGGCTATCACACCTCAACTCACGATAACCTAGCCTATCTCTCTCAATTGAATTCATCTTTTCTTTTACTTATTTGCTTTTTAGATTAGTTAAAACTTCTATAATCTTTTACTTGTGTTTTTACTTTTTACAGTGCAAGAGACTAGATTTTTGAAGTAGCACCAATCCCTGTGGAGACGATATCTTTTATACTATAACTTGCGACGTGTATACTTGCACATTTGCGTAGCACTTATTACGCGCAACAACTGTATAACCAATTTTCAAAGTATGGTGATTCCAATAACTGACAAGTGACGGTCATAAACTTTATTGCAAAGATTTTTAAAATCTTATCACCCCGTATCGGTACGAGTAAAACTGTATCAATACAGATAACCAATAACACAAACCCAGATGAATGTCGTATCGAAACTAGATCAACTGTATTGATACGATTTAGTAAATGAAATTCCAGTAGTCAAAAATCGTATTGAAACACCTAAGAGTGTATCAATACGCCTGGGCGTTTTTGGTTATTTGAGTAAAAAAAAATAGTTAGAAAAACTTGTGGAGTTTAAGTTTTTGACTTAGAAACATTTTAAGTTCGATTCCTTGTCATTTGTGAGACTTTTTGAATACTTAAAAATTTATCCAATTTTACAAAATGGTCCTTAAACACTTTGTTATACCAAAATCAAATATAAGTTTTACAACTTTTTAGAATAATGTCGTGCCCAAAGTATACATCTTTTAAACTTTAGGTGCTTAAAGTTTTTTTTTAAAATAGGTGCCCAAAGTTTCAATCATTGCAATTTTAGGTGTATGGCTGTTAAGGGGAGTTAAAAAATTGTTAACCAATCAATTCTTCACACGTGGTATTAATTTGATTTTTTTAATTTTTTAAGAAAAAAATCCAAAATTTTCAATTTTTCATAAAATCCTAAAATTTTGCAATTTTTACAAAATAGTCTCTAAATACGTAAAAATCCAAAAACCAAATCGCCACCGCTTTTGCCGCGCCTGAGCATACCCCTCTAGTCGTTGAAATTAGGTGGTCATTTTGCCGCAACACAACGTCACCAAAAACACCAAACGTTGTTCTAGCCAAATGTCGAACGCGAAATTGACGTTCGGCTAGCATGTCGTTCGACGTTTTCAATGACGTCATGTTGGGGGAAATGGCCGCCTAGGTTCGGCGACCAAAGGGGTGTGCTCAGGCGCGGTGATTGGTGGCGGAAGCCGCGACGATTGGGGATTTGGTTTTGGAAAATTTTAGGAATTTTGGGGATTATTTTGTAAAAATTGCAAAAAATTCACGATTTTATAAAAAAATGAAAATTTTTCAAAAAAAAATGTTTTAAGTTTTTAATTTTGAAAAAATAAAATAAACATGTCTCGTGTCAAGCATTGATTGGTTAACAATTTTTTAACACCTTTAACGGTCGGACACCTAAAATTGCAACATTGTAAACTTTAGACACCTAAATTTACAAAGGTTAAAACTTTGAGCAGCTATTTTTACAAAAAAATACTCTAGACGCCTAAATTTCAAAAACAATATAGATTGAGGACTTATTTTTCATTTAAGCCTACTCAAAATAGCATATCTTGCTCTCTTTTTTCATAACATTTTTCTATCGTATATTATAAAACACTTTTTTTTTCTGAAAATTACTTTCCAGCACTACAACAACAACGGAGAACTAAACTTTACTTTAGTTAATATTATTATTGCAAAATCCATAATATAATAAGTTTAAATACATTTAAACATAATTATCTTTAATTTAGCGATTTGATGACGAAATATTGTTTGACAAAAGGTTGAAGATTCTACGTAATTATTCAAGTAAATAATGCCAAGAATGTATATTTTTACGTGCAAGTATGCACGGTCAACAAGTATTATAATAGTGAGAAGAGTATCATATCCATAGGAATTGTCCAGTAAGTAAATGTCACGATAAATACTTGTAAAATTTAGAATAAAGATGATGGCAATTGATTGAGGGTTTAACTAAAAGAATTTAAGTGATAACGGAAACTGAAGTAAAGACCTATGTAGATTGACAAACGGATGGTGCAACGATGATTGGTAAGCTTGGCAAGGGATATTTGGATTTCACACTAGTAAAGGCAGCAATTAATAACATTAAACTTTGGTTCTATTGTCTAGCAGATTTTAAGTTAGTATTGCCTCTGTCGATAGCAATACCCTAAGTTAACTACTTTCAACACATATATGTCTATAGTGGGTTTTCAAGTAATTAACTTGGTGAAGAGTCATCCTATACTCCTAAGGGGCAGATTTACTCCACGTGTAAGTTTCATCTACTTGAATATCTTCTGTCGAAGTTTCGCTCTTTAGTATTTGGCAATTAATCCTTATCTCTTAAGTCTGCTAAGATATTAAGGGATAATAAGCATTCAATATCAATTGTCGTATGATATTAAATACATTAACAATAAGCATATGCGAAATAGAAATAAAACCAAAGCATTCAATCACTAAAAACTTAAAACACTAAGCGTCTATCGCAAACACCCCTAGCCAAATTAAAAGATTAGTTTATGGCTGGAGAAGCCGACAACAAATTATCGTTTTCAATCATTCTCACAAAAATCAGAAATAATTCAAGAGATATGAACAAAAGATGGGCATCTTTCGATGCAGCCCCTCAATGGATCCAAAGCTCTCGGCTAACTTGCACAGTCGGACCTTGGGTTACTTTCTACCCTTCTCTTTTTCTCGCGGCTTCAGTCCCCTACGACATCTTCTTAACTCCTTTATATAGGCGCAGGCTAGGCCCTAATTAAGGTTAGGGTAAAGTCCTAAAATTTCGGTTCTGAAATTTCTGGTAGCGACGTGTTTTTGCTTCATAGAATTAGGGTTGATCTTGCTCTGACTCGGTGCTATTTTTCAGGCATCGTTTTTCCTTTTTTTGCCATTTGTGCTTGGCATTCTGCTCCTGCATCCATTCCATTAAATCTTGTCGTACCTACATGTCACAACTACAAAACACCTTTTTACGCTGGCAATAAAAACTTTATATTCCTCAATTATACCTAAAGTCAAACAATATCATGACAAAATATGCATGAAAAATATAATTTTTTGAGAAGTTAACAGGTTGTAAAGAATAGAAAGTGAGAAATTAGCTCGTTTTGTACAAGAAGTTCTTATTTTTTTGATAAACATTGTATATAAGAAGTTTTGTTTTTTACTCCATAAAATAATAAAAGATATAACAATATTAAATTTTGTTTTTTACTCCATAAAATAATAAAAGATATAACAATATAGAGTATTTATTTTTATTTAAAATTTTTAATAATTAATAAGGCTGATGAGGTGTGCGACACGGGACGGCTTAAATTAATCAGAATAAAATCTAAAAAAATTAGGAGAGTAACAGAAAAAATATACAAGGCCTCAAATGAGAATACATACATTGAATGAAAGTAAGCATTACTTCATAATTGGCAAGTACGTCCGGTTAGGTTTGAACTAATATAGTTGAGTGAGTTCGTTTCAGTGAGGGGTGTATATGGTTCCATTTGATAAAAAAAATTAATAACTCACCAGTTTTTGGTTTGATTAATTGCGGTTATCGATTTTTTCCATATTAACCTTAGACTTTGTATTTTATTTTGATCAAAATGACTTTATTTGATTATTTTTAAATATTATTTGGTAGAGTTTAAAGTATTTTTTTATAGAGCAAGCATATTTGGTCGATTGGTCAAGGTGTTCATTTTTGTTCCTTCGTATTCCCTTAAGTCATAGGTTTTAGACCCACTAGGAGTTCTTCCCTTAGAGTCTCTCATTCCCCTCCTCTCTAGGTAGAAATTAGGATTATGATTTTATTTAGAATTTAAAGTATTTTTCATAAATATTTCTTAAAAAATTAATTTTTCAAGTAAATAAAAAAATAATTGATATTTTTAAATTATTTCATTTTTTAAGTATAAAATGTTTATTTTTGTATTATAAAATATTTAAAACTAATTATAAATTAAAAAAGTCAAATTATGTTCGATTTAGTTAACCACAATTTTTAAATTTATGAACCATAAACTATCCAAACACTTTAGTTCGATTCGATTTTTCAATTTGTCATGTTCGGCCCTAATTTCAGTTGGTCCACTCTATTTATTGGTCATTGGGTTTTGACGGGGTACATTCATCCTACTTTGATGTTAGTTGTAATAGAATGTAATCTTATTGAATACTTAGCTAATTTATTTAATGTCAACATTTTCCATATATATATATTAGTAATAAAGTCTTACTTTTTTTAAACAAGTAATAAAGTCTTACTTTAAAATGTTACTGTTTTTTATTATTAATATTAATAGTAATTTTTAATTGAATATATATGTGTATATATATAAATACTTAGCAAATTTATTTTATGATAATTTTTAATAATATACTTAATATTTTTGTTAAGTTTTTTTCTGGGGCGAGTTAAATTTAATTGAATTTTTTATTAGAATTTAAGGGTCAAAATTTTTTTTTGACTATAATTAGTCGGGTCGAAAGAATATATTAAATTTGGGAGGGGACAAAATTGAGATAAAATTTCTAAACTTCATTTCAAAATCAAAGTGACAAAAAATTCGCCATGTTCCGTCCGTTATTGCTTTCAGGAAATATAGATACAACAGCTATAAATTTATTTTTGCACGGTTTGTTTTAATTTTCCGACGCTGTTTCCATCTATGATCATAAAATATGGAACATATAGATCTCAGAATTGGACAAGATGTGACCAGCGGGTTGCTACAAATTTAATAATAATTTCAGTTTAATGTAGTAGGGCGGAGAAATTATTTTAGGACATGGTATTTAACATTTTGTCAGAGCCTAGAGGATTTTATAGAGTTTTGTTGACAAAACTTCAGAGCACTTTTTCGCTAATATTATGTTAACATATTATAAAATAATTGAAGATATAAGTTAATGGATTAAAATTAGGATAAACTATACAAGATATTATTAAACTATAGGATAAACTATACAAGATATTATTAAACTAGAGTTTTGTTGACAAAACTTCGGAGCACTTTTTCGCTAATATTATGTTAACATATTATAAAATAATTGAAGGTATAAGTTAATGGATTAAAATTAGGATAAACTATAGTCGTTGACCCAAAAATGTCATTGAACCTTAAAAATATTTAAATTTAACACTGAACTTTAGTCTTAGACTCGAAAATACTATTTTTTCATTAACTCTTAACAGGACAATGAAGTGACTACCGACGGCCCGCGTGATGAATACATTAAAATAGCGTCTTTTTGCTGAAGAAAAATTAATAAAAACATGCACTTAGAAAAGTTTAAACCTAAAACCTTTAAAAACATAACCACTAAACCAACATGAGATTATATAATATTTTACTATAAATATTATATATACTAAACTATACTTAATATTCATTCAAATTATTTTATGAAATACATAATACTATAAATAATATTGATATATAAAGAATATAAAATATATTATTTAAATATAATATATAAATAAAAATATATTATTCTTATATTTTTTATATACTATTTATATATGAATATATTAATTCAGAAAATTTAAACTTTAAACAATAAACATTAAACTCTATGATATAGCTCTTGGTGTTTGGGGTTTTCTTTTTGAAAATATAAAGCTGGTTGACACTCTTAAGTTTTAGTTTTGGAGTGCATTTTTGTTAGTTTCGGAGGAAAGTCAATCATATTTCATAGATATTAAAGCATGTGTTAAATGAATCGCACGTCCGTTTTTGTGACTTTATTATGATTTTAATGGTTTTAGGACGAATTAAAAATTTAGGTTCATAATCATAGATTTAAATTAGGTTGCGGTTATGTTTTTAATCGTGTTGAGTTTATCGCGATTGCGGACATAGTGAATGTTATTGCAGTCATTGGAGTATTGTAGTTATGAATTTTTAATAACATATGCTATTATAAACATAACACTTGCAGATATCACAGTTTCGGTTGATGTAGCTACTGCGATATAACAGTTGTTGTCGTAGTTGCGGACCGTTATTTAAACTATTGTCTCTAATAACAAGTATTGAAAAAAATAAATTTTAAGAGTAGTTATGTAATGAAAAGTATTAAAAAAATTGGACTCCTATTAAAAAGTATTGAAAATTTTGGATACTTAATAACAAATAAATATTAGAAAAGAAAAGTGTATTTTTAAAATTACTCTCCCTAAAAACAAATATTGAAAACAAATTGATTCCCTAATAACAAGAATTAAAAAAAATCTCCTTTAATAACAAGTATTAGAAAAAAATAAATTTTAAAAGTATATCTATAATAAAAAAATAAGGCAAATTAGGCACTTATGAATAAATATTAGAAAAAAATAAATTATAAGAATATGCCCGTAATAATAAAATTTGGAGAAAATTAGGCTCCAAATACTAAATTTTAAAAAATTAGAGCCTTAAACAAATATTAAAAATAGTTAGACCTTATAAGTAAAATAAAAACATTTTTTATAAGTATGATGCAGTATAAAATTATAGGCCTTAGACAGGTGACTTCCTGCCCAAGTTCAAATACGGCCCTGGTCCGAAGTTTGGACTTGAACTCAAAGCGGAGGTCGAAAGCTTGAAACTCCAATTTAATTTCGTTTCCACTTCTATAAAATTGTGCCGCTGGGTAAAAATATATTATATTAAACTATATTTTTAGGTGGGTCATTTTATGAAGTGGATAACCTTTTTTAAGTAAATATTTATTTATAAATCTATTACATAAAAATTTTAATTGGCATTAAAAGTTTCACAACAAAGTGAATTAAATATACATTTTTTATACAATTATTATCAAGGGATGGTAATAAGAAAAGGATTGATAAATTGATGTTTTTTTAATAGTTTAAAATTGATTATAAAAGTAATATATGTTTATAGATGTTTTTAATCCGTGTAGACAAAATGATTTGAACTCATGTTTCTTAAAATTTATAAATTGGTGTTTTTTTATATATATAAAAAAAAAAAGCAAATAGGGCTTTAAAACAGAGCCTTAGCTACAAGCTGGCCAGCCCTGGACTCCCATTACATCATTAATAAGCAAATTCACAAACCCCCTGTGAGGGAAGAGTCTAAAATATTGACAAGGGCCGAGATACTATATAAAATATATATGTATAAACAATTTAAAATGACGTGACAAATTTATATGACAGTGCATACTGCAATAACAATGTCACACAGACAAATATGCTGACTTTACGTAATAACACATTAGTCGAAAAATATTTTTATAAAATTGTATAAAATATTCTTTCTTCTGACGCATTATTTTGTCAAATCATTTCACGTTGATTATCGTCAGCTAACTAACAGTTTTCATCCGTAGATGTGTAATTTTAACCCAAAATAAAATGTTGAGAGTTGAATTGGTTAAAAAAAATAGAAACAAAAATGATTATTCAGTCAAACATTAGAGGCATCTTTTTGGCTTTATGCAGATCTAAAATTAAATGTTCAATTTGTATTAGATATTGTAATTATTTAGCTTTAGTTAGTTACCAAGATCATAATGATCATAAAGTTATTTATTATCAAATTAAATTAAAAAGAGAACAATCTATAGAACGGGTGGTTAAAGTTTTTAGTTGATATCCTCCCCTTCTCTTAGGTTGTGGGTTCAAGACCTAGTAGGAGTAAAATTTCTCTTCCCCCACTTTCTCTTTTTTCTAGATTTTGTGTTCCCCCACTTTCTCTTTTTTCTAGATTATGTGTTCAATACTCATTATGAGTATATTTCTTCTCTCCCTCTAAATAAGAATTGTTAAAAAAAAATTAAAAAATAGAGTCTGCATAAATTAGGGTTAAAATAAAATTTGAGAAAATTTTAATGGATTAAAATGAAATTTGACAGGATTGGGCTGTTCGACAGAAGCCCAGTACCTCTAGATTCAACCATGGCCATGGCCCTGGTAAAGGATTGTATAAGAAAATAGGCAAATGATATTATAAGTTACTGAATTTTTGAAAAAAAAAACTAATTAAGTTTATAAAAAAAATTGCTCCAATAATCCCTTATAGTTTTATAGAAAAGAATTTCATCAATTTTCCTCTTTGACCAACGTTGACTGTTAAATTTAATAATTTTTAATAAGTTGGTACAATGTATCGTGTTACAATGTTGTCATTTGACATTTACATAAATTTTATTTTATTTAAACATTCTTTAGAAGTTTTAAAAATTCTAAAAAAACTTATGAAAATTATAAAAATGATTTTCTATAAAAATCCGTAAATGTTACGTTTTGTCAAGTAACAGTAATATCTTTAGAAGAAATCGTCAAAATTTGATAGTCAAAAAGCTTAATTAGTTTAATTTAATGGTTCGAAATTCAATTGGGTACAAAAAAATTCATGGACTTAATTAATTTTTTCTCCAAAAAGTTCAAGGCTACAACTAGACATGAAATTATTAAGTTATAATGCTTGTTCGAACTATACTTCGTAGTAAAGTCCCCTGTTTGTTTGGGTTCCCGAATCACTGTCTACAGCGCAACTCCTTGATGTTACGAACTAAAGTGATTAATGATTAAGCTTGAGTCATTTTTGGGATAGTTAATTAGCTTCACAAGCGTGACATTACTATGTAACACCCATATTTGACCCGAAGTTAACGAATGTAGGGACTAAATAGAAACTTTTTAAATCTTCCATACAAGAAATCAACAATCATGGGTCATGGTACAAAACATGTAAACTACTATCACAAAAACAAAGTATTAGAATTTATTCATGAAAGTTTGTTGATAAATCAATCCAATTTGTATATACATGGACTATATTGCATTAACCATAAAATTATAGGTACAGTTAACAATTGTTCCTTTCTAAATGTTCTATTTAAGAATTTAAGCAAATGAAGGAAAAATTATATCATGAGTTTAACTTGTCACGTCAATCATGGTCTCAACCAATGATAACTACCCACTTCATTATTTTTTCTTTCATCGCTTCTTCCAACCAGCGAATCTTCCCTGATTTTTTTTACATGTCATTTAAAAAACAGTTTTTTTCAGTTATTATAGCTTGTGGCGTAGAGTCATTGCAACTATTTATGAACCGAATCCTTGTTCAATCCTGCCTACCAATGTCAGATCAGCTAATAAATCATAGATATGGAGAAGCATAGCTTCACACTTAATAACTCCGGATAGCTGTTTTCTTCAGAATATTTGTTATGTTGTAGGTAATGGGAAACGACTAAAATTCTAGTCTGATATTTGGGTTGGCCAAAATTTGTTGCGGGAAGCGTTTCCTAGAATCTATGCTCTTGCTTTGCAAAAGTCTGGGACTATTAGTGAATTTGGTGAACTCGTGGAAGAGAACTGGTGTTGGAAAATTGCCTTAAGAAGAGCTTTATTTTATTGGGAACATGATATTTAGGAGAATTTTATCAATACTATCTCTGTTTGTCGTTTCAATTTCTCCTCTCATGATAATGTTAGATGGATAGCTTCTTCCAATGGGGTATTCAATGTCAGATCCTTTTGCTTAGCCAATTCTTCTTCTGCTCTAGGATTTGACTTCAATTGGAAAGTTAGTCCGGAACAATCTTGCTCCCCCAAAGGTGGCGTCCTTTGTATGGAAATTAGTTCATGGCAGAATTCCCAAAAAAACGCGAGCTGGCCGAAAGAGGTATGTTAAATCAGCAATCCCTTTTGTGTTCTTTTTGCTCTAAGGAGAATGAAACCATATCGCATCTGTTCTGTCACTGTCATTTTATTTGGCTTATTTGGCAAAGATGGTGTGTGTTGCGGAAGGTTCATCTTGTCATCCCTTTAGATATGAGAGATGTGTTGGTTTATTGGTCTGATGTTTCGACATTTGGAATTCATAATCAGATATGAATTCTTAGCTTTTTCAGTTTTGTTTGGACTATTTGGCTGTATAGAAATGATATTCAGTTTAAGCTAATTGGCCTTTAGCAGTCAATTCCATTGGTGATCTAATTAGTAATCCTAGTTACTTTGGATCCATTACTCTTAGCCAAAACATGGTTAAGCCGAGTGTTTGGTGCCCTCCAATTGCTGGCTATCTTAAGTTTAATACAGATAGAGCCGTTAGAGGAAGCTTTGGCACTGCTGGAGTCGGAGGAGTGCTACGCAATGATCAGAAGAAAACGCTGCTGTATTTTTCTAAACCAGTGGCAGGGGGTATGGTTGATTCTACTGACAGCTGAGATTTTGGCTGTTAACGAAGCCCTTCATCTACTCTCAACATTGTCATGTTCGAAATCACTTAAGCTGATTATTGAAAGTGATAACAAAGTAATTGTGGAATGGCTCGAACATCCTCAGAAGGCCCCTGCTACTTTCAAAAAGCTTGTGCTTTCCTGCCATAATTCTGGTTTTGGTCTAGATTGGCAAGTCCAGTTTGTTCCAAGAGAATCTAATGTAGTGGCTGATTTTTTTTGGCAGAAAAAGGATATTTTTATTGGATGAGATCATAGATTATGTGGTACGTCAGACTCATAATATAATTTTTCTTATACTAGAGCATTAATATTGTCATTTAGGTGGCCCGAGCTGAACATAAAAATCGAGGCCCTAATAACAAGTATTATAATAAAATTTGAATTTTAAAAGCATGCCCATAATAACAAATATTATAAGAAAATTAAGTCTCTAATAACAAGTACCGAAAAAATTAAATTTTAAGAGTATGTCCTTAATTAAAAATATTAGAAACAAAATCAAGCCCCTAATAACAAGTATTAGAGAAAAAATGGACCCCTAATAACAAATATTACGGGAAAAATCAATTTTAAGAGTAGGCTCCTAATAAAAAATATTAAAAAAACTGAGCCTAACAATAAGTATTGAAAAAATAACAAGTGTTACAAAAAATTTTGGGTCTATAATAACAAGTATTGGAAAACAAATTAAATTTGAAGAGTATGTCCCTAATAAAAAATATTGAAAAAACTAGGCCTCTAAAATAAGTATTGAGAAAAAATTAGACCCCTAATAATAAATATTAAAAAAATTAAACTCCTAATAACGAGTATTAAAAATTTAGGCCTTAATAACAAATATTAAAAATATTAGAACCCTAATAACAAATAGTGAGAAAAAAATTAAGTCACTGATAACAAGTTTCATTAACTCCTAATAATAAGTATTAAAAAAATTAAACCTTAATAACAAATATTAAAAAAATTAAAAAAAAACCCTCTAATTATAAATACCGAAAAATTAGACTATAATACTAAATATTTTTTTTTTGTCATGAACAGATACCATTTGCCCATTCCCATGGCCGGTCCTGTGTACTGATACCTATGTAAAAATATCGGGCATTGATATTTTTATACCAGAATGATCATTTTACCTGCAAAACTCAATTTTCAAGCTTCATACTTCACTAAAACTTACCATCATGCAGTTCGAACTGTACCAGTAAATTTCAGTCTTGGAAAGATTGAGTCTGCGAGTTTATATATACTAGCCATTCAAAATTCATCATTTGCTCTCAAACAACATAGAATCGAACATTAAGGACGAAGCTAAAATTTAGAGTTAAAGGACAACATAAATATTTAAAAGTAACATGACAAATTTATAAATAATTCAATTTTAAAATTAAATATAAAAACAAAAAAAAAATATTGAAGAAATGTCCCCCACCCCAAGTAGCTCCGTCCTTTGACATCATATAATATGCACTAAAATGTAAATCCTAAGATCATTCTTCATAGTAAACAACTTATAACCATGTTAGGCATATGGTTACATCAAACTTCTACTATTTTTACGTATCAAACTGTATCAATTGATGGAAAAAGTAATAGATTCATATAGTTTTTAAACCTTTTACAACTTTCACATTTTTCAGTTTTTTATAACTTTTAATATTTGTATACATTTTATATTGTTTAATATTTAAACAACTTTTTACAGAAGAAGTAAATAATTGTCTTTGTTAACAAAAAAATAAATTACTTGATGTCAAGTTAACATGTGTGTTATGTTTTATGACCGTTGATTCAATTTAAAAAAAATAAACATTCTAGGATTAAAACAAAATAATTAAATATATTTAAAAAAAATTGGATGCCAATTATAGGGTAAACTACATAAATGGTCTCCCGACTATGCTTCAATTATCTTTTGCGTCCCCCGACTTTTAAATGTTACAAACCGGTCCCTTAACTAAATGTTACATACAAGTTGGTCTCATTCCGTTAAAAAATTGACAGAAGGCTTATCTGGACGTTAACATGCTGAGTAGGATGCTAACGTGGCCTCCACATTAAAACGGTGTGTTTTGATTATAGACTTAAACAACGGTTCATTATCCTTCATCATCAGATTAGCCCTAAACCAAAAAAAATTAGGAAACCGAAAGAAAAATTCGCTTAGAGAAAATGCTTTAGGGTGTTGAGAAATTGGGTGAAATTAGAAAGTTCTTCATTGTTCATTGATTTATGATTTTATCGTTCATTGATTTAGGGGTTTTGTGAGTTCTTCAACATAAATTAAGGTTAAGGATATATCATCGCAAACTTCGATCGAAAGGGCAAGGAGTTGTTCGCTATGGTATGATATTTATTCTTCCTTTTTTAGATTTTTCTTTCGTTCTTAATTCTTTCTCATAAATTCGGTTTAGGTTTACATTTTTGTTTGATTGGATTGACTTTGTGTTTACTTTTGTTAAAGGTTACTTATATATTATGATGAAAGTGACTTTATAAATACTAATGACTTTGAATATTTTGATAACTTTGAATATTGTTTAGGGTTTAACGTATTGTTTAGTTTTGTGCTTTTATGGTATGAAACTAACTTTGAATATTCTAAGGACTTTGAATATTTTGATGAACTGACTTTGAATATTGTTTAGGTTTAAATTATTGTTTAGTTTTGTGATTTAGTGATATGAAACTGACTTTGAATATTGTTTAGTGTTGTGTTTTAATGGTATGAAACTGACTTTAAATATTGTTTAGGTTTAAATTTTTGAATATTTTGATGACTTTTGGAAAATGATATTGTGCTATAGTTTTGTGCTTTGGTGCTTTAGTTTTGTTGTGGTAAAGGTGAGTTTGTTTTGATGTGTTTTAGTACTTTAGTTTTGTTGTGGTATTGTGCACTTTAATATGAAAGTGACTTTGAATTGTGTGATGTTAGTTGGATTATTATAATGTGTATGTCTGATTTTTTTATTATTTTAATGTGTAATTTTGTAAAGTTTGATATAATAGTTTAATGTGCACTGCTTTTAAAGTTCCACCCACATGATAATTCAATATTTTAATGTGCACAGTTTTATTTGCTTTATTGTTTTTCAGAAATACAATCAGATTTATGCAAAACAATTATGCATCATGGGGTTGTTTTGTTGAAGATCCTGTATTTAGTTATATTTGAAAATTTGTTGCTCATTATGACTGGTGTAAAATTGATGGAATGAACATGCTTGAGTTTGTTGATATGGTGTTTATATTAGGATATAGGTGTCCAATTAAATTATACTGGAAGAAGGCAGAAGATAATCTAACTAGGGAATCAATCAGGTAGTTAGATACCGACCAAGATATCCTGAGTTTAATGCCCAATATGCCTAGGGACCACTACCTAAATGTGTACGCAATTGAAGAATCGATAAATATGGACCTGGCTTAAGGCAGAATGACTTAAATGATGAACCTGAGTTAGGGTTAGGGTAGCATGACTTGAATGGTGAACTTAAGATTGGTGAGGAACCTAATTTAGGACATACTAAGAATGTGTTTGTGGAGTCTGATAATGATTTTGATTCTGTGTTTGTTGAGTTTGTTGATTCTGATTCTAGTTTAAATGATTTTGATTCTGTGTTTGTGGAGTCTGATAATGATGTGTGTGAGGAAGAAACATTTACTGAGAATGTCGCAAATGAAGTTGAGAAAGAGTATTGTGGCATAGGGTTATTTGATTTAGGGATTGGATCTAGAGTGAGGAGTGATAGTGATAGTAAAAAATCTGACTCACTAAACAGTGTGCATAGGTCAGACTTTGATGGTCAAAATTTTCTTGAATTTAACAGTACCGCTGATATGATTAAGCCTAGGTTTGAAACTGGTTTAGTTTTTGCTGATATTTTTTTTTTGAAAGAATCCATTAGTCAGTATGCAAGGATGAATAAGTATAATGTGAAATTCAAGAAAAATGATAAAAGAAGATTGGTGGCAGCATGTAAACCAAGGTGTCCATGGACAGTAAAGGCTTTACCAATGAATCCAAGTGACCTATTAGACACATCATGGCAGATTAAAACTTATGTTCCTCAACATAGATGTGCTAGAGTCCTTAAGAATAAACATGTGATATCTAAATGGATTGCAAGAGAGTACTTTTATAAGTTTTTGGCATATTGCAATTATCCACCCACATATTTAATAAAGGATGTTTACAAGGACCACATTGTTGTTGTGTCTCTCACTAAATGTCTGAGGGCCATAGATATTCCCTTGAGCGAATAATGGGAAGTTAGAAGAAACAATATGTAAAGATATATGACTATCCTACTGAGCTAAGGCATACCAATCGAGGGACCACTACCATATGTTATTTAAATGACCGTCTCTTTCAGAGAATGTATGTTTTCATGCAAGCATGTAAAGATGGATTTAAGGCTATATGTAGACCAATTATTAGCCTTGATGGATGTCACTTAAAGGGATATTATGGTGGGCATATACTGGTAACAGTTGGGATAGATGCTGATGACTGCATCTTTTCAATTGCATATGCATGTGTTGAAAGTGAGTGTAGTGAATCTTGGACATGGTTCCTGGACATTTTGAAGGATGATGTAGATATTGTCAACTTTTATCACATCTCTTTCATGTCTGACATATAAAAGGTATATAATGTAATATTTTTAAAATTTTCATTTCTTATTTGCGTGCTTTCATGACTAACAAACAATTTTTTTTTTGTATATAGTGTTTGCAAGGGCTTGTGGATGCTATTGCAAAAAATTTTCCACATTCTCAACACAGAACATGTGTTATACATTTGTACACAAACTTTAAGTCTGAAGATTTCAACAAAGGAAAACATCTGAAGGATCTTTTTTAGAAAGCTGCAAGATTAACTACTTTTAAAGATTTCAAAGACACACTAGAAGAAATCAAATATGTGTCATCGAAGTCTTATGATTGGTTGGTCAAGATCAATCCAGACCAATGGTGTAAGGCTTTTTTACAAGTAGAACCAAAATTGACATGCTGTTAAATAATCTATGTGAATGTTTTAACAAGATATATATTATTTACTAAACAATGTTTCAACTAATAATTGATATATACTAACATTTTATTTTATTTGTTTTTGAAGTTTATCCTCGAAGCAAGAGACAAGCCAATCTTTATCATGATGAAAACCATAAGGATTAAGATCATGCAAAGGATCACAAAGAAACAATCACAAGCTGAGAAATATGTTGGGCCTCTCTGTCCCAAAATTCAGAAGAATTTGGAGATTATGATTGAACTATCCAATAGACAATCAAAACTGTTTTCAATTAATCTTTAGTTTAATTACTTCAAAAATTGTATGTCATTTTCTTACTTCAAAAATAATGTAGGTGCTGGCCAAGAAATGCTGGTGGTCAACAATACCAAGTTGAATGTGGATATGGAAACCAACATGTATTGACTTGTACATGTAGGAGATAGGAGTTAACTTGTATCCTATGCAACCATGTCGTGTCAGTGATGTTGCTTACTGAAGTTAGGCCAGAATCACATGTTGATAAATGCTACACCAAGACAACACAAGAAAGAATCTATTCAAACTTCATCAATCCAATTAGAGAACCAAATCAGTGGACTCCTCAAGAAGGATGTCTACCTATATTGCCCTCACCATTGAGAAGATCACCTGTGAGACCTCATAAATATAGAAAAAAGGAAGCTGGTGAATCTGCCGTTGCTTCCACAAAACTAAGTCGAAAATATGTGAAATTAAAGTGTACTAAGTGTGGCAAATTTGGTCATAACATCAGAACTTGCAAGGGAGAATTGAGTAAGAATAAAAGAAATGCTCAAAGGGTAATATATATTTACTTATTTTTTAGTTATGATTTTTTGTTTTCTTCATAACTGATTAATTATTGTTTTATAGGTTCACACAGCAAGGAAACAACCTTCATTTGTTCAACCTCAAACCGGTCAACCCCTAACTCAACAATCTCAAATAGTAACCCAACAACTAAAAACTAGACATGTCTCACAACCGTATCAACCAAGGCAAAAGCTATCTATTAAGAGGAAGGAACATGCAGTCCAACAAGATTTAAAAACAAACAAACAAGGCAGTCAAATGTGTTTATTGTTAGATGGATGCCAACCAACACTCAAGATAGCACTGGTACAACCTCAGATACAACCAGAAGCAATGTTACAAACACTAGGGTGGAATAGTGCCATGAAATTGTCTTTAACTTTTTGTTTCCAGTAAATGCATAGGGTGTTTAACTACAAAAAATGTTAAGTATTAGTTTAATGGCTAACTAACTTTTTTGTATTGGCACAAATCTCATTTGTATGGGCACATCTCATTTTGTAAAAACATTAATGCTCTACTATTTTGTACAAGCATTATATAGAAATGAAAATGCTGGAAATTATGTTTTTTTATGGATGTTCAGTTCTAAATTATAGCCAAATACAAATACAGAAAATTTCATGATGAAGTCCAACCTTAAGTTTCCATTACTTTAACAGAAGTTTCCATTACAAAACCAACTACAAAATCTAGAACCCTAAATCTATTCTTAATTCCCATAAATCCATAAAAATTCCTTCAAATCCCCAAATCAAAATCCAAAACCTTAATCAAAACTACATAAAAACTCATAATATCAACACACACATAGCCAAACAAGCAATCCAAAACATTCGTTTTTTCTTTTTTTTCCTTTTTCCTATTTTTATAACAAGAACAACTCTTTCTCGATTTCTAATTTATGGATCACACCACAGGAAAAAACTACAATTACGACCAACATTACTCCATGATGTTCTGAGATTCCACTCCACAATCACATTTTAGAATCTCTCTTTTTGAGTCCATCTTTCAGATTGGCTTCCTTCTTTCCTCTGAGAAATTCGAAGATGAAGTTTAGAAGAAAAAGACGAATTTTGTGGGATTTGGTCCTCTGATTAGGGCTTTTTAAAGGAATTTTTTTATTTTTATTGATTTTTAATGACATGGAAATGTAGTGTAATAAAAAATAATTTCATCTAAACCCAGTCAACATGTTAACGTCCAGATAAGCCGTCCGTCAATTTTTTAACGGAATGGGACCAATTTGTATTAAACATTTAGTTAAAGGACCAGTTTGTAACATTTGAAAGTTAAAGGACGCAAAAGATAATTGAAACATAGTCGGGGACCATTTATTGTAGTTTACCCAAAATATTATAATGGCGGTGAAATAAATAAGCAGCGGGGAGGTCTTGGGGAGGTCTTGTGAATGCCAATGCCAGATCTTATCATCAAAATAGAAATAAAATAATAAAAATTATCATTCATCTCCACAAACTTCATTTGTAATTTCCCAAACATACTATTTTTAGATTCTCAAAACGTCTACGTTTAATTTTCAAAACATCATCCACAACCAAAAAGCTTATTGTTGTTATTAATTATGGGCAAACGACGACAAGCATGTTAGTGACCCATACATAAATGTAAACGCCATCTCGAAACTTGATCGAATTCCGTTAAAACTAACAGATAATGTTTCAAGCTTTACCCCATTCTCCTCACAGTTTATAAAAGCAGCCGATTTCCATTTAATAAACCCCCACATCCATAATCCTAAGCAGAAAAACAGACACATTAATGGCTGATAGCAACACTAAAGATGGCTTCCGGTATCTGGATGTGGGACAAAATAAAGGTGGGGTTTGGAACCTGTTGAAATTCTTGTTGTGGGGCTCGAACCATGATATGACAGTGGTGGGCGGTGGTGCTGCCGGCGAAGACGAAGTTCATCGGTGGGTCATATTGGTGTCTATAGCTGTACGTAAACTCCTTCACTTGTTCCGGAAGCCCATGGAGTTCACTGGTTATGCGGTCGAGTTCTTTCTCAATCTTGTATCCCAAAATGGATCTCTCTTCCGTTTATTTTCTAACATTCTCCTAGGTAAATTGATTCGAATTTTTAAACTTGTTTAAAAATTTTAAAATTTATTTCGCTAAATTAACTGATTATTGAAATTTTATATCTTTGGTATTTGTGCAGGAAAAGTAGTAATACCAAAGAGAGGAATTGATACTTTTATTAGCATTGTCGGACAATTAGATGAACGAGTTGATCTTTATAAGGCCAACAAGTTGGTGGGAGATTTGCATAAATCTGGTTCACCTGCTGAAGGAATTGCAAAACTGGAATCCAGTGTTCCAGAAACTATGGATCTATGTATGATGGCATCAAAGCTAGCTTATGAAAATGCTCAAGTTATCAAAAACGCCGTCGTTCATCATTGGAAGGCAAGCTTTACTCTTGAAACTTGCTTTAAATCCGATTCATTTAACATTTTAAATTTTACGTCCAGAGAAAACTTGTCCCATCTTTAAACTTTTTCCGTTACATTTTATATTATATTCTTATTTCTTTTAAAATTAAAAAGTGACTTTTGATAAATATCTCATGCAGAAGTAAATTTGGTATAAAACTGCTTCAACTCGAATTCAAAACTTTTTAACAAAAATGTCATTTTTTTCCTCTACCGATTTAATGGCAAGTTTTAGGATAATGCAAATGAGGGAAAATATTTAGAATATAAGAGATGTTCAGTAGTTTTCTAATAATTTTTTAAAGACGTTATTTATAGATGGTATTTTTTTTGTTTTAATATTTTTTCAGAGCTATCATGCACATGAATATTTTATGTTAAAAAATTATAAAAAAACACTCATGAATGTTAAAAAAATTATAAACAAATACTCATGGCACTATCTGCAAGTAACGTCCTCCCATGCACTGTAAAAGGTATCGTAGAAACTCAAATATACCCTAACATCTCTTATATTCTAAATATTCTCTCACATTTGCATTATCTCCAAATTTTTCCGGAATTTAATTAAAGGGAAAAAATTCATCGTTATATAATTCTCTGGGAATCTGACATGTTTATATTATTTTAGGCTTTATCTAGCCTATGCATACATGTACAGGTTAAGGGTCAAGCTTGCATTAAATATAAGATTCTATTTAAAAAAATTATTATTCAATGTATTATAAAATCTTAAAAAATTTTATTGAAAAAACTCTCATTTAATGTATTAAGATTTGGGGTTTAGCATTTAGTAATATATTGAATGAGATTTTTTTTTAATAAAATCTTTCAGGATTTTGTAATACATTAAATGATATTTTTTTAAAATAAAATACTACATTTAATATAAGTTCTTAAATAGTCCTTAACCTGTACATACATGCATAGGTTGGACAAAGCCTACATTTTATTACTCTTACACTGAAAATATATAACACTAAGATACGAATCCAAATAATTTACGCTCCGCATGTCTGATGTTTGCAGATGCACTTTGTGGGCTTCTATAACTGCTGGGATGGTAAGATCAATTCCATTCTGAATCTAACTTTGTGTTATCTATCAAGACTTTGATATATAGTTCCCAAATCTGTTAAATGATCGGTTCGATTCAAAATTTATTTACGCAATGGAAATATAAATTTCTAAATTTCTTTATAAAAATCTTTTAATAGTTTACGAATACTAAATTTTTTTTATAGTTTAAAATTTTGTTCAGGAAATTTAAGATAGGGTTTATTTTTTATGGCTAAATTTAAATTTTAAATTTAAAATTAATAACTTAAAATTTAATTTTTAGTGTTGAAGCATAAAAAAGAGCACCGAAAGGACAAATGATTTTTTTTCCGAATACTGACCTAATCTTGCAAGTCATATTAAACCCGACCAGAAGGTAATTTGAGAACAAAAAAATTGGACCACGACCTGGTCCGTAAATTCCTTCAGTTTCTGTTTCGGTGACGGAACTAAATTAGTTTTGGGAGGGCCGGGGGACTTGTTCTTTCTAAAATATTTAGTTTAATGGCATTTTTCTTTTGTTATTTTCTGTTTAAGTATTAATTAAATTAATGTTAATCCCCTTAATTTTTCAGTTTAAATATTTTATAAGTTTTTTTTTTGATAAAGCCTAATCTTAATCTTAATTCTACATAGAGATGAGGGGAACTGGAAGACTCTAGGGGAAGGGGTGCGGTACTCCTAGTGGATCTAGAACCCATAACCTACGGGAAATGGGAGAACAAATATGAGTAGCTTAACCAACCGGCTAAATGTACTTGCTTATAAGTTCTGTTTTTCTAAATTTAAATAATTTGATTCCTCTTAACGTTTGATTCTATTTTCATCCTTCCGTCTCTTAACAATGCATATATATACTTTGTTTTCAAGGTATTATTTCGTTTAATTGTGATCATTAATTACTTCTATGATTGCCGACCATTTCATAGATTACCAAAAGGAGAAATCAACTCAGGTTTTTCTTATAAGTGACAAGCCTAAGGATGCATCTCTGATACTGATCAGCTTTCGAGGCACTGAACCTTTCGATGCCGACGATTGGGGCACCGATGTCGATTACTCTTGGTATGATTGTCCAAACGTAGGGAAAATTCACATGGGATTTCTCGAGGCATTAGGTTTAGGCAACAGAGAAGATGTTGCATCCTTCTACTATAATATTGGGATGAAAACCTCAAAGCATATCAATCCCGAAGCTGCGGAAGAGTCGGCTAGCATTGGTAAAACCGGAATCCGATTGTCGAAAACGACGGAGATGAGTGCATACTATTTGGTGAGAGAAAAGCTGAGGAGCTTGCTTGAAGATCACAAGAATGCAAAATTTATAGTCACTGGACATAGTTTAGGAGGGGCTTTGGCTATTATGTTTCCGATAGTGCTCGCGATACATGAAGAGACAGAGCTGATAGAGAAATTGTTCAGAGTTTATACATTCGGACAGCCGAGGGTTGGGGACCGACGGCTCAAGAAGTTCATGGAAGCTCACTTGGACCAACCGGTTCCCAAGTATTTCAGAGTGGTTTACTGCAACGATGTGGTGCCTAGGTTGCCTTATGATGATAAAACTTTTTTGTACAAGCACTTTGGGGTCTGCCTTTACTACAACAGCTGTTACATTGAGCAGGTATTTACTTTAATGTTGTTGTATTTATGCTAATTCATAGAAAATTCAAACCATTTTTATAGGAATAAATGTTCTATTATTATTATTATTATTATTATTATTATTATTGAGATGGTGTGTTTATTTATTTGTTTAAAGAGGATGGATGAGGAGCCGAATAAGAACTACTTTGCGATAGGCCAAATGATACCTGAATACCTGAATGCGGTTTGGGAGTTGATAAGAGGATTGGCGGCGGGTTGGATATATGGAGCAGAGTACAAGGAAGGATGGTTCTCATTGGTGTTTAGGGTTATAGGATTGGCAATGCCTGGTGTGGCTGCTCATTGCCCTACTAACTATATCAACTCTGTTAGACTCGGACGTCCATGTACCCTGTGTTAGATATATGTTCAATTTTACTTTAAGATTCTATGTACCCATGTGAATCGCCTTCTTTAATGTGAGTAAGACCATAATTCAATGATACGCAAATAAAAGAATGCTTCTGGTCGTGCCCTGCCAAAGAGCATTTTCAAAATAGTCTCTTCATTCTCTCTAAACTTAAACTGCTAAACTCAATTAGCACCCTTATATTGTGGATAAATTAACTTCAAATTTCAATACATCAACTTCAGAAATAATCAACAGGGATTAAGTTAAATGAAAGAATTAAAAGTAATTGTGCACACATGCAGATTAAGTTGCTCAAGCACAAGTCATCTAAGTAGAACAAGCCACCCTTTTATCATTTGGATTGCTTTTATTAATAATAAATTTCAAATAATAAAAAAGTTAAAATATTTTTTTAAAAAAAATTCAATATATGACAATTTTAATGGAACAAAAGAGTATTTTATTTTAAAATTTTATATTCTTATATTTTAATAATAGGAGATGAAGTGAACCCTGAACAAGAGATGTAAATACTATTATCCATTAGGACAATGAAACTATGAGTAGAATTTTATACTCTTAAAATTGCCATCAACTAACTGTTATACAAATTCGGACATCAAAGAAAGTTATTAAAACACTATTTCAAAATACATTCTCCTGTTATTCAAAATATTCCCTAATGTATTTTTACCACTAAACAAGTAATCATGATATAAAATGTCTATTTCCCTGACTGACCTTTTCACCTTACCAATCGTTTATTTTCCTTAAACATCAATCCATGAGTTTGCTTTCATCTTTACAACCAAACCACACCAAATTAATCTTCTAATGGCTATTCTTCCAGTATACAAATATGTTCAAATTCTGCCATTAACCAGAAGTTAATCCAGTTCTGTTTACATCTCTATTAACTTAATTTAAGACTCTGAGTTTAAGGATGCTAATTTAACAAACAAGCTCTTGGTCAATTGAAGCTGCAAATTTCAACGAACCTCACCATTGGTTTTCTTTTTCATTTTCTCTACTTTCATCATCTATTTCCTTTAATTCATCTGAACGCAAAAAAAAAAAAATGCTTAACATTCACGTTTTATTCACTTGTTCTTTAGAAACTGCATGTATATGCCGTTGGACAGTGTAGATTGTGTGACAAACAAATTTATTAAACCAGCAAAGCAAAACTAGCTTGATTTTCAATACCGAGAAATGAGCCATAGAAAGGTTCACTCACAAGGAAGTATACCCTTTTCTTGGGAGTACAAGCCAGGGGTTTCCAAGTCGTCCAATGCCAGCCATTATGATCAGTACATCATCCCTACAGATGGAACACCTTCGACTTCCACCTTCGGCGACTCATCGACCAATGTCGTTGTTTGTAACAACAAAGTGCCTCCGCCGCCTCTTTGCTCAATACGGTTGCCTCCGAAGAGGAGCACTTCCCTGAAAGGCTTGAGGTGGTGGCCAGATGACCCTTTTCTTTCTGCTTATAAAGAGTGCACCAAAAGTGGTGGCTCCAAATTACCAGTAAGAATGAAGAAAATTAGTTTTTCATGCAAGAATTCTTGTGATGTTAGAGATGATAAGTTAGTGAGGTTATCTAATCTCCCGATACTTGCTAAAGGTAGAATTGGTGTTAGACTGGAGTTTGTTTAACCATTTTCAGTTTTTTATTACACGCTTCGCTGCTGTTTACTATGCTGACATCTGGTCTTGCCTAAAACCATTGTGTTACGGGCTTGCTTTTTTTTTTTTCCCCTGAAGAAATCTTGCTTTAAACATTGTATGATGCTGATTAAATCAATGAATTAATTAAATATAAATGAAGTGATTGTATTTTATGATTCCAGGCATATCCCATCCATCACCTATCATTCAATAAGCATGCCAATTCAGGCTCCAAAAGCAGAAAATGACATGACATGGGTTCCATAAATTCTTGAACCAACTGTTTCCTTATTAGATGGTGAATATAATTTAATGAAGAACAAACCAAAACAATATTATCAGGATTTGAACTGGATACCATGTTTGTGTTAAGTGACCTTTTATCTGGAAATTTTAAGTTAATTAAAAATATCAATTATTATATTTAAATTCTAACAAAGTTTTGGGTATTATTAATTTGTGTTTTTCCACCCAATGACATGTTTGATCTGTGGCAAACGCAATAATCATGTATGGATTAATAAGAGAATTTAAAATTGGAGTAATATGGTGCCAGATCTTCTAGTGGAAATATGATCTCTGATTAAAGACCCTTTCCCTTTTGTTCAATATTCA
Organism: Hibiscus mutabilis; assembly: GCA_019671005.1. Taxonomy (NCBI): domain Eukaryota; kingdom Viridiplantae; phylum Streptophyta; class Magnoliopsida; order Malvales; family Malvaceae; genus Hibiscus; species Hibiscus mutabilis. Next base: position 44,831,839 of record CM033725.1, read on the forward strand.
ATCATTAAAAAAAATAATAGAAAGATATTTAATTGAGTCAAGTTAAATTAATTGAAAATTTTGTAAGTAGCTGAATTGATGAGTTTTATCTTTATCATTTAAAATTTTTTGAGTAAAATAAAATTTATAAAATTCTAATTTAATTAAATTGAATATGTTTATTTAAGTTAAATTAAAAAAATTAAAACAAAATTTTATTGACAATTTAATTAAACAGAGGGCTGACAAAGAAAGTTACTGGAAACATTCATATAGGATACAAGGTTGAAAACTGTAGACCATGGAGAAGGGACTTCCACCACACATCTTAGCACTAATCATGAGTTTCATATCACTTTCAAAAGTGACTACTAGGAAAGGCATCCTATATGATTTGAATACTGGTATTGTTTGCAGTTAAATCATTTATAGCGTGACAATTTCAAGAGGTGGGGTATCATAATAGAACAATAATTTAAATATATAAAAATTATATTATAAGGAATTTTTATATTATTGTAATTTGTGGATTTAGTTTTTTATATTATATATAATTTTAACGAAATTAATTCAAATAATAAATAAGTTAATATCGCATAGATTTTAAGTTTAAAATATAAACATAATATATATTATATGATTCTTTTCAATTAGGTTTTAGTCGGTACCTAATCTGATTGATGGTGTTAACCCAACCAGCCTTTTGATTTGAAACGACCCTTGCCCTAGCCAGGCCCCATTACCCCATCCAACCTTACCTCTATTCGCTATCCGCTTCTTGCTTTTCCATTTTTATATAAACCTGTAACACTTTTTTCTTCATTATTTCCCACTCTTTGTTACTTTGTTAACTACTCTTTGTCCCCATTTGATTTTTTTAAACGATAATTTTGATATATTTTGTACAGGGAATAGTAGGATGATAAAATTCAAATCGTTTCACATTCCTTTTGAGTTGAGTAATTCTTTTAAGAAAACATGGATGCACATGGTAAAAGAATATAATTTTTTTTATCCTTTTACGGTGTCTCTATATATAAAAAATAGATTTAAAGTTTAGGGTTAGTGTTTAGGTTTTAGAGTTTAGTTATTAAGGTTTAAGATTTAGAATTTAAGGTTATAGTGTATGGTATAGTTTTTTTAACGTTGTACATATATAGAAACATTGAAAAGGTGATAGAAAATTTTTGTTCATGGTGAAACGGTACAATCATGGTGTTTAGAGTTAGGATGGAAACTGTAGGTTGCATACCTGAGCCATCAATTTGATCTTCTTTTCTGGTCAGGTTGATAAGGCCTGCTTAATCGAATTTGTTAAGCATGTTTGCCTAATAAATCAGTTAAATAATAAATGGATTATGTTAAGAGCAGTTTGGGTATGGGCTATATAAACACAAAGGGTGACCCGGCCATGTCTCGTCTGGTTAATGGTGATAAAGCCCACACTTCATTATTTACTCGTTTAATTTCTTGTTCTCTTTTCACTTTTCCTTGCTTTTCAGACTCTTTTCTAGGGTTTCTTGTTTGTCCAATATGGTATCATTTGTCGGGTTCTTCTCAAAATGGATCATCTGTCGTGCGTGATTTGTGTTTAAGGTCCTGTTTTCTGCCCTTAAACATGGTGCATGTTGGAGATTCATTGTTTGGAGATGGTGATGTTGATTCCTCGATGCGATCTGGAAGGTTTTTCGCGAAAAAGAGGGTCAACATCCTCCTTGATGAGTCTAACTTCTTAATCTGGAAGCAACAGGTGCTCCTCACCTTGAGCATTCACCGTCTTGAAGGCTTCCTCATTGGATCTCAGAAAGTGCCGCTGGCCACTATTCGTCAAGCTGATGGTTTGGAAAGCGAAAATGAGCAATATGAGGAGTTTCTTGCCCAAGATAGTGCTCTATCATCCTGGATTCTTTCAACAATGAGTCCTCACCTTCTGACTCGCTTTGTGGGCGTTGAAACAAAGGCAGAGATCTGGTCCATTGTTGTTGAGTTCTTTAATAGTCGCTCCACTACTATGGTTATGAGTTTACACTTCAAACTTCGGACCATTCGTAAAGGAGATCTCAGTATGTCTCTAAGGTTAAGGAGATATGCGATGCTCTTGCATCGTGTGGGAGTTTAGTCTTGAAGGTTGAGCAGATTGCTACTGTACTTGGTGGTCTTTCGGCTAAGTACAAGTCGTTCGTCGCCATCATAACAGCCATTTGTGAGGTTCTTTCACTCGAAAATGTAACCACCATCTTGGTGGATGCTGAGGCTCAACAAGGGGTTCGATCAAGGGCAACATATTCCAATGAGTGCATACACGGTGCGTATGTCTACGCCTACTCAAGTGGTTGAGAGCTCTAGTGGAGGGTCCACTCAAAGTCCTTACTGACAAAATGCGAACAATAGAGGCCGTGGCTGCAACAAGAATCGATATCAGTGCCAGCTATGCAGAAAGATGGGACACTTAGTCGATCGTTGCTTTCAGAGGTTTGATCAAAGCTTTCCTAGAGTGTCTGCCAGTTTGTGTAGAAATGTGAAGGGTGAGAATACACCATCGGCGAACATTTGCTCTCTGAATGCGACCACTGCAGGGTTGTCGACTGGTTCAACCTCTACTTCTAGTTCTATTGGTGCGTGTCCTCAATGTGCTCATGTGTCCACCAATACAGGTTTGGAAGCTTTGGGCAGTGGTATGTTGATACTGAGACTACCTACCATGTGACACCAGATGCTTCCAATGTCCATTAGTGTAATGATTTCTCTGGGCCAGGTAAACTCTTAGTTGGTGTTGGTAAGGGTTTAAGTATAAGTAAAATTGGTTTAACCTCATTACATGCCAATTCTCGTACTCTTCTTTTATGTGATTTATTATTAGTGCCACAGATTACTAAAAATCTAATATCGGTCTCAAAGTATGCTAGAGACAACGATGTGTTCTTCGAGTTTCATGACGATCGATGTCTAGTTCGTGATGAGTGTTCGAGTGAAAATCTACTGCGTGGTACAACATCTGATGGTTTATATGTTTTTTCCAATGATTTTCCTTCTGTGAATAATGTAGAGGCGCACTTTAAAGTGCTTAAACAAAGTGAGTATGATGTCTGGCATCGTCGCCAAGGGCATCCTACTCAGGTGACGTTAGCAAAGGTTCTGAGAGATTGTAATGTGCCTGTTGATTCAATTATAAATAAAGATGAGAATTGTTCTACATGTCGTGTTGGAAAGAGCCACAAGCTGCCCCTTTATGAATCTAAAACAATATATTCTCAATCGTTTCAACTTATTTTTAAGGACCTATAGGGTCATGCACATACAAAGTCTGATGGGTTCTTGTATTATGGGTCGTTTGTTGATGCATGCACTCGTCATACATGGCTATACCTTTTAAAAAATAAGTCTCAAGCTACTCATGCTTATAAACTGTTTGCAAGTCTTGTTCTTACTTAATTTGGTGCAGATATTAAGAAGGTACAGATCGATTGGGGGGAGTTTCGCAGCTTGTCCCCTATTCTTGTTGAGTTAAGAGTCAAACATCATGTCACGTGCCCACACACGTTTGGAGCAAAACAGGCTAGCATAACGTAAACACTAGCATGTTTTCGAAACTGCTCTAACTCTCCTAAGTCAAGCTTCCCTGCCCATAAAATTTTGGTCACATGCCATCATCACAGCAATTCATCTAATTAGTCAACTTCTAACACGTGTGCTTGGCAACTTGAGCCCTTTTGAGAAACTATTCAAGTGCAGACCAGATTACTCCTTTCTTCGTGTGTTTGGTTGCCAGTGCTTTTTGCATCTTCACCCGTTTCAAAGTCACAAGCTTGAATTTCATTCGCAGCCTTGCACATATTTGGATTATAGCATGCAACACAAGGAATACAAGTTTCCAGCTACTCAAGGAAAAACCATTTTATCTCTTCATGTGGTGTTAGACGAGAGTTGTTTTCCTTTTGCGGGCCCATCAACTGTTGATAGTGCAAACTACCCCAAGGCCTCAGGGTTCAAGTCTTTTGCGTTGCGTGTTGTGCCTAGAACTCTAACCTCGAAGCAAAATGTGACACCTGTTGATGCTTTTGTCCCTGAAGAAGCTTCTGAACAGTGTACTGAGTCTGCTCATTCCTTGAGTTCAATGGGTTGCATGGCTGCGAATGTTGATTCTGTTGATACAGCTGGTGCTGACCCCAATAGACACTCTCCTTACATTTTTGTTACATCTCCTATTGTACATAATCACTTTTCTTGTGTTATCTAGTCCACTTCACCCATTCTGGAACATGAGGAAGCATTACTACCTCTCAGTCATGGTGAAAATCACTGACTTATGTGCCACGAATAACGCTGATAGTCCTTATCTGATCCCTTCCATGCCTACAGTGGACCCTGTAGATGCTATGTGCATCACATGGTGACTCGAAGCATGATGGGAATTTTCAAACTAAATGCTTATACTTCAGCCTTAACTGCTAAAATAGTTCCTAAAATTGTTGAACAAGCTATTGTGGACTATGCTAACACTAGGAAAAGTTTAGAAAATGTAATGGAAATATGTAATAATAATGCCAAGTACGAGTCATTTGCGTGCAAGTAATACAACAGTAAGCTAAATATCGAATCCACAAGGATTGACCAGGAATTTGATTGCTTCAATTATTACTTGTCAAGGAAAATGTTGGTTTGATTTGAAGTGGTTTTAGAAAGTGATTTAAAGAAAATGAACGAAAGTAAAACAACATTGGCAAGAGGACTTTTCAAATGATTGATGAGCGTTGGCAAGGGATGCCTAGTTTTCACGCTATTCATGTTAGCATTAATAATGTTCTGCATTGGAATTATTGCCAAGCAGGTTCAAAGATGGCATTGCCTCTATCGATGACAATGTCCAAAATTAACCATGTTAAACCCCTTATATGTCTATAGTGAATTTTTCATTAATTAATTTGATTAAGTTCCAATCTATACTACTAAGGGATAGATTCACTTTAGAAGTAAGCTCATCTACTTGAACATCTTCTTTCGAAGCTTCTCTCCTTAGTACCTGGCAACGATCGCAGCCCCTAAAGTCTGTTAAGATATTAAGATGCAATAAGCAAACAATGCCAGCGGTCACTTGACAAAGAATTTAATAAAAACTAAAGAACATTGACAGATAAAAAAATAATGCCAAGGCATTTGATTTATTAAAAACTAAATATAAAATTAGTGTTAAACGTAAACATCCCCACCAATTGTAAAAGTTTAGTTCATGGTGGGGGTATCCATCCAAAAACCTTCATCATATCTCAACATCATCATTATTAAAAATAAAAACAAAGAGAATGGACTAGAAAGGGGTCCGTCGATGCAGCTCTTCAATGGCTCCAAGATCTGGGTCAAACTGGTCGAACCATGTCGCTCCTCGATATAGCCTTCCGTTCAATTCGATCGTCCCATCTCTCGTTGGATCAATAATCGTTCCTCTTTAAATAGGCAAGCACATGACGCCTAGGATAAGCCTTAAAATTTGAATTTTGAATGCGCAAGGGATAAGGGATGTGATCATTTTATCCAAAGTTTGAATCCTAGGGCTGACGTGTACAAGGTCCAACAGCTATATAGTCGGGCATCAGACAAATCTAGTCTAAGGTCATGAAGAGTGCATGAAGTGTAGGCAATATGCATCAAGATTTCCTTCTACTCCCTTACTCAAATTTACTACCTAAACTCAAATTTTTTTATTTTTTTATTTCTACCAAGGGCTACTAGCAATATTTTAAGCTTGTTTCATAACACTATTTGGCGTGAAGAGGGAGCATACCACGAACCCCCACGTTAATCCAGACATTAATAGGCTTTTACTCTTCAACTCATACCCTAAAGTTTTTTACTTGAGCACTAAGATGGAGCAAACCACGAAACCCGAAGTTACTTATTATCTCTAGGCAGAGGAGAGTTTTACATTCTTTTCTTGCCTTGAAAAAATATTGTTGCCTTATCTTTTCTTTTCTCCCTGGCATCAAATTTTTTTTCTAAGCTTAGTTTCAAAAAGTTCTAAGTTTGATTGGGAACCTAGATGCATACTACGTGCCAAGAGAAAGTTCAATTCCCTAAACTAGAGATCAATTGCCAAGTAGACCTGGCATTACTATATTCTGTTGGCATAGGTAAACTAATGATTTAAAGTTTCATCATAGGACATAATATTCTAGAAAAAAATAATATTATCCTAGCAAAATGTTAGCATTCTTCAAAATTTGACTGAGGCATCATTTTCTTTTTTCGTTTTTAGTGATTTGGTATGCATGTCATTAATCTAATCTATATGGCATGGCAACAGAATGCAAACAGTAATATAAACAAGCATGCATGACATGGCAACAGAGGTGAGGATGCACACCCCCAAACCAAAGGCATGCATTGTCCCCAATGCATGAAAATAGTACATATATACAAATAAAAATAGTAAAATGCATGAACATGTAACTGCAATGAAATGAAATGTAAATGAGTTTAGGAAGAGGATGAGTCTTATTCAAAGGGTTCTTCTCGTGTAACGTGCGTCTTTTTTTTGACAAAGCTCCCACGATCGGGGGCTATACGCTTCCTTTCTTTCATGCCTGGCTTTGAGGCGGCAATAGAAGCTCCAAGGTAGCGGAGGACTTCCTTAACAATCTGCACCGGCTCTGAAGTGGCAGAATTGGCAATAAACGATGTAGGGGCAGTATGCGTTCTGGCAGGTTTCTCTTGAATTTCTTCCTCAAATTATGGCAGTATTTCTGTCTTGGCAGACTCAACTTAAACTGGCGAAACTAGGACTGTAGTATCAGAGTGTGTCGGAGTATGAACTGGATGTGGAATGGCTAGCATGTCATTACTAGCAAAGATATTAGTGGGTAACTCAGGAAATGCTGGCAAAAAGCCCAGAGACATTCTTTCAAATGTATCCTTGATGGCAATATCCCTGACATGACAATAATGCCAGAGCTTGAGACTTCGCTCCTCAATTTTCTCTAATTTTTGGAGAATGATCTCTTGGTGCTAGTAAATCTGGAAAAGCTTGCCACTAAACTAGCTGACATGGGACCGTCATGCTCTACCTTCGACACCTTGGGGTTGGGTGTTGACTATTTTGCCTTTTCCTTGCTTTGTCTTTTGACTCAGTGGCAGTGAGTTTCCTCCACAAGGCAGCCATGATTGTTGTTCCCTTGATTGTTTGAGCTTTATCTGTATCAAGCTTGGGCACACAATGTTGCCTGCAAACGTTAGAAATTAACAAAGGGGAAAACAAACTATCATTACCTCTTTTAGCACACTTATAGGTTTCCTCGATGATGAGCCGACCAACATTGATCTTGCGCCCATAATGATGGAGTGTAGTAGTGCCAGCCTCTCTTCCAAGACAGTTTCATTGTGGTTAATTGGCATCAGGTTCGACTTGAGAAAATGATTCCACCCGTTCGGTTGTGATTTTAAGGCCACCTACTTGACAGTCTAGTGTCTCTTCAACGACACAGTCCATGCAGTGCTAGGTTTGCACAAATCTGTCAATAGTTTTTTCCTCTTGGCGGCATTTATGGAGTCAACAAACTCCAAATGTTCATCCTCAACACCATCCAACTCAAATATAACATTAATGTACCCTTCATCAAAACTTACACACGTACCTTGAATCATCAAAAAAGGTGAATCTTAGGTGGCGAGATGGGCGTAGAATTCTTGGACGCTGTTGGAGTAAACTAATCCCTTCTGTTGGCATAAAAGCTCTCATTTATGCTTGGTTACCAGAGATATGAACTCCGGGGTAAATTACAGGTTTGGTTCGTCCTTGATCTAATTTTTTTTCTCATAACAGAATGATCTTAAAATAAAGTTTTCTTCATATTTCTTGCGGATCTCGTCATTAAAAAAATCTTGAACGAAATCGATGATAAAGCTATGAAAAAAAGTTGTGGGCCTAAACGATTATGAAAAAGATGAGGAGGAAAAGTGAATTTTTGGCTTCTTGCTTGATAAAGAAAAGAAAAATAAAAGTGAAAAGGTTTTGATCTTTGAAACGGCTAAGGGTTTAAAAAGATGAAGTGTAAAAGGTTGAGTGTTTTAAGTGGCGTTATTGAAGTAACCAATTTAAGAGGGGATAATGATGATTCTTTGTGCGTTTAGGGAAAATAAAAAAGGGTGATGTGATAAGGGTTTAAGTGATAGAACGACAAAGTGAAGTGATAAGGTGATGTGATTAGGGTAAAAATTCAAAGGAAAATTTTTCACTTTTTATAGGCCGAGTTTAATCAAGCCTTGGGCTGCTAGGGTTAATCGTTTTCTCCAAAATTTCATCAGCCTTATGCCAAGCCTCTACCTTGGCATTATGCCTGGCACAAAAACATGCACTTACTCACGAAAAATCTTTTAACGCAAAAAAAGGAAAATCAAAAATTAAAAGAAAAATAATTAAATGAAAAATACTGAAAAAAATATTTAACCTATTATTTCCAAAAACATTACACAATGATGATGACCACGAAATCTTTTCTAGGAGGATAACCTCATTGGTATTCCTCAGAGTGCTTTCCAAATAATGCTTCAATCGTTGACTGTTTACCTTGAAGATTGCTCCCGACTTTAAGTCTTTGATGTCTACTGCTCCATGTGCATATGGCTTCACAACTTCAAAGGGTCCCAGCCATCTAGACTTGATCTTAACTGGAAACAATTTTAGCCTTGAGTTAAATAGCAAAACATGTTAGCCTACCTCAAATTGCTCTAGCAATATCCTTCTGTCATGCCAATGTTTTGTCTTTTCCTTGTAGAGTTTGGCATTCTCATTGGCATGTGCTATGAATTCCTCTAACTCGTTTAGGTCTAATAACCTCTTTTCTCCAGCATTCTTCCATGCCATATCAAGTGTTTTGATTACCCAATATGCACAATGCTCTATTCCACTGGTAAGTGGCTTGCTTTTCCGAAAATAAGTCTAAATGGTGAAGTTCCCAAGAGAGATTTAAAAGCAGTCCTATAAGCCCACAATGAGTCATCTAGTCTCAAGGATCAGTCTTTCCTTATTGGATTTATAGTCTTCTCTAAAATATTTTTAATCTCCTTGTTGGAAATCTTTGCTTGGCCATTTGTTTGGGGATGGTATGTCATGGCAATCATATGCTGAATTTCATATCTGCACAAAGCTTTAGAGATTAGATTGCATTTAAAATGGGAAGCCTCATCATGAATAATTACTCTAGGGGAACCAAATCGAGTGAAAATGTGTTTGTACAAGAACTTGGCAATAGCCTTGGCATCGTTCGTTGGCAAAGCAATAGAATCTACCCATTTTGAAACATGGTCAACAGCTACAAGGATATATAGGTTACCAAATGATGGGGGAAATACCCATGAATTCTATCCCCCATACATCAAATAAATCCACTGGCATAATTTTTTGGAGCGACAATTGGTGTCTGCCGAAGATATTTCCTGTCCACTAGCATAGATCACATGCATTCACAAAGTTAGGAAATTGGTGTCTGCCAGAGATATTTCATGTCCGCTGACATTGATCATATGCCTTGGCAAAGTTATGCGCATCTTTATATAGTGTGGCCAAAAGAATCATGACTGCAGCACCTTGGCAGCAGTTTTCATCACAGTAAAGTGACCTCCATATGGTGATGTATGGCATAATTGCAAGATGTTATGTTGCTCATCCTCTAGCACACACCGTCTTATCACTTGGCCGGCACAATGTTTGAACAATATTGGCTTGTCCCAGTAATATTGCCTAACTTCTCGTAGTAATCTTTTCTTGGCATTATATGCCAAACATGGTGGCAGAATATTGCTTACCAGGTAGTTGACTATGTCAGCATACCATGGCATGGAATTGATTGCAAGCAAATACTCACCAGGAAATTCATCTCTTATGGCAGTGATCTTACCATCTTCAAGGCGATGCTCTATGCGTGATAGGTGGTCAGCTACTAAGTTTTCACTGCCCTTTTTGTCTCAGATCTCGAGATCAAATTCTTGTAGCATAAACGTCTATCGAATCATTATGGGCTTGGCATCCTTCTTTGCCAAGAGGTATTTCAATGCCGAATGATTTGTGTAGTCCACAACTTTGTTACCAACTAAATAAGATCTGAATTTATCAAATACAAATACAGCTGATAAGTTTTCAAAAGTACTATTTTTACTACCCTTTTTACTCATATTATTGTTAGACTTAGGCTCATATTAGTTGCATAATTAGTCATTCATGCATTAATTCATGTTTCTTTCCACCGTTGAGCTTGATTACATAACTTTGTGATTTTTGTAGAAACAGATGCTGCTTCGGTGTGTTTTTGTGTGCGTGCAGAATCACTTGCCAAAGCAAGGTTGGAACCAATTACCAGGGCAATGCATAAAGGAGATGCCGAGCTAGTTGCCAGGCAATTTTCGACAATGGATAAGATGATATGGTAGTCGAAATTGATGACTAGATAAGCCCAAGATGACGTGGAGCAAAGTTAAATCCCAAAGGAGTTTGATTTCTATGAAGAGATTAAAGATAAATTAAATCCCAAGAAGATATGAGAAGTTCTAGAAGGAATTCAAATATAATAAAGAATTATATTCTTTAAAGATATTTAATTCCAACTTAACTTCCTCCTCAAAAAAAGACTCTGACCTAGCCCTATAACTTAAATCTGGATCAATAGGATCTTGGACCGATCTTTGTCGTGATTTCCTTGCTCGATTTAATCCTACGAATTTGACTGATAAGCTTCGTAACGAAATTACTTCTTTTCAGCAGGTAGATAATGAATCCATGTACGAGGCTTGGGAGCGATATAGAGAACTTCTACACAAATGCCCCATACACGGATTCCCAGTGTGGACACAAGTAACAATGTTTTACAACACTGTGAATACACCAACAAGGATGATGCTAGATGCCTCACAAACGACATACTCCTAGATAAGTCGCCGGAGGAAGCAATGCAAATTCTAAACAGGCTTGCCAAGAATGATTATCAATTCCCCCTGCTAGAAGAGGAGGAGTTAGACGCCAAGCCATAATACATGAACTGGGATCATCATACTCAATTTCGGCACAATTGACCACTCTAACCAAGATGGTCCAGAACATGCAAAAACCAAACAACACACAGGAGGTCAAGGTAATGGATTCCTTTTGTGAGTTATGTGGTGGTAACCATGATTCTTCTGAATGTATGCAGAATCCGGAATCCAGCTTTTATGTGGGGAATTACAACCGGAACAACAATGTGATGTCCAATACATACAATCCAGCTTGGAAGAAGCACCCAAATTTTTCATGGAGTAATCCCAACAATGCTCTAAACCAGAACAATCAGAATGTACAAGCATCAGGATTCTAGCAGAATATGCCACGACAACAGTTGCCGCAGCAACAACCGACAACATCTAGTTCTTTGGAAAATTTTCTCAATGCTTTTATGTTGAAAACTGAATCTTATATGGCTGAGAATAGTAACTTCATAAAAAGAACTGATGCTTTTATTAACAGGACCGAGATGAGATTGCAAAACCAAGAGACGACAATCAAATCATTGGAAAATCAAGTCGGACAATTTGCTCATAAAAAGAACCGATTGATGAAGAACAACAAGAAGAGGCAAATTGGTTAGTCAATCGACCAGGCACATACTTTGAACCACTGGATTACTCAGGTAAGGAAGGTAAACTTGAAAGCCTCTCCATTGAATAACCACCGATTTTTGAGTTGAAACAGTTGCCAGGGCAACTAAAATATGCTTACTTGGGAACCGATAATACATTGCCTGTAATTATTTCCTCTAAGTTACAGCCTGAGCATGAAAAGAAGTTGATCAAAATGTTGATGCTACACAAGAAGGCAATAGGGTGGACAATTGCCGACTTGAAGGGAATTAGCCCGGCAGTGTGCATGCACAAGATTTTGTTGGAAGATGATCACAAACCTTCGATTGAGGCCCAGGGGAGACTGAATCATGCCATGAAAGGGGTTGTAATGAAAGAAATCATCAAATGGCTTGACGCCGGCATTATATACCCTATCTCTGATAGTACATGGATAAGTCTGATATAATGTGTACCGAAAAAGGGAGGTATAACGATGGTAAGTAATGAAAACAATGAACTCATTCCAACCAGGACTGTGACCGGTTGGAGTGTTTGTATGGATTATCAAAAGCTAAACAAAGCCACTAGGAAATATCACTTCCCATTACCCTTTAATGATCAAATGCTTGATCGTCTTACAGGTAAACCCTTTTATTGTTTTCTTGATGGTTATTTAGGTTACAATCAATTGCCATAGCACCAGAAGATCAAGAAAAGACAACCTTCACATGCCCATACGGTACTTATGATTTCCGAATGATGTTGTTCGGATTGTGTAACGCCCCGACAACCTTCCAAAGATGTATGATGGCACTTTTTTTAGACATGGTCGAAGACTTCCTTGAGATCTTCGTGGATGATTTTTCCTTTTTTGGTAATGACTTCGACAGTTGCCTCGGCAATTTAGAGAATATGATGGCAAGATGTGAAGAAACTGATTTAGTCCTTAATTGAGAGAAGTGCCATTTTATGGTAGATGAAGGAATAGTGCTCGGCCACAAGATTTCATCCAAGGGAATTGAAGTAGACAAAGCCAAGGTGGACGTGATCGAGAGATTACCCCCACCAAGTTCGGTTAAAGGAATCTGAAGCTTTCTTGGACATGCAGGTTTTTACAGGAAGTTTATTCATAATTTTTCTAAAATTACTAAACCCTTGTTCAATTTGATTGAACAGGATAAAGTCTTCAATTTTGATGATTCTTGCGCCCAAGCATTCGAAACCCTAAAGAAAAAGGTTACCTCGGCACCCATTGTCGTTCCACCAGATTGGACGCTACCTTTTGAGCTCATGTGTGATGCAAGTGATTTCGCGGTAGGAGTTGTCCTAGGCCAACGCACAGGTAAGACCTTTCATGTGATATACTACGCTAGTAAAACTCTTAATAGTGCTCAAGTGAATTACACAACAACAGAGAAAGAGTTACTAGCCGTAGTTTTCGTATTTGACAAGTTCTGATCCTATTTGATTGATACAAAGGTAATTGTTCATACGGACCATTCGACAATTAAGTATCTATTTGCTAAAAAAGATGCCAAACCTCGTTTGATTCGTTGGATATTAATTTTACAAGAGTTTGACATTGAAATTAAGGACAGGAAAGGAACAACAAATCAAGTGGCCGATCACTTATCACGCTTAGAACGCAATAGGGAGGAGGACGCAGATTTAGAGATATGCGATGCATTCCCGGATGAGCAACTGTTAGTTGCCTCGACAACCATGGATGCGCACGCCTCGGCAACCCCTGACGCCTCGGCAACCATGGATGCGCATGCCTCGACAACCCTCGACGCTTCAGCAACTCTAGACGCACACACCTCGGCAACCTTAGAAGTAGTTGCCACGACAACACATGCCTCGGCAATACCCTGGTATCCGATTTAGTTAATTCCTTGTTTATGGTATTTTACCATATGGCCTCACTCACCAAGAGAAGAAGCGTTTCCGCCATGATGCTAAGCATTACTTTTGGGACGAGCCTCTTTTGTTTAAACAATGTGCAGATCAGGTTATACGTCAATGTGTCCCTGAAGAGGAGCAGCAGAATGTACTCCGACAATGTCATTCTTCACCCTATGGAGGACATTTTGGAGGAACACGTACCGCGGCCAAAGTTTTACAATCCAGTTTGTATTGGCCAACACTGTACAAAGATGCCCAAGAGTTTTACAAGAAATGTGATCGTTGCCAGAGGACAGACAATATCTCTAGACGACATGAGATGCCACTCCAAAACATCATCGAGTTGGAACTGTTCGATGTATGGGGGATCAATTTTTTGGGACCTTTCCCATCTTCATTCGGAAACCTCTACATTTTACTTGTTGTTTACTACGTGTCTAAATGGGTTAAGGTAACTGGAGTTCCCAACAACGATTCCAAGACCGTGCAACGATTCTTGTAGAAAAACATGTTTACACGGTTTGGGATGCCGAGAGCAATTATCAGTGATGAAGTCAAGCAATTCGACAACAAACTCATCTCCAAGATGTTATAACGCTTTGGTGTATCTCACAAGATTGTCACGGCATATCACCCATTGGGCAAGCAGAAATTTCCAACCGAGAATTGAAGGGTATACTCAAGAAAGCTATAAATCCCTCTAGGAAGGATTGGTCAATAAGACTAGATGACGCACTTTAGGCATATCGCACTGCATTCAAAACACCCTTAGGTATGTCTCCCTTCCAACTTGTCTATGGCAAAACATGCCATCTACCGGTGGAAATCGAACACAAGGCATATTAGGCAATCAAGACCGTGAATATGGATTGGGAAAGTGTCGAACAAAAGAATTTGTTGGACCTCAACGAGATAGAAGAATTCTGTGCACTCGCCTATAACAATGCATGAATCTACAAGGAGAAAACAAAGCAATGGCATGACAAGAAACTATTGTCGCGGTAATTCATTCCAGGGCAACTAGTTCTCTTATTCAATTCTCGGCTAAAACTTTTCCCAAGAAAACTGAAATCAAGATGGTTGGGACCATTCGAAGTTGTCAAACCATTCTCCCATGGTGTCGTGATAATCAAGTCCATCACTGACGAACATGAATTCAAAGTTAACGGATAAAGATTGAAGCACTACAACGGTGCCCATGTGGAACGTAACAAAGAAGTGGTCACCTTAGGAGATGCATGAGCATGCTCTCCTTTTGATATTTTATTTTTATTTTTATTTTTTTCGAACTATTTAATTTTTTTATTTATTATTTTTGGTTATTTTTGTTTTTAGGATAGATTTATTTATTTTTCTTTAAGATTAAAACTACATCTTTCTTTCATATTTATCTAATTGTTTTTAAAATTTTAAGTTTAAGAATTTCTTTGCACATCTTTATTTATTTTCTTTTATTAATTTATCTTTAATTTTAATCCTTATTTTATTTATTTTTGAATTGTAGGAAAAGAGTTCAAGATAAAGAAGAATTTTGATTCAAGAAGGAAACTTTTTCAACAAGGAAATTAATGGGCTGAAT
The DNA here is from genome assembly GCA_019671005.1 of Hibiscus mutabilis. Taxonomy (NCBI): domain Eukaryota; kingdom Viridiplantae; phylum Streptophyta; class Magnoliopsida; order Malvales; family Malvaceae; genus Hibiscus; species Hibiscus mutabilis. The sequence goes on from CM033725.1 coordinate 44,846,882, forward strand.
CTAAGGCTTATATTAAGCCTCCAATTTACCCTAAATAATCCCTACATAACCGGCCAAACCCTTCCCTAAACCCCCTAGCCGTCACCTTCCCCCAAATCTAAACCCTTGTTTTCTTTATTTCCAATTAACCCCACCCACCATATTTACTACCTATCTTTTCTATGTAACCAATCACCCTTAACTTCCAAGAAACCTATTCCTACTTTTCATCTTGCAACTCTTTAGTTTCTTTTGCTTTCTTTTCTTTGTTTCTACCAAACTCACAGCCAAGATCATCCATGGTATACAAAATTAAATTTTTGGTTCATCCAAGTTCCTCCAAAGAACCAAGATACAATAAGTTTGCTACACCGGTGGTTCAAGGAAGATTTCACTCCAAGTTTGAAAGCCAGAAGATTTGCGAAGAACAAGGCTTTCAATACTCCAACTATCATCAAGATTTCGACCTTGAATCATTCATCTTCAAAAGGATTGCACATCAAAACTGGCAATCTTTTGCCATCAATCTGAACCGGGTAACATCTCATGGGTAAGAGAATTTTATGCTCACTCACCTAACTTGGATAATCCTTATGTTTTTGTTCGTGACAAGGTTATACTCATAAGCCCCAAAAACTTCAACATTTTTTACGGGCTCTACATTGAGAAAGACGAGCATCAAGCCTTTGTTGATCAACTCACACCCAAGCAACTCGACAAGGTGCTTCAAGAACTCACTCTATCTTGAAGCACGGTAAATCGCCTTCAGCTTAAACCCGAGGCAAAATTATGGAATAAGTTTGTTAAAACTTCTTTAATGCCCACAACACACAATACCACCATTGATACACCTCGTCTTTTGCTCATACATTCTATCTTGCATAATCGCATCATTAACATTGGAAAAATTATTTTTGATGAGATTTTTGTATGTAGCACAAAAGACAAGGGTTCTCTTTTCTTCCCTTGCTTAATTTCCAATGTTTGCAAGGAGATGCATGTCCCAAGTGAGTCCACTAATGAAAAGGCCATATCAAAGTCCGGTTGGAATCGAGCACAAATCCGAAAGCTAATGGGGGAGGAACCGGTAAAATCCCCAACGCCTTCAATTGCCGCGGCAACTCCTGCCGCCTCTGCAACCCTTAATGCCCAAGCATCTAATGCCCAAGCATCTAATGCCCGGACAACTCGACCATCAACCCCATGACAACTTGAAGCACTCTTACATCCGCCTTAGGCAAATTGAAGACCGGAAACTAATGTTCATACAGTACATGAAGGATCACAACAATGCCATCACCCAAGTCATCTTACAAAAGTACCCGGATAGTCGTGTGTCGTTCCCAATCTTTCATGCCGAAATCCTTGCCACGGCAACCAACACTGAAGATGCAGCGGTAACCAAAGCTAATGACACCCCAGCAACCACTGCAAAAGCCAAAGGTAAAGCACCTATGCCCGAATCAACTCGTACTGAGTCATTGTCTGATTTTTCAGATTTAGACGAGTCCTCTATTGCACCAGCAAAGACCGCACCAATCGAATCCTCCAAGCCCAAGCGAAAAACCAATGACATTGATGAAGAGGAAGATGAGGACAACCCCGTACGATGATCGATTCCACCATCGGCAACAAGGAAGCAACCACTGCGTTCAAGCAAAAGAATCAAGACATTGACCAAAAGGAAACTAATCATCCACGACGACGAACTCTCGGAGTAAGTCCTCGTTTGCATTTTACTTTTTTATTGTTATTTTTCTTTGTGCATGCATTGAGAACAATGCCTCACTTGAGTTTGGGGGGATTGTTATTAGTTAGTTATCATGTTTAGTTGCATTCATCTTAAGTATTGCATTTAGGATACTTAAATTGCTTGTCATGCCTTTAGTTGGAACACGAATTGCCTAGATTTGATGAATATCCGATGATGACTTTGCCAATGTACTTAATTGATAGAACTTTTTATTCTAGGATAAATGTGGAAACACTTAGAATCATACTATGATGCTAAACTTGATGAAACACTATTGTGGCTTGATTGATTCAAGGAATTCTAGCGAACTTAGGATGATAATTAAAAATTTAAGGATTGGAATAAAAATTGGATGAATGCTAGAGGTGCCTGAAATTGGCTCTAGTATGTGATAAAAATTGAATACTAGAGGTGTCCGAAATTGGCTCTAGTATGTGCTAAAAATTGATCGCTAGAGGTGCCCGAAACCGGCTCTAGTCGAATAAATCAATTAACTTGAGAAAACTAAAAACAAAATGCTAGAGGTCCCGAAACTGGCTCTAGTTAAAACATGTTAAAAGAACCCAATTAAGTAATTTGAAAACCTCTTGTTTGCATAGAATCCGAAAAATCAACTTGCACACACTCACAAGCATTATAGTTTGATTCCGAGTAACTCTTAAGTTTTCCGAAAGATGAAAAGCCAATCATACTTTGTGCCACGGTTCTGAGAATTGAAATCAATTTTAAAGCTAAGTTTGTGAAAATTGAAGTCTTGGCGGGTAATTATTAGTTTGCATTGCTTGAGGACAAGTAATAGTTCGAGTTTGGGGGGGTGATAAGTGTTCAAAAGTACTATTTTTATTACCTTTTTACTCATATTATTGTTAGACTTAGGCTCATATTAGTTGCATAATTAGCCATTCATGCATTAATTCATGTTTCTTTCCACCGTTGAGCTTGATTACATAACTTGGTGATTTTTGTGGAAAAAAATGCTGCTTCAGTGTGTTTTTGTGTGTGTGCATAATCACTTGCCGAAGCAAGGCTGGAACCAGTTGCCAGGGCAATCCATGAAGGAGATGCCGAGCTAGCTGCCAGGGTAACTTTCGACAAGGGATAAGATGATATGGTAGTCGAAATTGATGACTAGATAAGCCCAAGATGACGTGGAGCAAAGTTAAATCCCAAAAGAGTTTGATTTCCATGAAGAGGTTAAAGAGAAATTAAATCCCAAGAAGATAGGAGAAGTTCTAGAATGAATTCAAATATAATAAAGAATTATATTCTTTAAAGATATTTAATTCCAAATTAACTTCCTCCTCAAAAAAAGACTCTGGCCTAACCCTATAAATTAAGGATCAAGCCGTCAACTCCAAGGGGGAGAAAAGAGAGAAATTTCGACAAAGAGCAAGGGAGATTTCGACAAAGCTTTGGAGAGATTTCGACAAGGCTTCAACCATTCTTCATCTTTTTCTTTCTTGTTCAATTAGGTTTATGCTAGGAATTCTTTGTCTTGTGTTTCTTTGGAACCTAGCCATGAACTAAATCTATTTGGCTAAGGTTATTGTGTTATGTGGTTGTGAGAAACAATTGGATTTTGTTTAGGTAATAAGAGTTTGCACTTTCAATTCAAGGTTTACTCATTCTTGGTTCTTATTCTTGTTTACGAGTAAATTGGGAGAGGATCTCGTAACTTCATCTATTTATCTAATATCGGGAGAGTTAGATTCAAGAAATGAATTAGTATGGTCTTTATTCAATCTATTGATGGTGAAGATTAATCCGGCTTAGGAATAAGTTAAGGATTTCAACGGCTAAGAGAAGCGCAAGATTGGTTGTTGTTCACCCTTAATTCACGCAGGGATGTATTATCAAGGCATGCATAAATAGCTAGAGTTTTGACTTAGGGATAAGAAGAAACCATTGAAGAACGCTCCGTCGAACCTTGAAGTTGCTGCCCAGCCGCCCAAGTAGTTACCCAGCCAGTTGCCCAGGCAACCGTAGATTAGTTGCCAAGGCAACCCCACTGCGCAAGTTGCCACGACAACTGAGTTGCCTTTGCACTCTTTTACCAAGACGATCCAATTGGCTATCACACCTCAACTCACGATAACCTAGGCTATTCTCTCTCATTTAATTACATCTTCTTTTACTTATTTGCTTTCTAGTTTAGTTGTTAGTTAAACTCCTACAATCTTCTACTTGTGTTTTTTTTTTACTTTTTACAATGCAAGAGATTAGATTCTTGAAGTGGCACTAATCCTTGTGGAGACGATATCTTTTATACTATAACTTGCGACATGTACACTTGCACAATTGCGGAGCACTTATTACGCGCAACAACAACCGCGAGAAATTCTTTCTCAATAGTGGTGTAATTTAGTTGTGCTTCATTCAATGTCTGGCTATCATAATAAATGGTATGAAAAACTATACCACGCCGTTTTCCTAGCACTACTCCGACAGCATAGTCGTTGGCATCGCACATGAGCTCAAATGGCTTATTCCAATCCGGTGCCACGAATATAAGGGCATTAATCAAGTTCTCCTTAAGTTCCTAAAATGCTCTTAAACAAGAACCATCGAATGCAAAAGCGGCATTTTGTTCCAAAAACAAGTATAAAGGTTTAGACATTTTAAAAAAAATCTTTAATGAAACATCGGTAAAAACCTACATGTCTCAAAAAATTTCTTATACCTTTTACCCTTGTAGGAGGTGGCAATTGCTTGATTATCTCCATTTTTGCTTTGTCAACCTCTAACCATCTCTTGGTTACCGTGTGCCCGAGAACAATGTATTCCTTCACCACGAAGTGGCATTTTTCCCAGTTCAAGACCAGGTTTGTCTCATTGCATCTTCTTAAAACTTGCTTCAAACTCTGAAGACATTCTTCAAATATTTTTTCAAACACTGAGAAATCCTTCATGAATACTTCCAAGTTATGTTCAATCATGTCGAAAAATGGACATCATGCAACGTTGAAACGTTGTTGGGGCATTACACAACCCGAATGGCATTCTTCTAAAGGCAAATGTCTCATATGGACACGTGAATGCGGTCTTCTCCTAATCTTCTAGAGCTATTGCAATCTGATTATATCCTAAATAACCATTTATGAAGTAATAGAATGTCTTAACTGTCAATCTGTCCAACATTTAATCAATGAAGAGCAATGGAAAATGATCTTTCTTGGTGGAATTGTTCAACTTCTTGTAATCCATGCATACTCTCCATCCAGTAACAGTCCTGAAAGGGATTAACTCATTGCTGCTATTTTGGACAACGATCATGCCACATTTCTTTGACATGAATTGCTCCGTGCTGACCCACAAGATATCGAAAATGGGATAGATTATCCAGGCATCCAACCACTTGATAATCTCTTTTTTGACAACCTCTTTCATGCTTCGATTTAGCTTTTTTTGGCCTTTAATTTTTTTGCCATGATATTCTTCCAGAAATATTTTGTGCATGCAAATGGTTGGGTTTATTCCTCGGATATCAGCTAAGGTTCATCCCCACGATTGCTTGTAATTGCTTAGAATTTCTAGCAATCTTTCCTCCTGATCATTAGTGAGATTAGCAACAATGATCACTGGCAAGGTTGAGTGTTTACCTAAGTAGGCATACTTGAGATGGTCTGATAATAATTTTAGCTCCAATTCAGGTGGCTCCTCAATAGATGTTTTAGGTGCCACGATCTCTCTGTCAGCCAACTCCAATGGCTCTGGCTTTTCGAAATAGCTCACATCTTCTAAAGTTGTTCCTTCAGTGTCCTCACTTGTCTTTTCTCTACTATCTCATCTGCTGGCATCATCATCTACGTCTTGGCACAGTTGTGCCACGTCCACTTTAAAAATTGAATTCATCATTTCATCATCTTGGCATTCCTCAGATTCATTTACACATTTAAGAGCTTGAAACACATTAAATATAACATGTTAATCATTCATGCGCATAGTTATTTCACCTTTATGAACATCAATTAAAGCTTTAAATGTGGAAAGGAATGGTCTACCCAATATAATTGGGACATTAACATCCACCTCATAATCTAAAATGATAAAATTAGCAGGGGATATGAATTTGTCTACCTTTACTAACACATCCTCAATCTTACCCTTAGGATGTGCAAAAGATCGGTCTGTCAGCTGAAGTGTTACCGTGATAGGCCTTACTTCTATGCCAAGCTTTCTAAAAATAGACATTGGCATCAAATTGATGTTGGCTACCAAGTCACATATTGCTTTACCTATGAATTTGTTGCCAATGGTACATGAAATAGTAAAACTTCTCGAATCTTTCAACTTTGGTGGCAACCAATTAAGTACATTGCATTGCATCCCTTAGTGAGAGCTACAATCTCGAAATCACCCAACTTAACATAGTTGGGTATTTGTTCGAGAGCTTCCACCAATGGTAGATTGATTTATAATTGTTTAAGTACTTCCAAGAAGTGATTAAATTGTTGATCTTGCTTGTGCTTTTGAGGTCTTTATGGAGATAGTGGAGATGGATAAGTGTATGTTGGCTCCGCCGATTTTGCCAAGGTTTTGCTAGCATCCGACTACTATCTGACATCACTTATGTTAGCTTTTTTCTTCTCTGTTTCTTTTGGTTCATCTACTGGTCTTTTCTTCTCCCCTTGGCAACTACTTGGCTGCATGACAGATGTCTCAGCCTTACATTGCTTGCCACTCCGAAGAGTTACAACTTTGCATTGCTCATTGCGGTTTTACCTGGCATCCTCTGTATCACTTGGAAAAGCTCATTGCGGTCTATTGCTGAGTGCACTAACAATTTGCCCAAACTGTACCTCACAGTTTCGCATAGATGCTGCCAAACTCTGGACAGTTGCATCATTCATCTCCATGTATTCCGTCAAAGTTTTTGGTTGTTCCTTTACCCTGTATAAAAATTGTCTTGTGCGCGTTGAGGCATGGCATTCTGGTTGACCTCTGGCATGACATTCTAGTTGACCCCTGGCATGATATTGTTGTTCTGCCTTTGAATGTTGTTGTTCTGACACTAGGCATTGTATTGGTTACCTTCTTCATTTCCCCAAGCTAAATTTGGATGTTGTCTCTATCCTACATTATAAGTATTGGAATTTGGATTATAATTACGATTAAAATTGCCAACAAAACTTACCGACTCAGGTTTAGAAGGGCAATCTTCCACGTGATGATCCTCTCCACATATCGTACAGAATGGGTATAATGCCTTGATTTCTTGGATCTCATTATTCTTTTGCAAAGTTCTCACCATGCTAGTAAGATTGGAAATCTCAGTGTGGATAGATATGAATTCATCTATCTTAATTTCCCACCAGTTTTAGTTCCAGTCCCAAGTTTGGCAGTAGGATATTCAAAATCATTGATTGAAATCCTCTCAAGGATGCCAACTACCTCTGTATATTTTTTGTCAAGCAGTGAGCCATTCGCCAAAGCATCAACAATCGTTTTGGCTTGTGAATTAAGTCCATTGTAAAAGGTCTCCATCTGGGTCCATTTTGGGAATCCATGCATGAGACACCTCCTCAACAGGTCTTTATATCTCTCACATGCATCATATAGGGTCTTATCAGCAGCCTGCCTAAATGTGATGATCTCACTCCTCAGCTTGCCAGTGAGTTTAGGTGGCTGGAATTGTAGCAAAAATTTCTGGCATGGATCTCCCCATGAGGTGACAGAACTAGGTGGCAAAGAACTTAGCCACGCTTTTACTAATCTCTCAGGGAAAATGTAAACAATTTTAGCTTCACTGTATCCTCCGATAGTCCAGGTTGCTGAAATAGCTGGCAAACCTCAATAAATTACTTCAAGTGTTGTCTCGAATCTCCAATAGGTGCTCCATCAAATTATCCTACATTCAAAAACATTTGTATCATTATTGGTTTAAGTTTAAAATTAGATGTATTTACGTAAGGACCAATCAGTCTTGGCATCAAATTGTCAATGTTTGGTGTCGAGTGCTCTCTAATAGGTCTCTCTTCCTCCACATTAACGATTGGGGCAACAGGAGCTGGTGGTACCCTATTGTTATTAGGTGGATTCTCCTCATTGTTTAGCACACCATTTCCTCTATTGCCTTGTTGAGCCATCTCTCGAACTATTTTCTTTAACCTTCGCAGGGTTCTTTCAATTTCTGAATAGTATGGCCAATCTTCCACCACAGGGCGATTTTTGGTCATACATCGGTCAAAATAAAAAGCAAAAACAAAAGAAAGACAAGTAAAAATTTAAAAACAATAAATTCTATCGCAATCCCCGGCAATGGCGCCAAAAACTTGTCGACTGTGCTAACGCTTGGCAAAAGGGTAGGAAATGTAAGGGAAATATGTAAGAATAATGCCAAGTACGAGTCCTTTGCTTGCAAGTATAAACGGTCAGTAAGTAATACAACAGTAAGCTGAGTATCGAGTCCACAAGGATTGACCAGGAATCTGACTGCTTCAATTATTACTTGTCAAGAAAAAAGGTCAGTTTGATTTGAAGTGGTTTTAGAATATGATTTAAAGAAAAAAAAGTAAAACAACATTGTCAAGAGGAGTTTTCAAATGATTGGTGAGCATTGGCAATGGATGCCTAGTTTTCATATTATTCATGCCAACCTTAATAGTGTTATGCCTTGGAATTATTGCCGAGTAGATTCAAAGATGGCATTGACCAAAATTAACCATGTTAAACCCCTATATGTCTATAGTGAAGTTTTTCATTAATTAATTTGATTAAGTTTCAATCTATACTACTAAGGGGTATATTCACTTTAGAAGTAAGCTCATCAACTTAAACATCTTCTTTCGAAGCTTTTCTCCTTAGTACCTAGCAATGATCATTTCCCTTCAAGTCTGTTAAGATATTACGGTGCAATAAGCAAACAATGCCAACGGTTACTTGGCAAAGAATTTAATAAAAACTGAAGAACATGCCAGATAGGGAAATAATGCCAAGATATTTGATTTATTAAAAACTAAACATAAAACCAGCGTTAAACGCAAACATCGCCCACCAACTGTAAAAGTTTAGCTCATGGTAGGGGAATCCATACAAAAACCATCATCGTATCTCAACATCATCATTTTTAAAAATAAAAACAAAGAGAATGAGCTAGAAGGGGTTCGTCGATGTAGCCCTTCAATGGGTCCAAGCTCTCAGTTAAGCTAGTTGAACCACGTCGTTCCTCGGTGCAGCCTTCCTTTTATTCCGATTATCCCATCTCTCCTTGGATCAATGGTCGATCATCTTTAAATAGGCAAGCACGGGACGTCTAGGATAAGCCTTGAAATTTGAATTTTGAATGTACAAGGGATAAAGGATGTGATCATTTTATCCAAAATTTGAATCTTAAGGCTAACGTGTACAAGGTCCAACGGATATCTGGCTGGGCATCAGACACCTCTTCTATACCAGACGAACTTTGGCAATTTTTGGTCCATCTATGCCAATATCATCTTGGCATTCCTTTCTTCTGCGCTGCTCTGCTCTGCCAAGCCTGTAATAATGCCAACAAAGCAACCCTTCACACTAGCATAAACACCACTCCTTAACTCCTTATGCAAATGCATGAATTTAACAACTAAATGCAACTAAATGTTCTCAAAGGCAAGCAAATGCATTATAAAATAAGCATAAAAATTAGTGTTTTTGAGGAGTTGTCACTCCCTCAAACCTAGCTTATTGCTTATCCTCAAGTAATGCAAGTAAAAAGAAATGTGAAAATAGTACCTCGACAAAATTTTTGTTGGAACGCCAACAAGTGCTGGCAAGAAAAATTTGGCTCTAGCTCTATCCTCAAATATCCCAGTGCAGTAATGCCAAGCAAATAAGCAAATTCAAGTGCAACAATATAGCTCTAGTCTAAGGTCATGAAGAGTGCATGAAGTGTAGGCAATATGCATTAGATTTCCTTCTACTCCCTTAGTCAAATTTACTACCTAAACTCAGAAATTTTTTTATTCCTGCCAAGGGATTCTGCTGACAATATTTTAAGTTTGCTTCATAACACTGTTTGGCGTGAGAAATAAGAGGAAGCGTACCACGGACCCCTACTTTAATCCATACATTACTAGGCTTTTATTCTTCAACTCTTATCCTGAAGTTTTTTACTTGAGCACTAAGAGGGAGCAAACCACAAAGCCTGAAGTAACTTATTATCTCTAGGCAGAGGAGAGTTCTGCATTATTTTCTTGCCTTAGCAAAACATTGTTGCCTTATCTTTTCTTTTCACCCTAGCATCAATTTTGTTTTTCTGAGCTTAGTTTCAAAAAGTTCTAAGTTTGGTTGGGAACCTAGATGCATACTACGTGTCAAGTGAAAGTTCAATTCCCTAAACTAGAGATCAATTGCCAAGCAGACCTAGCATTCCTATATTTTGTTGGCATAGGTAAACTACGGATTTAAAATTTCATCATAGGACAGAATATTCTAGAACAAATAATACTAGCCTAGCAAAATGCAGCTCTACCATAAGGATTTAAAATTTCATCATAGGACACCTGCTTGGAAGGAGGTTGTTACGGCCGGGTACAATGCCTTGCTAGCTAACGACACTTGAAAGCTTGTAGCTCTACCATAAGAGAGGCAGACTGTTGGCTGCAAATGGCTATTTCGAATTAAATACAATCTCGATGGCTCAAGCTCACGCTACAAAGCTCGACTAGTCACGAAAGGATTTTCTCAAGTTCCAGGCCAAGACTTTGGTGAGATATTTAGCACAGTTGTTCGGTTTTTTACACTAAATATTCTTCTTTCCACGTCTGTCAACAATAAGTGGAGGTTGCGGCAAGTGGATGTAAACAACGTGTTCCTCAATGGGGGCCTAGAAGAGGAGGTGTTTATGCAACAACCACCCAGTTTAAAGCAAAGTGTTGCTGATAGAACTACACTTGTGTGTTTACTTTAAAAAACCCTATTCAGATTGCGACAAGCTCCTTGCAGTTGGTACACAAAGTTAAGAAATTACCTTCTACTCTCGGGTTTAAGGAATCAGCCACCGATACATCTCTATTTTTTTGAAACAAAAGGTCTGTGGTTATGTACGTGCTGGTCTATGTAGATGATATCATCATTATAGGGTTGGCAGAAGCAACCGTTGAGGGTGTAATTCAAAGTCAGCGTAATCAGTTTTCGCTGAAGGATTTATGTGAGCTTTCTTTCTTTCTTGGCATCACAACACATAGGATTGGTGACTCACAGCTTCTTAGTCAAAAGAAGTACATCTTAGAGCTATTAGAAAAAACAAAGATGTATCAAGCTAAGCCATCGCCTACTCCCATGATCTCTTCCACTGAACTTGTACATGATGCTAGCAGTCCTTTGGATGTCCCTTATGTCTATCATAGCATTGTTGGCGCGTTGTTGTATGTGTGTCATATGCGCCTTGATGTTGCGTTTAGTGTTAATCGTGGTTTTCAATTTATGCATAAAACCATGTGAAGATCACTTTGCTGCAGTTAAACAGCTTTTGCGTTACTTAATAGGGACTCTTGACTGTGGGTTGTTGTTTACACCATCTAACAAAAGTGTAGGAAATATAGTAGTTTTTTCAGATGCAGATAGGGGAAATAGCCTCGATGATCGCAGGTCGACCACGGGTTACTGTGTATACGTGGACAATTTCTTGGTTGCTTGAAGTTTCAAGAAATAAAAGTCCATGTCAGGATCAACCTCGAAAGCTAAGTATCGCAATGTGGCTAATACAATTTCATAAATCATGTGGGTGAACACAGTATTGAGTGATATGGGTGTTCATTCTCCTTTCCCTAGTCGTGTGGTGTGATAACACCAGTGCCATAGCAATGTCGGTCAACCCTGTATTTCACTCTCAGTCTAAACATGTTGAACTAGACGTACACTTGTTCGCGAGAAAGTTGTCGAGCAGAAAGTTCAAGTTAACTATGTAACTGCTGAGCATCAGGTAGCCGATAGTTTGAAAGCCGCTATTTAAGGCATATTTCCAGAATTTTTGACACAAAATAAGTGTCCACTCTATTGAGTAAGTCTGACTGGAGAAGGGAAGAAGCAGAGGAAATGTTGAGCATTAGAATGGAAAGTGTGGGTTATGTACATGAGCCATCAATTTGATCTTCTTTTCTGGTCAGGTTGTTAAGGCCCGCTTAATTGAATTTGTTAAGCCCGTTTGCCTAACAGATCAGTTAAATAATGACTAGATTTTTTTAGGAGGAGTTTGGGTATGGGCTATATAAACACAAAGGCTGACCCAACCCTGGCTCATCTAGTTAATGGTGATGAAGCCCACACCATCATTTTTTACTCGTTTAATTTTTTGTTCTCTTTTCACTCTCTTTCTTTTCAGACTCTTTTTTAGGTTGTCCAATACATGGTAAATATTAGATTAACTTCACTTGGCTGATTTTTAAAATTACTATTTTACCCCTTTATAATATTCATAGATCCATGTTGATATTTTTAGTACGTATGATATATATATACTAAAATTTACGCTCATTTGGTCTATTGGTATGAGACGTTAGCTCCCTTAAATAATATCGAGGGTTCAAATCTTTGTATTGTGCATAGAGCAAATTTTGGTTGGGAGGGTCTATCACATAATGAGTCTCTACAATATTTTTTTTGACAAATCCTAATTCTAATCCTAATCCTAATCCTACCTAGAGGGAAGAGGAAGGGAGACTCTAGGGGAAGGAAATGGTGTTCCTAGTGGATCTAGAACCCATGACCTAAGGGAATATCAGAAACAAATATGAGCAGCTTGACCAACCGGCCAAATGTACTTGTTCGAGTCTCTACAATATCTAATCCAAATTAATCGACCAATGAATCATATATCGATGACTATACTATATATATATAGTCATAATGTATGATATATGTTATTCATATTTTTATGTTTACATACACCAATAAATTTATATACATGTGGTGTATTAATCAGAGACGTTACTTTAATTATAGTTGACATTAGGTCTCGAGAAACTGATCCTAAGCAATCTATTCCCTCATTTAAAAATTATATATCAAAATTATGTAATTAATTAGATTAAATATTATTTTTATAATATCAAATGAAAATTCATTAGTAAAAGAAATGAGATACATCACCATAGAAAGATGTGGTTATAACTTACATCAATAGAATCATAGATATATATTTTTTACAACATTCATACAAAATTTTAAATAACAAGAGCTTCTCTCCCTAAACTCGATCAAACCTTATACTTTTAATCATTTTTAATTTTTTCAAATTTTATTTTAATCATTATAATCACTATCTAAAAATAACATAACTTATGTTCGGCCCCTCAAAGTTTTTAAATTTGACTTTCTTTTGTACTCGGTTCCAAAGTTATTTTGAATTAATTTATTTTATAAAATTTTCGTTATTATGATAACATTTCTCAATCAATTAAATGAATATGTTTGCATTAATTATGATAGTAACAATTTTCAGTATACGTACAAATATTCTATTATAGATTTAATACCGACTTTGCATGTTACATTCTCATGTAAACTTATATTTTTATATTGTATTATAGAATAATTCTATGCCTATATTTTTTAACAGTAACTCTTCAATTCGTTATGAACACTGTATGAATAATTCAACAATATTTTCTACTAACTTAAAACCTTGAATTTTTTAAGATAATTTATCACGAGTTATAGTTTGATACATATCATGTGTAAAAAAAATACACAATCCTTCTTTAAAATCTAAATTCTTAACTCTAGCACCCTAAACCTAACATATAAATCTTAAATTTCAACCTACAACTTCAACCCTAAATTATAAACCTTTAACTAAATCTCTAACCCCTAAATTTGACAAGATATGTAAACTAAAATTTACACTAGCTTATGTATTAAAGTTTTTTCTCAATTTATTACACTTGTTTTAACAACAAATATGTAAAATTTTCGTCAAAATTAAGAAAGAGTTTTGGAACATTAAACCCTAATATCCCTAAACGAAAAATTTAATGATTTAACTAATATCGTCATGAGGAGCGTGTATTTATTTAAAACTCCCCTTTGATGTGTTTTAGAAAAGTCCAATAAGTTATTGGGAATTACTGTACATCGTGCTTGTGCTGTTGTGCATGTTTAATTTTAATAGTTGAATAAGTAAAATATTTTATTAAAATAATATGCGGGGAATATCCACTGTATAATGCCTTCCTATAGATATAGTTGGGCATTAAAAATTAATGTTACCGGAGTAAAAACAAAAGCTTAGAGAGAATTAATTAGATATAGTGTGGTTATTAAAATCTATACTTTTACTAAAGGTATTCTTAATTATGTCAATTGGAAATGACGAAAGCTCTCAAAAACTTTTCACCCTTTTTTCCTCGTAAATAAAAGTTGTAATTATCATTGTTGCTTTTGTTTTTTCTATTAATTGGAGTGGTGTAATTCTTCAAATTACATTTTAGGGCTGACGCCTAAATTAACAGCACCCGAGAGTTGCACTTAAATAATTTTGTATAAGAGTTTTATTAATTGACTTAGTGACTAAGGATGTTTATATTATTTTTTATCGGTAAAGATATGATTTTATTGAGAAGACAATCATACAAGCCCATATTAAAATAAGCCTCGTTAAAAACATCTCTAGACCTAAATGGGGGAAGAAATACATATGGTAATGAATCAAATATAGAGAACACCCACAAGACAATCATATCTCCTCATATTATCTTATCTTGTATGGGTTCGAATCTCGACATGAGAATATAATACTTTAGGCAAGAGTTGCCCATATTTGTTCCTTTATATTCCCTTAGGTCATGGGTTCTAGACCCACTAGGAGCACCCTCTTCCTTCTCTTAGAGTCCTTCTTCCTCTCTCCTCTAGGTAGGATTAGGATTTGTCAAAATTATCGATCAATTTTATCAAAGAAAAAAATGTCGAGAGATGTACCAAAAAAATGAAAATATTCTATCCGTAAGAAATTGTATGCCCTTTTTTGGTGCCGCTACTTATGTCTCATTATTGAAAAATTAGACTTAGGGTTTATGACTAAGGTTTAAGGTTATAGCTTAGGGTTAAAGTTTAGAGTATTGAGTGTGTGGTGTATTTTTAGGGAGTATAATTTAAGGTTTAAGATTTAAATATTAAGATTAGAGCTTAGAATTTAACTTTTTTAGTACTGAGACACAAAAACAACGCCGAAAAGGAAGATGATTTTTGTCCATCGGTTCATCCATAATGGCATGGAATCCTTTGTGACTCCAAAATGCCCTTATAAATGAACTTTCTGTCGATTGATGATTGACCAAACTTTTCTTTTACTTCGGACAGATGTATTAAGTGGAATCCTAGGTTAACCCAAAACTATAATTAAGAACAAGATCATTGCTTGCCTGATCATTTGGGTATATCTCCCATTTCACTTTGTAAATGAAAGCATTAACCTTTGGTTATAGGATCATTATAATGGTTGAAACTGATTTGATGTACAATTTAGACATTTCAATATGGAGTGGTTGAAATCATGATAGGAGACATTGGCGCATTTAGATTACGAAGAAGTAAGTTGGCAATGATTTTAGTTTGATATCTTGCATTGTATGTGGCCCAAAAATCATAGATAAAACAAAACATAAAGAGTAGGAGCCTGGAATTTAGATCACTCTTAACTGCTAACAAATCTGGCTTAAACAAAACAATAAAAATAACTTTGATAAAACCAAACACTGCCCAACTCTTTGAGTCTTTTCACACAACAAAGTCATTTCTTCTTTATCATCATCATGTTCATAGCAAAAACACCCATCGTTTAATATATCTGGTTTCTGGATTAAGAGAGAAATTTTAATGATGATGCCATTACATTTACTACAAGTTGAATATATTATTAAGTGATTAATGATGAGGTTTGTTCGGGCATGGCAGTAACGTTATAGCTTGGCCATGCAGAAGAAATTTGCTGCAGTTGCTTGAATCGCATAATTTGACGTATGTCCGACAATTTTCGTCGGAGCATACTGTATTCAGACCGGAGCCGGTCGTTGTCTGTCCTTTCACTGTGACAGTGGTACACAACGAACCTCAACCGGTTGTTCAGTTCTCGATTCTCGACTCTAAGCCGGGTCACCTGGTTCCTTAGGTTTTCTAAATGCTTCTGTTTACGCATCCTTGACCTCCTGGCTGATTCCCGGTTCGATATCATACGCCTCCTCTTTCGTTCGTCGTCGATGACGGAAAGCGGTTGGTTCGGTTCATCTGAACTAGAATTCGAGTTGGTTTGGTTTTGGTTTGTTTCATCTGAACCGGAACCTGATCCCGCTGGCTCCGTTGACTGGGTTGTGGAAAAAAGTTCGGAGCAATCCCACGGCGGCGGGAAGCCGCTTTCGAAACTAAGAAATGGATCGTAGTCAACCAAAGAACCGAACGAGAAATCGACCGGAATAGTGGACAACATGGCTTGAATAATGAGAAAAGAAAGTAAATAAACAAAGCAAAAGCTTTATAAAATATAAGGGGGAGTTAGGAAGGAGGAGAAAAGGGAAGAAATGCAGCGTAGGGGGCCGATATTTATGGGCGAAGCCGATGAGTGTTGTGGGTCCACGTTATTGCATGAATATCGTATGTTTTGTAATTTTATAGAAACGTATATGAACCTTATATATGTATAGAAGTTAACTTTTGAGTCATGTGGGACATATACCATCTAATAATTTCTCCTTAAAAAATTAATTTTACTTGATAAAAAATAAATAAAAAGAAAAAGATTGCTTTTCTTTTTTAATTTTGCTTAGTCATGAAGAAACAGATTAGTGTGGGATCACGTGTCTGGTTTTTATAGGGCTTGATTGGAAGCTGACGTGGAGCCACGCTTATGGTTGGCAGTCCTGAAAAGTTGAACTAAAATTACCAACGGATTTGATTAACCTAATAATTCTAAATAGACACCAGACCGGAATATTAGATTATGTATTTGTTAGATCGTGAGTAAACAAACCGAACTTGAATGATTAAAATTTTATTTATGTTTATTTATTTATTTTTAAAGAAAAATATTCATGTTTCATTTATGTTCGTTTAAATTTTTAATATCATATTCATTTGTTTATTTTTAAAAGTGTTCATTTCATTTGTTTAGCGTTCGCGAATATTTTCGTTTACGTTCATGAACATGTTTGCTTATATGTCCAACATGTACGCTTATTTGTTCGTGAAAATGGTAAAATTATACGTCTAGTCCTTATGCTCCTTAAGCTTCATCATTTGAACTCTAAAGTTAATCATGTGTTCAATTTAGTCTCTACCTTCATCAATCTTTAAAATGTAAAAAAATAAAAGGAAAAGAGGGAACAAAGTAAACGAACCAATAAAAGAGCATTCAACGAGCTTATAAACAACCCAATAAAATAGACTTTCAAACGACTTTGTTCGTGAACATAAACTAACCGAACACACATATGTTCGTGTTCGTTTATTAAATTAACATAAAAATTTTGTTCACACTCTTTTATTTAGCTTAATAAACGAACGTTATACGAACAGTTTATCGAACGCTCTGTTTATTTACGCTTATATGTTTGATTCAGATAAAATTATGTGTTCTTATAAGAAGCCAAGGTATAGTTCGAAGTCGAACTCAAATTCAATACTAGTTGAAGTTTAAAATGATATTTATTACATCATCAGAATGAAATATAAATTTTAAAAATAAAATATTTTTAAGACCGTGATCTCATTCAACTCAATTATTTTTAGATTAAATTTAGAAAGATGATGAAAATACAATATTGAAATTACTATATGTTATATAAAAAAATTAAAAGAATATATATAAACAATAAATGATTAATATATCAAGAAACTTATAAAAGGGTACAATTATAAAATTATCAATTATACTCGTCATCAGCACTAAAACTAAACTGGTCTCTTGTTAATCGAAAGAGAAGGCTCAACTCAACGGGATTAAAAATTCAATATCAATCTCAATGACGTCTTACTTCTCTTTCTTTTAAAATTAAAATTATTATTAAGTATAATGGTAGAGAAAAGGCAATTTTTTTGTTAACAATGGTATTAAAAAAAGCTTTAGGCGATGTAAGCACTAAGCATTATCAATTCAACGAGAAAGACATCTTTTTTCAATATAATCTAACTTTTCTTTTTTATTCAAGAAAAAAAATAATCAATTAAGTGTAGTTTGATTAACATTATTGTTGTAAGATCAAAATGCTTAAATATTTAATATTCTTTAATTTATAAATAAAAAAGTCTAAATAGTATAAACATCGTATCATATTGTATATCAAAAATATTCATTATTATATAAGTCAATAAATAATTATCTCTAATCACATCGTACAAAAAATCAAATACTTCAAATTTGGATCATTAAAAATTATAACCTAAAGTTAGAAATATAACTTTAATTTTTTTTCACTTTTTTATCAGATTAAATTTCATCACTTTAAATCTTAATATGGCTTAAGGGTATAAAAAGCCCTTAAATTTTTGAAAAAAATCAATTAAACCCCTAAACAAATAAATTGAATCAATTAAGCACTTGACCCAATAAATTAAATCAATTATGCCCTTTGACCAATTTTGAGCATTAAATCTTGACCCTTTTTTAAATATTACTTTCACATGATACATTACAGTTATATCATGTAACATTTACAGATTTTTTAAAGAAATATTTTTTATGATTTTTATAAGTTTTTTTAGAATTTTAAAGAATTTTATAAATAAAACAAAAGCTTTTGTAATTGTCAAGTGACAACATTGTGACGCAACACATTGTACTAACTGATAAAAAAACCCGTAATAAGATTCAACAATCAATGTTGGTCAAATGACTTAATTAATTCAATTTATTAGTTCAAGTACTTAATTGAATGCAAAAAAAATTAAACGACTTAATTTATTTTTAAAAAAAGTTTAAGATCTTCTTCCACACATTAAAATAAATAAAAATTTCATCGGATCAAATAAATGTTAACTTTATCTAAATAAAGGGTTTATTTTCGGTTGATATGATGATATCTAGGTAAAACTATAACCATGAATAAATCTTTAGCTTGAAATAAAAATTATTTAAAGTTAATGAATATATATATATATAAAATAATAATCCCGGTCCTTCATATGTTGAAGTTAGCAATTGTTACCATATTTCATAGCTTAGTAGAATCATCAATGAAGCTGGAAAAGAAAAGAAAAGAAAAGAAAAGAAATCTTTTCTTTTTTAAAAAAAGAAACTCATTGTTGATGGTTAGCATGAGGCCGACAAAGTCAAAGCTTTTGCTCTAATTAATCACAACATTTCGGCTAAAGTACAACATTAATATTGTTTTGTTTTTGTTTTCATTATTCCCAGGTTTAATAAACTGAGAAATCAATAGATTATAATTATGACTATAAATCCAGATTCTGTTAGTTTAGAAACAAGAAGAATATTCTCTGGTTTGTTAGTTTTCTTGCAGAAAGCTGCAAAGTGGGTAACTTTAAAGTGCTCCATTTCTATTGGACGTTGGAAAAAAACAGTTTGAGAGACGAGTTTTTGCATGTTGAGATTTTTGATGTAGAACAAAGATACCTTAATAAAAATGATCCATGCATATAATTTGTCTATTTTATGACAGAAAAATTCCATCAAATTATCAAAAGCTGCTGCACTATACCTAAATGTTTTGTACTAGTAGATTCAACTGTTTCCTGAGTTGGGTATGGGTGTAGCAGTGGGTTGTTTAATTGAGATAGATTTGCAAAAGGGAGAACATGGTTGCCATTTGATCGGAAAAGAAAAGGGAAGGGGGCAGATGGGAAAAAAAAACTTAAAGGGGTATAGTTGGCTTTAAAGTGATTTCCAAGGGTAACTTTTTACTTTGTTTAAGGTCTTTAATGGCGGTGGCTGATGGAAGAAGAAGACAGACCTCGGCCATATCCGTCACATGGCCGGTTTTTTATTTGGTCAAATGGTTCGTGTATTTGGGAGAGAATCCAATAATTCATTTTTGAAGTGGAGATATAATTAAAATATTTTGGGATTAAAACTAAAAAATTTATGTTATATTAGTTTAAATTGAATTATTGATTTTTGAGCAGTCAAAATTTAAGAGCCACAGTCAGGTGATTAAATCGAATTAAATATAAATTTAAGATATTAAATTATAAAAAAAATTAAAATAGAATTAAATTTGCGTCTGTATTTTACAATGGTAAAAGAATATGTGATTCAAATTTGTTGAAACAAATATTTAAAACGAATGAGGAATGAGTAATTGAAGAAATAAAGATAAGTTTATAAATTTTGAGTTAAGTATAATTAGATGTATGAATTTTATGTTGGATCAAAAATTTAATTTTTTGAGTTGGATCGAATTTTATTCACCCCAAAACTATAAGTAACAAAGATCTTACGAAATTCATTATTATTTTAGATTTTATTTATTTATTTCTAAAAAGTTATGAACAGTTAAAATCCTGTATTTAAATTGAATACTAACCATACTTAGTGCTTGACTCTGTATTTCTAATTTAAACCTCTTAGATATTTTTTCGTTTTATCCAAGGTTTATTGTGTTATCCACACGTTGAAAGTATGGTATTGTGCTTTTAGTCTTAGATGTCCGTTACTCCAACATGTATTTCATTGAGATTCAGCCTAACACGCAACAAATGTATTTCTCATAAAGTAGAGTCATAATCCAAAAGCAGAAAATATTTCTTTTTTATTTAATCAAAAGATAAAAATGTAAGTGTGCCATTTTTTTCAGACAATGACAGGTGGTTAGATTTAGAAAAAGAACGGTTAAAATTAGAGATCACAACGATATATGATGAAGTAGTTTTTTTATCGGTAGATTTGGAATATAGTTGATTTTAAATAATATATTATTTAATTCGTTGCGAATTCGACTTTGAAATTTTTATTTAAACCCGATTTTGATCTAATAAATTATTATCGAACAAAAGAAAAGGAAAAGAAGAAAGAAATAGAAAAAAAAATGAAAAAACCTAAAACCCAGAGAATCAATTATATGATTTTCTTACTCTTTTTCAATCAATAGAAGTTATGATATATTTCACGAAATAAATGAAAAGGAAACGGAAGACAAAACATAAATTATGTATCAACTAAACCCCTCAGAGACTTGCTTAAGAATAAAAAAAGAAGAAGAATCTCATGTAAATAACATGAAATAAGGCTTGATCCTATTCATAGAATTTCGTAAAAATATTTCATTTCAAAAATAAAAATTTAAAATAATTAAAATTTATTGAAGGTTAGATACAATTACTAATTCATGATATTTTGAATACCACATTAAACATTGATCGAAGTACAGATATCAAATATATTATTATCTCTTAAAATAGCATCTCTTGTATTACACATAGCTAATCAATATCTCATATCAAGCAAGAGATTTTACATATTTAAACAATTTAAAATTCCTTGATAAACGGGTTATTTTCTTACAAAGTAGAAAATAAAAAAAATATTTTCCCTCTACATTTAAAATTTAACATGCAAATGCACGTGATTAATCTAAAATTATTGCATGAACATATATAAACATTACTATATCGTGTTCAATTTAAGAATTATTGTACAAAAATAATATTGTTTATATAAGTTATTATAAAAATAATATTTAAAATGAAATTTAAAATCTTAAACTATTTCGTCGGAGTACGATTTCCAAATTTGAATAACATAAGAAATAAATACCTCTTGAATAAAATAGTGTAGACCATGCAATTGGGCATGGGCCCTCTATTCAGCAAGTCTTGATAAAAATTGTAGCCCAGTTTGTTAATGACAGGCCTAACAGAAGTTTGCCTTCTAGCTAGGCGTAAGCATTCGATTTCGTTGAGTCGAGTAAAAAAATTAAGTTAGTCGACTTGAAGAGTCTTATTTTATAATCTAAATTTTATTTAAAATTTTTCGATTCAAGTCGAGTTATTCGAGTTTCTGTTCAAATTTAATTGTAAATATTTATAATGTTATGATACTAATTAATTCTAGTTTAAACGGTTTTCTATAACCATATATGATATGCATATATATTTATTCATATGCGGTATACATTTAGTATGCAAAGTTGAAGGGCTCGACTTGAACTTAAAATTTTTAAACTATTCAAATTTTCATTTTATAACTCAAATTTTATTTAAATTTTTTAAAATCGAGTTTTATTCGCTCCTATTTCTAACTGTTATCTTTGGACTAAGGCCAGTTCCGCTTCCAAAACATTTTTTGCACTCAATGCTCCATATTGTGTTAGTTTAACATTGAGTTTTCAAGGGTACGTTGAAATCCGGAGAATCAGAGGAGTTTTAGCCCGAGGAAACAAAAGTAAGATTAAAAAAAAGACAACTGATTAAGCAGGTTACAAGTAAAATTACTAAAAATGTCAGAATTTACTCATCTTGGATAATTATTCGAAAAAGTTACAGAATTTACATAAATGGTTTAGTAACTTGTGATACATACATTACTCTACGTTTAAATCCATACCAGCAATTATTCAGCATCTACAGAACACATGGACTTATAACCTAAATTAAAATGAAATGTATGTGTCTGCTCATAAGCATAAATTTTTTTAATCAATTAATATTAATCTTTTTGACAAATTCTAATTTAAATCTTAATCCTATCAAGATGAAAAAAGATTCTAGGAGAAGGAAGAAGAGTGCTTCTAGTGGGTATATAACTCATAACCTAAGGGAATATGAGGAACAAAGATGAGTACCTTGACCAACTGGTCAAATGTGCTTGCACAATTTGTTTAATTATTAAAATTAAATTATATTTGAAGCATATGTATTAATCTCATATGTTTGAAGAAAAATAATTATTTAAATTATATATGAGAATTTGTTTTACTTCAAAAGTATATTTAGGTTATTTGGATACCTTTTATAATTGTTAAGAATGAAAGAATCTTTATAACTTTTATGTTAAATCCTCAAAACCCATAAAATTCCTCTTAGTAGTTTTTTTTTCAATTTGAGAGGTTCCACTCAAATCCGTTGTTTATAATCCATTGTTTACCAAACATCCAAATTAACATATTCGATTGGTCAAACCTCTAATTTTTGCTCAAAATGTTGTTTATCAAATAAGTCATAGATCATGTTTAGTGAAGAGTGTTTTGAACAAACATCAGAGAATGAGAGAAAAAAAAATTAAGAAAAAAATCTGATTTTTTCATCCTTTCCAAACCTCTCTATTTCAAATAATTGTCTTTAAAGTAAAAATTGGCAAATTACATATAATGCCCTCAACCTTAAATTCTTATACAATATGGTCATCAATTCCTTCAGAAAAATAATAATTTCCAAGTTTCTATTTTTTAATTAAATCTTTAATATTAAAATACCTAAACTCGGATCTAAGATTCAAATCACTAACCCGAAATTTAGGTCGTTACACTTAAGGTTTTTAAAAATTTATAAGATTTCCTTAAGTTATTTTTGGTTAAAATTATAGCATCTATTATCGATAATAATGATTAATCTCGATAAACATTATAAAAAATAAATTGTTGATCATGAAATGTAGATCAAAATAAATTGAGAGGATCGTCCCATAATAAATTTCTGCAGTACCTTATTCATATTAATCAACTAATGGATTAGATGCTAGTGATTATAAAAAAAATCATGGATACAAATAATTTTATATGACATTAGTTCATATTATTTTTCTATAGAAAAATAGTTCGAATATATTTTTCTTAAGTATCTATTCATATTTGATGAGGTCTTTAATGTACCTTTTCCCTTCGACACAGACAAGTTGAGATTAAGTTATTGGCTTAATAGGTAAATAGGAGCCTAAACTATGTCCTTTTTTCTAGTTAGGTGCTTAAACTATTTTTAGGTTCAAATAGGTGCCTAACGTTTCATTCCGTGACCCATTTAAGGTTTTTCATTAATTCTCACCGTTAAAAAACACGTGTCATTTCCTGAAAATTCTAAAATTATATTAAAAATAAATAAAATTAATAAAACAAAATAAAAGTATATCTTGAAAATTTTAAATATTCCCAAAATAGTCCCCAAGTCTCTAAACCCCAAATCCGACCATTCCCGTCGGCGTTGGTCGCGTTGCCAGCGACGGAATAAAGCGCCCTCTCCTCAACGAACAACCCACACGCCGTTCGTCATCCGTCCTGCCGCCGTTAGTTGCGAATCGTTTAAAGGAACCATTCAACAATTTTGGCGTTTAGCACAACGTCGGTCAATTTCTAGCGACGAGATTGTGGGGAAATGATCGTGATGGTCTAGCAACCGATGTGGTGGGCGGTAGCATGGCAATCGGTCTAAATCGGGATTTAGGTTTTAGAAGTTAAGGTTTTTAAAATTTAAGGGTTGTTTTGTGAAATCTGAAAAACTTAGAATTTTTTTTTTTTTGAATAAGTGTGAGTTTTATTATCCAAGGTAAGTAGAATTTTGCTACAATACAACCATACCCTTTCACCTTTACAATCAACTATACAAGTAAACCCCATGATGTACAGAGCTGTGAGTTTATATGATCAGTTCTGCTAATATCTCTACTGCTAAGCCTAATTCTAGTTATATCCTTTACATCATCAAAAAGATCTTCCACAGGTCGAAAACCTCCTCTGTACACACGTGTATTTCGTTCAATCCAAATCGAGTATATACAAGTAAACCATGCTGGTTTAAGGATAAAAGAAAGCAAAGACTTTCCTTTAAAGCATATTCACTGCCCAGACAACCTCCTGATTCCACTGTAGAATCACCCTATTAAAACCACACGTTCGCAGAGCCATAGTCCAGAGCCTGGATGAAGCTGCACACTCAAAGAAAAGATGGGGGTGGGATTCAGTAGCAACCCCACTCATGGGGCATAGAGAGTCAACATATATCCCCGTATGTAACAGTCGATCCTTGGTAGGCAGACGTACGTAAAGAGCCATTCAAGCAATCAGTGCATGTTTGGGCACATGCAAGGGAAACCATATCAGCTTATGCCACACCATTTTAGGAGGTTTCTCACGGAATTCAGACTAAATGACTCTTGATGTGGATCTGCCCAAGTCAGGGGAAGAGGCAAATAGAGGTGCAGCAACAGTCCTCAGCTTGAAGAGCCTTTTCAAGTTCCAACTCATCCCAGATTTACAGTCCATGCACCAGAAATCGTCACCCTTGATCACATACGCATGGATCCATGCCACCCAAAGGGAACCCTGCCTAGCTAGCAAGTTCCTAATCAATAGTAGCATGCAGGCTCTATTCCAACAGTGCAAGTTTCTCAATCCTAAACCACCCTCTGATTTCATGAAGCAGATTCGACTCCAGCTGATCCTGGCACCAGTAGCAGGGGAGTCTTGCCCCTTCCAAAAAAATCTTAGGCAGAGTGGCTCGACTTTGTTTATCACAGATTTGGGAAGAGAGAGCTGTCGACACCAAAAGTTTGAAATGCTGAACAAAACAGATTTAACACGGTGAAGTCGACCAACATAGCTCAAGTTCTTATTGCCCCAATGTCCCAGTTTAGCTCTGATCGAATCAAGTAAAGGCATGCAGTCCTTTTCAGATAGCTTCCTGGGTACTAGGGGTACACCTAGGTAGCGAACAGGAAGACAACCAATTTTAAAACCAGAGCTTGCTCCAATATCCCTTGATGTATCATCAGAAATTCTAGCAAAAATCTCACTCTTTGAAGGATTAAGCCTCAATCCCGATATCTCAAAAACTTAGAGATTTTCTTAAAATTAAGTAATTTTATTTAAAAAATACAATTTTAGAATTTTCAGGAGATGACACGTGTTCTTTAACGGTGGGAGTTAACGGAGAATCTTAAATGGGTTATGGAATGAAATGTTAGGCACCTATTTAGAAAAATCTCACTCTTTGAAGGATTAAACCTCAATCCTTATATCTCAAAAACTTAGAGATTTTCTTAAAATCAAGTAATTTTATTTAGAAAAATATAATTTTAGAATTTTCAGGAGATGACACGTGTTCTTTAACGGTGAGAGTTAACGGAAAACTTTAAATGGGTCACGAAATGAAACGTTAGACACCTATTTGACCCAAAAAATAATTTGGACACTTAATTCAAAAAAGGGTTAATTTGAACACCTACTTGATGGTTAAGCCTTAAATTATTCTATAAACATATGGATTTCTTAATTCACTTTTTAATTCCATCTTCAACTCTAATTTTACAAATAAAAAACAATTGGAAATCATTCTTGATTCTTACAAAATTCAATCTTCCCATTTCTCAGCATTGTTTATTTCAAAGTCTACGATCCCTTACAGTTGACACGCTTTCTCTATATATTTGCCACCAACGTTGTCTTCTTCGTGAATCCTTCATCATATAGCTTCTTTTGCTGGCTAGTTTGTATTAAAGCAAAGATGGGTAAAGTTGCCACCCTTTTCCTCCTAACCCTCCTCCTCTCCACTCTATCTTTTGCAGCTCGTACGGTTCCAGCCTTCCTCAACGAGCCCCTTGCAAAAACCCAAGCTCAGGTTATTACTTAAGTTTCCCCGAGTCTCGTTTTTTTCTTCAAATGATTCTCTCTTCAACTTATATTTGATGCTTTTGATAGGTTACTGTTGAAACGGAGCAGTCTACTGAAGCTGTTGAAGTTGAAGATAGGTGTGAAGGAATTGCAGAAGACGAGTGTTTGATGAGAAGAACTCTTGCTGCTCATCTCGACTACATCTATACTCAGAAGCAGAATCCATGAGCTTCAATTTCTTGTTTTCTATCGTATATGTTTGCTGATTACTGTAACATAATTAATATCATCATTAATCAGAGGCTTTCTGCTCTGTATTGTGTTTGTTTCTTCTCTTATTACATTGAGGGTTTGTCATCAAACTATATTTCTTTCGTTTCTGATCATTTTTCGTAATGGTTTGAATTTGTCAAATTTCCTGAACAAGTATAGTCTTAAACATGTATTTATTTGGTATGCAATTATATTTAGCTTTGTTAGTACCAGCGAACCACAACCAGACAAATATCCAATTACAGCCTTCTGTGAACATTTTGACAGACCAAAATCACGCCTTCGTGGCCTTGACATGCAAACACTATTCAAATTACGTGACGGTACATGTGACATGCGAACACTACTCGGATCATGTGACGATACATGTGATCCGCGTCAAACACCCGAGTCACAGCAAACTCGACTCACCAAGACACATATCCTTCTCGATTGAAATGTACCCTCACCCCATGATCTCCATCTAGCCCTTTATAAGAAGTCATACAACCCAAAACAAGGACAAACTCTTAAGGACTCAAACTAAATCTCTGGGGAATCTTGGTCACAATCCTGCATTTCTAACCTCTAAACAAATCAAAAACCACCATCCAAAATGGTTGCTCACATAAGTGATAACAAGCTTACATGTACTTTGAAATAGTCTCTCTTTTTTTTCAACTGTTAATTTGCTTTATCTTACTACGGTGCTTAATCATTTTTCCTTCATGATGACAACTATTGCTGATACAGGGCTGGGAACAGCAGTTAAGCTTTATTTATGTATTCATTTATATCAAATATAGCATTACTAAAGTTCAAGTAAACACCGACAAAAATTCTCTGCTCTTTTTCGGTACATCTATTTATGCTTATAATAAAAATTATATTTAGAGTTAGAGTTTATTATTAGGATTTGAGAAATCAGAGGTAGGATGTATTTTTTAAGGTTTGAGGTTTAAGATTTAGGATTTAAAATTTAGGGTTAGAGCTTAAAATTTGTTTTTTTAATGTTAGACATAAAAGGACACCGAGAAAAAATAGAAAATCTTTGTTCAGTAAACGCAGTTAAATCCCAATGGATAAATTTTTTCTTCTATTATTTGTTTTTTTTACAAAAAATAATTGTTAGTTTTATCAAATAAAAAACAATAAAGTTTCAAAAAAACTCTATAAAACTAGAGTAAACCAATTACATCAATTGATGATTTCTCCTACAACTATTGAGGTGCACAAACTAGCCACTACAATATGAAAACTTAAAAATTAAAACATAACCAAACAACTTCAAAAAATAATAGATAAATAAATACCATTGTCGTCATTAGTGAAGGATAAACATCATTAGTACTAGCATAAAATACATATAACAATAATAGCATGATGACAAAACTAACTTTACCACAATTAAACTCTAAACTAACTTTGGTTATTGCAAGCCTTTGTCAATATAAGAGAATCAGTCTGAGGTCCAAACCAAAAATAAATTAGCATAATAAACAAATAATTGTCAATTGAAAGGACAATGTTAAATTCAACCCTAAACAAAATGTTCTTTAAAATTAGAAAAAAATGTATCATTAGAACATAAAAAGCATTACAAGAGCAAAAAAGAGCACACGCTATTTTTGTTATTAAGCCAAAACACACAAAAATTAAAATATGCTAAACAAAAGCTAAAAAATGAAAAAATGGAGAGAGAAAAGAAGAGAAACACAATAACAATCGTGATAAAATATGGGTGGCAACCGTTTGGTCAATGGCCACCGTTGTCACCCTTCTAAATTACCAAGGAAAAAATCTGAGAAAATATTCTTAAAAGGCTTCGACTTTTCTATCATTTATTCGTGTATTTGATAAATGTTTAGAATTTATAATTATTCCTTTTAATAATATCATCATCAAGACTTAATTATTTATTTTATACAACTGCAATATATTTTTATCATTGTAGTCATTGATTTTATTAATAAAGTTAATCGTATAAGGTTTGACTTTTGAGGTTTCTGTTTCGAATCTCAAAAACTTAAATTTTTTAATATTTTTTCACTTTATCAAAAAATTGGAACACATGTCAGCAGTAAATCTATAGCAGAAGCAGAACTTAATTGAAATAAAAGTGATAAATTAAGGACTAAAATAGAATGTTTTCAAATTTAAAAATCAATTTAGAGAATCATAGTTTAGGAATCTCATGTGTAATAAATTCGGTAAAAATTTGTGAACCCCTAATCCTTCCTCTATGTAGTCTATCTATAAGGATTTCCCTTCTCTTTGATCGTATCATTAATACACAAACACGGCAATATCTCTTTTATGGTATCATTAATGTTTTTGACTCTAGACGAAAATATTTAAATTATTCGATTTAACGTAAAAAAAAGTAACCCGATTAAAAAATTAAAATAAAAATTATTGTAAAATAAAATTTCAAATAATTCAAAATTTTTAGCAATTAATTATTTAATTTTAAGTTTTAGTAGAGTTCTCTAACTTTATTTGATATATGTATATTGTATATATACATATAAAAAATATGAAGAAATTTATATGTATATCCTTTATGGTTAAAGAAAGTCGATTAAACTGGAAAAAAGGACTTGTAAGTGGGTTCTTGCCACAGGTTTAATCTCAATGTTACCTCTGTTTACTCAGCAGAAGCATTGGCGATGTTTCAAGGAATGCAGTTTGCTTTGGAGCTCGAATTACAATCGGTGGTGGTGGAGAGCAATTCTTGAACAGTCATTTCCAAACTACTATCTGCATCGGTGGATTTGTTTGATTTTAACGAGAGATATAAAAGCTCTTTCGGTCTCTTTTGATTCTTGCATGTTCAATTTCTCCAGACGAAATATCAATCGCACTGCACATGCATTGGCAACGGAGGGTCTGAGACTTTCTTCTTACCGTTTCTGGGTTGAAGACGTGCCGAAGCCTATCCTTCGCCTCGCAGAAGCTGATTTGTCTGATATTGGCCCTTTAACGAGAGATATAAAAGCTCTTTCGGTCTCTTTTGATTCTTGCATGATAAATTTTTCCAGACGAAATAGCAATCGCCCTGCACATGCATTGGCAACGGAGGGTCTAAGACTTTTTTCTGACCGTTTCTGGGTTGAAGACGCGCCGGAGCCTATCCTTAGCCTCGCAAAAGCTGATCGACGCTTCATTGACCCACCGTGATTTCTGGGTCACCTCCTATTATTTACATTTGGGGCTTCATCACTAATATTAGCTTTTAAGCCTCCCTGAGTTTCTATCTCTATCTCGTTCCTCATTGTATCTCTCTGGATGGTGGAGATGATGTCGGTTGCATTGCCTTTTAGTTTGTGCTCTTACACGTGTGTTTTGGTGTTCAGTTTTCATTACTTGTTATGGCTTTTTTTTTTTTGCTTGTATTTTACTGTTTTTATTTCCAATAAGAGGCAACCGGCTTTATAATAAAAAAAAGGAAACGAAAAGTTAATAGGACTTTTTCCTTTATCCTTAGGTATTAATGCAACTGAATTTAAATTACAGTTGAAATTTGGAATATGATTGCATGTCTTGGAAGATATGGTTTAATTGGTTTACTGCTGAAGATGGAATATGAACAGTAATGGGAAGCTTGAAAAAGGGTTTGGCATCTACGATTGTCATATTTAGGGGTATTTATAACTGACACAATAAATATATGGATGTCCAATAAATTTATAATACCGATTGAGACAGTTATGAACATCTCTAATCATATTAACTTACTTGATAATTGTAATTTATGTACTTTTCGGTACAGCTTAGAAAGCGGTTAAAAACGGTTAATTTAAAATGTTACAAAACATATAATATTTTAAATTAGTTTGGTTAACATTTTAAGTTGCAACCTTATATGTTAAAAACGCGTAATTCAGAATGTTATCTACACAACTTAAAAATGTTACACATTTGATAACATTTTGGTTACAAATTAAAATATTATTCACGCACAAACTTAAAATATTATCCACGCATAAAATATTTTACCTTTTGATAATATTTTTTATTGGTGTTTTAACCCATTTTCTCCCCTACTTTTTGTTGGCCATTAGAAACAAAATCTTTTTGAGTTTGATTTTAAATCATTTATTTTTTTATCAAAGGGGATTCCATTAACATAAAAAAATTACAAGAGACATCTTAGTTCTGGAGTAAATCCAATTCTCAGGACATGAACGAATTTTAGTTTTCTTTGCAAGTCAGTCGGCTATAAAGTTACCGCCTTGGCGCGCAGATGAAATAAAATACATTTAAAAAGACCAAAAAAAAAAAAAAAGAAAGGCAAATCAGATTCAACAACTGCAGAATCCCAATTCTAGAAACACAAAAAAGATGGAAATTTGACATTTTATTTGAGTTCATGGACCATTTACTTATGGCTAACCCCACTCCTAGCTTTTGACATTGCAAAACCATGCACCATGCCTAACTTAAAGGACTGCCCTTCAACATTATCGGATAATCATCCGGTCAAATGTTCGAATTTAATATAATAAATGTAGAGAAAATATTTCATACACTATTAGAAGAAATAATTTTTTTTTACAAATGTCTTAGATTTTAGGTTTATGTAATTAGTTTAGGGTTAAGTTTAGGTATTCATAATTTAGGGGTTATGGTTAGAGTTTCGTATTTATAGTTAGAATTTAAAGTTTAAGTTTTAGGGTAATATGCTAACGATTTAGGTTTTATCCTATAAACTATAAATTCTAGCCTTGAACCCTAAAATTCAGCCACAGCCCCTAAATTCTAAACTCATGAACCTAAACTCATAAACCCTAAATTAAATCTTTGAACTCTAAAACTAAAACACTTACGAAACTTTTTGTTTTTACCGCCATTATATGGTATAATTATCCATTAATATTTAGTTGATTTAGATAACCAATTTAAAAAATAAACAGAAACACGTTGAATTGAAGGTTCGGTTCGGATTTAATGTAATAAGTATTTGGTTAATTTAGACAATTGAGTTAAAAATAAAAACAAACATGTTGAATTGATGGTCTGGTTCTCATATAATTAGATAAAATTTAGGAAAATTCAACAACGCTCGACGAGCACCGATGAGCACCATTCAATTAATTTATAAATATTAAAAATTTAGAGAACTCAAAGTATAATTATAAATTATTTAAACATATAATTATAAATAATTTAAAATAAAATATTAATTAAATTATTTTCCATATAGATAATATTTTTATTTTTTTAAATAGTTAGATCAAATACCAATTTTAGTCAATTTAAAAAATAGAAAACCCTAAACCTTAAACACTTACCCCTAAACTATAAACCTACAACCATAAACCCTAAACTAAAAAACATAAACCATAAACTCAAAACTCAAAACCCAAAACCCTAAACTCAAACCCATAAATCCTAAACCATAAACACTGGACATGAAACCCTAAACTATAAACCATAAACCCTAAATATAAACCCCTAAACTTGAACCCCTAAACCTTAAAGCCTAAATCTAATGTTCGAATTTAAATATATAATTATAAATTATTTAAACATATAATTATAAATTATATGTTTAAATAATTTATAATTATACGTTGAGTCCTTTAGATTTTTAATCTTTATTAATTAATTTAATAGTGCTCAGCGGTGCTCATCGTTTTTGGTGTTCAGCGGTGCTCATTGAGCGTGGTAGACTCATCCTAAATTTTAATGGGTTTTTTTGAACAACTTCTACCTAGAGGAGGGATGGGGAAATTTGCTCCTAAGGGGAGAGGAGAGAATGTCAACTGAGAACCTTTAACCATTTGCTCTAGAGATTATCAATTAATATATAACTTTTTAATTAATAATAATAATTAGTAATGGGTTACTTTTAAACTGATAATAATAATTAGTGTTCTTGAATAAAGAAAAAATATAATAAAATTACAATGAGAGTTTATAAAAAATAAGGTAGACTAATTACTTAATCGGTTGTTTTTTAAAATTATCAATGCACACAAATTAACCACTAAAGAATAAAATAGGACAATGTAAGAAAATGATAAAAACTCAACCAAACAACTAAGTAAATGTAAGAAACTGGCTTTTACTTCTCTTCAACGACTATATATCTTTGTTTATTGTGAACACATACAATATGTAAGAATCTAACTCGATAGTTCAAATCAGGAATAGATCAACAAAATAATTGGATAAACGCTAACTAGAGTAGTGATGCCAAATCTAATCTTAAAAACAGAAAGAAAAGAAGCATGCTGTAAGAACGAAAAAACGTTTTATAATACCAGCGAAAAACATGCACATTTTCATTAAAAAAAAAAGAAAATTTATGAACTAAAATAATACACAATTTTAATTGTATAAACAAAAAATTAAAGAGATGATAAAATAAAACATAACTAAAATCATAATTCATAATAAAGTATTGATGAGAGTTGTTTGACCATAAATCGAAAGCATCGTTCTCCTAAAAAAAGAAAGATTGAAAAAGAAAAAGAGAATAATGTGAACCTTTTTTTATTTATTGACACATACTAGTGTGGTGTTATTTTGGGATAATATTGGTGGGTTGGTGTAAATGCATGTGAAAAGGCATTCGCCCAACAGTTCTATAAATTGGTCAAAGATTTTAAATTTCTATTTTAAGGACCAAGTCATTATTGATATATAATACCCTTTGTAAGATTCGTCTGCGATGATTGTTGACATTGTTCAAATAGAAATGTTTTTCTATTTGATGTTCTGTTCGATAAAAAATTTTTTTTTTGACAAATTTTAAATATAATCTTAATTTTAGGCTAGAAGAGAAGGGAATGGAAACTCTAAGCGAGAAAGACGGGTGTATTTTTAGTGGATATAAAACCCATGATCTAAACGAATATGAACCGACTAAATATACTTACTTATTTTTTAATGATATATATGTATATATATTTAAATAGTTTAAAGGTAATTACAAGATAATATCTGTTCATAATATATATATATATATTACTATGGTAAACCCTAGCTATTATGAATGGTATTTGCTAATTAATTAATTAATTTGTTCGTTCACTAGGTCATGACATAGATGATGGTGATGATTAGGTTTTCCGATGATTATAATCCATTTACGGTAATCACTTACCATCGAAACAATTATTTTTTAGGGTTTTGAAATTCTCTCTAATCTAAGTATCATGGCTCTTTCTCATCTTTGTTTAATCGGTGATGATATTAGATTTAGTGATGGCCGCCGGTCGCCAATAATCTTTCTCTGTCTTTAATTTATTTTTTTAAATAGTTTAAAGGTGATTACAATGCAGTATATGTTTATACATATTCTTAACTCTTTAACAATGCACATACACATTGTAGACAGAGCGTTTGAACACGTATCTCTTAGGATGAACATCATCCGTTTTTCCATTGGGACACTTGTTGGGTTCTATTTTGACATATTTTCTATCTCCATTATTGATCGTGTCTTTTCATTTTAGTTTTTTTTCTTGTGGTTGAATTTGAGGTCACATCGACGGATCAAGATGTGCTTATTTGGTTATCCAACTAATCTTTCCCGCTTTGAATCCACCCACTCACAATCATTATTTTTTGTTCGCGATTGAGTTATGATAATGACTGTTTTATCAACATGTCTTCATTGTCATATGCATTTTTATGTTAATATTGATAGTTTTTCATTTTTCATTATCGATTTATGGTGTTGTTTATATCTATCTTTTGTTCAAGTCTTTTGGTTGAATTTTTAACCTTTTCATTACCCGGTCCTTTTATGATCTCAAGTGGCTAGTTTCTTGTTCAATGGTTATAGAAAAATATTCGAATTATGTATATAGATTACTTTTATGATTGTAAACCTTCTTTTAGATATTTTCTTTTTAATAAAAGTGATTGCTTCTATTAGGAGAAAAAAAGGCAAACACTTATCTGAAAAATAGTCTAATGTCTCTTTTTACATATTAAAAAATGTAAGACCAAAAATTCGGCAATGGGTTTGAGCCAGTTGATTAAACCAAACGGGCATAGATTGATAGTCTCGGCCATCAACAATGAGATGTAATGGGCTTTCAATTCCCCGTCGAAAGGTGGAGGAATAAGACCTTTGGGCCTTTGAGTTTGAGTTATTTAATATAAGGAGTTGTTTCAGTACCCATGAAAAGGTTGCAGTTGCAGAAATGGACAAACTCCTTAACAATACTCCAATGTGTCCAAAACAGGTGATATATTCGATGCACAATACTTAACTTCAGTTTTGATCCAAATTCTGATGTCTACACTCTACAATCTAAACAAGTGCTTGCGTCCAAAAACAGAAAAGAAATAATGGGCTGACCCTAAAATGGCTAAATGATTCAATTTTATCGTATTCAAGTTTGTTGTTTTCGTGTTTCTCACGCTGTTTTTTATTATTTCCAAACAGTTGAGCTTTTAAAGATGGACATTCAGTTCAAAATGCAGAAAACAAATAAACAGACAAGCCACTTACCTAACAATTTATACATTTAAGAGTACTGTATTCCTTAGTCTTGCCTTGGGATGAGTCTGCACCATTAATGATAAACACCGATAAGCATTATTAATTTAATTTATAAAGATTTAAATTTTAAATGACTTACTGTATAATTTTCATTTTTTGAAAAATCAAAAGGTAAATTAATTTAAAATATTTTTTATTTTCATCTTCTTTTAAAAATTATTAAATCAAAATTTATATCCTCAAATCATCAAAACCTTAGTTTTTTTTTCTTCTATATCGCCGCCGCCGATAGCCGCCGTTGACGACCACATCCTCACCGTCCTATCGTTGACGGTCCATGGCCACCGTTAAGTTCTGCCGCCCTTCCCCTCCTTCGTTGTAAGTAGGTAATTTATCCTCAATTTCCCATTCGAACTCTAACTATATTTAATTCGATACTATTCGAACTTTAATTCCCAAATTGAGTATCCTAATTCCCATATTAGAACCCCAATTACTTTAACGATATCCTAATTTGTACGTTAGAACCCTAAATCTCATGTCCGATTCAGAATCCCCAAATCGCAGTCCGTCGTCCGTATCGGTACAATGGTTTTATCGTACCAACACGCGGGTTTATCCTTACTGGTACTGGCTGCGTACCGGTACATTTAGCTGCTACTGGAATTTATTTTCAAAATAGTGTACCAGTACGCATTAAAGACCGTACCGATACGGTATATTCGATCTTTCAATATTGTAGATTTAAGTTCGATTTACTATCTGTAATTGTATTTTTGAAATTTTGAGTTAACTCAAATTCCCTTGCCATGTACCATTATAATAATGTTGTTTTTCTTTAATTTTGCTAAATTATAGATTTTGTCGAGATGGTTGATAACGAAGATGCCAAAATTCAAACTACAGAGTTGGCGCTTTATAACAAGGATGAAGATGAGCATAATCAGGATAAAGATTGTTACAATAGTGAACCAGATTGTGAAATTGATACTGAAGAAGAACAAACTGATTATCCTGTTGACGATGACAAACATATAGATGATGAGAAGACCCTTGACTACTTCATTGATGAAAGCATATGAGACAAGATTGGGAAACAATTGAAAGATTACGATGCAGATGATATGAGTATGCTGAAGTGGAAGACTTTAAATGATTGGATTGAATTTTATCATACATATGCCAAAGTGAAAGTTTTGGCGTTCGAGTCGACCAAATAGTGAAAAGTCAAATTGGTGATCACACAATTGCAACAACAAAAAAAACGGGTGTGCCGTAAGGAGAGATATAGAGCGAAAAAAGTGGAGTAATTTGCCAAACATAAAACGTGAAGAAAGACCGCATAGTTGGATGTGGAGCATTTATTAGATTCAAATTGGACGAACAATATCAATATTGGAAAGTTGTTAAATTCCAAGCAGAACATAACTATGACATGGTTTAGGCAATACAAGTTGCTTATATCAGGTATGTAATTCATTGATAAGTAAATTGTTTCATACTAACTTATAGCTTATATATATATATATTTAATGTTTTTAATGATTTATTTTGTAGGTCATTCCAGAAAATTAGTCAGTTAGACGAAATTAAGATTAAGAGCATGCACCACTCTGGAATTACTCCAAGTAAAATGATGCCCAATTTCGTGAACGAAGCTGGTTCAATTAAGAATGTTAGTTTTCTACAAAAGGATTTGTACAACTGTCTATATAGAATTAAACGAGAAGAAGTGCAAGATGGTGATGTTGAAACGATGATGGCGTATTTATATGGAAAGTAAGAATCTGATCCTTTCTTTTTTGTGAGGCACACGAAGGATGAATTCGGACACTTGGAGAAGTTGTTCTGGTGCGATGGTATATCACGCGTCGACTATAAAGAATTCAGTCATGTACTCGCATTTGATACGACGTACAAGTGCAATGGATACAACAAGCCGTTCGTTGTTTTGGTTGGTGTCAATCATCATCGAAACACAATGTCATTTGGATGTGCATTGGTATTAAACGAGAAAGAATATACCTATGTATAGGCATTACAACAATTTATTTAAGCATGAGATGGCTACAAACCACTTATTGTTATTACTGATAGAGATAAGGCAATGATAAATTACATTTCTCAAGCACTACCCGAGGCAAAACATAGATTGTGTTTATGGCATATCATGAGGAACATGCATTCTCATATTGAACACAGCTTTCTTGATAGGTTTATGAGATGCGCTGACATGTGTAGAACACCATCATATTTTGAAAGGGCTTGGAAAGAATTAGCGGGGAAGCACAAAATTGAAGGAAAGAGATGGGTAGAAGAATTGTACGAAGATAAAGAGAAATATTGCTTGTACACATCACTTATCCTACCAGTTTCATTGCAATATTCTGATAAGAAATCATTTGGCTCATATTTATACTGCATGACATACATTTAACTCTTACAAATGATAATAATCTGAAAATTAAATGTCGATATTAAAAATTGTGTGTATAGTTTACACCTTTCTTGTTTAAAATTTGATTTGAGCTTCTGCGACCAAATCTTCCGATCCTTGTTCAAGCTCAAATTTACAAACCTTATTCTTGTTCTCAACCTGCACAATCAAAGATTAATTGATCACATATTTAATACAAATGAAATATTTGTACATAATTTCTTTCAAATTTCCACCCTACAAAGAAAATTATATTTTTCATTACGTTACTACCTCATTTTTTTTCAAAACTTTCAACCTTTGATGTTTCTCCAATATCATTGCACTTTGTGATTTTTTCCTGCATCTACACATCATACAACAAATATTATTTTTAAGCAAACAAATAATATCAAACTATAAGATGAAATATAACCAAAAAATAATGATTTATACATACCTTTGTATTCACTTTAGAAGTTCGAGCTCTTTTTTTGATGTCATATCTTTCGACTTCAGATCATCAGTCAAATCAGAATGTGCAGTCGAACATCTCACACTTTTTTTCTGTTGAGAGTCTTTACTCTTTGACAATGGCTTGGGATCGTTAGACATTTTAGGCCACATTTTTTACTTATTGGAGTTTCCTTCAACGTAACTAATTGATTAGAAAATCGATGGGGACTAAATACAAAGTTAAAAACCTTGCTAAGAATTTTTGGGAAACCATCTGTGTCAGTATTGATTTTGTCTTCATAAGTAACTTCAAGTTTTCTTTTACCAATATGTTCTAATGAGGGAGAATAATAATTCGTATCACAATTAATAAATGGAAACATAATCAATTTTTTAATACCACTCTCGGTTTTTTCCTTCAATGATGCATCAGTTAATCCTTCTTCCTTGTGAGATTTATTTTCTAAACCCCCATCTTTCAAAGGATCGCTATATAAATTAATCTCTTCTGATCTATTCTTTAAAGTATCCTCCTTTAATGATCTATTATGTATATCTTCTCATTTTACTAAATCACCATCTTGTATTGAACTTTTAACATTACTCGGTACTAATATGATCACTAAATTTTCAAATTGGTCATTTAATTTCTCAAATTGAACATTAAAATTTTCAAATTGACCATTCATTTTAACAAATTCCTTTTCAATAATTTGCACTGAATGAATGAGTGTCTCGAACTTGTGATCACTCTGATAAGGAGTTCTTATATTTTCCTCATGTACAAATTCAACTTTTTCCTATATATGTAAAAAATAATAATCTTAACAAAAAAATTTAACACTATTATTGAAAATTTTAGGTAATTATAATAAATGTACCCCGTTGTTTGTTTTCTCTGAACACATATCGATATGATGCTTGCACTCCATCATCGTAACTTGTTTTGAAGGTATTAAGTTTAGATCCATTATCTACATTAAAGAGTTAAATCTAAGTATGCATACATCGAACTTAACCAACAATATTGAAGGATCGAATATACCGTACCAGTACGGTCTTTAATGCATACTGGTACACTATTTTGGAAATAAATTCTAGTAACAACTAAATTTATCGGTACGCAACCAATACATGTACAGATAAACTTGTGTACCGATACGATGAAACCAATATATTGGTACGGACGACGGACTGCGATTTGGGGATTTTGAATCGAACATGGGATTTAAGGTTATAACATACAAATTAGGATACTATTAAAGTAATTAGGGTTATAATATGGGAATTAGGATACTTAATTTTGGAATTAGGGTTTGAATAATATCGACTTAAATATAGTTAGGGTTCAAATAAGGAATTGGGGGTAAATTACCTACTTGCAACGAAGGAGGGAAAGGGCGGCAGAGCTCAACGACGGCCATGGACGGGCGACGGTAGGACGGTGAGGATGTGGTTGGCGGCGGCAGCTGTTAGGCTTGTTGCACGCTCGAATCGGTCTTTGAAAACCGTCATGGGGGTTGAAATTGCTTCGTGAATGAATTGGCTATAACTGGAAAATAATAGACAATTGTGCATAATGATTTTAGAGTGGTTCAACTCCCTCAATGGAGTCTACATCCACTACCTTAGCACACCACTAAGGATTTCCCAATTCACTATTGAATTCTTCCCCTTTTCTAGGCTAAGGAGGCAACCCTTACAACCCTATTTTTTTAATGGCTAAGATAGAACCACTCTAGTTTTTACTTAGGCAAAACTAGAACCTCTCCCTTTTACAAGGTAAAAGATGTAAACAAATAAACCTCACAAGGTGGGTGTTTACGCAAATTAAGCTCACAAGAAAGAGTGAAAAGATTTGCAGTTTAAGTACTCTCTAAACTATGTACAAGAGAAATGAAGAAATAAGATTTAGACTCAAATTCTCTTGATCTTCTTGATTGGATATGTTTTTGTCTTCTTCAAGTGTTCCAAGGCTTGTATTTATGTTTGGAATGAGTTTCTAGCCGTTGGGGATGAGTCATGGTCGTTGGGGATGCAAAATAGCCGTTACCTACAAAATTTTTAGCATTTATAACTAAAAGGATCGATCCTTTTTCTCAAGGGATCAATCATTTTTTAAATATATGACAGTTAGACAGACAAATGATCAATCCTTTTTTCAGGGGATCAATCCTTTTACATTAAATGGCTGGAGTAAAAAAATAAGTGTTTATTGTCTAAAAAGGGATCGATCCTTTTACATAAGGGACCAATCCTTTTTGCCTTAAACCTTGAAAAACATTATTTTTAATTGCCTTAAACCGTTGGGGATGAGTCATGGTCGTTGGGGATGCAAAATAACCGTTACCTACAAAAATTTCAGCATTTATAACTAAAGGGATCGATCCTTTTTCTCAAGGATCGATTTTTTTTAAATATATGACAGTTAGACAGACAAAGGATCAATCCCTTTTTTCAGGGGATCAATCCTTTTACACTAAATGGCTGAAGCAAAAAAATAAGTGTTTACTGTCCAAAAAGGGATCGATCCTTTCAAATTTGTTTGGACTTTGAATTATTTTTGAAATATTTGAACAAGTCCAAAACATTTCTCACTTAATTTGTTATATTAAAATATTAGTTCAACAATCTCCCCATTTATTTATATAACAAAACTCTTTGAAAAATTGTATTTAAGAAATGCTCCCCTTAGAAAATAATATTTAAAAAAGATAATATTTTGTAAAAATATTAAAGCTCCCTTTTTTCTTTTTGAAATTAAAATTTTAAAACCTATCTCTCCCCCTTTTGTTATGTCAAAAATAATTTAAACAAAGTTTGAAATCACTCATTAGTACAAAATAACAAAAGTAAGTAAGATAACTCTTTTTAAATCAAAAGCTCCCCTTAATCAAAGCATTCCATTAAAAAAATTGGTTTAAATTTTGACACTTAAGAGATTAAATTTCATCATTGAATCAAATCAATTTAAAACACATGAAATTCAATTTATCTAAGACTTTAAAATAAAAGAATAGATAACCAAATAAATAAAGAATTAGCATAGAGGTTACCCATCTTCTTCACTTGTGTGATTTGAGCATTCTTTGATCTTTGCTATCATCATCATTGCTCTCACACACCTACAAAAGACATTTACTTGATTTTTGGTATCCAAATTGCTTTGGAACAATTAACATTAGTCACAATGTCTTTAGCTCCCTTAGGAACCCATACTTGTCTAATCCTATAAGATTGTTTCTTCTTTATAGGACAAGCATGTAAGAAATGACCATGATAATGGCAATACGAGCATTTTGCCATTATGTGACAAGATGAATTATTGAAAATAATTTCTTTTTTCTTTTGTTAAGCTTTCAAGTTTAACTTTCAAATCAAGATTTTCTTTTTCTAAAACATCTTTGCTCGTTTTTGAAAACTCTAAATCATTTTTCAAATTTTCATTTTGGTTTTCAAAATCCAACTTTGTTTTTTAAGGAAAATCTTTTTTAATTTCAAGTTTTGAAATCATTTTGTTAAATTTGGAATTCATGGTCTCAAATTCCAAAAATAATTCATCAAATGTATCTTGTAACTCATCAAAAGAATGTGAATTTAATTCATTTGAGTTAGAAGATACCTTGGGCTCTTCATGAGCCATAAGACCATCAAACTTTGGTAAGAGGAGGTTTGCACTTGATGGAACTCCATCTTTCATCATTTCTTTCCCATAAAATTTCTCAAGCTTCTCCCAAATTTCTTTGGCACTTTTGGATGATGATACCTTCTTGGAAACCTCTTCATTTAGGGCACAAAGAAGAATATGCATAGCTTTTCAATTGAGATTGTCCTTCTTTGTGTCCTTGGCACTCCTTTTCTTCTTCTTCTTAGAAGCTTCCAAATGTCCATCTTCGATAATCATCCAAATGTCGAGGTCGAAGCATTGCATGAAATATTTCATGATGTTGCTCCATTGGAAGTAACCTTCTCCTTTGAAGAGAAGGGGACTCATGATAGAGCGGCATTCTTCGAATGAAATCATTTTAGAACCATTTACCATTTGAAATCTTGAATCGGTGAACTTCGAGCAATCGATCTTTACTCCCGAATATTAGTTCTTCGATGGAGACGAGGCTTTGATACCATTTTTAGGCTTGTTGCACGCTCGAATCGATCTTTGAAAACCGTCAAGAAGGTTGAAATTGCTTCATGAATGA
This sequence comes from Hibiscus mutabilis, assembly GCA_019671005.1. NCBI lineage: Eukaryota > Viridiplantae > Streptophyta > Magnoliopsida > Malvales > Malvaceae > Hibiscus > Hibiscus mutabilis. The sequence continues at coordinate 44,888,862 of CM033725.1, forward strand.
ATTGGCTAAAACCGAAAAATAGTAGACAATTGTGCACAATGATTTTAGAGTGGTTCAACTCCCTCAATAGAGTCTACATCCACTACCTTAGCACACCACTAAGGATTTCCCAATTCACTATTGAATTCTTCCCCTTTTCTAGGCTAAGGAGGCAACCCTTACAACCTATCTTTTTAATGGCTAAGATAGAACCACTCTAGTTTTTACTTAGGCTAAACTAGAACCTCTCCCTTTTACAAGGTAAAAGATGTAAACAAATAAACCTCACAAGGTGGGTGTTTACGCAAATTAAGCTCACAAGAAAGAGTGAAAGATTTGCAATTTAAGCACTCTCTAAACTATGTACAAGAGAAATGAAGAAATAAGATTTAGACTCAAATTATCTTGATCATCTTGCTTTGAAATGTTCTTTTGTCTTCTTCAAGTGTTCCAAGGCTTGTATTTATGTTTGGAATGAGTTTCTAGCCGTTGGGGATGAGTCATGGTCGTTGGGGATGCAAAATAGCTGTTACCTACAAAAATTTCAACATTTATAACTAAAGGGATCGATCCATTTTCTTAAGGGATCGATCCTTTTTTAAATATATGATTGTTAGACAGACAAGGGATCAATCCCTTTTTTCAGGGGATCAATCCTTTGACACTAAACGGCTGGAGCAAAAAAATAAGTGTTTACTATCCAAAAAGGGATCGATCCTTTTACATAAGGGATCAATCCTTTTTGCCTTAAACCTTGAAAAACATTATTTTTAAGTGCAAAAATGATCATACTAATTTTGAAAAAGTTCAGCTAAGTTGGAAAATATTCGAAACAAAATTTTCAAATTTGTTTGGACTTTGAATTATTTTTGAAATATTTGAACAAGTCCAAAACATTTCTCACTTAATTTGTTATATCAAAATATTAGTTCAACAATCTCCCCCTTTTTTATATAACAAAACTCTTTGGTAAATTGTTTTTAACAAATGCTCCCCTTAGAAAATAATATTTGAAAAAGATAATATTTGTAAAATTATTAAAGCTCCCTTTTTTCTTTTTGAAATTAAAATTTTCAAACCTATCTCTCCCTCTTTTTGTTATGTCAAAAATAATTCAAACAAAGTTTGAAATCACTCATTAGTACAAAATAACAAAAGTAAGTAAGATAACTTTTTTTAAATCAAAAGCTCCCCTTAATCAAAGCATTCCATTAAAAAATTTGGTTCAAATTTTGACACTTAAGAGATTAAATTTCGTCATTGAATCAAATCAATTTAAAACACATGAAATTCAATTTATTCAAGACTTTAAAATAAAAGAATAGATAACCAAATAAATAAAGAATTAGCATAGAGGTTACCCATCTTCTTCACTTGTGTGATTTGAGCATTGTTTGATCTTTGCTATCATCACCATTGCTCTCGCACACCTACAAAAGACATTTACTTGATTTTTGGTATCCAAATTGCTTTGGATCCATTAACATTAGTCACAATGTCTTTAGTTCCCTTAGGAACCCATACTTGTCTAATCCTATAAGATTGTCTCTTCTTTATAGGACGAGCATGTAAGGAATGACCATGATAATGGCAATGTGGGCATTTTGCCATTATGTGACAAGATGAATTATTGAAAATAATTTATTTTTCTTTTGTTAAGCTTTCAAGTTTAACTTTCAAATCAAGATTTTCTTTTTCTAAAACATCTTTGCTTGTTTTTGAAAAATCTAAATCACTTTTCAAAATTTCATTTTGGTTTTCAAAATCCAACTTTGTTTTTAAAAGAAAATTATTTTAATTTCAAGTTTTGAAATCATTTTCTTAAATTTGGAATTCACGGCCTCAAATTCCAAAAATAATTCATCAAATGCATCTTGTAACTCATCAAAAGAATATGAATTTAATTCATTTGAGTTAGAAGATACCTTGGGCTCTTCATGAGCCATAAGACCATCCACCTTTGGTGAGAGGAGGTTTGCACTTGATGGAACTCCATCTTTCTTCATTTCTTTCCCATAAAATTTCTCAAGCTTCTCCCAAATTTCTTTGGCACTTTTGGATGAGGAGATCTTCTTGAAAACCTCTTCATTTAGGGCACAAAGAAGAATATGCATAGCCCTTTCATTGAGATGGTCATTCTTTGTGTTCTTGGCATGTCTTTTCTTCTTCTTCTTCTTCTTCTTAAAAGCTTCCAAATGTCCATCTTCGATAATCATCCAAATGTCGAGGTCGAAGCATTGGATGAAATATTTCATGATGTTGCTCCATTGGAAGTAACATTCTCCTTTGAAGAGAGGATGACACATGATAGAGCAGCCTTCTTCGAATAAAATCATTTTAAAACCGCTTACCATTTGAAATCTTGAATCGGTGAACTTCGAGCAATCAATCTTTACTCCCGGATGTTAGTTCTTCGATGGAGACAAGGCTTTGATACCATTTTTAGGCTTGTTTCACGCTCGAATCGATCTTTGAAAACCGTCAAGAGGGTTGAAATTGCTTCCTGAATGAATTGGCTAAAATCGGAAAATAGTAGACAATTGTGCACAATGATTTTAGAGTGGTTCAACTCCCTCAATAGAGTCTACATCCACTACCTTAGCGCACCTCTAAGGATTTCCCAATTCACTATTGAATTCTTCTCCTTTTCTAGGCTAAGGAGGCAACCCTTACAACCCTATCTTTTTAATGGCTAAGATAGAACCACTCTAGTTTTTACTTAGGCTAAACTAGAACCTCTCCCTTTTACAAGGTAAAAAATGTAAACAAATAAACCTCACAAGGTGGGAATTTACGCAAATTAAGCTCACAAGAAAGAGTGAAAGATTTACAATTTAAGCACTCTCTAAACTATGTATAAGAGAAATGGAGAAATAAGATTTAGGCTCAAATTCTCTTGATCATCTTGCTTGGATATGTTCGCTTGTCTTCTTCAAGTGTTCCAAGGCTTGTATTTATGTTTGAAATGTGTTTTTAGCTGTTTATGGCCATTGTGGATGAGTCATGGTCGTTGGGGATGCAAAATAGCCGTTGCCTACAAAAATTTCAGCATTTATAACTAAAGGGATCGACCCTTTTTCTCAAGGGTCGATCCTTTTACACTAAATGGCTGGAGCAAAAAAAACAAGTGTTTACTGTCCAAAAAGGGATCGATCCTTTTACATAAGGGATCAATCCTTTTTGCCTTAAACCTTGAAAAACATTATTTTTAAGTGCAAAAACGATCATACTAATTTTTAAAAAGTTCGGCTAAGTTGGAAAATATTCGAAACAAAATTTTCAAATTTGTTTGGACTTTGAATTATTTTTGAAATATTTGAACAAGTCCAAAACATTTCTCACTTAATTTGTTATATCAAAATATTAGTTCAACAGCGGCTATTGGCAACGGCGACAACGGCGATAACGGCGATGTACAAGAAAAAAACTAGGGTTTTGATGATTTGGGGATAAAAATTTTGATTTAATAATTTTTAAAAGAATATGAAAAATAAAAAAAATAATTTTAATTAAATTACCTTTTGATTTTTCAAAAAATTAAAATTATACAGTAAGTCTTTTGGATTTTAAATTAGATTAATATTGCTCATCGGTGCTCGCCGTTAGTGGTACTCATTGGTGCTCGTCGAACGCTGTAGAATTTTTCCTTGCCTTGATGGCTGCTCAATCCAATTAAATCCAACAAAAATTTACAGGAAAGTGATAAACTCTCAAACACTTTTAGATCATCTTTCTCCTCTCTCTTTTTGCCGTAGATGACAATGGCGAATTTAAAAAACTATCATATCTCTTTTTGCCGTAGATGACAATGGCGAATTTAGAAAACTATCATATGCTAGCCTAATATAAATAGTAGTAGAAAATTATCTAACATAATTCATGTATATAGTTTTAAAAGTTTTATTTTTATTTTGATCTTAATTTTAATTATGTTTTGTTGTTTGTATTTTATGATCATTATATACTAGGGTAAAATCCCAACAATAGTCGGAGAATTCATTTTTTAAAAACATTTAACTATTTAGTAACCAAAATAAGTTTAAATTATTTTTATTAAAAAATAATGATATAATATTTATAAAATGTAATTAAAATATAAACAATCCCATTTTTTTATTTTACTTATATTTTTTCTTAAACTAATTCAAGGCTTAAAAATTAAACTAAAAATTCATATTGGGTCATTTCTGTTATTCTTACTAATCCAAAATTCAATATACATTAATATTATATATAAAATAAATGTCATTTTTTGGGGCATGGGGAGGGCCATGGCTTAGGCCTATATCCACTCATGATGGTAGACAATGACTGAGCCAGAATATCAACTTGAGAGGTATAATATAATTTTTTTAAATTAAAGGGGGCAATATACAATTATTCTATATTTTTTAAAAATTTTATCATATAAATTGGAGGTACATTTTTATTTTGAGGGTTGAGGGAACAGCCCCTCCCACACCATACACGCCTATATCTCTGATGGCAGCCAAAGTGATAAACTCTATACAACAACTCTATTTGATATTGAACATTTTATAAAATGAAATTGTTTGTACTAAAATATTAATAAAGATCGTTGTAGGAAGCTGCAAAAGGTAACATAATATATAGGTACCAAAAAAAACCTACTTTGTAAAAAGTTAAAACTTAAGCCGGAGCTAAAAAAAAAAGTGTAGAAAGTTGGAAGAAGGCAACATTGCGATGGTGTTGTCACTTGTTGATAGCACGGGTAACAGGAAAAATAAAGGCACAAGGGATAACTTTACCCTTGTACTTCTCCAAAATTAATATTGTTGATTCTAATTTTTATTTTATTTGTTTAACTCTCAAATTATTCGAATTGTGTTAATATTATAATTAGATTGACGAAAATTATCATTAACAGTTACGAATTACAATGTTGATGTGATAGTCCACGGTGCTACATGGCAAATAATTGTGATGATGTGACAGTTCACGATATTGACATGACATTCTACACATAAATGTTGATAAGACAAAGAGACAACATTAATTTTTGGTCATGTTTAAAGATTTTATGTTTTTGTAGAAAGTTTGAGGACTTATATAATTTTTAAGAAGAAATTATATATTTAAACAATTATTAAAATATATAAAAAATAAAAACACTAAACTCATATGAATAGTGTCCTCATGTAAAGTCATTATTTACACATAAATGGTCACATTAACCTCATATATTACTATGTCAACACAATTAATTATTACGTCAACACCATAATTATAAACACGGTCTATACTTAAACTAATAAATAAATAAAACTCAATTTCAAGTCCTATAATTATAAAATAAAGCTAAATTCCGCCTAACTTATCAACTAGAGAGAAAAAAAAGTGACAATACATCAAACTTATCCCTAGAAAAGTCAGAATTTTCACCAAATGCAGTGATTCACTTGGAATTATATGGAGCAATTGTAGCAAAATTTGTGAAGAATAGTCTTAACCAAAGCCAGCAGATAACTTGAAAGCAGCTCAACCTCATAAACACCTGGTATTATCATTTGCCTACTCATCAATCAACCAAAAATAGAAAGAAAAACAAATGAAAAGGAGCAGTACAATCAAACATCATGAATATAATGTGTTAAAAACGAAAACAGGAATTATCAGGTCAACAGCACCTAAACTTAGGTGACAGGGTAATTCGTGTCTTACACTTTTGGCAGTGCAAAACAGCAAAAGCTTGTTTTATTCATGTTGTAAAAGTAATGGCTAAAAAACACCTAAATCCCCTTCTAAACACAAGGATATGGAATCCCAAGAGAAATTCCCAGCCACAATCGTTCTTTGAGTTACGTGGTGAAGATGGAGGCGCCGCAGTGTTGTAATGACACGCGTATTACAACCTCCTACGTGGCGTTTCATCATCGACAACCTTCTCCTCCTCTTACGTAACCCAGTAAAAGAATATATGAAAAAGAAGACATTTTCCATATAAATTGAACTTTTTCACCTTGTTTAAAGTTCAATCCACGCTCTTAAAACCCTTCTGGAATTAACCCATCACTCTTTTCCAAGTTTTCACACGATTCTTGGTTCGTTTGCATTGACTTCCCGTTTTAGGTAACTTTCTGCATGAAGAATATTATGAACTGAGTCGACTCTGCATGTTTTGTCTTCTGTCTTTCTCTTTATATAAGGTAAGGTATGGTGATTTTAAAATTTAGCATTACAACCAATTCTGATCTGTTTTTTTTTTTCTGTTTCTTTCTTACGTATCTTCCTTAGAATTTCGTGTTTGAAAAAACACTAGGGTTTTTTGTTTTAATTAATCTGTTTCTTATAAACCACTCTTCTACCTGTAGAAAATTCAAAGATCTGCTTTCCTTGTTCTCCTGCATTCATTCAATATGTATCAACAATGTGAACAAATATTTCATTTTTTAACCTTAATTAGAAGTATTACTAATCATTTCGGTTCTATGTGAATGACCCAAAATCCGAGTTGGATACATACAACTAGGTTTTGTTTTTTCTTCTTCTTAATTTTCTCGTTTCCTTTTCAACAAAGAAACATGCCAAAATTGCAGAAAATTTCCCTATTATCTTTAAAACCAAGATAGACACCGCGCCTTGCTTCTTATCTCTTCCATTTTATATTGTTCAACCGCTTTCATATTTTTCAAGTGTTTCCTGGTTTGAAGATTCCGAAATCGGCTCCCAAGCAGATATAAATACAAATTATTTTGATTGATGTTTGCTAAGAGTTTTACTCTCCAATGAAGCAAACTTGAAAGTTGGAAAGCTCTCTTCCCACATCGAAGACAGAAGAAGATGGAGATCGCTTACCAACCTTATTATATTGACCCTGAGTTCCAATCCCTCATCGAAAGAATCCATCCTCCCAGGTATTTTACTTTTTCATGTCCATTTCATTATTTATGAAGTTGGTGTTGTGTTTGTTTAATAAACGAAACCAATGATTTTATGATTACAGGGTTTGCGTCGACAACAACGCATGCCAAGACTGCACGCTTGTAAAGGTTAGATCAAAATAATTTTGGGTCCAAAAGCAAAGGTAGAAAGGTTTAAGATTCCATCCATTGATAGGGCTTTCCCACAGGTGGATAGTGCAAACAAGCACGGGATTTTGCTGGAGATGGTCCAGGTTTTGACAGATCTTGACCTCCTCATTTCCAAATCATACATTTCATCGGACGGTGGATGGCTCATGGATGGTCAGTGTATATATATATCCACCATATCAAAATAATATGACTTCCGTTTACCCTAATTCATATGTTGCATGGCTTGCAGTGTTTCATGTGACAGACCAGCTAGGGAACAAAGTTACTGACGAGACTCTTATTGTTTACATTCAGCAGGTCTCTGATATCATATTTTACTGTAAAACAACAGATTAGTTTTGAATTGTTTTCTGATAAGAGAATGATAATTGATAGGCACTCTCTGATACTAGGAGGAGAGGAGGAGGAATTCCAAAGGAACTACAAGATTGCCTGAAACAAGAGGTGAAGCCTTGCCATGTCTCGACGGAATATAAGGCCGTAGAGATGACCGGAAGGGATCGACCGGGTCTCATCTCAGAGATCTCGGCAGCTTTATACGAATTGAGATGCCATGTTACCGCTGCCGTTGTATGGACCCATAATGCCCGAGTGGCATGCATAATCCATATCGAAGATGGGCTGAAGGGAGGGCCAATCATGGCGCCCAAACGGCTGGCTCAAGTGCACGAGAAGTTAGAGAATGTTGTTGATGCTCATCATGAGAGTGGCGAGTGTAGGAGTGTCTGGTTAACGGCCCTGGAAACCGGTAGGACACATACAGAGCGACGGCTCCACCAGTTGATGTATGCCAATAGAGACTACGAGCAGTGTCAAGGCTGCGATGGCAGCTGCAGACATTGGAATGGGTGTACGAAAACTCATGTGACAATAGAGGCTTGCAGAGAAAAAGGGTATTCAGTGGTGAATTTGAGGTGTAGAGACAGAACCAAGCTCTTGTTTGACACAGTTTGTGCCTTAACCGACATGCAATACGTAGTGTTCCATGCTGCTATTAGCTCAAAGGGCACCATGGCTGATCAGGTACTTGGAGAACAAGTTCTTACTAGCAACTCAAAGTTGTTGTCATTGTTTGGTTTTAACTATGATTTACATTCAGGAATATTTCATAAGGAGACAAGATGGATGCAGTTTGAATACACAAAGTGAAAGACAAGAACTTGCACAATGTTTGGTTGCAGCAATCGAAAGAAGAGTCTCCTATGTTAGTGTAAAACAAGCAAAGTTTTTGCGTTGTGTTTTTGGTAGTTGAAATTATATGTTTTAGTAATCGTTATTCATGGTACTTTGGTGCAGGGGCTGAGGCTGGAATTGTGTACACTGAACAAGATGGGATTGCTTTCAGATGTGACGAGGGTGTTCCGTGAAAACGGGCTATCAATAACCCGAGCCGAAATCGGGATACATGGGGAAAAGGCGACCGGATCTTTCTATGTTACGGATGATTCGGGGGATGAAGCAAATCTGAGAAGAGTGGAATCGGTGAGGCAAGAGATTGGGGGGTCTGCTTTGATGGTATACAAGTCTCCCAATGGGACATCTAGAGCTTCTTCATCAAGTATTAGCAGAAACAGCAGTGGTGAAGTGGAAGAAAGGGCCAAGTTTTCACTAGGAAACCTGTGGTCTCAGCTTGAGAGATTTTCGGAGAACCTCGGCTTCATTAAGCCATGAACACTTCCTAATCATGTACATAAGTCATTATTTATGAAATAATAGGTTTCCTTTTCATTGAATTATTAAGATTTTCTTTGATTTGGGAAAACAAAGCATTGCTCTTCGTGTCTCTCACAAATCGTTCTAAGCCTGTTCTAACTTTGATTTGGGAATAAAGTTACTAGCTTTATACTTTAAAATTTATTCAAAATATTAAAATAAGTGATAGTTGGCCCAAGTGTTGTGAAAAGCTCAAATTAATGCATGTGTTGTTGAATTAGCAATAGGATGCTTGTCCAGTGCTTAAATAATCTCCAAAATATAAAAGCAGAGATTTCTAGCTGGCAGGGCACTCTAATCCTTTTATGCATATTTCTAGTACTGTATATTTATCTATATCTGTATCCATAATAGTATACCAACTTAAATCCCTTTCCTGAGCATACACTGATTATATGTATAATTTGATGGGATAGATTATGAATTTACGAGATTTTCCAAATTCGACATAGGTTTATGCACAAAACACGTAGTTTCCAGAAACTTAGCTCAAACTGAAGAAATCATACACAATGTATTAACAAGATTATAAGGAAGACGGATCTAGAATACAGATATTGCATAGCTTATTGGTTCACATGATTTCTTCAATATCAAGCCAGTCATTTGATTCCTTTGTTTCGGGGTTACGAGCACTTACCTGATCAGACCCAGAGTGTTCATTACCAACACAGTTAACATCTTTAACTGAGTCCGTAGAGCTCCTGCCGAGTTGAACCCAATCTCTTGAGTCCTTTGTTGAAGAATCAGAAGCACTTGTCATTTTTTTTGTAACTTATGGGCACATCATCATCATCCTCAAGATCACTGAATGAAACATCCTCATCATCATTACCGAGCGGGATTGTCGTAGCACTTGTGCCAACTGCCTCCAAAGTTTCCTCTTTTAACCACTCATCAGCATCATCTTCATACTTCTCAATAGAAACGACAGAAGAACCAGATGTCGAATGTTGATCTTTGGCTTCTTTTATTGGTTCTTCCTCGATGACAGACTTGTCAACAACCTGCACCTCAGTACTCTGAACAGGGTGCTTTTCTGTTGGAATTTCAACAGCTACAGAAGTAGTGTCCAACTCAGTTTCAGATTCCTTGAATAGCATTGGCTTAGATCGAGCGGGAGAAGGCACAGAAAGTGACTCCTCATGTGGTGAATCAGCCGCTATATTTGAAGTGCCACTTTCAGGATGATCTTCTGCAGTCTTAGCCTTTGCTGGGTGATGTATCCCTTGCATTAACATTGCTCTTGCTTCAGCTATCTGCATACAGAACAATTAACAGTTATAAATGCAGAAAGGTAATGTGGAACACTGGCGTGAAGGAAGGTGGATCAAAATGAAAAGCACAAGCAATCATTCCCTTCATTCCACATTAATATTTTCAGGGCAAGGGTTAAAAACTTCTGGGTTATATTTTAAGGAAATAACAAGTGCATAATAGATAAGAATGTTGGTAGAAGGCGAAACAAGACATCTGAAAAGAAATTGAGATTAGACAAAGATAACCACAGCAAGGAAATGTCAGGATGACAAAACCAACGTAAACACTAGCAGCCCTTTGTTGTGAGAGGAAAATTGGTGAAAAATGACATTCAAGTCTGAAAAAGACATACATAGAACTTCATGAGCTTCTATTTCTCAGTGAACTTAAGAATTTTGAGCATTAATTACTTTGTTAATATTAGTTTTATTCTCATTGCCATACCTGCGGCAGATGAAATTCCTAGAGTGAACCCTCAAGAACATAATGCACAACACCTTGAGCCACAATAAATTGGGGAATAAACCAATAATAAGAAAAAAAAAGGCCCACAAACTTACTTGGGGAGTAGAGAGTAGTTCTGCATCATGTTTATTTAGTCGAGGATGCAGAAGTACAAAATAGATCTTCCAAAAGCAACCCTCACTAATATATCCTGGGCAAAGTTCAATCCTAAGAGCAGCCAAGCTTGGTGCAAGATGTTCAACAGCTAAGGCATGTTCTTGTTGCTCATCAGACATGTCAAAATCTGATATTTCAAAACAATAAAAGGATGCTAGAAATCAATCATATTCATACTGTGCATATATGCATAACCACATCATTGAACTAAAGGGTAGAGCAGCCCTTTGGGAAAACCGAATGGAAAAGCAATGATAGTGAAATATTCCATTAAATGCAGCTTCAGACAGTTTATCAAGAGCCTAGAATTCACAATATGCCTTTTTCCATGTATGTCATCTAAATGTAAGGAAAAAATGTGATTCAATCAAGACTAAGATAACTAAAAACTTCAAGAGCATTACGTAGAAGCATAGTACATTATAACAAAAAATACCAAGAATAAGTACCAGCTTGCACGAATAAATTTTCCACTTCACACTTGTAAGTTTATTGCACTGAACGAAAGAAATTCTCAAACCATCATCAAACTTATACAATATATAAATATACACAGAAAGCAAACTTTGACCGATTGAGAAACCACAATGCAAAAAGCAGTTGAAAGATCCTTCATAGCAAGCATAAAGGATCAAAATGTAACTTCATTTTACTATCCACTGATTACAAAAGATTTATACCATTCTATAATCAATGATCATTATCAGCTATGCATTACAAAATCTAGCAATAAGAGATAATCGAATAAAATTAAAATTTGCAAAAAAGAAATTCCACATTAAACAAAAAAAGAAGGTTACCAATGAAGGAAAAAGAAGTGAGCTTGTTTGAAATGCACGTTAATCTAATCTAATTTAATTAAAGCGCGATAATTTACAATATTAGAACTCAAGTAAGTTACCATCAAAATCACCATCATCGGGAATTGGAAAATCCAGCCAAGTTTTTGGATGAATCGCGATATCCCTAGCGAAAGCGACCACATCTTCGGTCACACCGACAGCGTTTCCACTCGCGTATTTCTCAAGACCCTCTTCCTCGGATCCAAACTGAAGGAAATTCGAAGCGATCTTAGTGAACTCCGAGACGTTAATATTGTTAGACAGCTGCGAGATTCCAGTCTTGAATTTCCCACCAATCTCCGACAAATCACTACGGATTGCAGCTATCAATGCCTCATCGGACATCTCATCGGGATCATCAGACGGCGACCCGATAGATTTTGCCTCCTCCGCCCGATGATCTTGCTGTTGGTCCGGTGAATCAGGAGGAGGCGGAGCGAGGAATGAAGCGACGCCCCAGAATTGACGGGTTAGGGTTTTGGTGAGCTCGGAGAGGTCTTCTTTGACGCCACGTGGAGTGTAGGGATCCGATGATGAATGGGAATTGGGAGAAGAGGAGTGGTCGAGATTTGGATCGAATTCGGGTTTCGGATGCTCGGCACCATTGGTTTGATCGTCGTCGTCGTCGTCTTCGTCAAGCTTGAGCGAATTAGCAATCGATCTAGCTAACCACGACATTTTTCCCCCTTTTTTTTATGATTTCCCCCTTACATTTGTGTTGTAATTTTGACTTGTATAGGCGGAACAGTAAGTTAAAAGCATGGTAATAGGTAGAGGTGGCGCTATAAGCCTTGAACGACAGCGTTTTTATCGTCTCAGGGGTACTAAGGGGTTTCCGTTTATCCCTATGCCATTTTTTTTTCTAGAAAAATAGTCTTTATTTTGGGAATCTTTGAATTATTTAATTGGAAAAATTGTTTACGAAAATATATATTTTTTTACATGCAGGGCAAAGACGCATAATGTTAAATCACATTTTCGGAAAAAGCTCCCTATATATTGTGCCTTTGCCTATGTGATAGTTTGATTGTCAACGTTTTGTAATAGAAGGGTTAAATGATAGAAATGAAAAACAAGGGGAAAAAATATGATAAAATTAAGAAATTGAAAAAATGAGATCAGTTGTTGAAAAAACAAACAAATATATATAATGATGAAATTCGGAGTAAGAGTTTGGGAGGTCAACTTAATTATTTTTAAGAATTTTGTTCTAAACTAAAATATTAAAAAAAATTAAGGGTTTAACTAAAAGTTTTAATAATTTTGAAAGATTTAATAAAAACTTTTAAAAATTATGAGGAGAGATTAATTAAAAAATTCTAAATTTAAAATTTAAAATGAATTTTTAAAAATATTAAGTGAGTCAAATTAAACTATTTTAAAAATTTTAGGAGCCAAATTTTAATTTTTTAAAAATTTAGGGGATTATAGCATCTAATCCATTATACATTACACCCCTAAATATATAATTTTGAAGAGTTAAGTATTCATCTCAATAACTTGTCACTTACGGTTCGGTTTCAGTTTAATTCTGCAAGCTATTTTAGTAACCATCGGTTTTCGGTTTTTTCATATTAACATTAGTTTTTAAAATTATATATATTTTTTGACAAAAATAGCTTTATTTTATGACTTTTAAACATTAAAAGCTAAATTTTTAAAGTTTTTTTTTCATAAATATTTATTAAAAACTTAATTTTTAAGTAAAAACTAATAATTAAAAATGCATCTATAGTATTTTAAGTATAAACACTTATTTTACATTATACAAATAATTATAAATTAAATAAAAAATCAAATTCCATTCGACTCGGTTAACTACAATTCGTAAACTTAAAAACCATAAATCATTCAAACGCCTCAGTTCGGATCGGTTTTCAGTTTTACGGTTAATCATGCTCAGCGTTAGAGAAAACATCGTCTCATTATTTTTTTTGAACAAAACATCGTCTCGTTATTGGAAGAGTAAGTTACTCATCAATGAATGATTTAGGGTAAATTACATTTTATATTATTTGATATGTGTGAGAAAAAATATACGGTTGCAAAAGAAAATATTAGCATTGAATGGAAATTAATTCAAAAGAAATTAAATAATATTTAATTGTGTCGTTGTATAAAGTATTGTCTTAAAAACAAATTCATCCGAATTTGTGTAATCTCTAATTTAAATAATACACTTTAAAGACACATGTGGTACATGTCAAAGGCACAAACACGAGTCGACCGACGGTGGCGGCACACATGTGCAAAGGCCTTGTTTATCAACTACTCAACAAGAAAGGAAAGATAAAGGTTCTTCATAAACCCAACTAGAAACCTTTCCTATTCGATGTGAATGCACTATCAAAATTTTCCGCATTATTAACAATGTGTTTGGTCTCAGTGTTATAGGATGATGTTGTTTTTCCTAGGTAATATGGGTTTGAGCGACATAGACCGCAGGTGCACGATTCATTCAATTTGAAAATTGTTACAAACATATCAACAATCTCTAGAGCAGATGCTTAAAAGCTCTCAGTTGACACTCTCTCATCTCTCCTAGGTTATGGGTTCAATACCCATTAAGAGCAAATTTCATCTCCCCTCTAGGTAGGAATTGTTAAAAAATATATTAGAAGACTAGAAATAATATGAATAAAATCTTGGACTAAAATGTTATTATACCAAGCTACATTAGACGCTCATTTCAATTTTAACAAGTGACTGATTTGTAATGATATTTTAACTGAATGGCTTGTTTGTAACTTTTAAAAAATGACATATTTATTATCAAACTTATATTTTTTTAATAGTCTAATTGCATGTTTATACTTTTTAAACTCTTTGACAATAAACATTGCAAAGTTGTTTGAATTCAAATTTCCTATAATAATATTGTCATAATCATGACCTTAAATTAAATATAAAACTTATCCTATAAATTAATAGTTTTAAAAATCTGTCGAATATGATAAAAAAAATCATGACAAGGATTTCAACAATCAACCATATCATATATTTCAGGATTAATTATACATAAAATGTATTTCAACCATATAATAACAAAGTGGCACTCTCATTTGAAACACATGTAGAAATAGATTTGAATATTTTTTGGTTTATGAATATATTTGTGTTATACAAATATCCATTGCTTTCGTGCCAAATGTAAAGATTGGCCCCTTCTCTTATTATAGCTCAGTCCTCTTCTTTATAAATTCTCCTTAACCAACCCTGTTTTCCCCTCATACATATCCAGCTTTCAAACAATCTAATTATTTTACTTTATATTCTCAATCCATCTAATAATCTTTTGTTCCATTGCTTCTCAGATTTTCTTTTTCTCTTGATTTCTGTGTTGGTGGAAACTGCAAGCAAAATGAGCAAGAAGGTCACGGGAGAAAGCAAACTGAGCAGATATGTAAAGGCGCCCATCAGGATCCTGATGAAGGCCAGGGATTTATATATATAAAGCATGACAGAATACTCCGAAAGGATTAGCATCGGCACCGTCATGGGCTGTCCTACGGCCCAAGTTCATGGTTTGTCCAGGAGCTATAGTGTCAGCACAACAAAATCGAGAAACAGGGAAGACGACTTGAGGGAACTCATTCGAGCTGCTTCCACCGGGAGTTTACGCAACAAGGTTCGGTTGGACCTTTATGGAAAACAACCGGGAAGGCGGTATCCGGTGACCGGAGCAAATTATATGCCTAGAAATATGAATTTCTTGTCACATTGGCGATGTTCTCTTCATGGATCAAGATGAGCTTAGGATTTATCAAGAAGCAGTGACGGGCCAAGACGCTGAGAAATGGCTAGAGGCCATAAAATTCGAGATAGATTCTATGTCAGAAAATCAAGTTTGGACATTGGTTGACCCACCTCTACGTATTAAGCCCATATAGTGCAAATAAGTTTTCAAAAAGAAAATCGACATGGATGATAATATACAAACATACAAAGGGCGATTAGTCGCTAAGGGTTTTCGTCAAATTCATGGTATAGACTATGATGAAACATTTTCTCTTATTGCTATGTTTAAATTCATATGAATCTTACTTGCGATAGCTGCATTTTATGATTATGAGATATGGCAAATGAATGTTAAAACCGTTTTTCTTAATGAAAAATTAAATGAAGAAGTGTACATGACACAACCTGAAGGTTTTGTCGATCTAAAAGATGTCGGAAAAATATGCAAGCTACAACGGTCTATTTATAGATTGAAGCAAGCTTCTCGAAGTTAGAATCTTCGTTTTAATGATGCAATCAAAGAGTTTGATTTATCAAAAATGAAGATGAGCCACATGTTTTCAAGTAAATTAGTGGGAGCACTGTCATATTCTTGGTATTGTATGTGGATGACATACTGATGATAGGAAATGACATTCCTAGCTTACAGTTTGTAAAAACTTAGTTAGGAAAATATTTTTCCATGAAAGATTTGGGTGAGGCAACATGCATATTAGGAGTCAAGATCTATAGAGATAGATTGAGATGACTCCTGGGACTGAGTCAAAATACATACATAGATAAAGTACTAAAAGATTCAGTATGGAAGAATCCAAAAAGGGGTTCTTACCTATGAGACATGGTATTTCACTCTCGAAGGAAATGTGTCCTTCAATACCTCAAGAAAGAGAGCGCATGAGTAATATTTCATATGTTTCAACAATTGAATCAATCATGTATGCCATGCTATGTACTCGTCCAAAAATATCATACGCTTTAAGTATGACAACTCTATACCAGGTAAAACTCAATGAAGGTCACTGAGTCGCAGTTACAAACATCCTTAAGTACTTAAGAAGAACTAAGGATACATTCCTTATATATAGAGGTGAGGAAGAGCTAAGTATAAAAGGTTATATTGATGTCAGCTTTTAAACCGATAAGGATGATTCACAATCGCAATCGAATTTTTTTTTCTGCCTTATTAGAAGTGTTGTGAGCTAGAAAAGTTCATCAAGGCAAGATACATTATTTAATTCTACAATAGAAGCCGAGTATATTACAGCAAACGATGCTGCAAAAAGGTTGTTTGGATCAAAAAGTTTATAACTAAACTAGAGGTTGTGCCAAGCATATTGAATGCTATAGTTCTACGTTGTGATAACAACGGAGCCATCGCACAAGCAAAAAAAACACAGATCTCACCAATGATCCAAACACATACTTAGGCATTACCATCTTATTCGAGAAATCATAGATCGAGGAGATGTGAAGTAAAATTTCCTTCATATTCATAATAAAATGAACTATATTTTACTTAAACCTTAATAGCTAAAATGAATCTAGATATTTTAGGGATTAATCACTAATTAGGTTTTTTTAAAAAAACTATAACACATTTAATTGTTCTTGTTGTTTTGTTAAATAAGTGAAAACTAATTAATGTGGTGTCTTACTAAACAAAAATGACAGGTTAGCGCCAGAAGTGTTGGCGGTGATTGGAGTTCATTTTCCAGGTGGTAAGGCCGTTAAAATAGATCTATATTCATAATACGGACAAATAAATCGAAATCTTGTGAACTTGCAAATTTTTGTTTTAAAAATGCTTTTTGAGATCAATAAGGTACTAATTTTTGGGCATGGTGGGGGTGCTAACCCTTTTCCACTCGTAACCGACCCTCGAACCTGGTTTTCTAGTTTTCGTAGACCAAAAATGTTATTATAATAAATAAAACGTTTTATTAAAATAAACTCATTTTAAAAGTGATCCAATCACATTTTTTTCAAAAAGGATTGGTGGCGACTTCATGTATTTTATTTTTCAAAATGTCAGGCCCTCCTAAAAAAGGGTTGTGATAGCTTGGCGACTCCGCTGGGAACATTTTGGTGCCACAAATTGGTTTTAAAATGTTTTTTTAAAGAATGGAATTTGCATGTTCATAAGATTTTCAATCTATTCATCCGTTTAATGAATATAATTATATTTTACGCATTCCAAAATTGTTCAAAAGCTCTATTTCTGAGCTTGTCTCGTTCGTTTAAGTGAGGGGAAAACGCTCTGCTCATGTAAGAATATTGATTCAACGTATGAGCCTAGCAAGTACCTTCGGGACTCATATGCCTCATGTCTTTGTAAGGATATCGATCCTTCGAGTAGACATAAGAAGTGAGTCATCCTGAGTTGAACTTGGTTCGTTTGAAGCCTATAATGGGCGAGAACCAGGGGTCTTGCTACCCTTAGTAGGGGACAACAAGGACAACTTGGGTAACTTTTTAGAACCTAACCAAGTTTGAGAATCTAGAGCCTACCCTATTAGAGCCATATGGAAAACCTAGGCTTTTTTAGTTTTTTCAAAATCATTTCGCAAAGATAATCCATGGAGACATGTCCTAGAATGTTGGAATGCCTGCCCAAAGTTATATACGCAATGAAATTATTTTGGGCCCTTTTGTTTTCTTGTATCTAATCTTTCCTTTTTGTTGTTTTGCATGTCTAATCTTGCATCATCATTCCATTTCAAGAAGGGTTTTGGTTCTTTAAAATATCTGCTCAGTTATAAAAGTTGTAACCATGGATGGAAGGGTCCTGAAATTAGAATAAGAGAATGCAAAAGTTCGTCACTAGTCTGAAGTTAATCAGTGAACATATGGGGACAGTTTGGCAGCTGGTCATGAAACAGAAACTTTAGAATATGTCCATATCAGCTTTAAGCAGAATAACGTGCAGGAGCTGAGGAAAATCTAGGAGCACTTTGACTATGAGACCAAGCAGCTGTTCTATGAAACCTACGAAGATATAGCATATTTGTTGTACGTAAGAGTCGATGAACAATTCTTGAAGGCTTTGGTCCAATTCTGGAATCTGGGGTATTGTTGCTTTACCTTCAATAGAGAGGATATGATGCCCACAGTTGAAGAATACTTGGCTCTGTTCAACCTATGCAAAGTAAAGAGGAGTTAGGTCTATGCTAAGCCTCCTAAGAACAAAAATCCGCACTCAAGACTTCAAGCTTTCGCTGGCATGAGTGATGGATGGGTTAAGGGACTGATACGAAAAAGATGTGGCAGTTTTTCCTTTCCTTGGAAAAGTATCAGAAACATAATTCTAGTTCACCCAGACAAAGAAAAGAAAGTGGATCTCCTAGCAATTGCGATATACGGTTTGGTCATCTTCCCAAGGCTCCTGAGGAACATTGATGTAGCATTGCTTAACTTTTTTGAGCAACTGAAAAGGGAGTTAATCTAATACCTGTTGTGTTAGCTGAAACTTTCATTTCACTGAATGCATGCAGAAAGTTGGAAGGTGTGCGCTTCGGATGTGCTCCATTACTTCAGGTTTGGGCCCTCAACCATTTTTAGAAATGCCCAACTTTAACTCTGTCAAATGTATTCTCCCAAACTTCTCTTCTCTTCGTGAATTCTTGGCAAAAGATTGGCCAGTTGTCAAGATAAGCAAATGGATCGATATTATCAAAAGCCGCCGTGATGAAGAAATTAGATGAAGGGTTCCTTGGATGTGTCATCCTAAGATCCTATACAAGTGTGAAGATTTCAATTTCCTGATTTTGTTAGGTTTGTGGAGAGGGATTGGATGTGCTGCTTTGCTTGTGTCTCGACAATATGGTTCTCGGTAGTTTATCCCATTCACTACTGATCTCAGTTCGTCGGAGTTTGAGTTCCAAGGAGAGTTCAGGCAGAAGGTACAAAAAATTAGTGACTCATGGAACAATTGCTATTACATGAAGCCTGAGTTTGATAGTCATTGCATGTTTACTCCTGACTATAATGCTTTGAGACACACGAGAATGAACGACAAGGTCATATTACCTACACCTGGCTAGGCCAAGTCACTAGAGGAACACTTGAAGGTGGTCTCTTCTTAGGTAGATATTTTGAGAGAAGAGTTAAGAAGAGCCAAGCTGGAGATAGAAGCCCTGCGTGAATAGAACCAACAAGATAAGTTTGAGTCACAACTTGATGTAGAAAAGTTCAAAGGAGAGATAGATCGGGTAACGAAGCTGTACACGGACCTGGAGGAAAGGTATGAGATTCAAAGGGTTGACTTCCTTAAATTTCAGACAACTGCTTAAAATGCTGACTTGCAAAAGAGTCCAGAGCAATGGAAGAAGGAAATGGAACAAGCTGTGGGCAAAGAAAGAGAACAGGGTAAATGGGAGATTGAAAAGTATAGACGGGCACTCACAGAGGAATATGAGAAAAACAAACGAGTGGCAGAAAATGAGAGAAACAAATGAACCCTAAATAAGGAAAGAAAGAGCGTGGCCGCTTGGAAAAGGAAAGCCCATGACAACAAGAACTGTCTGCTTGAATTACATACAACATATGATGAGACTTGTAAGAAGTTGAAGCAGAGCCAAAATTTAGTTGCTGAATTGCAAGACAAGTTGGATGTCTTGAACCAGTCCCTCCAAAAGTTTCAGAATGATCACACTTACTCAGAACTCCAAGCTAGCTTAAATGAGAATGATTCCCTAAGAGAGCAAGTGGAAGAAATGTACAACATCATTCATGAATACACAACGAAGATCTTGGTCCTTGAGGATATAGCTGATGGAGGCAATGATTATTGGTTTACGCATCTCAAAGATAATGCACGAAGGTTCCAAGAACGGG
Organism: Hibiscus mutabilis; assembly: GCA_019671005.1. Classification (NCBI taxonomy): domain Eukaryota; kingdom Viridiplantae; phylum Streptophyta; class Magnoliopsida; order Malvales; family Malvaceae; genus Hibiscus; species Hibiscus mutabilis. Next base: position 44,908,903 of record CM033725.1, read on the forward strand.
ATGAGTTCGATAGGACTGTCATGACCCAAGTTCAAGACGTGGCTCAACATGTGACGATGCTGGCCACCGAAGCTGCAGCTCTTCGTTAGTACATCAAACCAGTAGGGGAGGTGGGACCAAGACTTGTGTGGCTAATTGAAGAAGTCAAGGAATTAGGAGTTCATGCTGAAAAATATTTGTAAAGAGATATGAAAAGTTGATGTAATAAGGACCTCTTGACATTCAATAAAGTTGTTTATAAAAGCAGATATTTCATTGAACCAATATTCTTTTGTTTGCATTTCAATCATTTGCATCATTCTTCTTGTTTGGTTATTTTCTTTTTTCACATTACATTGCATTCATAACATAGCAATGTTGGAGTATGCCTAAAGACCAATCATGAGATGGTTGTAAAAGACATACTTATTTTATCTTGTTTATTAAAATAAAGCCATTATTATTATTTCAATCTTATTTTGTGTATCTATAAATAAACTGAATTATAATATAGTCCTTAGAATAATATAGTTATTCTTGAATGTCATTAGTCAAAAATTATTGTGGGTTTGGACAACAATAATATATTAAGACTAATATGTAGTTGATTGATGACAAAGTGTTGTCATTGACATGAAGATGTCAAAATCAATACATAAGTATGTGTTAGGGAACAACATACTGGACTGACCCACTATGAGCATGTTTCTTGGATTATTATGTGACAGTCACAACATTGCTTATGGTGATAACTACATGTATGATCCTCAGACTTGAGATCATCATTATTTCAACATCGTAAGTGACATATTTTGATACGGTCAAACGTGTGTCGTAACTGACTACACTATAAAGACTGATATTGGATATGTTATAATCCATGTAGCGAAATATGGTTGATCAAGATAGGATTTGTCCCTCCTACATAATAGGAGTAATATCATAGGCCACTTGATTGAGTGAGACTAGAAAATGCATGGCAATGCTCGAATAAATTGATATGGGATATCATAATTATTCGTTTATAATAGTCTACTCAAGATATCAAGAAACATTAGATGGACTATACAAGTGTGACTAATCCATGACTTGTGTTTGGTCTAGATATGAGGACAAAATGATGAAATACATAAAAGAAGTTAATCACGGGAAAAAAAAGTTAAATCGAACCACGATTTCATGTAACTTAGGTAGCAATGATGTATTGCTAGATGCCACTCGTTTCTTGTAATATTAGAAATGTTCTGGATATTACTGCTAACGTTACATGAACCTACAAGGGTCACACCTTATGATTGAAACGAACAAATAACGATTAGATAGCATGTGTACAAACTTGTTGTACACGTAATTAGTGAAAAACCGAAATTGTTATAATTATTTTAATTATGGATAATTTTGTTTATATATTGTAATCACTAATTTTGTCCGGGGTTAACCTTGATTTTATTTTAATGGGCTAGTATATGTCTATCTTATTATTAGGTAATTATAAAATGGGCTCATGTGTGTTTGTATACATAAAGTGTATATCATAAGTGTGTGTTCATTACGAATTACTATTTAAGAACATGTTTATATAGGTGTTGTTTGTTCAAATTGCATGTAATATATGTTATTAGTATATTATGTGTGTTTATAATTGTTTCAATGTGAATGTGCATATGTATGTATGTGTTATTCCAATGCCTATGAACGTATAATTGTATGTACGTACATGTGTATTAACGTTTGAATGTACATGTGGTTATTACTAGGTTTATTATAATGTGGGCTGTAAATTAAAATACAATAAAGTATATAAGTATAACAATGTTATGTATAAACAGATTAAATAAAAAATTAAGCCCAAATATTTATAAGAGTCCAGATCCATTACATATTAAAACCAAAAAAAATAAAATAAATATAATATTATAACACAGGCCTATTCGACTCAAACCTAGGTCTAAAAAACCCTAATAATAATCTAATATCTCATGTTTTGCTTTGCAGCCCCATCTGAACTGTTGGATCAAATTTTGATCTAACGGCTCAGATCAAATGAAGACCAACAACCCAGATTGATTGAAGACTCTTTAGCTCTCCCATCTGCCACGTGTCACCCATCCAACACTGCCACGTCAACCTTGATGAAGCCATCTGGACCATCCTTCTCAAGAAGCATCTCAGCCGCTGGATCAGATCTAATCCACTAGCCCAGATCTAATCCACGTTCCTGCCGTTCATCTTCTTCACGCGCCCACGCGCAGGTGCCGTTTGTCTCCCCGTCCACGAGGAGCAGCTGACGTACGGCTACCAGCTCTCAACCACCGAGCAAACAAGAAATCATAGAAAAGAAGGGAAAATCAGAGCTATATCATCAACATTGATAATAATTAAAGATTGCTTTGGATTTGAAACAATAGTCAATAGCATAGATTAGGGCAATGAGTGTCTGAGATTAATATAAACATGTAATGCATCCTTTGTAACACAACAGCAACAGTTCGAAAGAAAAAAAGAAGAAGCAATAAACTGAGCAAAAAAAGAAAGCATTTCAAGGTATATCTTCTTTTTCCAGTTCATATATATGCATGTATATTTATAAAAAAAAATATATGAGAGAACAGAGTAAGGGTTTACCCATGTAGATTTCCCTCGCGTCGTTTCAGTTTCCTTTGGCCGACGCTCCTCCGTTGATAAGCCGGAGCCTCTCCAAGGCTGGGTATGGTGAAACGGTGGAAGCACGCAACGGCGGAAACCCTTCCTCCGATTCAGTTTTTGGTTTTCTTAACGGGGATAGGGTTAATGTTGCTAGGATAAGGGTTAAGATTTAGGCTCGGGTAGAAAGTGTAGTTTTTTTAGCCAGCTCAGCGGAGGCCGGTTTCTAGAAAACGAGGCGGAGTTGGTCGCCGGAATCTGGGTTCATGTTGAACCTAGATGAACTTGTTGAACAAGTTCAGAGCGTTTCTAGTGGGGGTGAGTTGTTATAATAAGGAAAAATGGCTGAAAAGGGTTAAACGTTCGGATAAAAGGGTTATTTATAATGTTATAATTTTAAAAATGGCATAATACCACTTTTAGTCCTTCTGCCCTAAAATATTTATGCTGGAAGGGTTTCTGCATAGTCCAATTACACGATTGATCACTCCGCGTGGGATAATTACCCTAAGGAGCCATTCTGCCTTTTTAAACTACCCCCGGGGTCCCTCGTATTTTCTCAAAAATTTCAATTACGTCCCTGTCATTCCTTTTAATTTTGCCTTGGTATTTTATTTTTTTATAATCTGATCCTTTTTCAGTTTTTAAATCATGTATTTTTATTTTTTCATTGTTTTATTTATTTAAATTCTGCGTATTTCTATTTAATATTCGCAATTTATTTTTACATTATTTTGCTAAGTTGTGATGACAAATTTAGGGATAAAATTAGTTTGAACGGAATGCATGTTTAATATGTACGTAGATTTAACATAATCAAAAGTATGACGTATAATTTTATGTTTAACATGCACTTGATGGTAAATTAAAAATTGGTAGAATGTCATGAATAGCTCTTAACTTAATACATTTTAGAATAAAAGTCGGAATCCATAGGAAAATAAACAAATAAATAATAAATAAAGCATAAATAAATAAAAATATTAATGTTTTAATATATAATATAATTTTATATATGGTAATTTTTTAGATATGTACACATATAAATATAAATGTATACATGTACATATAATAAATACTTTTGATGTATAACAATTTTAAAGAATAAGATGAAATTTTGTAAAATATGGTATATATATAGTACCCATAATTTTGAATGTAAGAAGCATAATTTTGAAGAGCATACTAACATTTTGATACGTAAAAATATATATTGCAGTGTATAATAATAAAATGAAATAAATATACATATATATATATATATATATATGGTTTATGGTATGTCTTTAAAATAAATAAAAGATTTTAGCAAAAATGAATAATAGTAGTTCTTTTCTTATGTAACTTTAACACATAATTTACTTTAATATATATTTTTGAATAATAGTTTTTTATATATGTGTGTGTCATAACTTTAATTCATAATTTATTTCAATATTTTTTTAAACATTTTTATATACTATATTATTTTAATATAATGCATCTTAAATCTTTTGGTCTTCCATCACTATATAACAATTTGGGCCTATGATTTGGGCTTAGATTGTAGAACTTAGTTATTTCTTTTTAGGTTTAGATTAGGAATAGTTAAATTAATTCGAACAAATAGTGTGCCCGACTTATAGGGGCACGATTCTAGAATTAAAATTAGCCCTAAATTTTTTAAGCCTTAGTTAAATAAAAGTTAGAATTAATTTAGTGAATTTAAGTATAGTCTTGGCTTACTGGAGTAAATGTTAAATTCATTAAATTAATTGAACTTTTCTTAATCACTTCAAGGGAAAAATCAATCTTAAATTTAACTTAGCATTAAATTACAACTTAGTCATCTTAAATTGGGTATTCTTAATCTTTTAAGGCTAAATACGTAATTGAGCTATATACATGTCAAATTGGGCCTTCCTTTTTAAATGTTTACTTTTATGCCCTTAATTGTTATACTTTAATTAACATCCATATAATCTTTAATCTTAATTGCACATTTAATCAATCTAAGTTATAAAAGGCGAGGTATTTATTAATTCAAATATTCGTGTCGTAACAGTCCAAGCTTAAAGGACGTTGACCAAATATTCGGATTAATTCTTATCGTCCCTAGGTAAATGGATTAAAATCAATAAAATCATCACAACATACTTAAATGTTTGCATCATGCATAAATGTGACGTACGGGGGTCATATCATAAATTAACACGACAGTCGGGCTTATTCGATGTCGGTTTAATTTATGGTCCGACATATCGTCAACCTTATTAGTTAAATGTCTAATTAATTTGAATCCATCAATTTGATAAGGCTCGTATAGTCAAGGTTAATTTTCATCTAGGAACTTCGAATTAAATTCAATCTAAATTTCAATAACTTTCATTCTTTTAAGAGCAACAAATTTTCTTGTACCAGTTTCCGGGCGTGATGGGGGTGCTAATCCTTCCCCACATGTAACCAAATCCCAGACCCTTTCGCAATGAATCTCTGGTTTTATGGTGTCCGGCCTACCTTACCCAAGTGGCCGGTGGCGACTCTAAATTTTCGTCGTTTTGGAAAATTTAAAGTTTTCAAAAGAAATTCCCCATTTTCCTAAAGGGATTTCATTAACAATTCAAGGGATAATTAGTAGCCGACTTATTTTCTCAACAAACGCCCTTAGCAAGGCAAAATTTCTTTTTTCTCAAAAAAGGATGAGGAAAAAGGTCCCTACAGCTTGGTGACTCCACTGGGGGACTTTTTTAAAGAGAGCTAGGCCAAAGGAAAAATTGTTGCTCTGAAATAATGAAAATTATTGAGATTTTAATTGACTTTAACTAGGATAATTCTTCATTAAAATGTGATCGAGATTGCACGGGCTTTGATAATTGGTGGTCCTCGAATTAACTCTTCATTTAATTTCTAATAAGTCACCGACATGTGTTGCATCATATCATTAAGCTCTAAACCGGAGCTTCTTCCCTTAAGTGAGAGTGAAACGCCACATACCCACGTGAGTAGCCCTCTACGGGTCGGTAATTCACTTCTGGAATCCTTGCCTTTTGACACGTGAACAACCCTCCACGTCATCAGGTCGTGCTTTCCCTCGAATCAAAACCAATCTGCAAGCCTATAATGGGCCAGAATTGGGTTCTTGTTGCCTTAGTAGGCAATAAGATGGGTTCAGGTACCCTTAATTAGAACCAAGCCCATGAGTGAGAATTTAAGAATTCCACCCCTATTAGAGCCATGCGGATAACCTTAGCGAACTACAATTTCTATGGTTAAGTTTCTTTTCTTACGAAAACTGTTTGTGTTTATCCTTTCCTACTTTTGTGTTTTTATATCACAACTAACTCTTGTATTTTCTTTCTTTTCGTTGATGTTCCTTTGTTTTGCATATTATCGTCATATCATAAAGAGCACATTGAGTTGGAAATAGTCTAAGGTTAAAGGCTAGATTGATGGGAAACCTAGTTCGTAGCAATGATGAAAAGAACTCCGACGTACAGATATGGTCCGAAGGGGAACAGTTGCATGAGGGAAACAATACTCCTTCCGAGTTTAGGTCAACATTGGCAGCAGAGACATTCATGAATACAGAATACAATGATACTTCTGGGCTGAAGACAGTGTGGAATAGTTGGGACTTGGAAACAGTGAGCATTTTCAGAAGGGAATATGGTGACATTGCATATTTGCTAGATGCTCCGGTGGATCAAGCACTGCTGCAGGCCTTGGTGAGATTCTGGAACCCCGCCTACAGTTGTCTCATGATTGGTAACTTTGACTTGACTCCTACAATCGAAGAATATCAAGATCTTTTAAATTATGAGAAAATCGACGAAACTCGGGTATACTCGAAGCCTAGTAAGAACAAAGCCTTTCGGGGCAAGCTCAAGAGGTTCTCGGACATGTTGGAATCATGGGTCAAGCATCAGGTCATTACATGGAATGGTAAAGAGTATCTCAGATGGGATGGGATTCTAGCCCTGGCTTCTGTACATCCGGTAGGCCGAGTTCAACGGAATCTTTTCGCATTGTTAATTTATGGATTAGTGCTCTTTCCTCGGGCACGAGGGCTAATTGATCTGCCAGTCTTAGATCTGTTTGATAGTTTGAGTGGTGGAACCAACTCAGTGCCTGTGATTTTAGCCGAGACCTTCTGATCTTTGAGGTTTTTCTTAGAGAATGGTGGAGGTCGTTTTCATGGGTGCCCGCAGCTTTTGACAGTCTAGTTCTACAATCACTTATGGTCAAATGCTAATTTCTCGAAGCCTCTTTACCATGGCAGTTTATCACCTTTAGAAGAATTTCTGCGAAATGAAGATTGGCCCACCAGAAGATCTGAGGAAGTTTGAGAAAATGTGCTTAGCAACCTGAAGGAGGAATATATAGTTTGAAGGGCCCCATGGCTTTCTGCAAGGAGTATCATCTGCAGGTGTGGAATACACTCTTGGGTGTCGTTACTTGGACTTTATGGGTACACTGCTTATGTTCCTCTCCTGGTTTTGAGACAGAATGGATTGAAGCAGTTTGTTCCAGCTACCAAAGGCTTGAATGAGTTCAATATGAATTATGAGAAGGAAAAAGGCTACAAGGCAGCGGTGTACGATGTTTCTTCCTCCTGGAACAACATGAGACGAGTCTGAGTCATGAGTGATACCCACATGACCACTCCCGAGTACGAGGCATGGAGATTCAGCCGTGTCAATGATAACGTTCCCAAACTAAACCCCGATAGAAAAAGGATAATGGAAGAGAGGTTGGCAACACTTTCTACTGAAGGAAGCAACTTGAAGAGGAGCATGAAGGGTATCTCAAGCTCGAGGAGAAGGCTCACTAAGAGAAATTCAACTTTGAGTTTGAAAGATACAGTTTGAGGGGGTGGTTAAAGGTCTACAGAAGAGAAATGATGAATTGGAACTCGAGCTCAAGTTAAAAAGGGAATAGATCCAGAAACTCAATAGGCTAGGCAAAAGCAAAAGAGTTGTAGAAGGCGGATCAAGTGAAGGGATAGAGCTCCGATTTAGGGAGGAGAAAGTGATAGCCGAGAATTATAAAAGGATGTATTGTGAGAACAGAGAACAAATGCTCATTTTAACCCAAGAAATAAAGAAGTTGTGCACTTCTCACTCTAAGCAGCTCGAGAAAGAACGTTGCCAAAATGAAGCCTTGAATGATCAGGTTAAGTGTCTGGAGAAGTTTCTCTTCAAGTACAAAGGTTCGACTAACAAGTTAAAGGAAAGCAAGATGGGGAACCAGGCTTTGGAGACTCGTATTGAAGAATTGGAAACCGATGGTCAACAACTCAAAGATTAGGTGGCAAGCTTTAGGGGAGCGATTCAAGTACGCCCAATGCTGAGTTTAGAGCAATTACAGTTCGCTATCTACACCATTTGGAGACAAGAGTAGGAGTTAGCGCAATGGATGGTTCGGATGCAAGGAATCTCCCAGAAGATACAACTCTTGGCAGAGGACGCTACTGAACTTCATGATTGTGTCGATGATGACTCTGAAGAAGGAGAAATGATTGTTTGGATTTTGAGAGAGATTATCGACCTCGATACTACCCTGAAGTCATATGTTTAGTTTTCTTTCTTTAGTTATTGTACCAAGACTATGTTTCTGCTAATGAAAGTCGTTTAACGATGATATTTGCCAGACTCAGTGTTGCTCATTGCATTCATACATAAGTCATTTATTTGCATTTCTTGTTTTGTTAACATATAATTGACTAAAAAGTTTTTGTTTCAGAAACAAAAAAGATTGCATTTTGGTTCTTTAAAATCACCATCATTCCATATCCATATCATACCTGTTTACGAACAAAGCAAATGGAGGAAGGTTTCACGAAACTGGAGGCCGATTTACGTAGTCAAATGGAACGAACCCAACAAGAATTGAGGGAAACCATCCTCAAGTCCTATCAAGACATGATGAGGGAGATATCGCAGCTGTTGCAAGCTCAACTGAGGCAAGAGTCAAGAGACAAGGGTACCATCGAGAGCCCTGCCCAAAACTCGGGGGATCACCTTTATTCCCAAATTGTCTGGAATCCTCTGCTCATCGATCCTTCGTCAAACCCTATGCAAGGCGCATTTACTTCTCATGCTGGTGGAGCCGCTCAAACCCAACTAGGGGCAACCTTCAGGAATCCTGACATTATCGGAGATGGCATCCCGAATTTCGATGAATTAGAAAAGCTAAACCAAATGAAAGCGGAGTTCACTAAGCAACTAGAAGACACTCGGAAGGACCTGGAGAAGAAGCTCCGAGTAAAGGAATATGAGGATGACCCTTATAGGTTAAGTGCTAGAGAACTCAGCCTGGTCCCAGATGTGGAGATCTCGTACAAGTTCAAGGCTCCAGACTTTGAAAAGTTTGACAGAAGTACTTGTCCGTCCGCTCATATAGTGATGTTCTGCCAGAAGATTATCAGTTTTACCAGCAACGAGAAGTTCTTGATTCATTGCTTTCAAGATAGCTTAGTTGGGTCTGATTTGGGGTGGTATAAACAACTAACCAGGGCTCAAGTTAAGTCATGGAGAGATCTGGCGAAAGCTTTCACTGAACAGTATAAGCATGTAACTAATATGGTTCCCAACCGACTACTGTTACAAGACATGGAACAGAAGCGCAATGAAACTCTTCATGAATATGCTCAAAGGTTGCGCGACGTGGCATCCCAAGTCCAACCACCACTTCATGAACATGAGATCTCCTCTATGTTCGTAGATACATTGAAAGAGGCGCTTGATGATCGCTGATCAGTAACCCAATCAGTAACTTTGCAGAAATGGTTATGACCGGCGAACGCATTGAAGTGGACATCAAGAGTGGAAGGATCGATGGAGGGGGTCATTCACAGAAACAATTCAAGAAGAAGGATCATGAAGAAAACAACACCAATACTTTTAAAAAGACCAAGAACTTAAACATTTCCCAGCTGCAGGCTCCAGCGGGGAATGCCAGAAATTTCAACAAGAGAAAAGATAAAGGACCTAAGAAGGAAATGTGTGATAGGTCTTTCACACCTTTACCAATTACCTACAAAGAACTCTACTCGCAGTTATATAAGGCTGATATGGTCCGACCGTATCATGTTACCCTTTATAACCCACCGTACCCAGCTTGGTATAACCTTAAGGAGCACTGCGAGTGTCATGCTAATGTCCCGGGGCACTCAATCGAGAATTGTATAGCTTTCAAAAAGTTCATTCAGAATCTGATTCGAACTAGGGTGTTACAGCTAGGGGAGCCCAGCACGGCAAACAATCCATTGCCAAACCACGGGGGATATGGTGTAAATGCCATTAAAGATGAGTATACTGCGAAAGCCAGAAAGAGCGTGTCTGAAGTCCAATCTCTCCTGAGATTGGTCTTTCAATAGTTATGTATGTTGCGTCTCATCAACCGGGGGATGGTGTTGGTCAAAGAAGGATCTGGCATGTACTGTGAGTATCATCAGTTAGAAGATCATGATATACAACATTGTGAGGAATTCTGTCATCTGCTTCAAGCTATGATGGATAACAAGGAGATAGAGTTTTTTGAGAAAGGAAAAGGAGTGAAAGAGTTTGAAGTCTGTGCATCAGAGAGTCAAGAAACCAGATACAGTGCCAAGAGGCCACTTGTCCTCGGTCTCAGGACGAATGAGGTGAGCGAACCAAGAGTGGCTCCTAAAATCATAATTGCTACTCCAAAGTCTTTCCCTTTTAAAGACACCAAGATGGTTCCATGGAATTACGCCGCGAGCGTCACGATTCAGGGATCGTCTAATGCAAAAGAGGAGAAGAGGACGATGGAAACGGAGCTTGCTCAACCAAGTAGCAGAGAAGTAAGTGACATAGGGCATCTAACAAGAAGTGGTCGATGCTACATTCCAAAAAACGTAAGGGATACAAAGGAGAAAGTCTAGGAAGCTAGAGTAGGATCTAAAAGGTTGTTTGGAGAAGACCCACCGGTAAAGATCAAGGAGCCCGTCACAGAAATACAAGCACAAGAGTTCTTGAAATTTCTAAAGTATAGTGAATATAATGTTGTCAATCAACTCTGGAAGTAACCAGCTCACATTTCAGTGCTTGATTTGTTACTGAATTCAGAAAAGCATCGAGAGGCATTGTTGAAGGTTTTGAACGAAACCTTCATTGCAAAAGATATTTCTGTTGGAAGATTAGATCAGATCATAGGTTATATTACTAACGTCAATCACATTACCTTCAGTGATGACGAGATCCCTGGAGAAGGCACAGCGTCCGTCAAGGCCTTGGATATTACTACCTACTGTAAAGGTTCTATGTTGCCAGGTGTGTTAATTGATAATGACTCTGCATTAAATGTGATGCCATTAGCCACGCTACAACGACTACCAATCGACAGCTCACACATGAAGCCATGTCATAATACGGTACGAGCCTTCGACGAGACTCAAAAAGATGTGGTCGGGAAAATAGAAGTACCCCTGCTCATTGGTCCCACTGAATACGTGGTCAACTTTGTGGTCATGGATATCCAACCATCTTACAATTTCCTGTTAGGAAGGCCTTGGATACACTCGGCCAACGTCGTTCCGTCCTCTCTCCATCAAAAATTGAAGTTTGTCACTGATGGGAAATTAGTAACAGTAAACGCAGAAGAGGACATCATCGCTTCAGTGACTCCGGATACACCGTACATCCCTCTTGATGAAGAGGCGATGGAGTGCACCTTCAGAGCCTTGGAACTTATCAATGCTACTTTTGTTATCGAATGAAGCAAAGTTCCGCACCCTAAACTATCAAATCACATTAAGATGATGGTGTTCGAAACCCTGGGAAGAGGAGAAAGAAAGAACAAAGGTTTAGGGAGAAATCTACAAGGGCGTCTTCGCCCTATTAGTGTGATTCACAAGGTGGACCACTTTGGACTCGTCTATAAGCCCAATTTGTTGCAAAAGAGGCAAGAATGAAAAAAGGACAAGAACAGAGGAAAGCCAGGTTGAGGGGGGAAGACATTCACTGGGCTCTCATAACCTATTCAAACTTCAAAGGTATCTTCATATCTAAGGGGATCTGAAACCCGGAGGAGGATATCCAGAAGGCAAACCAGGAGGGCGAAAGACGCCTCCAAGAAGAGCTAATCAGTGAAGCTTTAGACGAAATGAATGTAAACATGATCGGTGACGGGAGCAAGCCTAACCAATTTTTGGCCATAATTCACCCGTGCCTCCTAGGGGAAGAGCTCAACAACTGAACCTTCAGGGTCATGCCAACACTCAATAGTAACCAATCAAAGTAATGCCTAGAACCACTCCGTTACTTTGGCCTGAAATTAACGGACATCTTTTGTAAAGAAGGGCAACTATGTCATATTCATATGTTTTGAGTAAAATATACTACATCTACATTTTCTTTCTCTTAAGTGGCAAACATGGCACTCATTCCATTCATTCCACTTCATTCATTATTTATTCATTTACCTATTCATTTATTTATTAGTTAATAATTTATTTATGTCATAAATACACCATTCTTTTCCAATATGCACTTTTTAAAAATCGTTCAGGCCCCTTAATATAAACTTTATAATGATGTGGAACCTAATCCCAAAGTAGATTTTGAATGACCCATGTACTAGGCGGAGTTAGAGGAAGAAAGTGATGAGATTCCAGAAGAGCTGTTAAGAATGATAGCCGGTGAGGAAAAGCAAATCCTTCCGCACCAAGAGAAGCTAGAGATCCTAAATTTGGGAACTGACGAAGAAAAGAAAAAAGTAAAGATCGGGGGAAGCCTATCACCAGAAATCAGACAATGGTTAGTGGAATTGCTTGTGGAATTTAAAGACGTATTCACATGGTCATACCAGTACGTGCTGGGCTTAAACACAGAAATTATAACGCACAAGCTTCCTATTAGGCCAGAATGCAAGCCCGTTCAACAAAAGCATCGAAGAATAAGAACAGACATGCTACTAAAAATCAGGGAAGAGGTGAAGAAGCAATTTGAGGCCGGGTTTCTAGAGGTCTCTAAGTACCCAAAATGGGTGGCCAACATTGTGCCAGTACCAAAGAAGGATGGGAAGGTGCGAATGTGCATGGATTATAGAGACTTTAATAAGGCAAGCCCCAATGACAACTTTCTTTTACCCCATATTGACATTTTAGTAGACAATACCGTGGGACATGCTTGGTTCTCGTTCATGGATGGCTTCTCAGGGTATAACCAGATCAAAATGCACCCCGAATACATGGAGAAAACCAATTTTGTGACCATGTGGGGCACGTTTTGTTACAAAGTGATGCCCGTCGAATTAAAAAATACTGGGGCAACCTACCAAAGAGCCATGGTAACCTTGTTTCATGACATGATGCATAAGGAAATCAATGTGTACGTGGATGACATGATAGCCAAGTCTAAGACCGAGGAGGAGCACATCCAGAATCTGCGAAAGCTCTTCCAAAGGTTAAGGAAATATCAGCTAAAACTCAACCCGGCCAAGTGCACCTTCGCAGTCACATCAGGAAAGTTTTTAGGCTTTGTGGTAAGTCATAGGGACATCGAGATTGACCTCGACAAGGTAAAAGAGATTCAAGAGCTTCCACCATCGTGAACACAAAAGGAGGTCCAAGGTTTTTTTATGAAGGTTGAACTACATCTCCCGATTCATATCACAATTGACTAATAAGTGTGACCCTGTCTTTAGACTCCTCCGAAAGAATAAACTAGAGTTTGGGATGAAGATTTCCAAGAGGCATTAGAAAAGATTAAGAAGTATCTGACTGATCCCCCAATCCTGGTGGCATCGGTGCCAGATAGACCATTGATCCTGTATTTAACGGTCTTTGAAAATTCTATATGGTGTGTAGTCGGACAACACGATGACTCAGTCAAGAAGGAAATGGCCATCTACCATTTGAGCAAGAAGTTCATGGATTGTAAAACCCGATACCTGCCAATTCAGAAGTTATGTTGTGCCTTGGTATAGGCCACTAAGCGGTTACGACAATACATGTTGTATCATACCACCTGTTTGATTTCTTGAATGGATCCGCTAAAAATTCTGATGGAAGCGCCAGCATTGACCGAGAAGATGGCCCGTTGGTCAATGCTCCTGTCAGAGTTTGACATCGTTTACGTAAACCAAAAAATGATAAAAGGAAGTGTCGTGGCAGATCTTCTGGAAAGTCACGCCTCGGATGACTACGAACTGTTGGATTTCCATTTCCCATACAAAAATTTGAATTGTGGTGTAATTGAAGGGAACTTGTTATCGAGAAAGAAGGCTGGAGGCTCTATTTCGACGGGGCGTCGAATGTCCTAGGCCATAGAATAGGGGCAGTATTAATTTCCCCTTAGGATGACCATTACCCTTTTACCAGTAGACTGAAATTCTTCTGCGCCAACAACATAGCCGAGTACGAAGGCTGTGCCATGAGACTTCAAGCAGCCATTGAGAAGAAGATCAAGGTACTCCAAGTTTTTAGAGATTCTTCTTTGGTAGTCTACCAACTTCGAAAAGAGTGGGAGACCAGGGATCCGAAGCTGATCAAGTATTACGATTTGATCCCAGATTTGGTCCGAAATTTTGAAGAAGTCACTTTCACCTAGTTGCTAAGAGATGACAACCAGATGGCCGACGCTCTGGCCACTTTGGCCACCGTGTTCAAAGTAAATAGGACGGCCGAAATGAAGCCCGTCGATATGCAAACTTTTGAGGTGCTGGCCCATTTCTATAGTTTGGAAGAGGAAAAAGACAGTAATCCATGGTATTATGACATCCTTCAGTACATCAAATACCAAACTTACCCAAAAGACGCCAACGATAATGAAAAAAGAACTATCAGAAGGTTGGCGTCAGGGTACGTCCTTGATGGGGAGGTTTTGTATAAAAGAAGCAAGGATCAGATACTGTTGAGGTGTGTCAATGCCCAGAAGGCCGAAACCATTTTAGCAGAGGTCCATGGAGGTTTATGTAGGACCCACGCTAGCGGCTTCTCGATGGCTAGAAAGATCATGAGATACGGCTACTTCTGGTCAACAATGGAGGGAGATTGCATCAATTATGCGAAGAAGTGCCATAAATGCTAAATTTACGCCGATAAGATATATTCCCCGCCGGTACCACTTCACGTCATGAACTCGCCTTAGCCTTTTGCTGCTTGGGGAATAGACGTCATTGGTTAGGTACACCTAAAAACTTCTAATGGGCATCGATTCATCTTATTAGCCATTGATTACTTCACCAAATATGTAGAAGTTGCCTCGTATGCCAACATCACAAGAACGACAGTTTGCAAGTTCCTCAAGAAATAAATTATATGTTTTTATGGCTTACCCGAAAGGATCATCACCGACAATGCTTCCAACTTGAATAACAAAATGATGACTGAGGTGTATGAACAATTCAAAATTGTACATCACAATTCTATTGTTTATCGCCCCAAGATGAATGGAGCAATGGAGGCAGAAAATAAGAATATAAAGAAGATCATAGCAAAAACCACAGAAAATTATAAGGATTGGCATGAAAAGCTACCTTTTGCCCTATTTGCTTATCAAACCTCTGTGAGGACTTCCACCGAAGCAATGCCTTATTCTTTGGTATATGGCACAGAAGTAGTATTACCCATTGAGGTAGAGATCCCGTCGCTTCAAATTTTGAATGAAGTAAAGTTGGACGAGGCTGAATGGATACAAGCCATAATTGATCAATTGAACCTCATCGAAGAAAAAAGGTTGAAGGCCATCTGTCATAGCCAAATGTATCCGAAAAGGATGATGCGGGCCTATAATAAGAAAGTTCGCCCCCAAAGAGTTTCAGGAGGGGGATCTGGTGCTAAAAAAGATCTTACTTAACCAAACGGACCTTCGAGGGAAGTGGATGCCTAATTGGGAAAGGCTTTATGTTGTGAAGAAGGCATTCTCCGAAGGAGCGTTGATTCTAGCCGAGATGGACGGGAAAGAGTTAAACAACCTAATAAACTCAGACTCGGTAAAAAAATATTATGCCCGAAGAAAGAAAAGAAAAGAAATAAGAAAGAAAAAAAAAGAAAAAAAGAAGAAAAAAAGGATTAAAAAATAGAAAGAAGAAGGGTTTATGGAGAAAACCCTAAATCAGGCGTCCTGAAACCAAGGGGTGATCTAAATTAAAAATCTGAACAGGACGGTTCAGACATACATTAGTTTTGGCATACAACTAACAGGCCTCATCAAAGGGCAGTGCTTCAATCCTTAGGTCGTTGAAAGTTGTAACCCATGATGGCGAGTAAAATGTCTACTGTGGTCGATGGATTTTTATTGTTCATACAATTGATGTTATTTGCGTCTTTTCTTTGCATGTTTGCCATGACTTTCAAATTTTTGTTAATGTTTCTCTTAGTATTAATAGAATATTATTTTTGTTATTCGTATCGTCATCATCTTGCAGATGGACTAGCATAGGTTACAAAAAGCAAAATATTTCTTGGTATTACTATGATTTAACCCATTGAGTGCAGGTTATTCCAAGATAAAGGGTGAATCTACCAAGGTTAAGGCAAAAAGATCATTGCGGTGAAATTGACGAGATTTACCAAAGGAAGACAGTGAATATCTCACTTATTATTGAGGGAACTAAAGGCGAAAACCTGGAAGGGCGCCTGAAAGAAAAAGAAAAAAGAGAAAAAGAAAAAGAAAAATGAAAGGAAAAAAAGGAAAAAAACTGAAGTGAAAACCCGTAAAGGGCACTTTGGGAGTACAAGTCTAAAAAGCGAAAACCTGGAAAGACCTGTTGGAACAAATGAATCAAAAAGAGGCATAAAGGGTGAACCCAAGTAACAAATGAAGCATCATCGTCACAAAAAGAGAGAAAGAAAGTAAAGGAAAGTCGAAATCAATGGACCAAGAAGAAGAAATATCCGAGTGAATTATCGTTATCCATGCATCATATTTAGTTAGGCATTCCTAGGATAGGAGCATGCTCACTCATACCATCGAAGTATTTAGCCTCCTTTTATAGGACAAAGGGGAGGCCTCTTAAGAAGAGAAACAGACATCAAAGTAGAAACTTGGAAAGAATTCCCAAGTAGAAGATGTCGAAAACACTGCTTTCTGACAAAAAAGGCGATACAATGGAACCTTGCGTAAAAGGGGAAGTGGAAGTTAGGCTATCCGTTTGAGCTCATAAAAAATGAAAGCCTTCATGGAACCCACGTTTGAAGAACTTCTAGTTGTTCGTTGCCTCTTCGGAAGTACATGTTGTCTTCATCGGGTTATGTCTGTTGCCATTTCGGAGGAACATCCTGACGTCACTAAGATAGCTTTCGATTGGTTCAGGAAAACAAAGTCATTTGGATTCACCCACTACCGCTTCAGAAGAATGAGCCGTTAAAAAGATATTTGGATTCGTCCGCTTCTGCTTCGGAGGAATGAGTCATTCGGTAACTGGTTTGTCCAATGCTGATCAAGAAAGGCATACTAGCGCTATCCACTTGTCTTCTGCCGTTTCGGGGAAAAAAGTCATCTCGATTTGCTCGTTGCCATTTCAGAAGAGCAAATCACCCGATAGGGAAGTAGGACAAAATTAGTGCTTATGGTCCTTGCTTTATTCTTGTTCCACAAGTATAAGCAAAGAGGGGCAGTTGTAATCACTAATTTTGTCCGGGGTAAACCTTTTTTTATTTTAATGGGCTTGTATATGTCTATCTTATTATTAGGTAATTATAAAATGGGCTCATGTGTGCTAGTATACATAAAGGGTATATCATAAGTGTGCGTTCATTACGAATACCTATTTAAGAACATGGTTATATAGGTGTTGTTTGTCCAAATTGCATGCAATATATGCTATTAGTATATTATGTGTGTTTATAATTGTTTCAATGTGAATGTGCATATATATGTATTTGTTATTCCAATTCCATTGATAATTAACTATGAACGTATAATTGTATGTACGCACATGTGTATTAATGTTTGAATGTATATGTGGTTATTACTAGGTTTTTATAATGTGGGCAGTAAATTAAAATACAATAAAGTATATAAGTATAAAAGTGTATATGTATAAACAGATTAAATAAAAAATTAAGCCCAAATGTTTATAAGAGTCCATATCCATTACATATTAAAACCCAAAAAAAATAAAATAAATATAATAATACAACACAGGCCTATTCGGCCCAAACCTAGTTCTAAAAAACCCTAATAATAATCTAATCTATCATGTTTTGCTTTGCAGCCGCCCCATCTGAACTGTTGGATCAAATTTTGATCCAACGGCTCAGATCAAATGAAGACCAACGGCCCAGATTGATTGAAGACTCTTCAGCTCTCCTATCTGCCACGTGTCGCCCATCCAACGTTGCCACGTCAACCTTGATGAAGCCATCTGGACCGCCCATCTCAAGAAGCATCTCAGCCGTTGGATCAGATCTGATCCAACAGCCCAGATCGCACCGGTCATTCGATGATGGTACGTGTAGTCCACGCTCCGGCCGTTCATCTTCTTTACGCGCCCACACACAGGTGTTGTTTAGTCTCCTCGTCCATGTGGCGCAACTGACGTACGGCTACCGGCTCTCAACCATCGAGCAAACAAGAAATCATAAAAAGAAGGGAAAAGCAGAGCTATATCATCAACATTGATAACATTTAAAGATTCTTCAGATTTGAAACAATAGGCAATAGCATAGATTAGGGCAATGAGTGTCTGAGATTAATATAAACATGTAATGCATCCTTTGTAACACAACGACAACAATTCGAAAGAAAAAGAAGAAGCAATAAATAGAGCAAAAATAAAGAAAGCCTTTGAAGGTATATCTTCTTTTTCCAGTTCATATATATGCATGTATATTTATAATAAAAAATATATGAGAGAACAGAGTAAGGGTTTACCTATGAAGATTTCCCTCACGTCGTTTTGGTTTCCTCTGGATGACGCTCCTCCATTGATAAGCCGGAGCCTCTCCAAGGCTCGGTATGGTGAAACGGTGGAAGCACGCGGCGGCATAAACCCTTCCTCTGATTTGGTTTTTGGTTTTCTTAACGGGGAGAGGGTTAACGTTGCTAGGATAAGGGTTAGGATTTAGGCTCGGGTAGAAAGTGGAGTTTTTTTTAGCCGGCTTAGGTTCGCCGGCCACCGCTTGGTGGCGGCCGACACGTCCTGGGAGCGGCCGAATTCTGGAAAACGGGGTGGAGTTAGTCATCGGAATCTGGGTTCATGTTGAACCCAAATGAACTTGTTGAACAAGTTCAGAGCGTTTCTGGAGGGGTGAGTTGTTATAATAAGGAAATATGGCTGAAAAGGGTTAAACGTTCAGATAAATGGTTATTTATAATGTTATAATTTTAAAAATGGTATAATACCACTTTTAGTCCTTCCGCCCTAAAATATTTATGTCGAAAGGGCTTCCGCATAGTCCAATTACACGATTGATCCCTCCGCGAGGGATAATTACCCTAGGGAGCCATTCCGCCTTTTTAAACTACCCCCGGGGTCCCTCTTATTTTCTCAAAAATTTTAATTACGTCCCTGTCATTCCTTTTAATTTTGCCTTGGTATATTATTTTTTATAATCTGATCCTTTTTCAGTTTTTAAATCAAGTATTTTTTATTTTTTTATTATTTTATTTATTTAAATTATGCTTATTTCAGTTTAATATTCGCAATTTTTTTAACGTTATTTTGCTAAGTTGTGATGACAATTTTAGGGATAAAATTAGTTTCAACGGAATGCATGTTTAATATGTACGTAGATTTAACATAAATCGGAAGTATGACGTATAATTTTATGTTTAACATGCACTTGATGGTAAATTAAAAATTGGTAGAATGTCATGAATAGTTCTTAACTTAATACGTTTTAGAATAAAAGTCGGAATTCATAGGAAAATAAACAAATAAATAAATAATAAATAAAGCATAAATAAATACAAATATGAATGTTTTAATATATAATATATTTTTATATATGGTAAATTTTTAGATATGTACACATATAAATATAAATGTATATATGTACATATAATAAATACTTTTGATGTATAACAATTTTAAAGAATAAGATGAAATTTTGTAAAATATGGTATATATATAGTACCCATAATTTTGAATGTAGGAAGCGTAATTTTGAAAAGCATACTAACATTTTGGTACGTATATAAAACATTTTGGTACCCATAATTTTAAATGTAGGAAGCGTAATTTTGAAAAGCAGTGTATAATAATAAAATGAAATAAATATACATATATATTGTTTATGATATGTCTTTAAAATAAATAAAAGATTTTAGCAAAAATGAATAATAGTAATTCTTTTCTTATATAACTTTAACACATAATTTACTTTAATATATACTTTTGAATAATAGTTTTATATATATATATATGTGTCATAACTTTAATTCATAATTTATTTCAATATTTTTTAAAACAATTTTTTATATACTATATTATTTTAATATAATGTATCTTAAATCTTTTGGGCTTCCATTACTATATAACAATCTGGGCCTTGTTTTTTTTATTTCAATAGTTTGAGCCTATGGTTTGGGCTTAGATTGTAGAACTTAGTTCTTTTTAGGTTTAGATTAGGAATAGTCAAATTAATTCGAACAAATCGTGTGCCCGACTTATTGGGGCACGATTCTAGAATTAAAATTAGCCCTAGATTTTTTAAGCCTTAGTTAAATAAAAGTTAGAATTAATTTAGTGAATTTAAGTTTATTCTTGGCTTACTGGAGTAAATGTTAAATTTATTAAATTAATTGTACTTTTCTTAATCACTTCACGGGAAAAATCAATCTTAAATTTAACTTAGCATTAAATTACAACTTAGTCATCTTAAATTGGGTATTCTTAATATTTTAAGGCTAAATACGTAATTGAGCTATATACATGTCAAATTGGGCCTTTCTTTTTAAATGTTTACTTTTATGCCCTTAATTGTTATACTTTAATTAACATACATATAATCTTTAATCTTAATTGCACATTTAATCAATCTAAGTTACAAAAGGCGAGGTATTTATTAATTCAAATATTTGTGTCGTAACAGACTGAGCTTAAAGGATGTTGACCAAATATTCAGATTAATTCTTATCGTCCCTAGGTAAATGGATTAAAATTAATAAAATCATCACACCAATTTCTGGGCGTGATGGGAGTGCTAATCCTTCCCCACACGTAACCAACTCCCGGACCCTTTCGCAACGAATTTCTGGTTTTATGGTGTCCGGCCTACCTTACCCAAGTGGCCGGTGGTGACTCCAAATTTTCGTTATTTTGGAAAATTTAAAGTTTTCAAAAGAAATTCCCCATTTTCCTAAAGGATTTTCATTAACAATTCAAGGGATAATTAGTAGACGACTTATTTTCTCAACAAACGCCCTTAGTAAGGTGAAATTTCTTTTTCTCAAAAAAGGATGAGGAAAAAGGTTACTACAGCTTGGCGACTCCGCTGGGGACTGTTTTTTTAAAAGAGAGTTAGGCCAAAGAAAAATGGTTATTCTGAAATAATGAAAATTGTTGAGATTTTAATTGACTTTAACTAGGATAATTCTTCCTTAAAATGTGATCGAGATTGCACGAGCTTTGATAATTGGTGGTCCTCGAATTAACTCTTCATTTAATTTCTAAGTAGTCATCAACATGTGTTGCATCATATCATTAAGCTCTATACTCGATCTCCTTCCCTTAAGTGGGAGTAAAACGCCACATACCACGTGAGTAGCCCTCCAAGGGTCAGTAATTCACTTATGGAATCCATGCTTTTTGACATGTGAGCAGCCATCCACGTCATCAGGTCATGCTTTCCCTCGAATCAAAACCAATCCACAAGCCTGTAATGGGCCAGAATTGGGTTATAGCCCAAATAGCCTATTTAGGTGTAACGGGCAGACCAGACGGCCCTAGATCTGTCGGACCACGTAGGCAACAAAGGTCGTAGAAACTATTTAGGTAATCTTAATTAACAAGATAAAACATGTGTATGTTTTGGATGATATGTATGGTGTTTGAAAATGCATGGTTATAGCCCAAATAGCCTATGTTCTTTGGTTTTATATAAATACGGCCTACGTGTCGTGTCTTTCTTTCTTCTATTGTAATTCTCTTCTCATCTTATTCCCCGTATGTAAAATGAGTTTCTGAAAAATTGTAATATTTACAGAGAAAGCATGGACTAAAAGAGCAGACTAATGGGCCGATCAAAAGTGGATTAATTGCTTGAGAAGCAAGTTTTATCTTTAGTAATTTTGGTTCTCCCATTGGCTTGGGATGGGCCAGCTTAGTTTTAAGGGCTATAACCATTGCATTTATATTTACTACTTTACATGTATGTGATACAATGTATGTTTTTTTAGCGTGATGGTAATTGATTAGATCATAATAGAATATTGAGATTAATATAACAAAAAACCCTCCATATTTAATTAAAATTAGTCATCCAATATTAGCCCTCGTTAAAACCTCGATCGATACTATGTAGATTTTGCCAAAGCAAAATACTTAGATCTATCCTGGTTAAACGTGAAGAATAAGCAAGTGATATTCAGTGGTAGTAATATTGGTTAAACTAGGTTGTTTTAATAAGATTAGAAACCTAAAGACTAATGATTGTTCAAGAACTTTGGTGATTGAAAAAAAATACGAAAGTGCATGTCTATGATTGGTTCTTTGAAAGACTTGGTATTTAAGCGTGCTCAATACACCACCTCTCTTACATAAATTACCTACCTGGTGCACTGTTCATTATTGTTCTTTCTATTAGACCATATGAACTTTGTTTTGGACAAATAGTTGTTCATCAAATATAGGAATTACATGAGATGTAATTAGCAAATGTTGCTTACCTAAATAATTGAATTCTAGGAGTAAAGCCAAAGCTGACCTAGAATAAAATGAAATATGGATACTTACCCACTAGAAATACTTTTAGCAAGTTTTTTCGATTTTGAGGGTTTTTAATAGTGTGAATTTTATTACTTTATAAACATGATAAATAAGTACTTATAAAACATATTTTATCGTTGTAGATTTATGGCAAACACATTAATTTTGTGATCCGTCCTTAAGAAGGACAAATTAAATGGCTTGAACTTCATTGACTGGTTCTGCAATTTGAAGATTGTCCTTAAACAAGAACGTAAACTAACAGTCATCGAAGAACCTGTCCCTAAAAAGCCAGGAGATGATGCCTCTAAAGATGAATTGGAA
Organism: Hibiscus mutabilis; assembly: GCA_019671005.1. Taxonomy (NCBI): domain Eukaryota; kingdom Viridiplantae; phylum Streptophyta; class Magnoliopsida; order Malvales; family Malvaceae; genus Hibiscus; species Hibiscus mutabilis. The sequence continues at coordinate 44,931,667 of CM033725.1, forward strand.
GCCTTTGAAAAATACTCAAGTGACATGGTAGATGTCGGTTGTTTGATGCTTGCGACCATGACCCCTGAGCTTCAAAAGAAACATGAGGACATGGTTCCCTATGATATGGTTAAAAATCTCAAGGAATTATATGAGGGGCAAGCTCGTCAAGAGAGGTATGAGACCTCTAAGGCTCTGTTTCATTGCAAGATGGTTGAAGGAACTCCAGTGGGTACTCATGTTCTCAAAATGATATGGTATATTCAGACCCTGGAAAAGTTGGGCTTCGCTCTAAGTGTTGAATTGGCTACTGATGTTATCCTGCAATTGTTGCCGGATAGTTTTAACCAGTTTGTTCTTAATTTCAATATGAATGAAATTAATAAATCGTTGCCCCAGTTGCTTGGTCTATTAAGAACAACAGAGAACAACATGAAAAAGGTTTGTTGCAAACCTATTCGGATGGTCCAAAAAGATAACATAAAAGGAAAGCCCAACACCAAGGCAAAGCCAAAGCCCAACAAAGGAAAGACTGCATTGAAACCCAATGGAGGAGTTGCAAAAGAAAGAAAGTGTTTCCATTGCAACAATGTTGGACATTGGAAGAGAAACTGCCCTGTCTATCTTGAGGACATCAAGAAGGCAAGAGAAAATGGACAGCCTGGATCAGGTATTAATGTTATTGATATTAATATATCAACATCTACTTCTTGGGTATTAGATACCGGTTGTGGTTCTTCTGTACAGGGATTAAAGAGGAGTAGAAAATTGGTAAAAGGATATGTGGACCTATGAGTTGAAAATGGAGCAAGAGTTGCTGCATTAGCCATAGTAACATATAATTTGTCATTAGCTAGTGGACTTGTTTTAGATTTAGAGGATTGTTATTTCGTACCTAGTTTGACTAAAAACATTATTTCAATTTCTTGTTTGGACAATATTGGTTTTGAGATTATTATTAAGAATAATAGTTATTATTTTTCCCTCAATAATGTTTTTTATGGTACGGCTCAATTAATCAATGGACTCTATATCTTAGATCAAGACAATTCCATATATAACATAAATACGAAAAGATCAAAAACAAATGACTCTAATCAAACTTATATCTGGCATTGTCGTTTGGGTCATATAAGTGAGAAGCGCATATCAAAACTTCATAAAGTTGGATTTTTGGATTCTTTTGTTTTTGAACAATTATATATTTGTGAACCTTGCTTAATGGGGGAAATGACCAAATTACCATTTGACGGTAAAAACGAACGAGCAAGTGATTTATTAGGTCTACTGCATAGTGATGTATGTGGACCGATGAATACACAAGCCAGATGAGGGTTTCAATACTTCATTACTTTCACTGACGACTTTAGTAGATATAGGTACATTTACCTAGTGCATCATAAATCTGAAGCCCTTGAAAAGTTCAAGGAATTTAATAATAGAGTACAAAACCAATTAGGAAAGAGTATCAAAGCTCTTTGATCAGATCGATGAGGAAAATACTTAAGCCTAGAGTTTGATGAACTTCTTAAAGAATGTGGGATTGTCTCACAACTTACACCTCCAGGTACTCCACAACATAATGGAGCCCCTGAAAGGAGAAATTGAACATTGTTAGACATGGTTCGGTCAATGATGAGTCATGCTGATCTTCCAACTTCTTTTTAGGGACATGCTCTAGAAACAACTGCTTTCACACTAAATCTGTTCCATCTAAATCGGTTCAAAAGACACCATATGAATTGTGGACTGGGAAACATCATAGTATATCTTTTATGAAAATTTGGGGATACGAAGTTTATGTTAAACATTAGATGTCTACAAAACTTGAACCTAAATCTCATAAGTGTAATTTTGTAGGGTATCCTACAGAAACAAAATGATGCTATTTCTTCAATCCATCTGAGAACAAAGTGTTTGTTGCTCGAACGAGAATTTATTTTTAGAAAAGGAAGTGGGAGAAATATTAAACTTGAGGAAATTCAAGATCAACCACAGATCACTGAACCAGAGATTGAACAACAACAAGTTTCACAAACAGTTGAGGAACATCCAATCATTCTTGAAACACAACCACTGCGAAGGTCTATGAGAGAACGCAATGCGCCTGAGAGATATGGATTTCTTGTCACATTGCATGGAGATGTTCTTCTCATGGACCAAGATGAGCCTAGGACTTATCGGGAAGCAGTAGAGAGCCCAGACTCTGAGAAATGGCTAGAAGCCATGAAATCTGAGATGGATTCCATGTCAGAAAACCAAGTATGGACTTTGCTTGACCCACCCAAAGGAATTAAGCCCATAGGGTGCAAATGGGTTTTCAAAAAAACCCGACATGGATGACAATATACAAACATACAAAGGGCGATTGGTCGCTAAGGGATTTCGTCAAATTCATGGTATAGACTATGATGAAACCTTTTCCCCTATTGCTATGTTTAAATCTATTCGGATATTGCTTGCAATAGCTGCATATTATGATTATGAAATCTTGCAAATGGATGTCAAAATCGCTTTCCTTAATGGAAAATTAGATGAGGATGTGTACATGACACAACCTGAGGGTTTTGTCGATCCAAAAGATGCCCTAAAAGTATGCAAGCTACAAAGATCCATTTATGGGTTGAAGCAAGCTTCTCGAAGTTGGAATCTTCATTTTAATGAGGCAATCAAAGAGTTTGGTTTCATTAAAATTGAAAATGAGCCATGTGTTTTCAAGAAAACTAGTGGGAGCACTGTTACATTCTTGGTATTGTATGTGGATGACATACTAATAATAGGAAATGACATACCTACCTTACAGTCTGTAAAGACTTGGTTAGGAAAATGTTTTTCTATGAAAGACTTGGGTGAAGCAACCTACATATTAGGAGTCAAGATCTATAGAGATAGATCAAGACGACTTCTAGGACTAAGTCAAAATATATGCATAGATAAAGTACTGAAAAGATTCGGTATGGAAGAATCTAAAAGAGGATTCTTACCTATGAGACATGGTATTTCGCTCTCGAAGGAACTGTGTCATTCAACACCTCAAGAGAGAGAGCGCATGAGCAAGATTCCATATGCTTTGGCCACTGGATCTATCATGTATGCCATGCTATGTACACGTCCGGATGTATCATATGCACTAAGTATGATAAGTCGATACCAAGTAGATCCCAGGGAAGGTCATTGGGTTGCAGTCAAAAACATCCTTAAGTACTTAAGAAGAACTAAGGATACATTTCTTATGTATGGAGGTGAGGGAGAGCTAAGTATAAAAGGTTATACTAACGCAAGCTTCCAAACTGATAAGGATGATTCTCGATCGCAATCAGGTTTTGTGTTTTCCCTTAATGGAGGTTTTGTAAGCTAGAAAAGTTCAAAGCAAGATACAGTAGCAGATTCTACAACAGAAGCTGAGTATATTGCAGCAAGCGATGCTGCAAAAGATGTTGTTTGGATCAAAAAGTTCATATTTGAACTAGGGGTCGTGCCTAGCATATCAAATGTCATAGATCTACATTGTGACAACAACGGAGCCATCGCACAAGCAAAAGAACCTAGATCTCACCAGCGATCCAAACACATACTTAGGCGTTACCATCTCATTCGTGAAATCATTGATCGAGGAGATGTAGAAATATGCAGAGTACCAACAGATGACAATATCACTGATCCACTAACAAAGCCTCTGACACAGCAGAAGCATGAACGTCACACTAAGTCTCTTGGTATTAGATACATGAGTGATTGGTCTTAGTGCTAGTGGGAAATTGTTGGAGTATGCCCAAAGACCAATCATGAGATGGTTGTATAAGACATACTTATTTTATCTTGTTTATTAAAATAAAGCCATTATTATTATTTCAGTCTTATTCTGTGTATCTACAAATAAACTGAATTATAATAAAGTCCTTACAATAATATAGTTATTCTTGAATGTCCTTAGTCAAAAATTATTGTGGGCTTGGACAACAATAATGTATTAAGACTAATATGTAGTTGATTGATGACAAAGTGTTGTCATTGACATGAAGATGTCAAAATCAATACATAAGTATGTGTTAGGGAACAACATACTGGACTGACCCACTATGAGCATGTTTCTTGGATTATTATGTGACAGTCACAACATTGCTTATGGTGATAACTACATGTATGATCCTCAGACCTGAGATCATCGTTATTTCAACATCGTGAGTGACATATTTTGATGCGGTCAAACGTGTGTCGTAACTGACTACACTATAAAGACTGATATTGGATATGTCATAATCCATGTAGCGAAATATGGTTGATCAAGATAGGATTTGTCCCTCCTACATAATAGGAGTAATATCATAGGCCACTTGATTGAGTGAGACTAGAAAATGCATGGTCATGCTCGAATAAATTGATATGGGATATCATAATTATTCGTTTATAATAGTCTACTCAAGATATCAAGAAACATTAGATGGACTATACAAGTGTGACTAATCCATGACTTGTGTTTGGTCTAGATATGAGGACAAAAGGATGAAATACATAAAAGAAGTTAATAACTGAAAAAAGGCTAAATCGAACCACGATTTCATGTAACTTAGGTAGCAATGATGTATTGCTAGATGCCACTCGTTGCTTGTAATATTAGAATTGTTCTGGATATTACTGCTAACGTTACATGAACCTACAAGGGTCACACCCTATGATTGAAACGAACAAATATCGATTAGATAGAATGTGTACAAACTTGTTGTACACGTAATTAGTGAGAAACCAAAATTGTTATAATTATTGTAATTATGGATAATTTTGTTTATATATTTATATATGTTAATAGTTGATAAGTTATTGTTGTTATCAAATATTATTAAAGTATATATATAGCTCTAAAATAAACCTAATTAAAGTAGAATCAGATTCTACATTTTTAATTATATTCGGTTAAATATATTGTATATTTAAGAATACGAATTTAGTTAGAATTAGGCTTTTAAATACTATATAAAGGAATAAGGTCTAGCAGCCATTGATTCCGATTTTCAAAAAAAACTCTCTAATAGTTAGAGAAGAGAAAATATTGTTCGTATCATTCGGGTGGACTGCGTAGAGGTCGGAACACTATTGTGATGACTCAGATTCGATTTGGTTATTCTGAATTCCCTATGGATTTTTAGATTCCAGATTTATTAAGGTAATGTATCATCCTTCATCACCCCAAATTCGTCCCTTGTACATGGATCGCTGATGGATTACGCCGGATAATTTTTTTTGCTGCTCCATGTGGTGTACCGGCGTTTCCCAACAAGCAAGACACTAACTTAAATATAAAAATGACAGAAAACGTCAAAATAGCCCACAAGTACGGTACTCGATCACAAACAAAAGTAATGGAAGACAGAGCAGCAGCCTTGGAAGTTAACCACAATAGCACCCAGGATCGATTAGATACGTCAGAAACTAACTTGAAGCAAGAAATAGAGCTAGTACACCGAAAGACAGTCAGCTCGATTGCGGCTATGCTAGGGTTCAAGAACCCAGATGCAGCAGAAACTGGTGAGGAAACCAATGCTCTACCCCGATTCTAGGGAATGACTTTCATCCATCCTGGAATGTGAAAGGAAGCTTCTACAAAAAAGGTTAAGTTACCTCCCCACTTTGCTGAGTCCTTCATCCGGAACGAGTTAAAGGCCAATATTGATGGAGCTCATAGCTATGAGGTGCCCGACCTCGATGATATTGCTGATAAGGCTAAAGTCGAAAAGAAGTGGGAGGATTGATATGAGAAGCTTGAAGGAATGATCAAATCCTTTCAAGAGGGAAGCATTCATGGAGGAGTGGATGCTAGGGACCTAAGTTCAGTGACAGATTTGGTGGTACCCCCAAAATTCAAGGTCCTTAATTTTGAGAAGTACAATGGAACCACATGACCATCAGCACCTCTAACTATGTACTATAAGAAGATGTTAATATACCTAGACAATAAGAAGCTACTTATTCATTTCTTCCAGATAGTTTAGTAGCTCAGCTACACATTGGTATACGCAGTTAAGTCGGGCCAGTATTCGATCGTGGAATGATCTATCAAGAGCCTTTAATAAGCAATACAAACACATCACTGACATGGTTCCTACCAGACTGGTCATGCAAGGGATGGAACAAAAGCATCATAAAATTTTCCATCAATAAGCGCAAAGGTAGAGGGATGTAGCTACTCAGGTTCAGCCGCCATTGCTTGAAAATGAAATTACTCCAATATTTGTAAAAACACTAAAAGATTCATTTTATGATCGTATGATAAATCAAGCAACCAAGAGCTTCGCAAACATGTTAATGAATGGTGAGTTGATCTTGGCAATTGTCAAGAGTGGAAAATTGGACGGAGGAGAAGCAAAGAAACCTTACAAGAAGAGAGAGAGCGAGGTCAATATGACCAATGTCTATAACCCTAATTATTCAAAAGGGGTAGTTTTCAATAAGCCCAATGCTTCAACTCCAGCCCATGTTGCAACAAGTTCACCGAAGGAAGAACGAAGATATCAAGAGAAAACAAAGCCATACTCTCATCCCAATGGCGTATGTAGAATTATTCGTTGAACTGGTCAAGTTTCAGATGGCACTGCCACGCCATGTTCTTTCTTTCCCACCACCGTATCATGTTTGGTACGATGAAAAGGCACAATGCGAATACCATACAAGTATTAGGGGGCACACTATTGAGAATTGTACTGCTATTAAAATAGTGATAGATGATCTGAGAAAATCAGGCATATTATCATTTCATACATCTGGAGAAGAAATGAACCCTCTGCCTAATCACCATAAGGTAAGAGTGAATGCCATCATTAAAGAAGAAAACAAGAGGGTCAAGGGTTATGTTGCTGAAATTAGGGCATTAGTAAAATGGGTGTGGACCCAAATGGTTACAGTTGGGATGTTAGAAAGAGAGGCCCAAGAGATGACAATTGAAAATATGTTATATTGCGAGTACCATAAAGCAGGAGGACATGAAATTAAATGTTGCTCAGAATTTAAACACCAGGTTCAAGCTAAGATGGATAGTAAAGAGCTTGAGTTTTTTGAGAGAGTAAACGAGAAGCACATGATGGATGTATGTGTAGTAGAAGAGACAAACCCAATGAAAGATTATATTGGGATAAAGCCTTTGGTCATCAAGACCAAGGAAAGAGTAAATGAACCTACAAAGGGTGGATCCCGCGACTAGTAATTAAGGCACCAGCTCCATTTCTATACAAGGATAGCAAGCAGATCCCTTGGAACTATGCATGTTCACTGACAACTCGGGGAAAATCATCTGTGGTGGATAAGACGAAGGAAGAACCAGTGAATAAAGTAAGCCGCTTCACAAGGAGTAGAAGATTGTATTCCCCGCTGATGGTAGAAGACAGAGATGCAGCACAGAGAAAAACTGTTGTTGAAGAACCAGAGAATAAAGACGAAAGAGATTTCTTTAAAGAGAAACCACCAGAGTATCATGAGCCTGTCAAGGAGTCAGAGGCTTAAGAATTCCTAAAGATACTCAAAAATAGTGAGTACAGTGTGGTGGAGCAGCTCCACAAGCTCCCAGCCTGAATCTCTATGGTGTCTCTGCTACTGAGTTCTGAGGGTCACTGTGAAGCCTTGCTGAAGATTCTGAATCGAACATCCGTGCCAAAAGAGATTTAGACTGAGAAGATGGATATGATGGTCAGAAATATTACTGTGAATAATTTTATTTCTTTCAATGATGAGGAGATACCATAAGGAGGGAGAGGATCATACAAAGCTTTACATATTTCCACAAGATGCAAAGGGTATATGTTACCAGGTGTCCTAATCGATAATGGGTCAGCCCTAAATGTTCTCCTATTGGCAACATTAAATAAGCTACCAATAGACATCTCGCATATGAGGGCTTATCAGAACACTATGAGAGCATTCGATGGGACACAGAGGGAGATGTTAGGAAGAATTGAAGTACCTTTGCAAATTGGACCATCAACTTTCGAGGTGGAGTTTGTGGTCATGGACATAAAACCTAATTATAGCTATTTACTTGGGCATCTAGGGATCCATACAGCAAGAGTGGTTCCCTCCACTTTACATCAGAAGTTAAAATTTGTGATTGATGGACAGCTAGTAACGGTATGTGTAGAGGAGGAAATTATTGCATCAGTAGCCACTGGTGCACCCTACATCGAATTCGATGAGGGTGCACTCGAGTGTCACTTTAGGACATTATAGCTAGTCAATGCAACCTTTGTCACTGATGGAAGCAAAGTACCAGAACTCGAATTATCCAACTTTGCGAAAATGTAGGTGAAGCAAACACTCGGAAAAAGAGCTGAAGCTGGAAAAAAATTTGGGAAGAGGCATCAAGAGAGGTTGTATCCCATAGTTATCCCTGCGAAGAATAACCGATTTGGGTTAGGCTTCAAACCTAACCATTGGCAAAGAAGAGCAGAGATCAGAAAACACCAAGAAAGAAGAAGGACAAGATTGAAAGGGGAAGAAATTGAGTGGGAGCCAATGACATTCCTACCCCTAAGTTATAATTTTAGTTCCGGAGGTTTTCTGGACTCGAATGCCCAAGTTAATGAGGAAGAGAAATGAAGGAATGACATGTGTGAAGCATTTGAAAAGCTGAGCATCAACGCTATAACAGAAGAGAAATGAGAGAACAAATACGTGTCCATGATTCGCCCCTGCTCTGAACTTGACAACTAGACTACTGAAGAAATTCCTATAGTCTTTAAGATAGTTTTAGAGTAATTCTCAGAACCCACCCTTTTTCCTTTGGACCCGAAGGCAATTAGGAATCTTATGTAAAGGGTCTATGTCCAAACTAATAATTTGAACTTCAATAAAGATGCACATTTTCCCTTTTAGCAAATCTTGTGTGGCAAACTCTTTCCATAAGTAAAACTCAAAGAAAAATAAAAACTAAAAAACAAATCATTCCAATCATTCCATTCATCTCTTTCCTTTGTATATATTCTATGCCTTTTTCTTTGTAGGTCTTCAGATATTAATGGCACAAACGACTCCGAGTCTAACCTTAAGGCTGATTTTGAACTACCTCTATGCTTAGAAGAAGTCAAGAATGTTGACGATGAAGAATAATATGGCTTGCCTAGTAATCTACTCATAATGGTAGAAGGAGAAGAAAAATAGATTCTACCCCATAAAGAAGAGCTAGAAATTTTGAACCTTGGCACCGAAGAAGAAAGGCGTGAGGTGAAGATTGGCCTACCATTGCAGTTAATACTCGACAAAGCCTGATTGAACTCTTAAAGAAATTCAAAGATATTTTTTCCTGGTCATATCAGGACATGCCTGGTCTTGACACTGACATCGTTGTACATCAGCTTCCTATAAAGGTGGGATACGAGCCTGTGTGAAATAGAAGCTTAAAAGGATGAAAGCTGAGATGATCCTAAAGATTAGAGATGAATTAAAGAAACAATTTGACGCATGGTTTCTCGAAGTAGCAAAATATCCAGAATGGTTGGCTAACATTGTCCCAATTCCTAAAAAAAATGGAAAAGTACGTATGTGCATTGACTACAGGGACCTCAATAGAGCAAGCCCCAAAGACAATTTCCCGTTGCCGCACATCGACACATTAGTGGACAACACAGCTGGACACTCTCTTTTCTCTTTCATGGATGGGTTTTTCGGATATAACCGATTAAAATGTGCCCAGAAGATATGGAAAAGACTACTTTCATATCACTTTGGGGAACTTTTTGTTACAAGGTAATGCCCTTTGGTCTAAAAAATGCAGGGGCAACTTACCAAAGATCCATGGTCTCTCTTTTCCATGACATGATGCATTGGGAGATAGAAGTATACGTGGATGATATGATCACCAAATCTTGATCTGAAGAAGAGCGTCTGGTGAACTTGGGAAAAACTATTTCAAAGACTGAGGAAATACCAGCTTAAGCTCAACCTGAACAAGTGTATATTTGGGGTTACATCAGGAAAATTATTAGGCTTTGTGGTGAGCAAGAGAGGAATTGAAATTGATCCAGACAAGATTAAGGCCATACAAGAGCTCACACCACCTTAAACACAAAATGAGGTTTAGGGTTTCCTAGGGAGGTTAAATTACATCGCTCGTTTTATCTCCCAGTTAACTGATAAATGCGATCAAATGTTCATGCTACTTAAGAAGAATAACCCGGGCACATGGAATGAAAAATGTTAGGCAGCCTTAGAGAGGATCAAAGAGCAGTTAACTAATCCCCATGTGATAGTACCACCAGTTTCCGAGAAACCATTAATTTTATACTTGACGGTGTATGAAAACTCTATGGGTTACGTGCTGGGGCAAGATGATGAAACCAAAAGAAGAGAGGGCAGTATATTACCTAAGTAAGAAGTTCACCGATTACGAGACTAGATACTCCTCAATTGAAAAACTGTGTTGTGCTTTAGTATAGGGAGCTAAAAGGCTTAGGCAATATATGTTATATCATACAACATGGTTAATTTCGAAATTAGATCCATTAAAGTTCATGATGAAAGCTCCGGCCCTGTCTGGAAGATTAGCACGTTGGCAAATGCTACTGTCAGAATTTGATATCTAATATGTAAGCCAGAAAACAGTAAAAGGGAGTGTTATAGCTGACTTTTTGGCAAGCTGCGCCTGTGATGACTATGAAGAATTAAACTTTAATTTTCCCGATGAAGAGTTGGTGTGTATTTCAGAAGATGTTGAGGCTCCAAAGAAATCATGGATCTTGAACTTCGATGGTGCTGTAAATGCTTTAGGACGTGGTATTGGGGCAGTTTTGATCTCACCAGAAGGGAATTACTACCCATTCACCAGTCATTTGAAGTTCTTCTGCACCAATAATATGGCAGAATATGAGGCATGCATATTAAGGCTAAGGGATACCATCAAAAGAAAGGTATGCAATCTGAAAGTTTTTCGAGACTCAGTATTCGTTATCTATCAGATACGAGGCGAATGGGAGATAAAAGATACAAAGTTGATAGAATATCACAAGTTGGTCCTTGACTTAACCAAAGAATTCGATGAGATCACCTTTAAGTATCTCCCCAGAGAGGATTACCAGATGGTTGATGCCTTAGCCACCATGTTTAAATTAAGTGAAGGTTCTAGGATGATGCCCATCAAACTGCAAATGTTAGACTCCCCAGCTCATTGTTATGACGTGGAAGAAGAAGCAGATGGCCAACCATGGTTCCACGATATTCTGCAGTATGTAAAATCTAGAGAATACCCTCACTAGGTAACAAAGAACAAGAAGAAAATGATCAAGAAATTGGCATCAGGGTACGTTCTTGATGGGGAAATTTTGTACAAGAGAAGTCGAGATCACGTGCTTTTGAGATGTGTGGATGCAAAAGAAGATCATCTAATCCTAGAAGAGGTTCATGAGAGAGTTTGTGGAACTCACCCTAGCGGCTTCACCATGGCCAGAAGAATCATGCGCTTTAGATATTATTAGTTGACTATAGAAGGAAATTGTATCAATTATTCTCGCAAATGCCACAAGTGCCAAATTTATGCTGATAAAGTTCTTATACCTCCTCAACCACTCCATCTTATGTCAGCTCTTTTTCCATTTTCCATGTGGGGCATCGATGTCATCGATCAGATTCATCCAAAAGCATCAAATGGACATCAATTTATTTTGGTAGCCATCGACTATTTCATGAAGTGGGTTGAAGCAGCCTCATATGCAAATGTCACTAGGTCTACGGTTTGCAAATTCTTAAAAAAGGAAATCATTTGTCGTTATGGCCTACCTGAAAGTATCATTACCGATTATGCCTCAAATATGAATAATAAGATGATAATAGGAGTCTGTGGGCAGTTCAACGTCAAACATCATAATTCAGTAATATATTGCCTAAAGATGAATGGGGCAGTGGAGGTTGCAAATAAGAATATTAAGAAGATAGTTGCAAAAATGGTTGACACATACGAGGATTAGCATGAGAAGCTATTGTTTACCTTATATGCATACCAAACTGCGGTGCAGACGTCTTCCCGGGCAACACCATTTTCGTTGGTGTATGGAGTAGAAGCAGTATTGCCAATTGAGGTAGAGATTCTGTCACTTCGTGTCTTAATAGAGGTAAAATTAGAAGAGGCATAATGGATCCAAGCAAGATATGACCAGCTAAATCTAATCGATGAAAAGAGGTTGAAGGCATTGTGTCATGGGAAGATGTACCAAAGAATGATGATAAGGGCACATGAGAAGAAAGTTCGCCCGAGAGAATTCCAAGAAGGTGATTGATGTTAAAGAAGAAATTACCAATCCAAAGTGATTCCTAAGGAAAATGGGCACTAAACTAGGAGGGACCTTACATTGTAACAAAGGTTTTCTCAAGAGGAGCGTTAATTTTGGCTGAAATGGATGAAGATAAACTTCAGAGCCCGATAAACTCAGATTCAGTCAAAAATTATTATGTCTGAAGAAGAAAAAAAAGAAAAAAAGAAAATGAGGGTTCAAAATGAAAACTCGTAAAGGGCATTTTGAAACCAAATGAGGACTTGAGTTGAAAACCCATAAAGTGCGGCTCAGGTAGTTGATATGACAGACAATTCTCTTGAGGACATGACATAGATGAGTTATATATCTTATCACATCATCACCATTTTCGAAGTCTGCTCGGCATGGGAAGCATTCAGGACATCTCACAGCGTTTTGACAGAAGGAGTTTTGGTCATTGATATCTGAATACTTGTGATTTCCTCTTTGTTTGCCACAGTATTGATAAAATTATGTTTCTTTAAGCTTTCTTCTTTTTGCTATAAATTTTTGTTTCTTAAAGCTTTCTTTACTTTGGTTAAACCTTTTTCCTTTTCACATAAGCATCTTGCATTGAAATGAGGATTAAAAAGTTTGACATTAACATCTATATCGGGTATCCTATTCAGAAACACTGAAGGTCTTATAATGGTGGAAAGTACTTACCCAAATCAACACATCACCAACCTAGAGATGGCCGAAGTTAGGGCTTATCTGCATACAGTTTCTCTTACGAGGGATTTGGGTTTCCTCTGTTTAATTATAGAGGGGTGCACAAGTAGTCATCAATAAGCTGAAAAAACCTAAGTCATCAATGGATCGATCTTTTATTGGTGTTTTGGTCAGAGATATTCACAATTTGAGTAAGGAATTTTCTCACATTTCCTTCAATTTTGTGAATCGTCGCCTAAATCATACAGCCCATAGTCTTGCTAAAACTGGTCGTGATTATCCCTCTCACATGTGTTGTCACTGAATTTTCACTTATGTTATATTGTTATTGTTTTCATACTTAGTATAATTGTTATATGTTAGTGTTGCATTGTTATTAGTATTATTGTTATGTGTTAGTATTATATAATATTGATGTGGTAGTTAGTATTATCATAGCTATATACATTTTTTGTTAGTGTTTTAATTAATAGATATTGAAATAGTTAGTATAAAATCCAATATATAAAAAATGCAGCATATTTATAATTTAAAAGTCCATTATAAAATATATATTACATGCCTAATAAAGGCCCGGCCCAGTCCAAACTAAGCTAAACCCTAATGCTCTTTCTTTGTGATTATACGCAGCTGAAGGATAACCGTTGGATTAGGGGAGTGATCCAATGGCGCAGATCACGCCATCTGGAGAAGGGATAGCGTCGCATCTCCCGACAGTTAGATCTGGACGAGATCTAACGGCCCAGATCGCTCCAGAGTAGGGCACGCAGATCACCACTCGTGCGTGGCAGCCACACGTGCGACGTTTCAACTTCGACCAGTCATTTCATCTTCTCCAGCGAGCACCCGAGCTGATTCCGTCACCATTCACCCCTTGTCGGTGTCTCCCTCGATGATCACAGATACCAGAAACATGCAAAAGGAAGCAAACAGGGATTAAATTCCAAGATAAAAGCAAAGTCAAAACATATAATCCCTAAATTGAAGCCATGGCTTTAATTCGGCTCAATTCGAATCAAATCAAAGACAATCCAGGGGAAGAAATTAGGGATTTATGCTTGAAAATCAAGCATTTTTGTACCTATATAAAACCATTGTAATCCATGTAACAGAACACAAGAATCACACAGAACAATCATCGTACACAATTTAGATAGCAAATAGCATTCGAATTTCAAAGTGTAGCAAGCAAGCAGGTGTATTCGGCATTTCCCAAAGAAATAAAGCAAGTTCTTATTTTTGGTAACTTTCTTTTATATATTCTTTGTTTTAAATAAAGAAAAGGGATAAGTTTTTACCGTTGTTTTGCAAAGCGCCACTGTAGATTTGGCTTCGATGTAACTTTCGTGAAAAAAAAAATATGATTTGGGGCCGCCAAAATCTGGGGAAAAAGGAATTTTTTAGAATTTTTTGCCGCCGGTAACAGCGGCCGGTGCTGGTGGAAGGCGGCTGGCACGACAGATGTTCATCGTGTTCTTCAATTCATAAAGAACACGAAGAACATATTCAGAGAATTTTGAAGGGAGCTGGTTTAATCCGTTTGGAAATGGGGGAGAAAAATGATTTTTGTTTCTGATATATAACTTATATACAAACCCGCTTGACTGATCCATACCCGCCTCTGACCCGCGCCTTTCTTTCTCAGACTTTCTATCGTAGTTCTTCAGTTTGCAAATTTCTTAATTTTGTCCTTTTTCTTCCAAATTGTTCACCAAACTTCTTTTTTCTTTCAAATTGTCCTTCATACTTTTTTATTTCCAAATTAGTCCCTAATTCAGACTTTCTTTTAAAAATAAAAGTTAATTATCCCATTCCTTTATTTAAAATTTAGTATTTATTTTTAGTTATTTAATTTGAATATTTTAGTTGCTTCTGTATATACATACGTTGTTTGTTAAAACCCTAGGAATAGGTTCCTCAGTAAGCCTAGATTAGAGACATCTTTGAAGTAAAATTTCCTTCATATTCTTAATAAAATAAACTTAATTTTACTTAAACTTAATAGCTAAAATGAATGTAGATATTTTAAGGATTAATTACTAATTAGGTTTTATTTAAAAAAAACTATAACACATTTAATTGTTTCTGTTGTTTTGTGAAATAAGTGAAAACTAATTAATGTGGTGTCTTACTAAACGGAAATGACGGGTTAGCGCCAGAAGTGTTGGCGGTGATTAGAGTTCATTTTTCGGGCGGTAAGGCTGTTAAAATAGATCTATATTCATAAAGCGAACAAATAAATCGAATTCTTGTCAAAACCCAACCAAAACTATAATACCCCAAAATTTACTAAATTGATTCAGGGTCATTTAGTACTAATATAATAGCTTAAAAGCTAACTTAGTGATTAAAATGATGAAAATGCGAAAGTTGGGTATTCTTAAAGTTTGGTTGAATTCCAAGGAAAATTGGAATGAGAATGGAAGTTTAAAAAGGTAGTGACCAAAATGTAAATTTTGAAAATTTTATGGCTAAAGTATAAACTTTGGAAAATTTTAGGGACTAAAGTTGTAATTTCCCAAAAGTTGAGGGTTTTATTTCATAAATAAATAGAACACCTAAGGGTGTGAATCGAATGCAGAATTATTGGTTCGATCTGATACTTCAATTATTGGGAAAATCGCAGTTAAAGTTTAAGTGGAATTCGTATACCTGGATCGAACTGGAAAATTTTGAAATTTTTCCATATGATAGAGAAAGGTTATAAAAGTCATTTCCAAGTGTAGGAAATAATTTTAGTTTGATTCAAGATGAATCCTACAGTTTATTTTTGAGTAAAGGATTATTTATCGGTATATTATATCGAATGGAAATTTTGGAGACTGGTCCAAAAGCTATGGAAAAGTCATAAAATGTTATTTTATGAATATTTTATTATGGTTGGTTGAATTCTAGCTAGATTTAGTTAGACTGTACTGGAATGGCAATTTGGAAACAAACTAGTAAATAAAGACTAGTTGGAGGGCAAATTGGTTATTTGGATCCGATGGCAATTTTGAAATATTTAAAAATTTATAAATGCAATTTTGGAAAGAGAAAATGGAAGATTAAATCTTGGCCCTTGATTGATGATAAAATCAATCTCAACCATTGGATAAAAAGGGCAAAATTATAATTTCACTATTAAATGAATTTAATATTCATTTAATAGATATATGTGTAAAGTAATGGTAAAAAGATAAACAAGATGTTCATCTTTTCCAGCAACAAACGTGAGGTCTAGGGAAAGAAAGAGAAAAAATTTTCCAAGCTCGATTCAAGCCCCGAAACTGAGTTTTCAGTTAAGTTCGAATTAAGGGAGGTTCGAGGTACAATGAAGGAAATGATCAAAGAGGACTTAGTGAGACATACTAATACATGGCCCAGGTGAGTGCAATGCATACATAACATTATACATGGATGTTTCATACATCACCGGCAGGACTTGCGATGAGTCTACCTGGTTTATATATTGTCATAATAATTATATCATTGATCATATATTTGACATATTTTAAATATGTCAAAGGTTGAAAATAAATAAATTGATCACTAGTTATTGATGATGGTATAATATAAATGTTATTTTGGTTATGAACTGTTAAATGTTGATATATATTGATATATGTTGCCATTGATGAGTAAATGATGAAATAAAGCCCAATGTATGATATAGAGGTTCAAAGGTATAGCTGGCTAGCCATAGAGTCATAAACAGTTGTATAAATATTCTAAACACTTCGGTGCAATATTCATAAATACTCATTGAGGGTATACTCATGCAAGGTTTGGGTATACGGAAACACTTAGGGTGTTAAGCACTACGGTGCAATTTTATTAATACTCAATGAGGGTATACTCATGCAAGGTTTGGGTATACGGAAGCACTTAGGGTGCTAAGCACTACGGTGCAAATAATATACATACAAAAGAAAGGTTGGGTATGGGGGGATGACTCGTGTACATAGAATCTCTTAAATTCGATACCTTGGGCTAAATAAATTGAAAAGAATTAAAAAGAAACATGAAGATAAGCTTGAAAGCTTGCAGATAGAAATGGAAAAAAGTATTGGTAAGCATTGAAAGCTTACGGATGGAAATGGCAACAGTATTGGTAAGATCTAATCTTATCACTTTAATATACATATTTTATTTATGTTAACAAGCATGTAATGGTAAAGTGATCATATGCATTGTTAATCATTAATATTGATATTATGACTATTGCACTTGAATTTGAATTATTGCCTCACTAAGTAAATACTTAGCGTGTAACTGTTTTACACGTAGGAAAGAAGAAATGGTTGGAGTAAGGAGCATATACGGACATCATCAATTAATAACAGGTACATCAGTATCAGTAAGATATCTTTTGATACTGTTTGATATTTACTAGTTGGTATGTATATTAAAAGGATATGTTTGCTCTGATAGAATTTGTATTTTATTTGGTATCTGGATGAATTTTAAATCAGGTAGTTTTTAGGCAGTTTTATTAATTATATCAAGACAAATTAAATTAATAAGTTGCTGCCAGAAAATAAACTCGATTTGAAGATAAAAATATTGTTTTTAAATTTCACGTGAATAACTAGATTTGTAAGTAAAAACGAAATACATTGTAATATTTTTAAAGAAACAAAATTTTATTGAATTACAAATGTATGGGGTTTTACGAATTTCTTGTGATACCTCTGACTCGTATTCAGTGATGGATACGGGAAATGGGTGTTACAAAAACTGCTCTTTTTTAGCAAATTTTATCGAATTACAAATGTAGGGGGTTTTATCGAATTACAAATTTGAAACCCTTTTTCTTCAAAACTGAGCCCTTCTACCCTTGAAACCTTAAAAATAGAAACGGAAAAAAGAACCCATTTAAAAAAAAAACAAGTAAAACCCTCAGCCCTTAACCTGAATCACTCTTTCTGGTCTCGAAGAGATCCACGGAGCTTATCATCGGAAGAGATAAAGGTGAAACGCTCTTAAAGGGGGCGACCGACGGTGAAGGTAAACGGACTCAAAGTCTAGTTTCTATATGCATACCTATGCTTCAATGATGCTAATGAAGAAAAGAGAGAAAGGTTACCTCTCAAAAGAGAGAAAGGTAAACGGACTCAAAGTCTGGGTTTTTTTTTTTTTTGCTTTCTATTTCACTAATTTCCCCAATGAATACAATAGCTTAGGGTTTTTGTATTTATATACCCTGAATATTACATGTTTTAGAAAAAATAGAAAAGCTTTTTGAAATTTCTTATTGGCTACTGTATTTTTTGGTTGGATTCATCTATTTTTCTGCTATGTTGGCTCTAAATTTTGTGTCCTTGATATACTGAAATCCCTATTGTTTGCAGTTGCAAATCTGACATTCGTTTGTTTCTTTACATACGATGGCTCTCATACGAGAAGGGGGACCAGCCTCAGCGTGGTGACTAACGTGGTGGAGCGATGGTGAGGTGGCGTCGAGCCACCAGTTTCCTTTGGTCGATGTGAAGGCCACGCTGGAGGATCAAACAGTGCGCGTGGAATTAGTGTTGGAAGATGCAGAGGCATGCACACGTGCGCGTATGGGAACCAGAGAGTTGCGTGTGAGCGCGTGTGGGAATTCAAGACGCCGGGTGCGTGGATCGCACGCACACATGAGGACAATCTGATGAAAGTTGGATTGGACGTCTTGAAAGTTGGTTGCGCAAAAGACATCAAGGATATTAGGGTTCTGATTGGTTTAGGGCCCTGGTGGCCTTAATCTATAAAAATGTTGGGCTTATTATAATTGTAAATGGACTGTTGACATATATATATATATATATATATAACTTGGGCTTTATTTAATTGGACTTTTATTTAATATTTCCGCTTTAGCTCAATCTAATAACAATAAAGACAAAGATAACTATTAGCAATGACAATTATATATAATAACACTAAGGTAACTTAACATTTAACATAATGATGATACTAAGAATAATAAGGTGGTAGTAATAGAAAAAGGCTGTACTAACAATATAATATATTCGTTTCTAATATATAGTAACAAAGCCGAACTTCAAAGTTAACACTTACTTGTAATACTAGTAATATTTAGGTTTTTCTTTTCTTTTATTTTTCAAATGGATAATAGTGTGAAAACAAATAACATAACAAATGAAAATAGTAATATTTTGGGTTTTGGACTTTAAACAATAGTGTTGAGTTGATCAAATGAGAGTGAATTGGCTATTTAAAATTTGAGAGAGCAAAAAGGAAATTGAAAAATGAAGGACAAAGGCAATTATAGTGGTTCAAGCTTGTAACAAGCTCTACATCCACTACTTTAGCTCCCACTAAGAATTTTCAACAAAATCCACTAGATTTTCTTCCCTTTTTCTAGGCTTAGGAGGTAACATTTACAATTGGTAAATCTTTCTACCCAAAGATTGACCCAAGAAGTCTCTCAATACAAAGAAGAATTTGGCAATCTAAATATATCTCTCACAAGATGGATATTGCCCAATTACGATCAAAACACACCCCAAACTCTAAATAAAGATTTACAATGAAGAACTCCAATGAGTTGGGTACAAAGATATGACATTATAAGGCACAAAGGTTTGGATTAATGCTTCCATGTTTCTTGATGGTTTAATAGTTGTTGTTGGTGCTTTGGAGGCTTGCTTTTATACCCTTGCATTGATTTCTAGCCATTTGGGTGGTTGAGATCATTATTGTAGCCGTTGGGCTGCATTTTTCGCGCAATTAATGATCTTGATCAACCATCTGTATCGGTATACGAAGGCCCATATCGATACCTAACTATAAGAAGAAAGAGTCGTTGTGCACAAAATAACAAGGGCGTATCGATACGCGTGGAAGCGTATCGGTACAGAAAGAAAGGGCGTATCGGTACGAGAGAAGTCGTATCGATGCAATTTTGCTCGCTTGAGCTACTGACTGAACCTGTATCGGTACATCTTGAGGGACGGGTCCAACGGCATTTTAAAATTGGTCTTTCCCAATAACAGACTCTAACGGCTAAGTCATTAAATGCTGATATTTGAGAAAATCTTTGAAGCGTATCGAAACACCTAGTGGCGTATTGGTACGCAATGCTTAAAACATAAACCTAGTATGAAGGCGGTATCGATATGAATGTAATCGTATCAAAACATCTAAGGAAAAATACTTAGCCCATTTGAAGGTTGTATCGATACGGAAAGAGCCGTATCGAAACGGATGCTTATAGTGACCAATGTTTCAAAAATTGTATCGATACGTTTGGAGGTGTATGGATACACCTGGGCGTATTTCAATAGTTTGGCCTTTAAAACACTTAGAAAAATTTAGGGCTTTAAGTTTTTGACTTAGAATCAAATATGCTTAAAATATTTGTCAGTTTGGGACACTTTAAAAATTTGTTTGCTTTACAATTAAGTCATTGAAAAATATTTGTTATATCAAAATCGTCAAAGGTTTTACCATCTCCCCATTTTTGATATAACAAAACCAAAGTAAACTTTTAAGTGTTTTGAAATTACTCCCCCTTAGAGTAAGCTAGGTTTTGAAAAAAATTAGCTTATGCACATTCTCCCCCTTTTTGTTAGATCAAAATCAATGATAGTAAATGATAATTCAAAGCAACAAATTTAGCATAATTCAAAGCATAATCTAAGCAACATAAGTATTATTAAGGCTACATAATCCAAATCCAAACAAAGCTGAAATCAAAGCATAGGTTCAGAGAGTAAATATCATAGGTGCATAAAAACAAAAGCTAATATGACATGCAATTAAATGAAGGTCTAGGGAGCATCATCTTCATCCTCGTCTTGATCTTCATCTTCTTCATAGGTTTGAGTAGCTTGATATTGTCGCCATTTTCCATGTAAAGCCGTAAGTGATATGTCCATCGAACTTTGTTGGCTTTCTATGGCTTGAACTTGATCCTCTAAGGAAGTAAATCGAGTATCAATAGCCGCAAACCCTTCGGTCATGGTTTTCCTCAATGAAGTGAGTTGCTCATTGAGATAAGCTATGAGAGTGTCCATATCTTGTGGAGCAATCGGAGCTTAAGAGGCGTGGAGGAGGAACTTTCGGTGCCAGAAACACATCGTGTGGAAGCTCGGCAAGATGTAACCACTCACCATTAAAATAGTGGAACTTTGAACAAACAAGAGATCGCTTATCAATGGGATCGGTAAGAGGCTCAAAAAAATATGGGGAGCAATCAATTTCCAACTGAGTGAACAGGTAACTCAAAGCTGTCCCATAAGTGAATGATGCAACAAGAGGGGTGTGTCGATGCTGGATAAGGTAGACTAGCTCCACAAACATAATTCGAGCAAGATTGGGCTGCTTCTCTTCATGAAAACATCGAATCCAAAAGTCATCCACTTGGCGAATAGTGGAAAACTTTCCACCGGATGGCCGAAACCACCAAGTGATCATGAGATGCAAGAAACGATCATGGGCATCTAGAATAGTAATAGAACCGCCAAGAACATGTCCTAATGAGTCTTCATCATCGATTCCTTCATCTTTGAACCCAAGAACATTAACAGGAGTTTGAACATCAATCTAAAATTTCTTCCCCATTAAGAAGGGCTCAATAGCAATAAATTTAGTACGGTCTTGGTTGGGGATGCACCGGGCATTGGTAAAGAAAATCAAAATAAGATTACGGTACAAAAACCTGGGGATTTACAAAAAAGACAAAAAGTTCCTATGGTGTAAAAGATGAAGGTATTTGAACTTGAAACGTTCAGAATTTAAAAAAAAGGGTAGATGTTACTCTTTCGTGACGGATTTTATAATTTTGGTATTGCTTGAAGTTGTTTAGAGTCGCCGGGGTTGCAAAACTCTTTTGATAAATGAAACTGAGATTAGGATGTGCCAAATTGTCTTCAGTAGAAGACTCGCCAACCTCGTTTGTTCGACCTCTTTTTCGTGGTGCCATATTGAATCTGAAAATAAGTTAAGGCACAAAACATATGTGTGTATAAATCATCAAATTCAATCCAATATGTAACCCAGAATTCAAGGTAATAATGAAAAACTATACAATATAATTTTAGAAAGATTTTGGTAAAAAGAAATCTAGAAAAACATATTTAAAAAAATACGGTATAATTTGTATATTCGAATCAAAAAAATTCAGATTATTAGAAAAAATTGCAAATACTTTAAAACCTATACTATTAGTATACTTCTTGTACAAAAATATTAAAAACAGTATATTAAACTAAACGAAAAGAAAAAGGAAAAAGAAAGAGTTTATACCTTGATTTGAGAAAATTGGAAGAATGGATGGATGATAATGCACCAATTTGAAGAGAGATCTTAGACTTGGTTTGTTGAACAAAAACCCTCAAAAATTTGTGTGAAAAACTAGAGGATTTGAAGGGTATTTATAGTTGAAAAAGTTAGGATTTCGGATGAAAAGGGTTTAAAGAGGTTGATTTAAAGTTGGATTCTCATTAAAGGCTCATTTAAAGACTCAGCGCCGCGCGTACCGATACGCCACATGGTGTATCGATACCGATGTGTCGAAACACAAGGACCGTTTCGATACGGACTTACCTGTATCGAAACATGTTCTTGAGCCTGTATCGATACGTTTGGACGCGTATCGATACACTTGTGTTGAGAAATGCAATCTGGGTTGAGTCAAGAATGGTGTATCGATACAATTTAACCTGTTTCGATACGAATAACTCAGAAAATGCATTTTGGGCCACAAGTTACTCAAAAGTTCAATTTTACTTGAACCGAAATGCATGTATATGATGAATGAACAGGATGAAGGTTAAAAATAGAGACAAGCTCCCCCTAACTAAAGGCATAGATGCATCAAGAGGCACAAATTACATAAACATGGCAATCAAATCAATTCAAGCAAATTCTTGGTCTTTTGGGACTCTAAAGGGTCAAGGAAGACTTGTTAAACCTAACTCTCTCCTAAGGGTCCAAAAATGTTCTTTATCTAATGGTTTAGTAAAAATATCCGCTAATTAGTTCAAGGTATCGACATACTCTAGAACTACGTCATTCTTTAAGACATGATCCCTAATGAAATGATGTCTTATTTCTATGTGCTTGGTTCTAGAGTGTTGGATGGGATTCTTAGTGAGACAAATGGCACTAGTATTGCCGGACTTAAGGGTATGGTATCTATTTCAACACCATAGTCTAAGAGTTGTTGCTTCATCCAAAAGACTTGAACACAACAACTCCCTAAGGATATGCACTCGCCGATGGTAGATAAGGCTACACTATTTTGTTTCTTAGATAACCAAGATACGAGCATACTACCTAGAAATTGACATGTTTGGAGGTACTTTTCATATCAATCTTACACCCCTAATCTATATCTGAATAAGCATGAAGGTTGAAGGAAGAGTCTCTAGGATACCAAAGACCTAAACTAGGTGTATCTCTAAGGTATCTAAAGATCCTCTTAATTGCTACTAGGTGTGATTCTCTAGGGCTAGCTTGAAACCTAGCACACAAGAAAACACTAAACATGATATCGAGTCTACTTGCGGTAAGGTAAAGCAAAGAGCCAATCATTGAACGATAAAGCTTAGAATCGCATACTTACCTCCTTCATCTTTGTTAAGCTTAATAGATGAGCTCATTGGAGTGGCTTGAGGCTTTACATTCTCGAGCCGAACTTCTTGAGCATATCCTTGATGTACTTAGCTTGATTGATGAAGGTGTCATCCTTCATTTGCTAGATTTGGAGCCCTAGGAAAAATGAGAGCTCCTCATCATACTCATCTCGAACTCACCTTGCATTAGCTTAGAAAATTCTTGGCAATAAACCTCATTAGTAGAACAAAAAATAATATCATCAACGTATATTTGAACTACTGAGATGTCATTGCCATATCTTTTAATGAAAAGTGTAGTATCCACCTTGCCTTTTTCAAAACCTTTTTTAATTAAAAAGTTTGAAAGTCTTTCATACCAAGCTCTAGGAGCTCTTTTAAACCATATAAGACTTTGGTCAATTTTAAAACATGATTTGGAAAATTTGGATCTTCAAAACCTGGTGGTTGTTCAACATACACTTCTTCATTAATAAAACCATTTAAAAATGCACTTTTAACATCCATTTGAAAAGGCTTGCAATCATGAAAGCATGCAAATACAAGAAGCATTCTAATAGCTTCCATCCTAGCTACGGGTGCATAAGTTTCATGAAATCGATTCCCTCTTCTTGAGTGTAACTTTGAGCAACAAGTCTAGCCTTGTTTCTCACTATATTACCACTCTCAACTAGCTTGTTTCTAAAGACCCATTTAGTTCCTATAGTAGATTGATTACTAGGTCTATCAACTAATGTCCATTCTTAACTTCTCTCAAATTGATTAAGTTCTTCTTGCATGGCCAATATCCAAAAATCATCTTTTAATGCTTATTTGATATTTTTAGGCTCAATGCATGAAATAAATGCAACATTATTTATAGGTTTGAGAGAGGATCTAGTGGTTACCCCTTTAGATGGATCACCCAAAATTTTATCATCTTTGACATAGTTGAACTCCCTTGGGTAGGTGACCTCCTTTTCCTCTAGAGCCAAGTCCTTCAAGGCTTCAAGAGGTGGATCTTGTGTTTCCTCTTCTTTGCTTGGAATCTCATCCACCTTTGATGTTTTTCCTCCACCAATGGCTTCAATGATCTCTACATCATCATCACAAGATTCTTTCCTCAAAATGAGGTTATCATTGAAAACAACATGTATAGACTCTTCTACAACCAAAGTTCTTTTATTAAATACTCGATAGGCTTTAGAGTTTGAAGAGTAACCCATAAAAAATAGCTTCATCACTTTTTGCATCAAATTTACCTAAATTATCTTTTTCATTGTTTAAAACAAAACATTTACAACCAAAATGATGAAAATAGCTAATGTTAGGTTTTTTGGATTTTAAAATCTCATAAGATATTTTCTTCAAAATAGGCCTAATCATTACTCTATTAATTATGTAGCAAGCCTTATTAGTGGCTTCCGCCCAAAAATATTTAGGTAAATTATTTTCACAAAGCATGGTCCTAGCTATTTCTTCTAAAGTTCTATTTTTCCTCTCAACTACCCCATTTTATTGAGGAGTGCGAGGAGCTGAAAAATTGTGGCTAATACCATTTTCATTACAAAAATCTTCAAAAACCTATATTTTGAAATTCAGTTCCATGATCGCTTCTAACATGTGAAATTCAGTTCTGTGGATCAATTGTAAACATCTATTAGTAGAAACATCATTAATGGATTTAAATGAGGTTCTTTGTTGTTTACCCTTAGCACATGCATCACAAATTTTATCTTTAGAGAACTTTAGCTTAGGTAAACCTCTTACTAGATCAAGGGAAACCAATTTCTCTAAAACACTAATGCTAGCATGTCCTAGTTTCCTATGCCACAACCATATATCATTTTTATTATATGCCACAAGGCATGCATTGGATGTATGTATGTCGTCTAAATCACCATATAGATATTACTTATGCGATGACCTATGAGCATTATTTGATTTGTTTTAATGTTCATGATTTTACACCCATTAGCATCAAAAAGAACATTAAAACCCTTATCGCACAATTGACTAATGCTCAACAAATTATGTTTAAGACCATTGACATAAAGAACATTTTCAATAAGAGTAGTTGAGAGATTACCAATGGAGCCAATTCCTTCAATGTGGCCTTTGGAGTTGTCACCAAATGTCACTACTCCACCACTCTTTGGTTTGAGCTCCAAGAATCTACTCTTGTCTCCGGTCATGTATCTTGAGCAACCACTATCAAGGTACCAAGAATTTTAACTTGTGGTTTTGACCTTGTAGCATTGCTCCCCCTACAAACAAAGATCAAGTTTTGAATTTTGGCACCCAAATCATTTTGGGTCCATAAAATATTAGTTCCCAAAATCTTGGTTCCCTGAGGAATCCAAGAAGCAATAACATTCATATTGTTAGAAAATATAAGTTCCTTAGGTACTCACACACTCCTAACTCTTTTAGTTTTAGATTGCTTTTGAAAACTTCTTTGTTTGGGGTTAAAAGTCTTTCTCTTTACATATTGGGTTTTGAATAACTACCCTTTTAAAAGTATTTTTCCCAATAGTAAGAGAAGTTTTAAGATTATCCACCTCCTTTGTGTGATAATCTTGGAAATCGAAAAGAAGTTTTTCTAAATCATGATTTTTCTTTTTAAGCTCATTTGAAAGATTTACCAAATATAAAACTTTCTTTTCCAATTCAGAATTGGTTCTTGAAAGATACTCATTTTGAAATTTCAAATCGGAAATGTTTTTCTTGTTTTTCAAAATAGACTCTTTGTATTTTTCTACCAATTCATCGTAAACATCTTGTATCTCATTATAAGCATCATATAATTCATCATAAGTAAAAGATGATGAATTAAAGTTTACCATTGGTTCCTCCTCAAGGGCCATGAGGCAAAGGTTGGCCACTTCATGCTCCTCATCCTCAGATGACTCCTCGTCACTCCAAGTTGCCATTTGAGCTTCTTCTTCCCAAAGCTCTTCTTCTTTAGTTTAGGGCAATCGCTTTGAATGTGGCCGAGCTTCTTGCACTCATAACAAATGAGTTAGTTCTTCTCTTCTTCTTTGCTCTTGTTCTTGAACTCCCCTCTTTTATTGAATTTTCTTCCACAGTTAGACTTCATGGATCGGGTAAACTGTTTGGCCAACATGGCCATCTCTTTGTCTTCCTCCTTACTTGAATCGCTCTCCTCAAAAGAAGCTTTGAGAGTAATACCAAGCTTCTTCTTGTCCACCTCCTTCTTCTCTATTCTTTTCTCTTCTCTTTTCTTTTCTTCTTCCCTTCCTTGCTTCACGATCTCATAAGTAAGGAGAGATCCTACTAATTCATCGAGCTTTAACATCTTCAAGTTCTTCGCAATGATAGTGGTTCTCTTCCCATCCTATGATTTGGGAAGAGAGTAGAGTAGTTTTTGGACAAGTTTATCTTCAGGAATGATCTCACCGAAGCCCTTGAGACCATTTACAATAATCGAGAACCGGTCAAACATCTTGGAGACACTTTTATTTGGCTTCATCTTGAAGTTCTCATAGCTTATATTAAGGATCCCGATCTTGGTCTCTTTCACGTCGTTGATGCCCTCATAAGTGGTCTCTAACTTGTCTCACACCTCCTTTGCACTTATGCACGAAGATATCTTGGCATACATGTCGGGACTGAGTACACAAAACAAGATGTGTAGGGCTTTATTGTGATTTGGAGTCTTCTCCGATTTTTATCGGTCATCTCCACCCTTGTCTTCGGAACAAGTCTTCCTTCTTCATCTCTTTTCATCATAATGGTTGGTTCATCTTCTACTACATCCCAAAGGACATAGTCAGTGGATTTGATGAAGAGTCTCATCTGGTTCTTCCAATAAGGATAGTTATCCCCATTGAAATAAGGTGGATTTGTGATCGATTGTGACTCGTATAAATTTTGCCCAGAGGTAGAAGCTATGGAAATGAATGGATAGATGATCAACACTCTTCAAGGATCACCTATTGTGGATGTTAAGCCTTCAAAGAGTTAAGCTCTGATACCAATTGTTGAGTGGATCAAATGATAGTGAATTGGCTATTTAAAATTTGAGGGAGCAAAAAGGAAATTGAAAAATGAAGGACAATGGTTCAAGCTTGTAACAAGCTCTACATCCACTACCTTAGCTCCTACTAAGGATTTTCAACAAAATCCACTAGATTTTCTTCCCCCTTTTCTAGGCTTAGGAGGTAACATTTATAATTGGTAAATCTTTCTACCCAAAGATTGACCCAAGAAGTCTCTCAATACAAAGAAGAAGTTGGCAATCTAAATATATCTCTCACAAGATGGATATTTCCCAATTACGATCAAAACACACCCCAAACTCTAAATAAAGATTTACAATGAAGAACTCCAATGAGTTGGGTACAAAGATATGACATTATAAGGCACAAAGGTTTGGATTAATGCTTGGATGTTTCTTGATGGTTCAATAGTTGTTGTTGGTGCTTTGGAGGCTTGCTTTTATACCTTTGCATTGATTTCTAGCCATTTGGGTGGTTGAGATCATTATTGTAGCCGTTGGGATACATTTTTCGCGCAATTAATGATCTTGATCAACCATCCGTATCGGTAGATGAAGGCCCATATCGATACCTGTCTATAAGAAGAAAGAGCCATTGTGCACAAAATAACAAGGGCGATCGTCACGGCGGGAAACATATCGGTACATAAAAAAAAGAAAGGGCGATCGGTAGGGAGAAGTTGTATCGATGCAATTTTGCTCGCTTGAGCTACTAACCGAACTTGTATCGGTACATCTTGAGGTGTATCGTCGGGTCCAACGGCATTTTAAAATTGGTTTTCCCAATAAGCGACTCTAATGACTAAGTCATTAAATGCTGATATTTGAGAAAATCTTTGAAGCGTATCGAAACACCGCAATGCTTAAAACATAAACCTAGTATGAAGGCGGAATCGATATGAATGTAATCGTATCAAAACATCCGAGGAAAAATACTTAGCCCATTTGAAGGTTGTATCGATACGGAAAGAGCCGTATCAAAACGGATGCTTATAGTGACCAATGTTTCAAAAATTGTATCGATACGTTTGGAGGTGTATGGATACACCGGGCGTATTTCAATAGTTTGGCCTTTAAAACACTTAAAAAAATTTAGGGCTTTAAGTTTTTTGACTTAGAATCAATGAAAAAAATTAGCTTATGCACATTCTCCCCCTTTTGTTAGATCAAAATCAATGATAGTAAATGATAATTCAAAGCAACAAATTTAGCATAATTCAAAGCATAATCTAAGCAACATAAGTATTATTAAGGCTACATAATCCAAATCCAAACAAAGCTGAAATCAAAGCATAGGTTCAGAGAGTAAATATCATAGGTGCATAAAAACAAAAGCTAATATGACATGCAATTAAATGAAGGTCTAGGGAGCATCATCTTCATCCTCGTCTTGATCTTCATCTTCTTCATAGGTTTGAGTAGCTTGATATTGTCGCCATTTTCCATGTAAAGCCGTAAGTGATATGTCCATCGAACTTTGTTGGCTTTCTATGGCTTGAACTTGATCCTCTAAGGAAGTAAATCGAGTATCAATAGCCGCAAACCCTTCGGTCATGGTTTTCCTCAATGAAGTGAGTTGCTCATTGAGATAAGCTATGAGAGTGTCCATATCTTGTGGAGCAATCGGAGCTTAAGGGGCGACTGGAGGAGGAACTTTCGGTACTTCAGGAAACACATCGTGTGGAAGCTCGGCAAGATGTAACCACTCACCATTAAAATAGTGGAACTTTGAACAAACAAGAGATCGCTTATCAATGGGATCGGTAAGAGGCTCAAAAAAATATGGGGAGCAATCAATTTCCAACTGAGTGAACAGGTAACTCAAAGCTGTCCCATAAGTGAATGATGCAACAAGAGGGGTGTGTCGATGCTGGATAAGGTAGACTAGCTCCACAAACATAATTCGAGCAAGATTGGGCTGCTTCTCTTCATGAAAACATCGAATCCAAAAGTCATCCACTTGGCGAATAGTGGAAAACTTTCCACCGGATGGCCGAAACCACCAAGTGATCATGAGATGCAGAAAGCGATCATGGGCATCTAGAATAGTAATAGAACCGCCAAGAACATGTCCTAATGAGTCTTCATCATCGATTCCTTCATCTTTGAACCCAAGAACATTAACAGGAGTTTGAACATCAATCTAAAATTTCTTCCCCATTAAGAAGGGCTCAATAGCAATAAATTTAGTACGGTCTTGGTTGGGGATGCACGGGCATTGGTAAAGAAAATCAAAATAAGATTACGGTACAAAAACACGGGATTTACAAAAAGACAAAAAGTTCCTATGGTGTAAAAGATGAAGGTATTTGAACTTGAAACGCGTTGAATTTAAAAAAAAGGGTAGATGTTACTCTTTCGTGACGGATTTTATAATTTTGGTATTGCTTGAAGTTGTTTAGAGTCGCCGGGGTTGCAAAACTCTTTTGATAAATGAAACTGAGATTAGGATGTGCCAAATTGTCTTCAGTAGAAGACTCGCCAACCTCGTTTGTTCGACCTCTTTTTCGTGGTGCCATATTGAATCTGAAAATAAGTTAAGGCACAAAACATATGTGTGTATAAATCATCAAATTCAATCCAATATGTAACCCAGAATTCAAGGTAATAATGAAAAACTATACAATATAATTTTAGAAAGATTTTGGTAAAAAGAAATCTAGAAAAACATATTTAAAAAAATACGGTATAATTTGTATATTCGAATCAAAAAAATTCAGATTATTAGAAAAAATTGCAAATACTTTAAAACCTATACTATTAGTATACTTCTTGTACAAAAATATTAAAAACAGTATATTAAACTAAACGAAAAGAAAAAGGAAAAAGAAAGAGTTTATACCTTGATTTGAGAAAATTGGAAGAATGGATGGATGATAATGCACCAATTTGAAGAGAGATCTTAGACTTGGTTTGTTGAACAAAAACCCTCAAAAATTTGTGTGAAAAACTAGAGGATTTGAAGGGTATTTATAGTTGAAAAAGTTAGGATTTCGGATGAAAAGGGTTTAAAGAGGTTGATTTAAAGTTGGATTCTCATTAAAGGCTCATTTAAAGACTCGGGCCCTTGGCGTCTGGCATCGATCGCCACATGGTGTATCGATACCGATGTGTCGAAACACAGGACCGTTTCGATACGGACTTACTGTATCGAAACATGTTCTTGAGTTCAGATCGATACGTTTGGACGCCGTGATCGATACACTTGTGTTGAGAAATGCAATGCAGGTTGAGTCAAGAATGGTGTATCGATACAAT
Organism: Hibiscus mutabilis; assembly: GCA_019671005.1. Classification (NCBI taxonomy): domain Eukaryota; kingdom Viridiplantae; phylum Streptophyta; class Magnoliopsida; order Malvales; family Malvaceae; genus Hibiscus; species Hibiscus mutabilis. Next base: position 44,962,404 of record CM033725.1, read on the forward strand.
TTAACCTGTTTCGATACGAATAACTCAGAAAATGCATTTTGGGCCACAAGTTACTCAAAAGTTCAATTTTACTTGAACCGAAATGCATGTATATGATGAATGAACAGGATGAAGGTTAAAAATAGAGACAAGCTCCCCCTAACTAAAGGCATAGATGCATCAAGAGGCACAAATTACATAAACATGGCAATCAAATCAATTCAAGCAAATTCTTGGTCTTTTGGGACTCTAAAGGGTCAAGGAAGACTTGTTAAACCTAACTCTCTCCTAAGGGTCCAAAAATGTTCTTTATCTAATGGTTTAGTAAAAATATCCGCTAATTAGTTCAAGGTATCGACATACTCTAGAACTACGTCATTCTTTAAGACATGATCCCTAATGAAATGATGTCTTATTTCTATGTGCTTGGTTCTAGAGTGTTGGATGGGATTCTTAGTGAGACAAATGGCACTAGTATTGCCAGACTTAAGGGGTATGGTATCTATTTCAACACCATAGTCTAAGAGTTGTTGCTTCATCCAAAAGACTTGAACACAACAACTCCCTAAGGATATGCACTCCGCTTCGATGGTAGATAAGGCTACACTATTTTGTTTCTTAGATAACCAAGATACGAGCATACTACCTAGAAATTGACATGTTTCGGAGGTACTTTTCATATCAATCTTACACCCCCTAATCTATATCTGAATAAGCATGAAGGTTGAAGGAAGAGTCTCTAGGATACCAAAGACCTAAACTAGGTGTATCTCTAAGGTATCTAAAGATCCTCTTAATTGCTACTAGGTGTGATTCTCTAGGGCTAGCTTGAAACCTAGCACACAAGAAAACACTAAACATGATATCGAGTCTACTTGCGGTAAGGTAAAGCAAAGAGCCAATCATTGAACGATAAAGCTTAGAATCGGCATACTTACCTCCTTCATCTTTGTTAAGCTTAATAGATGAGCTCATTGGAGTGGCTTGAGGCTTTACATTCTCCGAGCCGAACTTCTTGAGCATATCCTTGATGTACTTAGCTTGATTGATGAAGGTGTCATCCTTCATTTGCTAGATTTGGAGCCCTAGGAAAAATGAGAGCTCCCTCATCATACTCATCTCGAACTCACCTTGCATTAGCTTAGAAAATTCTTGGCAATAAACCTCATTAGTAGAACAAAAAATAATATCATCAACGTATATTTGAACTACTGAGATGTCATTGCCATATCTTTTAATGAAAAGTGTAGTATCCACCTTGCCTTTTTCAAAACCTTTTTTAATTAAAAAGTTTGAAAGTCTTTCATACCAAGCTCTAGGAGCTCTTTTAAACCATATAAGACTTTGGTCAATTTTAAAACATGATTTGGAAAATTTGGATCTTCAAAACCTGGTGGTTGTTCAACATACACTTCTTCATTAATAAAACCATTTAAAAATGCACTTTTAACATCCATTTGAAAAGGCTTGCAATCATGAAAGCATGCAAATACAAGAAGCATTCTAATAGCTTCCATCCTAGCTACGGGTGCATAAGTTTCATCGAAATCGATTCCCTCTTCTTGAGTGTAACTTTGAGCAACAAGTCTAGCCTTGTTTCTCACTATATTACCACTCTCAACTAGCTTGTTTCTAAAGACCCATTTAGTTCCTATAGTAGATTGATTACTAGGTCTATCAACTAATGTCCATTCTTAACTTCTCTCAAATTGATTAAGTTCTTCTTGCATGGCCAATATCCAAAAATCATCTTTTAATGCTTATTTGATATTTTTAGGCTCAATGCATGAAATAAATGCAACATTATTTATAGGTTTGAGAGAGGATCTAGTGGTTACCCCTTTAGATGGATCACCCAAAATTTTATCATCTTTGACATAGTTGAACTCCCTTGGGTAGGTGACCTCCTTTTCCTCTAGAGCCAAGTCCTTCAAGGCTTCAAGAGGTGGATCTTGTGTTTCCTCTTCTTTGCTTGGAATCTCATCCACCTTTGATGTTTTTCCTCCACCAATGGCTTCAATGATCTCTACATCATCATCACAAGATTCTTTCCTCAAAATGAGGTTATCATTGAAAACAACATGTATAGACTCTTCTACAACCAAAGTTCTTTTATTAAATACTCGATAGGCTTTAGAGTTTGAAGAGTAACCCATAAAAAATAGCTTCATCACTTTTTGCATCAAATTTACCTAAATTATCTTTTTCATTGTTTAAAACAAAACATTTACAACCAAAATGATGAAAATAGCTAATGTTAGGTTTTTTGGATTTTAAAATCTCATAAGATATTTTCTTCAAAATAGGCCTAATCATTACTCTATTAATTATGTAGCAAGCCTTATTAGTGGCTTCCGCAAAAAAAAATATTTAGGTAAATTATTTTCACAAAGCATGGTCCTAGCTATTTCTTCTAAAGTTCTATTTTTCCTCTCAACTACCCCATTTTATTGAGGAGTGCGAGGAGCTGAAAAATTGTGGCTAATACCATTTTCATTACAAAAATCTTCAAAAACCTATATTTTGAAATTCAGTTCCATGATCGCTTCTAACATGTGAAATTCAGTTCTGTGGATCAATTGTAAACATCTATTAGTAGAAACATCATTAATGGATTTAAATGAGGTTCTTTGTTGTTTACCCTTAGCACATGCATCACAAATTTTATCTTTAGAGAACTTTAGCTTAGGTAAACCTCTTACTAGATCAAGGGAAACCAATTTCTCTAAAACACTAATGCTAGCATGTCCTAGTTTCCTATGCCACAACCATATATCATTTTTATTATATGCCACAAGGCATGCATTGGATGTATGTATGTCGTCTAAATCACCATATAGATATTACTTATGCGATGACCTATGAGCATTATTTGATTTGTTTTAATGTTCATGATTTTACACCCATTAGCATCAAAAAGAACATTAAAACCCTTATCGCACAATTGACTAATGCTCAACAAATTATGTTTAAGACCATTGACATAAAGAACATTTTCAATAAGAGTAGTTGAGAGATTACCAATGGAGCCAATTCCTTCAATGTGGCCTTTGGAGTTGTCACCAAATGTCACTACTCCACCACTCTTTGGTTTGAGCTCCAAGAATCTACTCTTGTCTCCGGTCATGTATCTTGAGCAACCACTATCAAGGTACCAAGAATTTTAACTTGTGGTTTTGACCTTGTAGCATTGCTCCCCCTACAAACAAAGATCAAGTTTTGAATTTTGGCACCCAAATCATTTTGGGTCCATAAAATATTAGTTCCCAAAATCTTGGTTCCCTGAGGAATCCAAGAAGCAATAACATTCATATTGTTAGAAAATATAAGTTCCTTAGGTACTCACACACTCCTAACTCTTTTAGTTTTAGATTGCTTTTGAAAACTTCTTTGTTTGGGGTTAAAAGTCTTTCTCTTTACATATTGGGTTTTTGAATAACTACCCTTTTTAAAAGTATTTTTCCCAATAGTAAGAGAAGTTTTAAGATTATCCACCTCCTTTGTGTGATAATCTTGGAAATCGAAAAGAAGTTTTTCTAAATCATGATTTTTCTTTTTAAGCTCATTTGAAAGATTTACCAAATATAAAACTTTCTTTTCCAATTCAGAATTGGTTCTTGAAAGATACTCATTTTGAAATTTCAAATCGGAAATGTTTTTCTTGTTTTTCAAAATAGACTCTTTGTATTTTTCTACCAATTCATCGTAAACATCTTGTATCTCATTATAAGCATCATATAATTCATCATAAGTAAAAGATGATGAATTAAAGTTTACCATTGGTTCCTCCTCAAGGGCCATGAGGCAAAGGTTGGCCACTTCATGCTCCTCATCCTCAGATGACTCCTCGTCACTCCAAGTTGCCATTTGAGCTTCTTCTTCCCAAAGCTCTTCTTCTTTAGTTTAGGGCAATCGCTTTGAATGTGGCCGAGCTTCTTGCACTCATAACAAATGAGTTAGTTCTTCTCTTCTTCTTTGCTCTTGTTCTTGAACTCCCCTCTTTTATTGAATTTTCTTCCACAGTTAGACTTCATGGATCGGGTAAACTGTTTGGCCAACATGGCCATCTCTTTGTCTTCCTCCTTACTTGAATCGCTCTCCTCAAAAGAAGCTTTGAGAGTAATACCAAGCTTCTTCTTGTCCACCTCCTTCTTCTCTATTCTTTTCTCTTCTCTTTTCTTTTCTTCTTCCCTTCCTTGCTTCACGATCTCATAAGTAAGGAGAGATCCTACTAATTCATCGAGCTTTAACATCTTCAAGTTCTTCGCAATGATAGTGGTTCTCTTCCCATCCTATGATTTGGGAAGAGAGTAGAGTAGTTTTTGGACAAGTTTATCTTCAGGAATGATCTCACCGAAGCCCTTGAGACCATTTACAATAATCGAGAACCGGTCAAACATCTTGGAGACACTTTTATTTGGCTTCATCTTGAAGTTCTCATAGCTTATATTAAGGATCCCGATCTTGGTCTCTTTCACGTCGTTGATGCCCTCATAAGTGGTCTCTAACTTGTCTCACACCTCCTTTGCACTTATGCACGAAGATATCTTGGCATACATGTCGGGACTGAGTACACAAAACAAGATGTGTAGGGCTTTATTGTGATTTGGAGTCTTCTCCGATTTTTATCGGTCATCTCCACCTTGTCTCTTGAACAAGTCTTCCTTCTTCATCTCTTTTCATCATAATGGTTGGTTCATCTTCTACTACATCCCAAAGGACATAGTCAGTGGATTTGATGAAGAGTCTCATCTGGTTCTTCCAATAAGGATAGTTATCCCCATTGAAATAAGGTGGATTTGTGATCGATTGTGACTCGTATAAATTTTGCCCAGAGGTAGAAGCTATGGAAATGAATGGATAGATGATCAACACTCTTCAAGGATCACCTATTGTGGATGTTAAGCCTTCAAAGAGTTAAGCTCTGATACCAATTGTTGAGTGGATCAAATGATAGTGAATTGGCTATTTAAAATTTGAGGGAGCAAAAAGGAAATTGAAAAATGAAGGACAATGGTTCAAGCTTGTAACAAGCTCTACATCCACTACCTTAGCTCCTACTAAGGATTTTCAACAAAATCCACTAGATTTTCTTCCCCTTTTCTAGGCTTAGGAGGTAACCTTTATAATCGGTAAATCTTTCTACCCAAAGATTGACCCAAGAAGTCTCCCAATACAAAGAAGAAGTTGGCAATCTAAATATATCTCTCACACGATGGATATTTCCCAATTACGATCAAAACACACCCCAAACTCTAAATAAAGATTTACAATGAAGAACTCCAATGAGTTGGGTACAAAGATATGACTCTATAAGGCACAAAGGTTTGGATTAATGCTTGGATGTTGCTTGATGGTTCAATAGTTGTTGTTGGTGCTTTGGAGGCTTGCTTTTATACCTTTGCATTGATTTCTAGCCGTTTGGGTGGTTGAGATCATTATTGTAGCCGTTGGGATACATTTTTCGCGCAATTAATGCTCTTGATCAACCATCCGTATCGGTAGATGAAGGCCCGTATCGATACCTGTCTATAAGAAGAAAGAGCCATTGTGCACAAAATAACAAGGGCGTATCGATACGCGGGGAAACATATCGGTACGGACTCAGTAAAAAGAAAGGGGCGTATCGGTAGGGGAGAAGTTGTATCGATGCAATTTTGCTCGCTTGAGCTACTAACTGAACTTGTATCAGTACATCTTGAGGGTGTATCGATACGGGTCCAACGGCATTTTAAAATTGGTTTTTCCCAATAACTGACTCTAATGACTAAGTCATTAAATGCTGATATTTGAGAAAATCTTTGAAGCGTATCGGTACGCAATGCTTAAAACTTAAACCCAGTATGAAGGCAGAATCGATACGAATGTAATCGTATCGAAACATCTGAGGAAAAATACTTAGCCCATTTGAAGGTCGTATCGATACGGAAAGAGCCGTATCAAAACGGATGCTTATAGTGACCAATGTTTCAGAAATTGTATCGATACGCTTGGAGGCGTATTGATACGCCTGGGCGTATTTCAATAGTTTGGCCTTTAGAACACTTAAAAAAAATTAGGGCTTTAAGTTTTTTGACTTAGAATCAAATATGCTTTAAAATATTTGTCTGTTTGGGACACTTTAAAAATTTATTTGCTTTACAATTAAGTCCTTGAAAAATATTTGTTATATCAAAATCATCAAAGGTTTTACAAATAGTTATATATATACTATAGTAATAACATAGATAAGGTAGGTAAATAAACCCCCTTGTATATATTCTCATAGATAATAACACCATATAAGAAAGCCCATTATTATTATAAAAACAAAAAAAAATACCCCAGACAAAATTAGTAATTTCAACTATTAATGTACGGCTAACTTATAGTTATGCCCTAGTTTGGCATGCTTGACATCTGCCTTTGGCTAATTAGGTAACAAAAGAGTTGTGTGGCATGCTCTATTGTTGTATCCTTTAGCTAATTGGTTGGTTTGATATATTTCAGTGGCTTTAAAGATCTGTTTGACTGGCAGCACTTCATCGAGACCCTGAAGGATGATGTCCACATAGTTGAGAATAATGAAGATGGTAGAAAAGAGAAGAAATAAAAAAATATAAATATGGAGGATTAAATGTAAAATTATATAAATTGTTTTTATTTTGGTAGTCAAAATAAAAGTAAAGTAATAATTTAGAGACTATTTAGATAATTTATTTTTTTATTGTGTCATATCAACCTCCCGTTTAAGTTTAACCGCAATAAATGTCTCAGTGACTAAAAGTTTACAGATAAAAAACGTAAATAATCTTACTGGTCGTTTTTGAAAATCAATGGTCAACTCTATACTGGGGAAAACATAAGTGATCATCCCACTAGTTAACCCTTATTGTTTTCTTGTCTTTTTTTTTATTTTGCTTTCTTAGTTTGTGATCGGCTGGTTCTTTTGTCGGTTGCAGTTGTTTAAGTTCCAAACACAAGTTAATAAATGACCGATCAGCATTTCAAGTAAAAAAAAAAGGTATTTTATTTCTTATCTCACACGCGAAATTCTCCCTTATTTTGAGAGTATTTTTTTTATCGTCGGATCATATTCAGGGTAAAATAAATTTAATTTGGATTTTTTATCTTTCTGAGAAGAGTAATTTCTCCTTAAGTATTCGGGTATAAAAATATTAAAGAGTTGTATTAATTACAATAAACAATGTTTATTTCAAATATTGCACCAATCATAACAGTTTTACTTCTAAGACTAAATTTTTTATCACTGCACAGTTAAACATAATTTATTTTTATCGGTTTTTCTCAATGCTAACCTTTTAATTTTCAACAATCCATTTTCTTATTATATCGACCGCATCCATAACAGATCACCGGATACATTCTACTCCAAACGCTGACGAAAACCATTAATGATAAGATGAGAAAAGGATTGCTTCAACAAATCTAGCGCCACCACCAACCTTGGAAATCTTCATCGTTGGCGCTCCTTAGTATTGTAATCAATTTTAATCACAATGCCAATTATACCTACAATGGTTTTAAATAATCATTTTGTATAATAGTAAAATATATTATACTCTTAAGGAAAGAATTCGAGTGAACCTTAGAAACGTCATTGTTAGAAGAGAGTCACAAATTTTAAACATAAATCATAAAATGGACATAAACTATAAAAATAATTTATTTAATTTTAGGATATGATTATTTCATAATTAACTACTGATTAAAACAATTTCTTTTATGCTTTTTTTTTATATTGATGAACTACTTTAATTCATAGCGTGTTTAAAAAATGAATTAGATTGCATGTAAGGATTGAATGTGGAGGGGAGGTGGTGGGCCGGTGGCTGTGCATCGGCAAATTATTAATTTAGGCGACGGCAGCTAATAAGAAATTAGTTATCGGTTACAAATTCATTGCCTGGTGTTGGATCGGAGGGCCCTCTGACCTTCCATTATCAATGCATGTTTGAACCCACCCCCCTAAATTCAATAAAAAAGCCCATCGGTTTGTCGAAGAAAACGTAAGCGAAAGTAACATTTACCCTGAGACAGGTTGATTAGTCAATTTAGTTTGAGCGTTTTTTAATCCTTACAACTTTAAAAAGGTTAATCCTTACGACTTCTGTTTTGGAGCGGATATAAAATTTATAAAATGTGGAGTCAAAGCTTAAAAAAACATGTTAAAATGCTTCAATTTAATTTATTTATGTTTAAAAAGAAAAAAAATCAGTAGAATGAAACACCGAATCCCTTAAGCGAAATCAGGGATTTAAATTTTAACATTGTGATGTGACAGACGCCTCTATAATGGGTCTATACAGTACTTGATCAAAATTAAAAACCAATAGTTAAATAAAAAAAATATTACATGGACAAGCAACATTATTAGAACCATTCACATGTACCTATCCCGTCAACGAAAATTATTAATCGTTAGTCAACCAACAGTTTTCATCTAACGAAAGGGTGTTTTTGCTCAAAAATAAAATATTAAAAATTAAATGCTTCAAAAAACAGAGTGAAATGATAAAAATTAGGAGCAAATTTATGCATTATTCCATTTATTAATATCTATTTCCTTTCCATTCTCTCACTAGATATCATTCCATTCCCTTACTATTCAATTCCAATAGATTAAACGTACCTTTAAAGTTCTTAAAAAGTGAAAAGAAAAAAAAAAGCCAAGTACCATCAAGATGAACAAGTGAAGTTGTCAAAATCAAGTTCGTTTTTAATATGTTGGTAATAAAATTGTTTAATTTTTTTATTACACTCTCAAGATAAATATTATAATTTGAATTCATATAAAATAAAACAACATAAATATCTTTGACTATTCAGTCAATTAGTTGATTTCTAAAACTGTTTAATTTAAGAATTAATAAAATATTAGCAAAAGATTGTTACATATTTCATCCTTTTAAAGTAATTTCTATTTTTAAATAGATTTCTTTTATGGGTATTTTATGCATTAATTACTTGTTGCTTTTGTTTGTAAAATCTAAAATTTTCTGATTATTAATCAAATACTTTGTAAAGAAAAGAGAAATTTCCATATATTTTCACAGGCCAAGATTAGTGATAAAAGGGTAAAAGATCTGTCATATATGTGTGGACAGCTACAATTTCAGTTTCCTTTGTGGGGAAGTTGATGTAAATTTAGTTTCTTAATTTACGTGCTCCTATTCCACTTTAAGAATGGTGTGGTATAGATGAGTTGTGGAAAATCTGTACACGAGAAATTTGTACTCGTTTTCTATATAGTTGATAAATATCTAAATTTAGAACTTTTACATTTCAAACTTTAATATAACATATCTTATCTATATATAAAGGATACACACAAATTTCCTTATTAATCAATGTACCATCAAATGACTTTTTTTAATCAATGTATTTAACAAATCGAACCTAATAAATAATTTCAGTAAAAAAAATATAATGTTTATCTTAAAAAATTTAAATTAAATTCTTCTGTCTGCAAAGTGTATAAACATTGTTCATGTGATGTGGTTGCATCAATATATCTAAAAGTAATTATGATGTTATGTGTTATGATCATTACTTTTGACATTATTAAAAATAATTCAAAACCCACCAATATATGTAGGGGCAAGGTAACAGGAAGAAGGTTGAATTGACAAGTAACAAAGCACTCACTCACCGTAAAATATCTACCATTGAATTTTATGATAAGTTGGAGATTGTTTTGGTTATATATGTTTGAAGATTAATTTTTAATATACAGTCAATACGATATTCATAATACCTTTTTAGAATTATGACATTTGTAAAGCCAATTTGATACCAAATTTATATCACAATATAAACCAATCTATAAAAAGTTGCATGTGTCGATCCATTAAACCTCTGTAATCAAGAAACAGTGTATAGAACCAACAACCAGTTAGTTTAGTGAGATAAGAGTTTAAAGATGATTATGGGTCGTATTTTTGATCGATTCGCACTCAACTCGAAAATTTAATACTTTCATTCAAACTCAACTTGATATTTTATGTTGTTCCACCCAACACGACATAAATAAAAAATTATCAATTTTTATTATTATTCGATAAAATAGGGAGTTAGTTGAAAAAATACAAATAGAGAAAGAGCATTATAATAATTATTTCATTTTTATTAGAAAAACAGGGAGATAATTGATATATATATATATATAAACTCAACCCGACATTTTATGTTCCACCCAAACTGACATAAATAAAAAATTGTCAATTATTATTATTATTCAATAAAATAAGGAGCTAGTCGAAAAAAATATAAATAGAGAAAGAGCATTATAATAATTATTTCATTTTTATTAGAAAAACATAGAGATAATTGAAATATATAAATAAAAAGGAGAATTGTAGCAATTATACCTAAATATTTAGAATAAAATTAAATTATTATTTTCGGGTAGGGTATGATATGGTATTTTTCACCTTAAACTCAAACCCGACCCGACTTCATCCTCAAAAAAATCAAACTCGAACCTAAAATTTTCATTAAAAACTCGAGCCCATAAGATCGGGTAGGGTCGGAACTCAATAGGTATGGGTTAAATGGTCATCCCTAGATGAGACACTAAATCTCTTAAGCAATGAGTTCAGACGTTGTGAATGGAGAAAATTAGATTGAGAGGGTCGTCTCCATAATAGATCTTTATAGTATTCTATCTAAATTAGTTAACTAATAAATTAGATATTGATGACTAAAAAACCACTTTATAGAATAGTCTTAATTAAACTAAAAAAATTAAAGTACTAAATTGAACGTTGAAATCAAATTCAGACACTATAATGTATATTCATTCTAATATAAAACACATATCAATATTTAGTATGTAGTGATAAGATACACTGTAGTACTAAAAAATAAATTAGAACTTAAAAAGTAATACTATTAGGGAGAAGAGTTACAATAAAAAAAATGAGATATAAATTATAAGACAAAAATAAAATAGAATAAAATATAAAAATGTTATATTCTAATATACAAGTTGTGAAAAAAAATTATACAACTCTTTATATTTAATCTATAAAATTTAAAATTTAAATTCTTAACCCTAACACACTAAAACATAAACTCTAAACTTTAAATTCTACACCTTACAACCTAAACCCTAAAATATAACCTAATTGTTTAAATCCTAAAATTAAAAAAAAAATTATAAATTAAAATTTATACAATCTTATATATTAAAATATTTTTATATAAAAAAGAATAATGATAAAATACAGACTTATAGTAGAAGATAAGTGTAATGCACAAAACATGCATTACTCCCCTCCTTAGAATGACGAAACTCTACTCTCTTAGCCAATAGGCATAGGGGAGCGGCGGGTGGTCCTTTTCCAAATAGAAAAAAGGGACAAGGCAAAGCAACAAAAGCTTGCCGCATCAGCTAATTCAAGTGCAAAATAAAGATGCAACTCTCAAACGGGTTAGTCTAGTCGTTAAACAGCTTAATATTATCTAAATAGACTTTGAATTTGATATTTTTATGTATGCAAAGAATTTTTGCAAAGACTCATTTTTCAATGTTAAACGTATAATATGAGTTGATGTGAATTAATCTACATAAAACCAAGGAGAACGTCAACGTGAGGTAAAAAGAATACAATCCCAGCTGGCAGAGGCAAACAGTAGCCAACTCTCTCGACTCTGCCCAGGTGGTTTTGGCATATCTAACACGTCTTCCTCCTGGATTGCCATGATGCCACAAACAAAATTAAAAATAACTGGAGTACTATCTAAAATCTAAATTCGAAAATGTGGATGCAATTAATTCATTTTGTATGAGCATGTAATCAGGCCGAAACATGTGAAGTATAAGATTACAAGACCCCCACTGTTTCGCATTTACGCTTCCCTTTTTTTTTTTCATCATCAGACTCAGTTGGGTCGGTTGCTGATATAAGCCCCCAAGACCCTTCAATTTCCCCAAACTCTCCCTTTTCACTCCCTTGTTTCCGTTCATTGTTTGTTGTTCTAGTTTTTCCGTGAAAGAAAAGAGCGTATGGGGAACTGTCAAGCAGCCGAGGCAGCCACCGTGGTGATTCAACACCCAGGGAACAAGATCCACAGGATTTACTGCTCGGTCAGTGCTAATGAAATCATGGGTTCCAATCCGGGCCATTACGTTGAACTCGTGATCACCTCACCCACTTTAAAAAACGAGAATGGTACGCCGGTGAAGCAGCTCAAGCTCTTGAAACCCGACGACACTTTGTTAATCGGCCATGTTTACCGACTCGTCAGCTTCCAAGGTTATCTCTCACCGTTTAATCCCTTACATGCATATATAGCTCGCTATTGCTAAGGATTGTTTCTTTTTTCCTTTGATACTGGGGCTTCTTTTGAGCAGATGTTTTGAAACAATTTGCTGCGAACAAGTCCGTGAAACTTGGGAAACTGTTGAAAGAAAACAGAGGGCTGGGGCTTGGGATGGAGTTGAAGACAAAGGATTTGCCCACAACTGCTTCCGATATGAACCCAAAACTTAACTCCAAATCTGACAAGGGCAGTGATGTTCAGGAAATGAAACTAAGCTCAAAGCCTTACAAACACTATGTATGCGTGAAGCCGTGAACTACTCTTTCAAGTTTCCTGAATTAACAAAAACTTGTCAGGAAAGATGAGCTAAGCTTCTGAAACGAGTACTATAAATTTGGGTCTCGAGTTTCAAGACATATAATTAAAATCATAACACTAATTATGTGCTCGTTTGCTTCAAGTCTTCTCCTCTCTGTAGACGAATGGTTCAGGGTTTGTCATTTCGATGCATGAAAAAAGTAAACTTTCATTGTCTGAAAAAGTACAATAAAAAAGTGAAAGTTGAAAATCTTCATCTGCAAAGTGTTTGTAATTTGCATAGTATTATTATATTTTCCATTTCATATTTATGAATTGATAAGTTAAAAAAAATGTCATCGTCTTTAACCAATTGTTTTGGTGGAATTTGGTACCTTTCCCCCTTTTGTTGAGTGTTAGACGTGTCACTAATGAATCATATTGTTTAAAATAATATATACAAAACTAATAACTAAAATGAAAATATGAGATACTGTATGGGATTAGTGGTGAAGGTGTGCACGTGTGTGCCTTTCTAAAGATTAGACAACTAGGTGTAGCCTGTAGGTGGTTGATTAATTGGTCCATCAGAATTTAGTCCAAAATATCTTGTCTCGTTCCTATGGTGTGGTCTTGGTCTAATGCAAAGCTCGCAAATGAATGGATAAGGTCGATGAATAGAATCCAAAAACGTAGTGGAAGACTTGGTTTCAAAGAGAGCGCACAAACTTTTCATACAAATCAAAATAATGGAATCCCCCTAACAAAGTTTCATGGAATTGTCATGTCCTTTAATCTTTTGCAGGTGGAGCAGGAAGTTAATAGATCGGGAAGCAGAGGGGGCGGCAGTAGGTACATGGGCAGACATCATGGCGGTGGTAGTGGTGGTGAGCAATGGAGGCCAGCCTTGCAGAGCATTGCAGAGATTGGAATTTGAAATGCAGTGCAGCAGTTGCATATTGCTTGCTTCTTCTTCCTCTTCTGTCATTCTCCCCTCCACCGAATAAAAGCAAGCAAGTATATATACATATATAAAAATATATTTACAAAGAAATAACCTTTAGTTTCACTCTTTCCAACACCCTGATGCTTTTGTTATCATTTTTTTCTGGTAGGTTTTAGAAAGGTAGAGTTTGTGTTGGATGTAAAACCATTTGGACATTTACAAGAATTATAAATGTTATGATCCTTTTTTCGATTTCTTCTGTCATTTTTATTGAGAAAATTGGTAGGATATTGTATCTAAAAAATATTTAAAAATTTAACGCATTTTTGAAATTATTTCAAAAAATATGGTGTTTTTAACAGTAAGGTCGGATTGTTTTTAACCGACTTCATAAAATTGGAAAAAAATTAAAAAAAGTTGAAGGCTCCTTGCTTTTTATCCGACCTCATGGTTAAATATAATAAAAAATTGAGGGTTGGTTAATTTCTATCCGGCCTCATGTTTAAAATATAAAAAAAATGATGAGGGCGGGTTGCTTTGGTTCCTACTTCAAGGGGAAAAATTAAAAAGCATGTACTAAAGGTTAAAAAGCATGTACTAAAGGCCTCCTTCACGCGCTGAATTTAAAAAAAAAGTAGCAGGGGTGCAGGTCACGGGTTTAATTAAAAAAAAGTGGGATGGCAGTGTGCAGGTGCAGGTCACGGGTTGAATAAAAAAAGGAATGGCAGGTCGGTCAAGTCGTGGGTCTGATTAAAAAAAAGGTGGAATGACAGCCAAAGGGTGCAGACCAATTTTCATACCTGAATAAAAGATGGGATGGGATGGGTGTATCATAAATCTGAAAAGTATGTTTAATTTTTTCGGGAATGGGGTGGTGAGTTGAGTGATTGAGGTATGAATTTTTAGTTGTTAAACGGGGGTTGAAAGTTGAGAATTTTAGAAGAAAATATGTGAAGAAACTCGGTGAAGAAGTATAAGAAAAAAGAGGAGTTGAAGAAAATATTGTAAATTTTTAAGTTTATATATTTTGCTTTTAAATTTAGTTCGAATATTTTTCTGTCAAATTGTAAACAAGATTTGAAGAAATTTGAAGAAGAAGAAGAAGAAGAAAGAAAGAAAATTTGAAGAAATTTTATTTCGAATATTTTAGTGTTAAATTGTAAACAAGTAAGTTGGCTTCTTTTTATCAAAAAAAAATATTTATTAATATTTTAAAGTAGTAGTTACGATTAAATTTGGTGGTATTTGTTTTTACTAATATTTTCTTACTTGTCCTCTATGTAGCTTTGTTAGAAGGATGGCTGACTCAAATCATATATTGAGATTAGAAAATCGACACGTCTCTAGTGTTGCAGTTGATGATATGGTAAATTTTTTAAAAAAAGTTAATTTGAGATTAGTGTTATTTTATTATCTTATTTATTATTATTAAGATTTTTTTTAATTTAATGCAGGCAACTGAAGAAACTTTCAAACATTATCTGAGCATGGGGAGTAATGGATCACACCCCGATAGGACTGAATGGTTGGAAGAAGCGAGATTCTATCATGCCACATTTATTCCGGTTACAAGCTGATTCCCGATTTAATTACCGCACTAATTGAGCGTTGGAGACCGGAGACTCATACGTTTCACATGCCGTGTGGAGAATGTACCATTATGCTTGAAGACGTGGTGATGGTAATCGGGGTCTCGGTAAACGGGAGTCTATTAATTAAGGAGACAGAGAATTCAGCTGAAAGGCTTTGCTATGATTACCTCAAAAAGGTTCCAATTGGAACCAATATTAGAGGATCTCGTATTAAATTGAGATGGTTGTAGAGAGAATTCAAGCTCGGGCGCAATAACACACCGCAAGAAATTAGTTGTGCGACTCGAGCATATATTTTACAGCTTATTGGGGGAATACTGATGCCGGATAAATCTGGCAACCTTGTTCACACACAGTATCTACCATATCTGTCATTGCCTTTAGAAGTTGCTAATTATAGTTGGGGATCAACAATATTAACGTTCTTGTATCGTGAGTTGTGTCAGGCCGCTCTATTAAACAGTAATGGTGTAAAAGCAAGGGGTATTGATGGATGTATGTTGCTATTGCAAGCTTGGGCATGGGAACGACTTCCATTTTTTACACCAGTTACTCGAAGTTCGAGAAATTTTCCTCTTGTCGGTAGGTAATTTCTTTACTTTGATTTAGAAGTTTAAGTTTACGCGGTTTTAAAATAATTTTTTATCTACAAAATAATCAAACAACTGTTATTTGGATGTGTATGAAGATGGAATACGAAAAAAGCTTACACAAGGTTAGCACACAACAATGTGAGAGTGTTTAGAGCTTCTATTGATTTATCTTGCAAAAATGAGGTATCAGAGTTAAATTACTTTTATACGTTATATTTTTAATGTAATTAATTTATTTTTAAAGTTAAATTTATTATTTTTTACAGTTTATTTGGAGGCCATACGTCGGCGGACGTGTAACCGTACCAGACGTATTGATGATTGATTCCTATCTCTGGTGTGCAATTACACCAATGATCCATTTTGCTTTTGTGGAATACCAGTTCGGGTATAGAGTCCTAGGACAGTTTGGCTTCCACCAGCCCATTTCGAGAGATCCACTGAACCATGACAGCAATCATGACAACCTACACCTTGTGGACTTTCGCGGTAAGGGGCATCATACATGGGAAATAAAGCATCAAAAGTACGTTGAAAGGTGGAACAACAGACGTGAACGGTTGCCACCTCGCTCTCAAATGTAAGCCGATGATTTGGAGTCGAATAATTCAGTACATGATATTTTATCAAAATAATGCAAAACTGTGCTTGACTGCTATGGACGAACGGAAACAATGTCGAGTATTTGTAAATAAATTTTGTAGTCATAGTCAATCATCTAAGAGTATTGCGGGCCAAAGTCAAGAGAATGAATTTCACAGTGAATCTGGTACACTGGATATGTATGTCGGTACTCCTTCAACCACGGGTGAAAATCTAGCAATGGCGGTGGATAACAGCTTTTATCATTCACAGTCACCCATTTATGATCCAGTAATAGGCGGGAGCTCAGTTTCTAATCCAGTAAATGACATATTTTATCATCCACAACCACGTATTTATCATCCATCAATGGGCAGGAGTTCAGGTGTGAATGTTTCTAAAGCATGCGTACCAGATTTTTATCATTCACAGTCACCTATTTATCATCCATCAATGGGTAAGAGTTTGGGTGCGAATATTTCTGGAGCATACGTACCAGATTTTAATCATTCATATACATCTATGTACCCGAGCTTTGGTGGAAACATAGACTATCAAGGGATCACAGATTTTATGGCGATTACGTCGATTAACAGTCCCACGTTTTCACCACATAGTAGTGACTATGTGTTTACAACGCCACCTCCTATGCATCGGGTGATTGATGATGATGATGATGATGATGAAGAAGAAGATGATGATGATGATGATGCATCTCGAAGACCGTAACGAGATCGACGACCACTGCGGTGTTATGATTCGACCACATCCCTACATGGACAAAAATTGTATAGAAAATGATTTCATGTACTCTAAATTTAGTCCAAAAATATTTTGCAATAATTAAATTTAGTCCAAAAATATTTTTAGTCCAAAAATATTATTGTTTTAGAAATATTTTTTGAATGTTCTTTGAATTTTTTTGTAATAATTGAATTTAGTCCAAAAATATTTTTAACTTTGTTATATCAAAATAAACATCTCAATAATTTGAGTATATGATTCATTACCAAAATAAACACCGAACATACATTAACTAACCAAAAAAATCATATGCATCAAATAACGTACTCATAATCAAATAAAAAATGTTCATTCGAATACAAAAATAAAGAAACGAAACTAGTTCTACCACGAATAGTGAATGAAATCACCGAGGCATTGCCATGTAATTCGGTCGATTTGGACATTTATTTCTGGAATGTCCTGTACCCTTACATTTTGTACATCTCTTTGGTTCTACTGCCTCCCTGTAATGAAGATCAATACTGGTATGGATGCGAGTAGATGGAGGACAGCCTTTTGGTTCTCTACGGAGTGCCGAATTCGGTAACCACTCGTCATGCTCCAGTGGTGGCCAATATTGTGAATTCGTGATCGGTGAGAACTCATATCTATAAATATTTATTATCCTATGCAAGATAAATTATTCATCCGCAAAGCTTACAGGTCAACCCCTTTAGACATACATACTGCGGTTGCATACCTACATGGATATCGCCATGCCTGGAACTCACCACAGCTATACCATCTTTGCCTAAATTAACTCAAAAAGTTTGGCGATGCCCTCCTTCGTTGTTGCGCATGGAATCAACAACATCAAAAATCTGTCCATTTAGGTCGAACCCGTGAACAGCCATCGATCTTACCGGTTTCACGTTCTTTTGCATTTTTGTCACAAGATCGAAAGACCAAACTTGTCCCCTATTTATCATAGCTTGAATTTTTGACCCTTTATCAGACCAAACCTTAGCCAACATGTAAGAGTAGAGAATAATCGAGTCTGAAAAAATAAAAATTACTTACCCATGGCTAAAATCGTTCTGCGAAGGTAGGGATTTTTCCACCTTTCAATTGTGTTCTTACCAATATGGCGTACACAGTACGCGAGATATGCGTACGGAGGTGTCCATCAGCTGTTTTCTCGATCAATTGTTGCTAAGATGCATGTTGCTCTATCTGAAATCAAGCAAACTCCATCTTTTCGTTGACTCTGTATCAACAATTGCGAAGGCAATCGAAAATATATTTTGATTACCATCTTGTGTAACGACAATCAACAGAACATTTTTGTATCTTTCGTACAATCATGTACCATCAACTTGGACCATCCGTTTGCAAAATGGAAAGCCTTTGATACATGGATTGAATACCCAAAATAATTGGTGGAATGCTTTCTTCCCTTGAAGAAGTTGACCTTCTCGGTTGTATGCATTCTTGTTTATATACCCGACTATGGTTCCCGAAATAAAATATACCATTGCTTGTAATAGTACCGATATCTCACTGTATGACTTCTCGTAATTACCGTACACCTTTTTCAGTGCCTTATCTCTTGCATACCAACCCTTTCCATATTCTATTTGGTATTCAAATTGTTGCTTCACATATATCATAATCGTTGAAACAGTAACCCTATGATTTGCTTCAACCAACATATTCACGTTGCGACTTATTACATCGGAATCCAACTTACGGTGGTCTTGGTTGATTGAATTTCGTAAACAAGTATGTCCACCATTGTACTTTGTAATCTCCCAAGCAGTTCTCCTCTGAAGTTTAGACACTCGAATATTCCAATTACAATCTTCTCCATATTTAATACATTTCGCAAACATTATTCTCGGAGTAGATTCTTTAACAGTAAAGTCTACATGCTTTCTGATAGAATACTCTTTAATTTCCAATGTAGCTTCCTCCTTGTCTTTAAACTGCATCCTAGCCAATAATTCATCAGAGGAACCCGAACTTAATTTTGGCATGATCGGATATTCAGGTGCCCTCATTGCATCATAATCTATTAAGTTCATGTGAGCAGAAGGTTCGTACCATGTAATGTCATCCTCACCCGAAACGAATTCACCACCACCAAAAACAGGCTCATCACCAAGGTCATCACCACTCAAATCGGGATCTCTGGTTTCTTCATCTTCAATAGAATCAGCAAGCGTTTCTCCCCATCGGCCTTGGAGATTTTCAACGCCAATGCCAACATTTGGATCAACTGTCGGCTCAAGCGTTGGGAACGTCGAAGGTCCGGCATATGGATGAAATGTAACTGATGTCCCACTTTCTAACATAGCAACAAAACTGTCTCCAAACCTATATGGCTAGTCCTCAACCGCACTACCGAAACCCATTTGAGAATAACTTCCAAATACATTTTTGGATGGGCCCGAGTCGTCATATCTCCCACGCAACTTAGCATGTAACTCAGCACTTTGAATACGTATTGAATCATGCTATGCAATCATGAGTCCAACATCATCATCATCTTTAAGAGCTATTGCAGAATATCTAACTGGATCATCACATGTCTTTTATCGGTACCTCAAACGAACAATATCAGCTCCTATTTTTCTTTCTATGTCATGCTTCAGCTCTCGAAGGGAAATGTTCTTTGAAAACCTCATCTTTGTAGTGTTTTTCGAGTCAAATACGACACCGATATCAATTTTCACAATTTCTCCATCGTAATGGATAACGACCGTAAACACGTTGCTCATTGTCTCTGTACGTTCAAAACCATATATAGTTTTGAATCAAAATACATAAATCAAAATTATCATAATGTTATATTATATTGTTACAATTTTTTTTACCTAAACAACAAAATAAACATAAACAAAGAATCTACATATTCAAAAGAAAATGTAAAAATCAACTTACTAAAAATTTTCTTCAAAATTTCTTCCTCCACTTTCTTCTTCTCCTTTTTCACTCAATTTTTTTTCACTTTCTTCAACTTTTACCTTTCACCTCACTTATTTAACACAAAAACACAATACACAAAATAATACACAATTTTTTTTGTTATTTACCCCCTACAATCTATTTAATAACCATTCAAAATTTAAATTCAATACCCCTACAATCCATCTATTCAATAACTTTATTCCAATCAATACAAATCACCACCCTATTCCCAAAAAATTTACAGAAAAATATTCGAACTAAATTTAAAAACAAAATATATAAACTTAAAAAACTTACAGTATTTTCTTCAACTCCTCTTCTTTTTTTTACTTCTTCACCGAGCTTCTTCACAAATTCTCTTCTAAAATTCTCAACTTTCAACCCCTATTTAAAAACTAAAAAATTATACCTCAATCACTCAACCCACCATCTCATTCTCGAAAAAATTAAACATACTTTTCAGATTTCTGATACACCCATCTCATCCCATCTTTTATTTTTTTTCTCACTTTATTACCCGTGACCTACACATTCAAGTCTATTTTTTAAATTCAACCCGTGACCGCACCCTGCACCCTCTGAGATATCCCAGTTTTTTTTTTAATTGAACTCATGACCTACAGCATGCCATGTGAAGGCTTTTTAATTTTTTTCCCTTGAGGTCGGAACCAAAGCAACCCGCCCTCATGAATTTTTTTAAAATCATGAGGTCGGATTGTAATCCATGCACCCTCAAAAAAAATTCTTCAAACATGAGGTAGGATTGAAATCCTTGTGCCCTCGTCATTTTTAAAAAAAATTAATTCTATGAGGTCGGATAGAAAACAATCCGACCTCACTGTTCAAAACACCATACTTTTCGAAATATTTTTAAGTCTACACTAGATTTTTAAATTTTTTTTGGGATACAATATTTCACCAATTTTGCCCATTTTTATTTGATTATCATTCTCGAAATTCCCCAAGTAAATTTAGTCTTGTGAGAAGAATCGCAAATGTTTGCAGCAGCTAGGGGGAGATAATTAAAGTTGAGTTATGTTTGCCCATTTTTAATGTTTGCAAATTTAGTATTCCGTGAGGCCAACCGTGCAGCTTATTCTTCAAGGGATTAATTTCAAGGTTAATGCTGAACCGGAACTGAGTCTATTAGTTCGATACTCCACCAAGTAATATCCATCGTATTCTTCTTTCCAAAGGATTTTGCTTGTTTTTTCTTCTTCTTTTTTTGGTTGAAATGAAAACACAAATAACTAACTACTCATCAACTTCAGTCGAGCAATCCTGCCGTAACAAATCAAGAACTTGAGCTGGCGGATGGGGGATTTTGCTTGTTAAGTATGCACAACTTAGGTCTTGTTCAGAAACGAGTTCTAAACCAGCTTTTAGAGCATCACCGAAAAAGTTGTACCGAATGATAAATAATCACGTGTTTTCAACTAATTTTTCACATGATTTAGCCTTTGAACGCTCGTTCCGTCAAAGCTAGAAAATCCAGCTTCTAGCTCCCAAACGGCCGTTCTTTATTAATGTTCATTCCATAATTAGTGCTGAACGGACCTTTAAATTTCCATATACGTCACAATTGTGATCCAAGTTGTTTTAAAATTTGATTTAAAATAAGAATCTTACTCTTGTTTACTTTGCATTAAATAAAGAGTATTACTTCTTGTTCATTTTACATTAATTAGTGGTAGGGAACCTATGTTAAGTAGACTTACTTTCTATGTAAGTTTTTTTTAGTAAACAAATAACTTATTCCTGCAAATAGATACTAGGATTATGGTCTCAGACACAACTCATTTATTTTTTCATTATAGTAAAAGTTTTTATTTTTTGTCTGTGGTTTTTCTCATCTTGAGTTTTCCACATAAATTTTAGTGTTATTTATTTTCTTTTTATTTGTGATCACCATCTTCGTTGTTTTTGTCGTTATCGTTCGTCATTGGTATATCCCGATATTACAATATAGATTATTTTGTACTTGAATTTTTCATTTTTTTCATATATGGTAACAAGCGTCGAATTGTCAAATAAATAGTCTTTAATCTCAAAATAAATAAATAAAAAGCATAATGAAGAGAAGAAGGATCGATCCGCGGGGACTAAGGAGCTTCTGATGTGAAAATGTTTTGATTCTGACTTTAGCAATTAAGTAAAGAATGTGGGGGGTTTTAATGTAGAAAGTAGATGTAAGCAGTAAAAGCGAGTTTGAAAATAGATTTGGAGAAAATGACGAAAGTAAACTTTAAAGAGAAAACTTGATTAAATGGAATAGCCTCAAATTTAGCTTACCCTCAATTCAAACTGATCATCACAAAAATTTACACCGGATACATGCCGGTTACAGTCTACAAGGCTCAACCTTTCTAACTTACTTTTCACTTTGATAAACCAATAATCCAAAGGCAACCTTTAGAATTCAGTTTTTACTTGGACTAGTCACAACTATCATTGGTAGCACCAATGCAGTTTAAGTGTTAGAAAAGCCCGACTCGAATTATGTTGTCTCATTGAGAATCGAATCCGATCTTAATTTCCCTTAGCGAATCCGTCGCTAAGTGTGTTCATGGGAAGTCGAATATGCTACAAGCTGATCCTTCCTCCCAACTTTAAATCAGAACAACATTCAGACCAACGTGCGCTTTTTGAAATGAAAGTGTAAAGATTTTAAAAGAAATGCCGATTGTCAATCTAAGTTTCTAGAAAACTGAGAATGTTATCCGAAGATATTAAGTACTTATCAATTCTCACAAAATGATTTGAGTTGTTGCTTAAGCCTTTGCTAATTGGAAAATTAACTAAGCATGATAGAAATCATACTTAGCATATTTTAAAGAAAGTAAAATGAAAACTAAGGAAAAAACGAAATTGGGAAAGAAAACTTTTATAAAAGTAAAAATTCCTAAGAACAAATAAAAGCTAAGTACAGAATGATCCTTCAAGCTTCACCCTAAGGAGGGTATTTATAACATGAGATAACCTAAAGATAAAGAAATAAAACACCTAAAAATAATCTTAAAAATATTCAAATAAATCCTAAGTGATAGAAAGATAAAATCCTAAATAATAAACTGATAATTCCCAAACATTTAAATTCAAACTTAATCTTAAAATTCTAAGTAGATCTTGTTCGTCCGTCCTTCTAGATGATACTGACTGAATCACCTTCTGGAAGCTACTGCTGACTGGACTACCAAAATCTACCACGTCGGACATCGCCATGCCCCAAGTCATGCCCATGGTCCCAGCCTTGATTCTAGAAAAAACTACAGAACATGCTCTTTTAATGTTGTTTCCTGAAAATCAAAGTCCTGCGTAAAAACAATCCAAATCAGTAATATCAAAGAATCAACAAAGAGTAATTGACGATAAAATAATAACAAAATAAAACAATCATCGTATGGTATTTGTGTTTTTTAAACTAATTTGATATTTGTATTTGTTAAATCTTACACATTTGGTACATAAATTTGTCACTTTTACGTATGTGGTACATGTGTTTTCTTTTCGACCAATTTGATACTAAAGTTTGTCAAATATTGCACATTTGGTACCTGTATTTATTAAACTAATGCCAAAGACTCTAATGTTTAAAAGCATGATGTGGATTCCACAGTACAATTCGCTATAGTTTCAAAATTAGTTAATTTATTATTTTAAAGTTATTTAATATGGATGATGTTTGACAAATACACACGTCAAATATGTAATGTTTGACGAATATAGATATCGAATTTGTTTAAAGGAAAACGTGGGTACCACGTCTGTAGAAATGAAAGTGCCAAATTAATTAAAAACATATGAATATAATTTTTTTGGTCTCTTTTCAATGTTCTATTCATGCCCCATGTTAAAATTTTAGGTTTTCGGTACTCTTATTTATGTCCCGTATTAAAATTTTAGGTTTAAAGTTTAGAGTTTAAAGAATTTAGGGTATAATGTATTTTTTAGGGTTTAATATTTAAATTTTAGGGTTAGAATTTAAAATTTGATGTTTTAGTATTGGGGCATAAAAAATAACACTAAAAAAGAGTAAGATGATTTTTGTCCAAATTTAAAGATGATTTTCAAGTATGATGTATAAAACCAAAAATGATGTTTTGATAATTTTTTATTGAAATGAGTTTGATAACTTGCCTCACCCAAAAGTTTTACTTGAAAACCAGCCCGCCCTAAACCATAATTAAATTAAAAAGAAAAAAAAACTGTTCTTATAAGGATTTCAGTTATTTTATCGTCCCGATCATATTCCAAAAAAGCAACATTTGTATTTCACATGTATTTAGATATAATTATATGATTCCTTCAAAAGTATAAATATATAATTAAATTTCACAATAATTAAATATATTCATATTAAAAATATATTTACATCTAACGGACTCCTTTATCTCATGAATGTAACGATTATTATAGATGGTGAAGCAGTTGCATCAAAATTTGATTGTTGATATTTGAACTAAGTATGAATCTAGGAGTCATTATTATCGGTAGAATTTTATCTAAATACTACTTAATTGGAAGTGTTTCATAGATTTAGAAGTAAATCCGATTCTTATTTGGTCCAAGATTCTGCATCAATTCATTTCGTCTACGACAATTTTTGAGAGAAAAAAATAGCTTACTAATAATTCACAAAAAAGCAAATCGATTGCTAACAAAAATAACTAAAGCAAATATGTTTTTTGAAGTCAAAACAAAAAAAAAAATGTTGAGAGATAACAGGTTATATTCTTACATTAGCAAAACAACAGCTTTTTTGTGGGTTTAAGGGAGCGAAAACAACAGTTTGTGAAACCATCACTGATGAGATGAACCAGCTTCAGTAGACGGCACTGGCGCAGCTGGGGCAGAACCTGATGATGATGTAGATGCTGGTGGTGTGCTTGTTGAAGGGGCACTACCAGGTGGTGGAGGCCTTGGTGGACCAGAATGTTGATACTGTTGAGGTGGGCCACGAGGCGGAGGCATTGCTGAATGATATGGTGGATACTGCTGATAAGATGGCATTGGTTGCATGTACCCATATGGTGGATAATGCTGATGAGGATATTGTCCAGGTGGTGGTGGTGGTGGCGGCATAGCTTGGTAGGGATAATGCTGCCCTTGTTTTTCTGATCCAGGTTTGTTCTCCCCTTCGTAGGACGGAACCAGGGCACCCATCCTTTGAGGATCCATTGATGGATAGTAGGCTCTGTCCAGCTGAGGAGGAGGTGGGATATTAAAATACTGCATAGGTGGGGGTTGGTCCTGCATGCCAGGCCCAGATGGCTGGAATTGGTTCTGCTGCTGAGATATTACTGCCCGGGGCAACATTCCACTATGAGCCACTGCTGCTTGCTGCCTGGCTCCATCGGAGGTTTCTGAATCGGGTCTTGGTGCCTGGGGCTTACCCCACATTAACTTTAGCCTAACACCCTTTATGACTAGCTTGCTAGAAAGCTCTTCTGCAGCCTTCTCAGCTCCTTCTCTGGTTGTGTATGTAACAAAGGCACAAGCCTTGTCAAGAACCATCTTTATTGATTCAATCTCACCATGGGCATAGAAGTTATCCCTTAAATCTTGCTCAGTAATCCTTTTATCCAGCCCACCCACGTAAAGTGTTTTAATGCTTTCATCCTCGGGAGCTTCCAATGATGGCATTTCACCAGCCTTGTTAAGTAGCTTTAGTGCCACAGGATCATTCACACTGCAAACATTTAGCGGCAATAATAGAGACAAAAGGTCATTCACAATATTAGAAAGTGCCATGCATGAAAAGCATCATCTGCTTGTGTAAGCATGTTAAAGTTTGTTGATTAATTGTAGCATTGTCATCAATATCTAGAGATGAACATTAAAATGATAAGGAACTAAAAAGTAGAAAACATAAAGACAGTATAGGTCATGCCTTCATGACCTGTGGCATTGCTTTTCCCAGCCAAACACATTTGACAATTCACACAAAAGGACAGAGAAAGACATGAAAAGGACATGCTGTTAAAAAGACTTGAATAAAATTATGTTCATGGCATGACCAACCCATCACTGTGACCAAATAAGAAGGGATCTTCTTTAAGGGCTAATACCTAAACTATCTTCCAGACGATGTTCATTCGATGAAAACATAGTTCCATTAATGATTTTATACGTTAAAGAAAGAAAGAAAGAGCTTACCCATAGTAGCGGTCTTTTATATTTTGCTGGGACAACTCCCCAGCTTCTGGCATCTCATGCCTATAGGGGCACTCAGCACCTCTAGTACATTCACCCCGCACATAGAAACTGCAAATATGTGCTCGGTTTCTTTTGTAGTATGGTGTTGTTCTCTGAAGCTTCAGAATAGTGTCATTTGGCCGTACCTTCCCATATGAGGATTCATAATCTAAACCAGCTCTTGCCTGCAATCCACAAATTTACTTAACTAAACATAAGAGAAAACACAGAAAAGAAATAAGACATCATAGTCATCTTAAAAAACAAAATTAGCACGCTTATAACCATCAACTCCATCCCATTCGCACATCTATAGAGTTTTAAGCATCTATGCATATAGAAGTAAAAGGAGGCATGATAAATTCACCAATTATGGAACAGTGTTTATAAAAGCCATTCCAGTGTTCATTACCATATCTTAATTTCTTTCAAATTTATATGCCTGCAAACAACTACAAATCAACAAAATCTGAAGGAAAAGCTGTAACATCAGACCTTAAACATCATAAGTTCATAACAAATTTAATCTCAATACAGTGATAGTAATTAGCAAGTGACAATTGAAAAAACCCACAAACCTAAATGCAAAGCAGTGAATATACTAGACTCTCAGCATGAATTAAATGCTGGGAACTAAGAGGAAAACGAGGAGAGAGAGTGTATCTACATATCAACTGAAAAAATGTAAGATGCACTAATGTAGTAGCTTTCACGTTGTTAAATCTCTACTAATGCATGATTTAAATGAAAAGAATCTTTACAGCAAATTTCCAATGGCAATTCGACATGCTTCAGCTACTGCAATGACAACCAAAACCATAGCATTCTATAAAGCAAACAGTTCACCAGGAACTTGCTTGAAATTTTTCATATAAGATGACACTTTTAACAGCTTCACTCACTTCATAAATGATGCTAAAAGACAACTGCTAAGCATGAAAATACATACCCTGCGGTCATGCTCCTCAGCAAAATACTCTCTGTTCACATCACTCTTTGGAATGGCATCATTGGAGTTTATACTAAGAGCAGTATCCCGAACTTGAACTGGCAATCCGTATTCGAGATCTAAAAGGCAGACTTGACAAACATTTTTCAACTTACTGCAAGTCTGACAAACCTCAGTTTTCTTATACCTTGCATCACGACCAGGCCTCCACCTAAAGACTGTAAATGGCCGTGTACAAATCTTGCACTCCTTATCATAATCAGCTTTAGTCTGCAATCAGTGCGTAAAGAAACCCATAAGAGGAAAAAACACAGAAATTTATATTATTAAAGAAAGAAAAGGAAATTAAATTCAAATCCCAAAAGTGAATCTGTAGGTTCGGAACCATAGTCTAACCAACTTAATATATCATAGTCCTTTCTTGCTGCTTAATAAGATGCTAATTTATCCCAAACAATGTAATAACGGAAATTCACAGGTCATGGAATTTTCAAATACGTCTGATAGGTATTTCTATTAAAACCTAAATGCCACGGTAAATCATATTGTTGTTTTATACACAGAAAATTCATTTTGAAAAATCTTATATCATTTTTAACCAAGATTATAGAAGTCATAAAAAAGAAAGCAAAAATTAGAAACAAACACTATGACAAGTCTAGTAGTTCTCATTAGTAAAATAACTGCAAGAGTAAGGTAAAAGCACAGTAAAAAACCAGCACTTCAATCGAAATTTGAAAACCCCTTCAAATACATTTTCACCTCAATAAAAGAGGCTCAACCACATTATAGAAAGTTTCTGCATTTACAACTCTGCATACATACACTAACATGATTGTTAACATTATATAGATATATGACTAAAAGCAAAACCAAAAGGTAAAATCCATACAAAAATCGTATTTAGTTAATGAAAACTCGGTTTAAGTTGACACGAAAAACTGCAATTTCAATTCCCTAAACAGGGGCTGGAGAAAGAGAGAGTGCGTATTAAAGAGGTTAGAGTTAATACCATTCGGACATATGGATTGTCACCAAGGCATGACTCACAAATGATAGGGAAGTCAGAGCGTTCCCAGCCATCCGCCTCATGATCTCTTAACAATCGATGTGCCATTGTCTACTTTGCAGAACCTCGTGTAGCTATTCACAGCCGCTAGTTGGTAGCCTATGTCCTTAATTCCAACTGCAAATTAATTTAAGAGAAACAAGAATGGTGTATCATAATCTTATTAACAATATTCTAGGATGAAATTGCAGGCATAACGGAAATCCTAAAACAATAAGAGAAACACCAGATATATAAATAAATGAAACTTTAGCGGATCTTTCTAATTTAATATACTACTATTTATCATAAGAAAATTTAAAATTTTCATTCAATTATTATGAAGTACAAACCCTATCAACTCATATCAAAGATAAATTCACATATGTAAACTATTTGGGGAAAATTAGTTCCAAAATTGTAGTTTTATTTATCCCCGTCTTTCCTATTCAACCGATTCGACTACAACCATTGAAATGATATAAACCAGCTACATAAGAAAAGAAACACACAAAAGTTTAAAATGAGAAAATCAGAGGTTGTAATAGAGAGTCTAGAAAGTACCTGAACCGCAATCGATGAGGTGCGCCGGCGATTGAAACTCGACCGGGAAAACGATAGGTAGGTAGAAGCGAAAGAGATCTCGCAGGGCCGCCGCAAGAGAGGGATAGGGATGAGATGGCCTTTGCGCTCTTTATTTTTTTTTTTCTAATTTAAATTTTTTATGTATTATATTTTTTTTTTCTCTTTTGGATATCGCGTGTTTGGGCTAAGAATGGGCCGTAAGTAAAACCTTAAAAATACTCTGACCTAAAACATTGTATTATAATCAAGAAACCTGTGTAACATTCTCGGCCGTAAGTGAAATTATTTTTAATTGTGTAGTATTTTGTTGTAATTCGGAATATTACATTGTCGATATTAAATTATGTAAATTGAATATTTTTTCAGGTTAAAATTTAAAAATTTATCATCAAGAGTAGGTTTTTATTCAATTGAGAAATTTATGTAACAGTTTCAGTTGTAACTAGAATTCTTACTAATAGTGTAATTTCTTAGAACGTACAAGGAAATATTTTAGGTTGACCCAAAAATATTATGTTCTTCATATTAAATCATGTAAATCGAATAACTTTTTAGGATAAAACCTAAAAGTTATCATCGGAGATAAGTCTTATTAAATTGAAAAAAAAATGTAATATTATCTATTGTAACAGAAAGTCTTACTAAGTATGTAATGTTTGAGTAATTTGAGTAACATTTGAAGTTGAAACTAAAATTATTACGTTGTTTTATACCAAATCATGTAAATTGAATAACTTTTCAAATTTAAAACTCAAATAATACCGCCAAGTGTAACTGTTTAATCAATTGAAAAACACGTATAACATTCTCGGTTGTAATTAAAATTATTACCAATTGTCTAATTTTTTTAGAGCAGATAGAATAATATTTTAGGTTAAAAACAAAAATAATACGCTATCCATACTAAATCATGTTAACCGGATAAGTTTTCGGTTTGCATCTGGAATTTGGCACAAATTAGCCTTAGACATAACTGTCGTAAGTAGGGGTGGACAAAACGTATATCAACTCGAAAAAATTAAACTATTTGAATCGACTCGATAAATACTGGACTCGTTTCGACTCGACTTCTAATTTCATAAAAATCTCAAATAAAGTTTGAATTATAAAATAAAAATTAGAATAATTAAAAAATTATAGTAATTAGTAAATCGATTTTTAAATTTTAGTCAAATCTTTCAATTATGCCTGGCATATATATCACATATGAAAAAACAAAACATGAAGAAATATAAAACATATATGTATTATATATGGTTATAGAAAACCATTTAAATTATTACTAATTACTATTTTAACATTATAAACGTTTACAATTAAAGTTAAACAGAAACTCGAACTCGACTCGTATTTTATAAACTTGACTCGAACAATTTTCAAATAAAGTTTGAGTTATAAAATATAACTCTTCAACTCGACTAACTCAAAAATTTTAACTTGACTCGGCTCAACTCGATCGAATGTTCACGCCTAACCAGAAGTGACAATACTTTTGAGTAAAAAAAAAATATAAAATCACATCAAGTCACTTCAATTCTTAATATCATGGGACAAAGATTAATAAGAGGATGATGAGACTAAAAGATACGTAATAAACTGACGATGGAAATCGTCTATGAACGCAGAGAAGATCGATGGGAATCATCAAAACTTACATCCTTCTCAGCCATTCCATTTAACTACATTACCCTTTACGTACTTCCATTTCCATATTTGGATTAAAGAAGATGATATTCATCATGTTCAAATAACACTCTAATTTTTTGTCCAAAAAATAACACTCTAATAAATATTTTATTAAGCAACGCAAATACACAATAGTATTAATTCAAATCAATTGATTAGTAAATAGAATATCAAAAAAATTAGCATTTATAAAAATATATATACACAATATTTTTACTTTTGCTTATAGTTGGTTGAACTTGAAGTCTCCCGTTAGTTTCTTCATCTTTGATGAACAGATGGAATAGCATTATCGAGAACGGACAAAATTGATATTTTTGATTCCATGCCTTTCCCAGCGAGCGACCACCATTAACCTCTCATTTTGCCTACATTTCAAATCATTATTTGTAGACTTGTTTGATGAAAAAAAAAACATTTCCCCATATGCATTTATTATTTTCTAGGACAAAGTTATATATATTTAGGGTTTGCTTTTCAATGTAATTGAATTGATATAAAATATTTTTTTTATTCTTTTATGTTTGATTAGCGAAAAATAATTTGGTCGACGTAATCAAGCTCGCTCCTTTGACTTTGGTGGTCTAAGAGCAAATACAAAAATTAGGTTTTAATAATAAGTATTAAAAAAATTTAAGAGTATGACCCTAATAATATGTGTTCAAAAAATTAGGCTATAATAACAAGAATTGAAAAAATATTAAAGTTTTAAAAGTATGTACCTAATAACAAATATTGGAAAAAAAATTAGGCTCTAATAATAAGTATTGAAAAAATAGACCTAAATAATAAATATTGAGAAAAAAAAACTAAACTCCTAATAACAAGTATTGAAAAAAATAGGCACATAATAACAAATATTGAAAAAAATTACACCAATAATAACAACTATCGAAAGAAAATAAATTTTAAGAGTAGGCCTATAATAATAAGTATTAAAAAATTAACTTCTAATAATAAGTATTAGAAATAAATTTAATTTTAAGAGTAAACTCCTAATAACATATATCAAAAAATTAAATCATAATAAATATTTAAAACAAACTGATATTAAAATTAAATCCTCTAATTTTGAGCGGTGGGCCCTAAATAAGTGCCATGTCATAGGTCGTTGTCTTTATTATTTACTCTCCTGAACGTAATTTATTTTTCAAGTCAATGTAAAATGACTTGTATTTATAAACCTGGGACTAATTATAGGAAAGTAACTCTCGATGGAATGTGATGTTTCAAGAAAATTTTACATCCCAAATATTGGAATCACGTTATTTTAAAAAAGACATTAATTTAACATTTCAACTAATTAAAATTCTTAAAAAAAATAAGAAATTGTCATTTACCAAACAAAACATTAAATTATGTATTAATTTTTTTAAAAGAATTATGTATTAAATTTAAACCTACAGCCTTACAGTGTCATGCATTTATAAACATTTTTTATTGATATAAAAATACTATACACATGATTTCATTCTTTTTCTAAGGACACAATATTTTATTCTTTTCTTTTGAACATGACATTATTTTATTCTTAGAATAGTCAAAAGAAAACCCCTCCATTCCATCAACTTTAATATTTTAAAACGTAAAAGAAATTCCCAGATTCATGAAGATATAGAATTGATGTATAGAATTTTATTCGATGGTTCATTTAGAAACATATAACTTTATAATTTTTTAATAAAAATTATAATAATATTTTTAAAATTTTAAAATTATATAAAAATTTTAAATTTCTAACGGTACATCCTTGCCTTTGACATTTTATCAATGAAAAAAACTATATTTTATGCCGATGAACTGAAAAAAAAAAAAACAGAACAGCAGCCATGGGGGCCACCATTTGTTATCATTATCACAATAGTCCGAACAAGTGAGCCTCAGATTCCCAGTAAGTTAGCTTCTTCTTCTTGTTTTTGTCTCTTATTATTATTTGGTTCAAGCCTTCTCTTCACTCCACCGTTTAGCCGCGTTTTCTGCCCTTTTCTTCTTTTCCCGTGAAGAAAACCTTAATGTTCCAGAACTGGAGAGAGATGTCGACTGCTGTAACTGTTAAAGGAAATCCTCGTCAAACATGGAAATGGAGTTCTCAACAAAATCAAGCGGTAATTAGCGGTTGGTGTCGGAATAAATGGAGTTTCACGAGCTTCAAAAGGAGTGTTTTTAACCAAGGTTTGCAAAGGATAGCGGCGAGGAAGAAGATAGGACCAAGATCGGTTACTAATGACTATGGCAGCGGCTGCGATGCGGCGGAGGAAGACATGAGGTTCGTGGAAGCGTTGAGGGAAGCTCAATCCTACGTGAACCTGCACCGAGGAAACACGTTTGTTTTGCTC
Organism: Hibiscus mutabilis; assembly: GCA_019671005.1. Taxonomy (NCBI): domain Eukaryota; kingdom Viridiplantae; phylum Streptophyta; class Magnoliopsida; order Malvales; family Malvaceae; genus Hibiscus; species Hibiscus mutabilis. The sequence goes on from CM033725.1 coordinate 44,995,155, forward strand.
TTGTCAGCCGACGTTGTCGCTAGTCCTTGCTTGGACTCCATTCTCAAGGTATCTTAATTATCTCTCTATCTTTTTTAATTTAAATTTTTGATTGTTTGAGATTCAATTCCATCTGTATTTTTCTTCAAGTTCATTTACACTAGTAATATATAGGGATGAGTCTCTTGTATTCCTTGAATTTAGTTATTTTTAAAATTAGCTTTTATGATTTTCTCCATTAAATTTGACTTACTTCACACAAGTTAATCTTTATTTTTTTTAATCAAAAGTTAATTTTTTGAATAGTAAACAAGTTACTCTTTAACCTAATACCATTTGCTTATAAAACAGGATCATTTTGTCATAAACAAATGATGTTATAAGTTATAACATAGGATTAAGACCCTGTTTTAGAATGCTTTTTGAAAGTACTTTTGGATCGAAAGCAAACATGTAACATTTTATATGTCAAAAAGTGCTTTTTCAAGTTTTGTTTCAAAAATATTTTTAAAAAAATAAATTTTCTAATATTTATTTTTTTCAAACTACTTTTAGACAAAACTACTCATTTGTCTTGGTTCATATCATTATTTCATTTTTTTTTGAAAAGGCCGTGTAAAATAGACATTTTTATTTACTTAAAAATATTTTTGACAACAACTTATCCTCAAACACATAAATCTTAAACTAAATAATCTAAAATTACATTTTAAATAGCAAATACATTTGGTCGGTTGGCCAAGCTGCTTGAATTAAGATTAAGATTATGATTAGAATTAAAATTTATATAAAAAACTTTTTTAAAATCACTTTTGATAAAAAAAACTTTCTTACCACACTTTTTAAAAGTAATATCAAACTTAATATAGGTAAAATAATAAATTTTAAAGACTAAATGATGGTTTTCCTTTAAAATATTAAAAAAGTTACTTGTGCAGATTTTTCTAATAATTTAAAATAAATCGTGTTTAAAGTTGTATCACATGAGTTAAAACAACATTTTAAAATAATACAGACAAATAAAATTTTTACACTGAAATTACAATAAACAATGTCATATATTTCACAATTACAGATTGAAATGAGTTTATTTATTTTTGAATATGAGTTTATTTTGTTTGAGTTGTGTATTTTGGGTACACGTTATACATGTGATTTTATGTTCCAATTGTATATAATATGGTATTTGATATACCATCCTACGTTGGGAATAATGAAAATTGAAATGGTAGGAAATAATTAAATTGTCTAGTGGCACTGTGGTGGTGGACCCATGTCATTTTTTCGGTAGTTTATAGTTTATGCGGGGAAAAATATCTCTCTCAGACGTCACAAAGTTCCATTCAAAGTGAAAAAGCTTTCAGAATTAGAAAATTAAATGTTTGGTCTCTCAAAGCTGTCTTTTACTAGACAAGGTTTATTCTTATAAAAAAAAATACTAGACAAGGTTTATTATAATTTATCATTTTTTATTTATATATTCAAAAATAGTAACGCTTTAACATACCAAACATTAATCTTGTTCTTAAAATATAATTGTTTTTCTTTCTATTTTACATACCACTTAAACTATTTAGTATAATTTTATCATACTCTTAATTCAAATCCACTGTTTCCAAGAGGTACAACTAGATTGGTTTATACAGGGTGTTCATGGTAGGTTAATGTATCAATTAACATAAACAAGAAAATAATTAATTATTAAATTTTTAAACGACGATTAAACGTTACTTAACGATTCAGTTACAAATTAACTTGTAACGTATTACAAAATTATTTTTCACATGTTCGTTAATTCTTTTTAAAACAATAAATTATCTCTCCTATAAATATGATATTAAATTTTTTTAGTAGATTATATTAAAATTTTAAAAAAATATTTAAATAGATAAATTTTAACCACAAACTTCATTTTATGTCTAGATAGTTTCATAACAGTTAACCAATAAGTTAACAATTAACCATTGTTTCTAATAGTTGGTTAATCAAAACTATTTAACCTTAATAATAAATTAATTAATCAATAAAATTTAACAATTATACCGATTAATAATCACGATTTATTTTGCATACTCTTATATTTATAAACCAGTGGCCCGCTTGACTAAGCCAGATATGATTATAGACTTTCAATCATATAGACTTTCAACACGTGGACTAAAGTAGCCTGACCCATATATAATTTATATCATTAAAACATATTCTATTTAAATTTACTTATAAAAATATATATAAATATTTATATTTATATTATATCTTTAATTTTAAAGAATTAGTTGGTTGGACCGAGTTCTTTTTTAAAAAATAATTAGATTTTGACCCAAAAATTTATTATTATTACTGTTATTTTACAAATAAATTATTAGATTAAAACAGTTATTAAAAAAAACTCTATAGTTATATCAAAAAATCTACTCATGTTTTAAAAAATAAGTAGATTCTTTTAAGGATAAAAAAGTAAGTCGATTTGTTTTCCAATATTTCCTTTTTCGTATTTTATAATTTAATAACTCCGCAATTCAACCTAGGCCCCACGTTTTCAACGTGTCATAGGATCAGCACTATTTCCCTTAGTTTCTTATTTATGTTCTGCTTTCAATTTTAGCTACTGCACGCTTAGGGGTGTTTATAAAACCTGAACTGATGTACCGTATTAAAAAATTAAAAAAATCAGATTAAATGGTAACAAAACTGTAGCAGTAAAAATTAATTAAAATGGTACGGTAATTATATAGGTAAATTTAGTAATTAAACGGAATGGGAACGATTTTGATTTTTTTGCTAATTGAAAAAATTGATAGAAAATTATAAAATTATTTTTATATTAATATTAAATTATTAATTATTACTAATATATGTATAATTATCATACTTAAATTATATTTTATAATAATATTAAATTATTAGTAATAATCAAACATATATTATACGTCTATTTAAACGTGCATGCATCTATTTTAGTATTGAGATATAGTGGGATATGTGTTCTATCATTTTGTTTTTGTTAAGTTTTTCAGTGTGGTTGCATGCAGTTTGTGTTTTGGAACATTATTTTGATCTTGCAGCTCTTTTTGCGGATCATAATGTCGTGTCTTTATTTTATTTACATTTGTTGCATGTTATTGTGATCGTGAAATGAAATAGATTTAGATTACTTTTTCCTCTTTCAATGTTTTTATTTCGATTTCGGTTGACTCAAACGACAGAAGAAATTTTAACAAAATTCTTTTTTTATAATAATATTAAATTATAATGATATCACATTATTAATTATACATATAATTATATAATTAATATAAATTATTGATTATTATTAATATTTTTATAATTAATATGATTTTTCTACACTTCTAATTGTTTTAAACTTTGAAGATTTTTTAAATATAAATATTAAAAAATTTATGATTGAGTTTTTAAAACAATTAAATTTAGTAATAATAAATATACAAAATAATTCATGATTAATCGAGTAACTGTACTAAATAAAGTGGTTAACTGTTTAAACAATAATCGATTTAAATGAAACAATAAAAGTTTATCAAAATATTATATCGAAACTTTTAATAACCGTACCCGGTTAACAGTCCATGAACACTCTTTCCTGCGCTGTAGACCAAACTATTGAGAGCCGCCACAATGGCCGCCTCAAGTCCAACTGCTGGCGGTTCTCGTTTCCTTCCCGCTCCAACCAAGCTCTTTTCTTCCCGCCACGCCTTCCAAACAGACGTCGTAACACTGAAACCCGATTCCAAGTGCTGGACTCAGTATCTTAAACTCGAACCCAGATCCCAGAGAGGCGATTTCGTTAAGCGCAATGTGATCAACGAAGATGCCGTCGACGAAACTTACATCTCAGTTGACGATAAGCAGTTCGTGCGGTGGTTCCGCGAGGCCTGGCCTTACCTCTGGGCTCACCGTGGTGGCACTTTCGTTGTTATTATTTCCGGCGAAATCGTCGCTTCCCCCTTTTTGGACACCATTTTAAAGGCAAAATGAATAAATTGGTAAAATCTGTTAGATGTGTTTTATGGAAACGTTTTCTTGTCAACTTTTTTGTCCTTTTCAACTTGCAGGATATTTCGTTTTTGCATCACCTAGGGATTAGATTTGTTATTGTTCCGGGAACCACGTGCAAATCGACAAGCTTTTGGCTGAGAAAGGTGAGCCCAACAAAACAACATCGTTTCGTGTTACACTGAAATGAGCAGTTTAGTAAGTTTATTAGTTGACTTTACTTGTTCTATTATTATAAACGTAGCAAAATTCTGAACCTTTGGTAATTCAGTGTTTATATCATTTTAGCTATGAATGAAAATCTTTGTTTTACAATTAAGTAGATTAGTAATACTTAAAATGAGCCACAAAAAATTGCAGGGCATGAACCGAAGTATTATGGTAGATATAGAATAACGGACTCTGAATCTCTAGCTGCTGCAACCGAAGCGGCCGGAGGGATTCGTCTAATGATAGAGGCAAAGCTTTCTCCAGGGCCTTCCGTATGTAATATTCGTCGGCATGGTGATAGCAGCCGTTTGCATGAAGTTGGTGTCAGTGTTGCTAGCGAGAACTTCCTTGCAGCCAAGGTTAGAATATTTCCGTTTTGAAAATAACTTTTGATTTGGATTGTTCTTTTATGTCCATTACTATTCTTCTGTTTGAGATGAAGGCTAAACCTTTGCGAACTGATGAGCAATGGGTAGCTTGCAAAAGCTTGTTTTTGGGTATTGGCTCTGCTATTAAACGTGTTATAATTTTGCCCCTTATTAAACACTTTTGCAGAGAAGGGGAGTTGTCCAAGGTGTCAATTATGGAGCAACTGGTGAAGTAAAGAACGTAGACGTCACTCGCTTGCGTGAGAGGCTTGATGGTGGTTGTATAGTAATATTAAGCAAACTGGGGTATTCTAGCTCTGGTGAAGTTTTGAATTGCAAGTATGCTGTGTAAACTTTAATGGTATTTTGTTGCAGCTTGCTGTTATCTATTGTCCAATGAAGTAAAAGAAATCCTTGATCAATAACTAAAGCAACTTTTTCTGGGTGGAAATAATGTATTATGCACGTCTTTTAGTAGGTATTAGGCAGGTCATCGGGATCGAGAATAGCCATCTTTCACATTTTAGTATTTTTATCTTTATGTATTTCCTAAGTCGTATTTTTTTTCTCATATAAAGATGGACCATTAGTTTAGTGTCTCATTTGTGTTTTTATAGGATTAACAGGATGCCAAACATCAGTGGAAAAAAACCCAACTCAGGAATTTCCAATCTCTTTAGGTGTTGAATATATTGGCTCTGCATGTGCAGTACCTTAATTTTTTGCATATGTGGTGTTGATTTTGAAAGCTAGTTTTAGTTTTAACTAAAACATATTGTTGATGTAAGGCTCTGCTCTGAGCAGTTTGTTTAGTGTTGTCTGCTGAGAGCTGCTGTGTGAATACACAGAGTTGAGACATTGACATCAAGTATTATCCTCAGTTGGGGTTTTGTCTCCCGGACTCTGCCAAGAGCCCTGGAGGGTTCATAGAGTTGGGAGCGTCTCAAAGTGCCTGACAAGGCAGAACCGTGGGAACTTGGGAGTTTGTGCAGGGGGGTTGAACCCATGACTTATAGCATATAAGTCATTTATGGGCAACCACTTGAGACTTTATGGTGCATCTTGGACTAGCTTAGAAGACTTATTTTACTTCCCAATGATTTAAAACCTGACTGCTAATGCTTTATGTTTTTTCTGAATTTCAGCACATATGAAGTTGCCACGGCTTGTGCATTAGCTCTTGGAGCAGATAAGCTTATTTGCATTATAGACGGCCCAATTTTGGATGAGAATGGTCGCCTTATTAATTTGTTGCCGCTCCAAGAAGCAGATATGTTAATCCGTCAACGGGCCAAGCAAAGTGAGGTAGCTGCAAAATATGCCAAAGCTGTTGATGAAGATCTTACTGGTGTTGGACATGATGATAACATTTCAGCTGTTCACTCTTCACAAAATGGAAAGGCTCTCAATAGTACACGAAATCCTACCTTTCTGAATGGTGTTGGTTTTGATAATGGCAATGGACTATGGTCCGGAGAACAGGGCTTTGCCATTGGAGGTCAGGAGCGGCTAAGTCGAGATAATGGCTACCTTTCGGAGTTGGCTGCTGCAGCCTTTGTCTGCAGAGTAAGTTTAATAGCTTGTTTGAGCTTAGTATATTTAGATTCTTTCCTACGTGGAAGTAATATGCCAATTGTTTTTTCTGCTTTATTGTCAGGGTGGTGTACAAAGAGTTCATTTGTTAGATGGCACTATCGGTGGGGTCTTATTGTTGGAACTGTTCAAAAGAGATGGGATGGGGACAATGGTGGCTAGGTATATAATGTTTACTGTGAACTTGTCAGTTGGCTTATGGGAAAATAGATATTTGATGATGGCCATATAGTACAAAACATGGTTAATTCCCAACGTATCTGTGTTTGCTTTGGGAGTAATCAATCCTTCCATGACTGGTAGCCTATTTCGATGTTTTAGTGGGCTCTGCCACTCGGGTGGAGTGTTAAACCTAAAATATATGTTATATGCTACTAAATGATTACAGGTACATTTTTTTTTTAATTTAGTGGTACTTCAGAGGACCTTCTATCACTATAACATTTTCCTTTTCCAACTTTCATGGTTTTAAGAGACCTGTATTTTCATATTTAATTTGCGGGGTCATGCATTGATATGTTTTGTAACATTTGACAATGGACAACCGGAGAATTTATTGTTCTGATATCCGTTTTCTTAGAATGAGGGACCTCAGTAATTTCGTGTGGCCTATATTTCTTAGTTTATATGCGCTGCAGTTGCTAGACTTGGTAAGTAATTAAGCTATCTGGCATTCAGTTTGCTGACCTCGACATTGCTTGTTTTTCGGTGATCTATATGAAGGGGCTAGGATGGCTATGGTGACAGATCTCGCTGGAATCAAGCAAATCATACAACCATTAGAAGAGTCTGGCACATTGGTTCGCTGGAGTGATGAAGAGGTCTATATAGCTCTTTTTGTCTTTTGTTTAACCAGTCTATCTCATTTATGCATATACATTTCAGTGAAGCTCTTGTTGAAATAATGAGAATAAAGTTTGGTCCTACTTTGCATGCTTTATTTCTACCGGTTCTTGGGTGTTTTAGCTGCAAAGATCAGATCTGGTAAAATTAGTCATTGTTTCAGATCTCACTAAACAAACAAAAAGTAAGGTGAAAAATGTCTTTATTCTTTTGAATTGGAGCCAATATCTGAATATTAAATTCTTGGGTCTTTTCTTTTTTGCACAGCTGCTTAAGGCCTTAGATTCATTTGTTGTTACGGAAAGAGAAGGTCAAATCATTGCTTGTGGTGCTCTATTTTAAAGTTATTTAATATGGATGATGTTTGACAAATACACACGTCCAATATGTAATGTTTGACAAATATAGATATCGAATTTGTTTAAAGGAAAACGTGGGTACCACGTCTGTAGAAATGAAAATTTCAAGTGCCAAATTAATTAAAAACATATGAATATAATTTTTTTGGTCTCTTTTCGATGTTCTATTTATGCCCACGTTAAAATTTTAGATTTTCGGTACTCTTATTTATGTCCCGTATTAAAATTTTAAGTTTATAGTTTAGGGTTTAAGGAATTTGGGGTAGAATATATTTTTTAGGGTTTAATATTTAAATTTTAGGGTTAGAATTTAAAATTTGATGTTTTAGTATTGGGGCATAAAAATAACACTAAAAAAGAGTAAGATGATTTTTGTCCAAATTTAAAGATGATTTTCAAGTATGATGTATAAAACCAAAAATGATGTTTTGATATTTTTTTGTTGAAATGAGTTTGATAACTTGCCTCACCCAAAAGTTTTACTTGAAAACCAGCCCGCCCTAAACCATAATTAAATTAAAAAGAAAAAAAAACTGTTCTTATAAGGATTTCAGTTATTTTATCGTCCCGATCATATTCCAAAAAAGCAACATTTGTATTTCACATGTATTTAGATATAATTATATGATTCCTTCAAAAGTATAAATATATAATTAAATTTCACAATAATTAAATATATTCATATTAAAAATATATTTACATCTAACGGACTCCTTTATCTCATGAATGTAACGATTATTATAGATGGTGAAGCAGTTGCATCAAAATTTGATTGTTGATATTTGAACTAAGTATGAATCTAGGAGTCATTATTATCGGTAGAATTTTATCTAAATACTACTTAATTGGAAGTGTTTCATAGATTTAGAAGTAAATCCGATTCTTATTTGGTCCAAGATTCTGCATCAATTCATTTCGTCTACGACAATTTTTGAGAGAAAAAAATAGCTTACTAATAATTCACAAAAAAGCAAATCGATTGCTAACAAAAATAACTAAAGCAAATATGTTTTTTGAAGTCAAAACAAAAAAAAAAAATGTTGAGAGATAACAGGTTATATTCTTACATTAGCAAAACAACAGCTTTTTTGTGGGTTTAAGGGAGCGAAAACAACAGTTTGTGAAACCATCACTGATGAGATGAACCAGCTTCAGTAGACGGCACTGGCGCAGCTGGGGCAGAACCTGATGATGATGTAGATGCTGGTGGTGTGCTTGTTGAAGGGGCACTACGAGGTGGTGGAGGCCTTGGTGGACCAGAATGTTGATACTGTTGAGGTGGGCCACGAGGCGGAGGCATTGCTGAATGATATGGTGGATACTGCTGATAAGATGGCATTGGTTGCATGTACCCATATGGCGGATAATGCTGATGAGGATATTGTCCAGGTGGTGGTGGTGGTGGCGGCATAGCTTGGTAGGGATAATGCTGCCCTTGTTTTTCTGATCCAGGTTTGTTCTCCCCTTCGTAGGACGGAACCAGGGCACCCATCCTTTGAGGATCCATTGATGGATAGTAGGCTCTGTCCAGCTGAGGAGGAGGTGGGATATTAAAATACTGCATAGGTGGGGGTTGGTCCTGCATGCCAGGCCCAGATGGCTGGAATTGGTTCTGCTGCTGAGATATTACTGCCCGGGGCAACATTCCACTATGAGCCACTGCTGCTTGCTGCCTGGCTCCATCGGAGGTTTCTGAATCGGGTCTTGGTGCCTGGGGCTTACCCCACATTAACTTTAGCCTAACACCCTTTATGACTAGCTTGCTAGAAAGCTCTTCTGCAGCCTTATCAGCTCCTTCTCTGGTTGTGTATGTAACAAAGGCACAAGCCTTGTCAAGAACCATCTTTATTGATTCAATCTCACCATGGGCATAGAAGTTATCCCTTAAATCTTGCTCAGTAATCCTTTTATCCAGCCCACCCACGTAAAGTGTTTTAATGCTTTCATCCTCGGGAGCTTCCAATGATGGCATTTCACCAGCCTTGTTAAGTAGCTTTAGTGCCACAGGATCATTCACACTGCAAACATTTAGCGGCAATAATAGAGACAAAAGGTCATTCACAATATTAGAAAGTGCCATGCATGAAAAGCATCATCTGCTTGTGTAAGCATGTTAAAGTTTGTGGTATTTGTGGTCTTTTCTTTTTTGCACAGCTGCTTAAGGCCTTAGATTCATTTGTTGTTACGGAAAGAGAAGGTCAAATCATTGCTTGTGGTGCTCTATTTCCTTTCTTCAAGGACAAGTGTGGAGAAGTTGCTTGTATCGCGGTTTCTCCTGAATGTCGAGGACAAGGACAAGGAGATAAATTGCTTGGTATGTTGTTGAACATCTCTAACTTCATTGTTTGTGCCATATTAGACATGATCATACCCTTCTCTACATGATCATACCCTGCTCTACTTATTCTGGTGTAGCTGAAATAGATGCAATGCAAGAACTGTCTATTCAAATCTATTGGAAGCATCTTTACAAATTCGAAAAAAAAAAAATTTAGTAAGGCACACTCCAATAGGGCACGCATTTTGGCTGCTAGATTGTGTATAAAACATTTGCTGATAAGTTTAGTTGCCACTGTATAACCATAAAATGATGCTCAATCTGATCGACTGATTTTTGTTTTTATGACCATGTCGGTGTGATATTTGTTTGTGGTCTACCAATCTTAAGATTCCTAATACTAAGTCATCGTCTCTATTAAATATGTGCAGATTACATTGAGAAGAAGGCATCCTCTCTCAGATTGGATATGCTTTTCCTGCTTACAACTCGTACCGCTGACTGGTTTGTATTTTCTTATGAAATAAACTTTATTTCATGCATTCAATTATTTTCATGCACCATTTAGTTATTAATTTTGAACTTTTTACTCAACGTAGCATCTTAGATAGAGAGTCAGTCACATTGTAATGCCCTTTCGATATTTCAGCCATTTTTTATGCTCAGATTACTGCATTGAAGAAAGGGGCTTCTAAGAATGCACTGTTGACATTGAACACCCACTTCTGGTTTTACAGGTTCGTAAGGCGCGGCTTCAAAGAATGCACGATCGACATGATACCGGACGAAAGGAGGAAAAAGATTAATCTATCCCGTAACTCCAAGTATTACATGAAGAAAATGATACCGGATCGAAGTGGAATTACAGCTGATAGAGCATTTAAACGAGCTTGCAACAGATAAGGTACCTCTTTAGTCGGTGCTAACCAGGACTGCTTAGAAGACGATGCAACCTCATCCAACTAATTTGGCAAGAGAACCGTTTTCTGCAATTTACATGTTGAGCAGAGGTTGATATGATATTCTATGCATCAGGTTTCTGTCATGAGCTGTAATTTATGATTGCCATGAAAACATCTTTATTGTATTAGTAGTTGACATAATTTTCGTTGGCAAATTGTAATTAATTTAGGGGTAAACTATCATGGTGGTCATTAAATTATGGATCGATTCTATTCTGTCCATTAAACAAAAAATTGTCACTTAGTTTACTAAACTTTCAATTTGTTTTTAATTAAGTCGCTGATAGTTAATTGTTAATGAAATTGTTGAAGTGACAGTAAAATAAATTTGTATAATTACATATTTGATGATCACTATTTAATCATTCAATTGTTTCGGTCTTAAATTAAATTAATTTTAAAAAAAATCAACAGTTTTCTCTTTATTCACTTCCTCTCCCTTTCTACTCCCTCCTCCAGCTACTATCACACACTGTTGTTTACTGTCAAATAATTGTAAGATTTGTTGTTTACTGTCAAATAATTGTAAGATTTGTAAACGTAAATAATTTAAAAAATGTATTGTTTAATTAATGATTTTAAGTTATTTTAAAGATTGAGAAAATGAAAAAAAATAGAAATGTAGGAGAGTAGAAGAGTTATTATACCGCTATTAAGAAAAAGAGTAATTATACAAACAAGTGTTGAGTGCAATAGTTGAGTGCAATAACAAAACATATTGCTTTGCCAAGAAAAAAAATTTGAGTTTGAACCTTGAAAACAATATATTAAAAGGGGAATCACGAATCATGTACGTAGACCATAAAATGAACCTATACTATACTAAAAAAAGAGTTATTATCTTTTTTGTAGTTATTATGTCAGCTGTTAATAATAAACTTGAAGATAAGTTAGAAAAGAAATCAAGATTTATTTCTTATTTTTGTTTAAAATAAACCATATAAATAATCACTTATCACCCGAATAAAATTATTTTTTTACCAACTCTTGCGACTAATATATGAAAAATAAATAACACCAATACCAAGCATACATGTGTATGCTTAAGAATAAAATAATTAGTCAATTATCTCTAAAGCATGTGATTAAAAATATTCATTTGACAATTTTTTTAAGTTATTAGTTTATTATCTATTAAGAGTAATTTTTTTCTCCTTCTCCGACTACCTCTAAATAATAATCGTTAAAAAATGAAATAAATATTAACACGATTGCACGGGGAATAGGATACAAAGGAACAAATAAAACTCAATATAAAAAATAATATGAACAGATGTATATATTAAATTCTGTACAATATAAATGATTAATAAAGCCACAGTAGATTCTAAAAGCCGAATAGGTAAATAAAATAAAGCGTAAACTACACTAGTCACTGAAGTTTTAGACTGTTTTTATTTTGATCACCGTAATAAAAAAAACTTTTATTATAATAACTAAAATTTTAATTAATTTTCATTACGGTTACCACTATTAAAAAAATTGACGCGACACATTAAAGTCTTCTAAAATATAATATCAATTTTTCGGATTTACAGTCGTTATCAAAGCTAAAATTTTAATGAATAGAGTTGTCTCCTCAATGGGGGAACGAGACATTTGACCAGAAGGTTAATATAGTTTGATTTTCAAGCTGATATTTAATATTTAGTTTTGATTGAGATTTTTACTTTTGATCCACCCTTTTTAATCGTCAGATCAACTTGAAACTAAACTATGTTAATCTTCTAAAAAGATGAATCTTTCTCACCATTGTGATTGACTGGCGACTACTTCGTTCATTAGAATTTTGGTCTTGGCGACGATTGTAAATGTAAAGCTAAATTTGATTTTGATATAATAATATTTTTCAAGGACTTATTTGTAAAATTGAATAAATTTTAAGTACTAAAAAATACTCACAAAACGACAAGAATTCAAACTTCAAATTATTTCTAAGTCAAAAACTAAAACCTCAAATATTTTCTAAGTGTTTTTGTACTCAAATAACTGATTTTGGTCTAGGCGTACCGATACACCCTTGGTCGTATCGATACAGATTTTGGCTACTAAAAAATATTTTATACAAAATAACTATTGGGTACCGATACACGTATAGCCATATATCAGTACCCCATTCATACCTGGGAACCAAGATATGCTTTGAGTATCGGTACGGCTATACTCGTACCGATACGGGGTGTTTAGATTCGATAAATTTTTTGCATTTATTATTCAACCCTTACCATTGTCAGTTTATTGGAACCATAATTTTTTGAAAAGTTGTTAAACGTACCGATACGCCCTTGGGTGTACTGAAACCTTTTTTGGTTCACAACTTTCTCAGATTCTAGTGAGCAAAACTCGTATCGATATGGGCTAAGCCGTATCGATACGCCTTTGTAAAACAAGCTTCTCGTACCGATACGCCCTTTCGCGTATCAGTACGCCCCTCTATACGCTATTTCTTCTTATGGCAGGTACCGTTACGGATGATCGCGTACCAATACACCTGGCTACCTAACAACATTTATTGCGGGAATAATGTAATACCCCGAAAATCTTGCTAAGTTATACAAGGGTCATTTAGTACTAAAGTTTTGGCATAAGGCTAACTTAGTAACTAAAATGACAAAAGATAAAAGTAGTGACCAAAATGAAAAGTAGGTAAAAGTTCAGGGGACCTAAGTGTAAATTTCCCCAAGAATGATTTTTTATTCAGTATAAGGATAAATTCGATCATAATAAGTATTTTGGTAATAATTTTGGAAGTTAGAGTGCAGTAGAAAATATTGAATTTTGATCGAATAAAATTGTTAAGCGTGCTAAGATTAAAGAAAAGTTTTGGGTGACCTTTTGTGAAGTATTACATATCAGTATTTTGATTAGTAAAAAGGACTTAGAAGAAGTAAGAGATTCTTATAAATGCTTGATGAAGGATTTTCAAGAAAGATGTTACCGATAGAGATTTCGGGTAATTATCGATATTTTCAGATCGAGTCAAATTTCTAAGTTTAACTTTATTAAAGTGGAGGATTTTGTATGAAAGTATGGATCTATTCATGGAATTAAGGAAAAATGTGATTCCTAATTAGAGTTGATAATTCGATAAAGGAAAAATCGTAGAAGGTGAAAATCGAGAAATTGGATCGAACAAAAATCATAAATAATATTTTATGATTATATAATAATGATGGCCGGTTGGATTGAAACCAACCTAGTTCAAATGTAAAGGGATGACACAATTTTGAACTAGGTTGTAAATTTTATTTAGTTAGAGGGGTAAATTTGGAAAGAGTGAAAAATGAATTTAAAATTCATTTTAAAGAAACATGTGGCATTTTTTTATTTATTAATGGGTTTTAATAGTCAAAGAAAGATGAACACTTTAGTTCATCTTCTTCTTGTGTTTGAAACCAAGAGGAATTTGGGAGAAAAATAGTAAAAATTTTCTCAAGCCATTTTCAAGGCTTTTGATCAAGAATTCAAGCAATGTTGTTTAAGGTAAAGTGATCTACTTTTCATTCTCTACGTTTTGATAGTAAAATTTCATGGAATTGTGAAGTTTTGGAATAAGGTTTTAAGAGAGAGAAATTAGGGTTTCATGGAAAATTGATGGAATTCAAGTAGTAGATGATGAATTAAGCTTAGTATTGTTGAAATCAAACTTGAAATCAAGTTAAATTCATGTGGAAAGTTATAAACCATAATCTTGAAATTTAGGGATTTGCTAGGGTTTTGAGAATTAAGGATGAAAATGGTTAGGTTATGATGTTTGAAACATTATATTGATGATGGAAGTTCAATTTTGATGTTTGAAGGTCAAATTCCCTTTAGGGACTAATTCGAAAATTTGAGGAAAATTTGGGATTAAATTGTCAAAATTTAATTGATGATGGAGATGAATAGAAAATGTTGTTTCAAGCTTGAATTAACAATTTAGGACCAAATTTTATATTTTAGAAATGTTGAGGACCATTTCGGTATTTCCAAGAAATTAAGGATTTAATTGTTAAAAATTATTTTGGTGGTGAAAATGATAAAATTGTGATGTTAAAAGCTTATTTTAGCATTTTGGACCAAAATGAAAATTTTGAAAAGTTTATGGACTTATTCGGCAATTTGAGAAAATTAAAAGGATGTTTATAGAATTATTTTGTTGAAGAAGGATTAAAGAGAAATTATTGGTAATGTGATCAAATTGGCTTGAAATGATGAAAAAGAACCATTTTGGCAAGAATGGGAAAATAAAGAATTATCTTGGAAATTATTGTTTGGATGGTAGCTTAGATGAAAATGAGCTAGAATTGATAATTCAAGTTTATTAAGGACTAAAATGGGAGAATTTCAAACTTTCCAAAGCTTAGTGACCAATTTGGTCAAATGGAAAATAAAAGGAAAAGTGTTGTAATTATTGATAATAGGTGATTACTTGAATTAAGTTTAAATTCAAGTACCTTGGTAAATATTAGTGACTAAAGATTAGTAAAGTTTGAAACTTTATGGAAATGACTCGAATGATTTTGAAATAGAAGGATTGGAACATTTAGAGCATGAATACTTGTTGAATGTTCAAATTGGTCATTAAGGACCGTAATAAGTTTTGAACAGTGCAAGGATGAAAGGAAAATATATATAAATGTTATATTCAGGTGATTATAATAATAGTACGTCTAAGATATTGTTAGATTGGGATCTAAAAAAATATTTCTTTTATTTGATTTATGAAGTTTAAATTCAAATCAAGAGAGGTTCGAGGGGTAATGAAGAAAAAGATTAAATAGGACTTAGTGAGGCATATAAATAAAAGGCCCAGGTGAGTGCAATGCATACATAACATGATACATGGATGTTTTATACATCACCGGTAGGACTTGCGTGAGTCTACCTAGCTTATATATTGTCATGATATTTATGCCATTGATCATGTATTTGACATATTTTAAATATGTCAAAGGTTGAAAATAAATGCATTGATTACTAGTTATTGATGATGGAATAATATGAATGTTATTTTGGTTATGAACTGTTAAATGTTGATATATTGTTCTATGTTGCCATTGATGACTTAAATGATGAAATAAAGCCCAATGTATGATATAGAGGTTCAAAGGTATAGTTGGCTAGCCATAGAGTCATAAACAGTTGTATAAAGATTTTAAGCACTTCAGGTAAAGTGCAAAATTTATAAATACTCATTGAGGAGTATACTCATGCATGGTTTGAGTATACGAACTTACTACGGGTGCTAAGCACTTCGGTGTAAATTCATAAAAACTCAATGAGGGATATATTGTGTACTCCGGTAAGTATACAGAAGCACTTCGGTGCCGAGCACTCCCGGTAGAGTGCAAATAATACACATACTCAAGAAAGGTTGAGTATGAGGGGATGACTCATGTACATAGAATCTCTTAATTAGATACCTTAGGCTAAGTAAATTGAAATGAAATCAAAGAAACAGAATGGTAAGCTTGAAAGCTTGCAGATAGAAATGGAAAAAGGTAGTTGTAAGCATTGGAAGCTTACGAATAGAAATGGCAACAATATTGGTAAGATCTAATCTTATCACTTTAACATATATATATGCTATTACATATTTATTTATGTTAACGAGCATGTAATTGTAAGGTGATCATATGCATTGTTAATTGTTAATATTGATATTATGACAATTGCACTTGAATTCGAATTATTGCCTCACTAAGTAAATACTTAGCGTGTGACTGTTTCACGCGTAGGAAAAGTGGAGCGTTTGGAGTAAGGAGCACTAGGTACATCAGTATCAGTAATATAATATTTAATGTTGTTTGATATTCACTAGTTGGCATGTGTATTAAAAAGTTATGCCTGCTCTGATATAAATCATATTTTATTTGGAATCTGGATAAACATTAAATCAGGCAGTTCTTAGGTAGTTTTGCTAATTATATGAAGTTAAATTAATTAAATAAGTTGCTGCCTAAAATTAAACTCGATTTGAAAACGAAAATATAAAGTTTTAAACTTTACACGATTAATTAGAATTGTAAATAAAGACTAAATTGTAATATTGTTTTAAAAAATGTTTATCTCATTATCAATATTTCATGGTTTTAAAAATATTTTATGACATCTCCGTCTCGTATTCAATAATGGATATGGGAAGGGGTGTTACAAAGAAAGCAACTCAACGGCTATATTGATGATCTCAACTACCCAAACGGTTAGAAATCAATGAAAGAGTATATAAACAAGTCTCCAAAGCTACAACAACTATTGATCAACCTTCAAGCATTTAAGCACAAATCCAACATTCTTGAGCCTATTAGAGTCATATCTTTGTATCTCACTTGAGTGAGCAAATTTGTAATTTTTTATTTCAAGTTTGGGTTGAGTGAACTTGTATTGGGGCAAATTACTTACCTTTGAAAGGATTTTTATCATTTGCCATTCTTTTCTTGTAAAAGAGAGAGTTTAATCAAAGCTTTGGGTAAAAAGTTTTGATTGTGTAACGGTTGCCTCCTTAGCCTAGAAAAGGGGAAAAATTCTCAGTGAATTTGTTGGAAATCCTTAGTGGGAAGCTAAGGTAGTGAATGTAGACATTGTTAGAAGGTTGAACCACTATAAATCCTTGTGTCACAATTTTTTTATCTTTCCATTTTCTTCCCTTCATTTTTTCAATTACCAGTTCACCCTTCTTGGTCAAATCGAATTGATTGATCATCCTAACAATTGGTATCAGAGCCTAGCTCATTTTAAGGATTAATATCCCCTTGAGACGATCCAAAGCTGATTCAATCAACTAGAAGTCAAGCCATGGCCTCCACTTCCTGCAACAACCTCTACGAGTCTCAATCTATCACCAAATCGCCTTATTTCAATAGGGATAACTATCCTTATTGGAAGAATCGAATGAAGCTCTTTATCAAATCCAATGACTACCTCTTATGGGATGTAGTGGAAGATAGACCAACAATACCGATGAAGAAAGAATGTGGCCGATTAATTCCAAAGTTCAAGCTAGAGATGACCAATGCAGATCAGAGGAGATTACAAGTTAACGACAAAGCTATGCACATGTTTTTTTGTGCACTTGGACCGAATGAGTACTCCAAGATGTCTTCTTACACAAGTGAAAAGGAGATATGAAGAAAGCTCGAGACCATCTATGAAGGTACAAACGATGTAAAGGAGACCAAGTTTGGACTCCTCAACTTGAGCTACAAAAGTTTCAAGATAGAGCCAGATAAGACCATCACCAAGATGTTCGATCGTTTCTCCGTCATTGTCAACGGTCTCAAAGGTTTTAGAGAAGTCATTCTGGAGGACAAGCTTGTTTGTAAGCTCATCTACTCCCTTTCCAAGTCATGAGATGGAAAGAGAATCGCCATCATCGAGGCCAAGAACCTTGAGGCTCGACGCTCTCGTGGGGTCTCTCTTAACCCATGAAATTATGAAAAAAGGAAGAGAAAATGAGAAGAAAAGAGAAGAGAAAAAGGTGGAAAAGAAGAAAGTGGGAATTGCTCTCAAAGCTTTGCAAGAGGAGAGTGATTCGAGTGAAAATGAAGAAGAAGAAGAATTGGCAATGCTTGCCAAAAGGTTTACTCGGTTCATGAAATCTAATCGGGGAAGAAAGTTCCATCGAAGAGGGGATTTCAAGAACAAGAATAAGGAGGAAGATAATGATCAAATCATATGCTATGAGTGTAAGAAGCCGGGTCACATCAAGATCGATTGTCCTCAACTCAAAAAGAAGAGCTTGTTATATTGTCAATTGAGTAATGATTAGCCTATTTTAAAGAAAACACCTTATACGTTTTTTAAAAGCGAGAAGCCTAACATTAGCTATTTTTATCCTTTTGGATGTAAATGTTTTGTTTTAAACAATGAAAAAGACAATTTGGGCAAATTTGATGCAAAAAGTAATGAAGCTATTTTTCTAGGTTATTCTTTAAACTCTAAAGCCTATCGAGTATTTAATAAGAGAACTTTAGTAGTTGAAGAGTCTATTCATGTGGTTTTCGATGATAACCTCCTTCCGAGGAAAAAATCTTATGATGATAATGATGTAGGTATTTTTAAAGCCAATAATGGTGGACATGCATCAAAGGTGGATGAAGTTCCAAATAAAGAAGAAGCACAAGATCCACCTCTAGAAGCCTTGAAGGACATATCTCTAGAGGAAAAGGAGGTGATCTACCCAAGGGAGTTCAACTATGTCAAAGGTGGTGAAATTTTGGGTGATCCATCCAAAGGGGTAACCAATAGATATTCTCTTAGAAATACATGTAATTTTGTTGCATTTATCTTATGCATAGAGCCTAGAAATATCAAAGAAGCATTAAATGATGATTATTGCATATGGCCATGCAAGAAGAGTTAAATCAATTTGAGAGAAGTCAAGTATGGACATTAGTTGATAGGCCTAGTAATAAATATATCATAAGAACTAAATGGGTTTTTAGAAACAAACTAGATGAGAGTGGTAACATAGTAAGGAACAAGGCTAGACTTGTTGCTCAATGTTACACTCAAGAAGAAGGAATCGATTTTGATGAAACTTATGCACTTGTAGCTAGAATGGAAGCTATTAGGATGTAAAAAATGAAGAAGTGTATGTAGAACAACCATCCAGTTTTGAAGATCCAAAATACCCAAACCATGTTTTCAAACTTTCAAAAGCTTTATATGGTTTGAAACAAGCTTATAGAGCTTGGTATGAAAGATTACCAAACTTTTTAATTGAAAAAGGTTTGACAAAGGAAAGGTAGATACTACACTCTTTATCAAAAGAAAAGGCAAAGACATCTTAGTAGTACAAATTTACGTTGATGATATTATTTTTGGTTCTACTAATGAATTGTTTTGCCAAGATTTTACTAAGTTAATGCAAGGTGAATTTGAGATGAGCATGATGGGGGAGCTCTCATTCTTTTTGGGACTCCAAATAAATCAAAGGAAGGATGACATCATTATCAATCAAGCTAAGTACATCAATGACATGCTCAAGAAGTTTGGCTTGGAGAATGTGAAACCTCAAGTCACACTAATGAGTGCTTCTATAAAGCTTGACAAAGATGAATGAGGTAAATGTATTGATTTAAAGCTTTATAGATCGATGATAGGATCTTTGTTTTATCTTACTGCAAGTGTAACACCCCAGTTTTGGGCCTAAGGGTTTTTAGGATGATTAGACAGTCCGAGGGACCGAATTAGAGATTCGAGTCGAATTTTGGATTAAAATCAGATTAAATATTTTTGGTACAAGAAAAATATGGGAAAAATATCTAGAGATCATTGTTAAATATATAGATATTTTTGGTAAATTCAATTTTGGAAAAAAAGGAAATTTGGAAAGTTGACATTTTGGCTAGTGACAAAAATATAAAGAATATAAAACTATTTTTAGAGACTGTTTTGTAAAAGGGTCAAATTTTAGAATCTTTACGGAGCTATTTTACCTAAATGTTTTTATCATAATTTTCTCTTAGTTGAGAATATCTTAATGATTTTAATTAAAGATTAAAAGAGGATTAATTAGGATAAGGTGGTTATTTCTTAAAAACCAATTTTGACGTAAC
The DNA here is from genome assembly GCA_019671005.1 of Hibiscus mutabilis. Taxonomy (NCBI): domain Eukaryota; kingdom Viridiplantae; phylum Streptophyta; class Magnoliopsida; order Malvales; family Malvaceae; genus Hibiscus; species Hibiscus mutabilis. The sequence continues at coordinate 45,015,303 of CM033725.1, forward strand.
TTTTTTCTCTCAAAATCCCTTAAGCCAAACACTCTTTTGTTCATCAAATATTTTAGGTAATGACCTTGGTTTCTAATGGATTCTTTAATCTTGATTTCTAAAATCTTATTGTTTTCCTTTGTTTTTCAAGAGTAAACATCCAATTGATGGAAAATTCATCCATTAGAGGTAATGTTCGTTCTTCTCCTCTAATGAATGATTCTTTACTGAAATTCCTAAGTATTTGATCCTTTATATATGTTTTCTAATGAGTTTTAATAATTTTATTATGGAAATTGGTTAAATCAAGCTTTAATTGATAAGATTAAGTGATTTACGATTTGGATCTATTTTGCTGAGTTCTTTATTGGTTTTATTCATGATTTTTATGTTTAATAATGTTATCAAGTTGATTTTAACATTGTAATCCCGAAGCTATAAGAATCTATAATTCCCTAGGTAGCTAGTGTTGTGTTTTTGGCGAGTTTTGGTTGTTTAATGAATGCTGGAAGTATAAGGATGATAATAGGTTGTTGTTGGATGTCAATTGAAGTTAATTGATGGATTAAACCTTTAGGTTTTGGCTGGGTTAAGTTTGGAAGATGTTTGATGTTGTTTTCGGTAGTTTTGGAAAAGTTTTGGCTAGAGTTTTTTGAGGATCGCTATGAGTTGATGTTGCTGGGTTGTTAATAAATTTTGATGCATTGAATCCTCTATTTTGTATGGTAAAACCAGGAGAGATTGATCCTCAAGCTTGATGTGTCGCTTCAGAAGCTTTAGAGGAGTGATTCACATCGGCGAATGAAGCTTTGCGTTGTCGGTGAGTGAGAACATGGATTTCAGATTTGAAATGGATTAAGGTTATAATTGGGGTTTAAACTTAGCTTGAAATGATGGCTTAAACTCGAAAGTAAGTATGGCGATAATTCTCTCTCGGTCGTGCTTTAATGAAATTGGTTTATGCACTTGTTTTGAATGGCATGGTACCTACTGTTTAAGAATGATTTAAAGTATGTTTTATACTATTTTTGATCATATAATGATGATGGATGCATTTGGTAAATGATCCATGTAAGTATGTGGAATACTTGTGAAAGCATGGTTTAATGCTTTGGAAATAGTTTTGATTTGATGTATATAAAAATAGTGAGGTAATGATTAATAATGAATTATATTGGAAAATGATGTAGTTTAAAATGCTATCGGGTATAGTTGGCCGACCATAGGATTGATAGTGCACTATAAATAAGTCGCATCGGGTGTTGAGAGGTTTATGTGTACCGAATACTCCACCACGAGTACCCTAACGGTTGAGGGGTTTTATGGTACCGAAAAATCCCGTTAGTAGATTATGCATCTAACCAATGAGAGGGATTGTGATAGCACCTCGGTTGTGAGTGTACCTTAATTCCGATTGAGATGACATGAAGTGTTGAGATGACACTTGGTGAATTCGTGTATTCGATAAATTATTTTGTGAAAGTGGAACTTGGTTTATGATCACTTGAAAGCCAATATAATTGTTAATGTATCATGTTTTAACACCCTGGATTTGAGACTAGAAGTTAGCCTGATAGACTAGACAGTTTGGGCAAACTGGATTGGGCGGTTTAGACTAGTTTCGGAAATTTATTTAAACTAAATGATTTTTGGTGGAAATAAAATGTGGAAAATGACTAAAAATCATTATTTAATATATGGATATTATTGGTGAGATCAATTTTGGAAAACGTGTTTTGGAAATGTGACATTTTGGCTGGTGACCAAAATGTAAAGTTTGAAAACTATTTTAGTGACTGTTTTGTAAAATAGTCAAAATTTTGAATCTTTAAGGAGCTATTTGCCCAAAGTCTAATATCAGACTTTATCCCTTAATTGACTATTTTTAAAATGGTTTTGAAAAACATAAATGTTGGGAGAATTTATTTTATAATTAACTACTTAAAACAAAACTTTACATAACTACTTTCTTAAAAAGACTCTCTCAAATTCTCTCCAGCCTGTAGCGACGTTTTTCGAAAGCTACTTTGAAGTGTCCCATTTTTTGAAAAAAAGATTGTTTAAAAGGGGAATTTCTTTTGAAAACTCTTATTCCTTTGAAAAATGATTGAAAACTTAGAGTTACCACCGACCACTTGGATAACGTAGACCGGACACCACAAAACCAGAGATTCGATTTGAAAGGGTTCATGAGTTGGTTACGTGTGGGGAAGGATTAGCACCCCCATCACGCCCAAAAATTGGTACCAAAATATTTGTTGCTTTTAATTGAAGGAAATTGTCAAAATTTGAATTGAATTTAATTTGATGACCTTAATTGAAAATTAACTTTAATTGAACGAGTTTTTATCAAATTAGTGGGTTCAAATTAATTGAAAATTTAATTAATAAGGTTGATGATACATCGGACCATAAACTAAACCGACATCATATAAGCCTGACTGCCGTGTTAGTTTATGGTTCGAATCCCGCACGTCACCTTTATGCATGATGCAAACATTTAAGTGTGATGTGATGATCTTGTCAGATTTTAATTTAACCTTGAGTTGGTAAGAATTAATTCAAATATTTGGTCAACATTCTTTAAGCTTGTACTGTTACGACACAAATATCGGAATTAATAACTACCTCATTTTTCTTGATTTAGATTAATTAAGATGTAATTAAAATGGGTCATATGAATGACAGTTAAGGGATGACAAACAAGAATGGTCAAAGATAAACACACAAAAGCCCACTCGAAGCCCTAACCTAAAATGCCCAAATTATGAAAATTTAATTAGTGATCTAGTTATTAATTAGGCAATTCTAGTATTAACCCTAAATCAATTAGCCCTAAAAGACTAAAAAACCTAACACATTATGATTTATCTTGTAACATGATAATTAATTCGATCGATTTTAAACTAGTATTCCAATAAGCCAAAAATACTATTTAAAATAAATCGAATTAATTAATCATGGTTTTAATTTAAATGTCAATTTAATCTCCATATTAATTTTATCTTAAAAGTAATTAAGAAATGTCCAACTAGTTTAATGAACTTAACATTTATCCTAATAAGCCAAGGGTAAACTCCATTTCGCTAAACCAATTTGAACCTTAATCTATCTAAGGCTCTAAGCTAAGACTAAATTAATCTAATTAATTTAAAGATCGTGCCCCTATGTGACGAGCACACAATTTTAAATTAATCAAATTAATTTTACCTAATTCTAATCTAGAATTAATCTACCAAACCCAAAGCCCTTCTAAACTAAGCAAGCCCTAAACACAAGAAGGCCCAAACCACTAAGCCCAAAACATAAAAGTCCTAAACCACTAAACTAAACCCAAATGAAAGACCACATGTACTTTTAAGAAAATGGACTTTAATCATACATTGTACGCTATATGTTATACATATTGTAAAGATATTCTGCATAAAAAACAGACATTATATAACATACATATTGGACCATATCAAACATATGTATCAATTGGAAAATAAAAACACAAAAAGGGACTGGAATGTAAAATAAGCAAATCACACAGTAGGAACATAAACATATACAAAAGATGTGGCGATATGGCAAGGACTCCATAAGTCCAAGGATTACAGGAATAGATAAAAAAGACAGAAGCCCTTCTCAGGCGTGATTAATCAGGGCAGAGGGACCGATTGGGAGATTTGCCCATGCAGAAGCCCTTATGGCGTGAATAATCAAGGCAGAGGAATTTATGAGGGTATTACCCCACTTTTAAAACGGGCCGAGTATAAAGCATACTTTTTATAACAAAAAAACTTTATAACTAAAAAAACTTCCCCGTCCCTCTCTTTTCTCTCTGAAACGGGGTGAACACCACAGTGTGTTCATCCCCAAACCTAGAAACTGACGAATAAACCCAGAAGCCACCGCTAAACCCAGAAATTGGTAAGGCTTCGCCGCATCGGCCGCTTCTCGCCGGCAGCCAGCGACCCCAAAACCACCTTGATTTGACTCCCCTTTCTTTTAAAAAACAACAAGAAAACCCCTCCTCATTTTATAAGTAGATGCGAAAAAAAAACCTCCCCTTTTGAAAACCCAAGCACAAAACCGGCCCTCTCCGGGACCTATACCCTATTTTGTTTCACCATTCACGACTCTGAAAGGTCAGAAGGCTTGTCAACGGCAAAAGAGGGCGGCACAGCCTGAAAGGGAGACCCAACATCGAAGGTAAAACGAAACTAAACCCTACTTTACTTCAATATACTAATAATGTTATTTGGAAATGAAGAGAGTAAAAGGAGTATACATCTGAAAGTTTTTTGAGGCTGCCTTTTTTTCTGTATTGCTTTAGGAAGTCTCGTCTAGGGTTACAAAGTCTTCTCTCTTTCGGTTTTATAATTGCCAAAAATTACATGATTATTGAAAATGCAAAAAAGGCCCTAAAATGCTATTGGTTGCCCTCTGATTCATATGTGTTGTTGCAATTCTCTAATTTTTTTCAATTTTTTGGTTGTTTTCCTGCATTATACCTGCCTCTGACATTTCTTTCCCTTGTTTGCTTGTGTGACGTGGTTGAATTGAGCCTTGGAGGGGACCAGGGGGAAGAGGAGGCCCTCTGCCATCATGGTGGTCGTTGTGGATGAATGGCCATGATGTGGCATTCGGTCACTGGTTTCGCATGCTGGCGTGGAGGCAAAGACACGTCACCGGAGGAAAAATGGCCGGCGGTGAACTTCACGTACGCGATTGGAAGAGATATTGAGCTGGCGCGTGTAACTCACGCGGGAGTTAGAGAGCCTCAATCTGGATCGTCAGATCATTCTAGATCAGACGATAGATACTCTGTGGCGCCAAAGCAAAAGGATGAGTTAGGCAGATTAGGTTACTTAGGGTTTAATTATTTATGGGCCATAACAGGCCGAATGTAATAAAATGTATTTTTTTTGGGTTTTTGAAATTAAATGGACTGAGTTATTTTAATTGGGCTTTTATTATATATTGGGCTGATTTTATAAATTAACAACTTATAATTTTTTTGATTCTTTTTTGATTTTAAGTTAATAATAACGAAAATAATAATAATAAATAGTAATAGTAATACCACTAACGATGAAACTATATTAACGTAACAATATATTGATAACATAATAACAGAATATATATAAATACTAATGTTTAAGGGTTTTCTCAAATGGATAATAATGTGATAACAGATAACATAATACCTAATCAACATACAATAGTAGTATTTTTTGCTTTTGGACTTTAAATGACAACCATATTTATACTATATAGTAATAACATAAGTAAGGTAGATAAACAAAGCCCATATATATATATGCATTCTCAAGCCTGTTACTGTTGAAAACAGAAAATAAAAAAAGGGTTCACCCTGGACAAAATTAGTGATTACACAGCCAAATACTCTTTTCTCCTTCAAAATCTTAAGGTAAATTCTTGTTTTCTTTAATCTTTTGTTATCAAATGAATTCCTATTGGTTTCCTATCAAAACCTTATTGTTTTGGATCTTGTTTTTACATGCAATCAATCCAATTAAGGAGAAAAGCATCCATTAGAGGTGAGCTGCATTTTTATCCTCTAATGTAAGGTTCTTTATTGAAATTCCCAAGTTCATGACTCTTTTGATTTGATTTATAATAATGATTTGATTATTAAATGATGAAATATTATTTTAATTGAGTATGTTTTAATGAGGAAATTAATTGATCTTGTTTATGGATTGAAATGGATGTGGTCTTGATTGATTTAGATCATATCTAAAGTGTGTTTCAATGTTATGAAAAGAGATTTACAAAAGAAATCCCGAAACTATGTGAATTGCTAATTTTCTAGGTTGAGAATAGTTGGATCTTAGGGTGTTTATATTGTTAGAAGGTTGTTGGAGTTATATGATATTTTTAGATGTTAAACGATGTTGATTTGATGATCAAATCATTGGGCTATGGCTGGGTTATGTTTAGATAGAATTTGGCGTTGTTTTCGATTGTTTTTGGAAGGCGAACGATGGCTTTTGGTTAGGCGAAGTGAGGAGTTGTTGTTGCTGGGATTTTAGAAGCATAGCGAGGCATTAATCCTTTGTTATTATGTGGATAAAACAGAGGAGGTTGATCATTCATCGTTCGACGAGGTTTCGTTAGCTTCAGACACTTGATTTTTGGATCGAAGAGTAGAACTTGGTGTTGTCGGTGAGTGGAAACATGGTTTTCAGCTTTCTAAAGGTTTGAAAGTGATATCGAGAGTTTAGATTTAGCTTGAAACGCTAATCTAAGCACGAAAGTAAGTATTGAAAGATTTTTCTCTCGTTTTCGGTTTCATTTAAAAACATTCTCATGCTCTTGAAATAGATTTGATTACCTACTGTTATATGCATGTTTTAGAATTAAAAAAGGCTGCAAATGATCCCATATTCATGATTTATGAGTTTAGAGAATGGTTTGCAACATGATTTAGAAAATGCTATATACATGGTTTATTGCATTAAAAAATGGAATGTTGGAAATTGATTTGATTGATGCATATGTAAAACAGTAAGGTAACATGGTTTGAAACTATAGATTGGCAAGTGACAATGGTTAAATGTTATCGGATATAGTTGGCTAGCCATAGGGTTTAAAGTGCACTATAATAACTCGCCTCATATGGGTTAGAGGTAGCTCCCCCATGGGAACCAGAGCAGTAGAGGGATAAAATGCTTAGAATTCTTTAACTGGTGGATTTATACATCATAACCGTTGAGATGGTAATTGTTCCAATGCTCCGGTTAGAGGATGTATGTAGAAAGTGGTAGAGACACCACTTGGGAAATTCGTGTATCCGATGTGTTTTTGCAAATAGAAATAAATTTTTTTGGGTCACTTCAAATGCCAATATATGAGAAATAATGTATCTTGATTCATGAATAGAATTTGTATAATATGGTTTATACATTAGATGCTCTTTAAACTTTGCTAATAGATGAACAAGCATGTGAAGTCTTAAATTGAGGTTTGCTTTTGAAAATACTAGAGATCAATGATACATGTTTAGAAAATGGTTTATCCAACTTGTTTTAGAAAGAGAATGGAGCATGATATCTGTTTGAGCATGATTTTAGAATTTATGAACTAGACAAATGATTTTAAAAGCATTGTTGAGTGTTTTCCTTAAGCGTCCCTCACTAAGCATTTATGCTTACGCTCTTATTTCTCATCAATGCATATAAGTAAAGTTTTGGAGGAAACAAGTGAGCAAGAAAGGAATTCCAAGAGTTGAGATTTTCACAAGTATGGTTTTAAACTATAACATGTAGTAATAAAGGCAATGAGGGCTCATTGTTGTTTGAGAGTGTGTTTTGTTAAGCTCTATGTTTGTGCAAGTTTATGTTGATGTTTTGGAGTTTTAAAAGGCCTTATAAGTTTGGTGATTGTTTTGCATTATGTTTTATGCTCTAATTTGGGGCTTTGGGGAAATATAAGCATGTTGGGTAGAAATCATGCCTATAGGACTACCTTTGTTGCTGTAATGCTTATGCTCTTATATTGTTGTGGTCATTGGTTGATATGATGTTTATATAACTGTTGTGGTATGATGCTTGAGTGTTAAGTGATGTTTGGAGTTAATTCGGATGTGTTTAGGGAGGTTCCAAAGTGTTCCAAATGTGTAGATTTTGTTAACCTATTGGCAGGTTTCGAAACCAGCCCGCAAGTTTCGAAACTAAAGGGTATTTTGCCCTAGGCAGGGTTCGAAACCAGCCCTTGGGTTTCGAAACCAGCTAGCCAATTTTGTCTTCTGGAGTGCAGGTTTCGAAACCACCTTGAATGGTTTTGATATTTATCGCAAGGATCCATCCGTTATGTTGAAAAATAGTTTCTAAAGTTATATTTTGGTTCCTAGTTGTTATGTATGCATTTGGATGAGTTGGGATGATCATTTTGAGCTGAAAATTGACATGTATGCACGGAACCTAACTAATTGAGGATTGGTAAATCTAATTTTAAGTAATTCCTTATATTTTTTTAGTTTTACATATTGGTCTCTAGATATTAGCAATGCTTAATTGATGATGCAAATGAGCTTGGTTTGAGACAAAATTCCACATGTATGTTTTGAATAGGATTAATTAAAGTTAGGTGAACTTAAAATGGTATAAGTCTATGAAATTTTCCAAAATTTCAATTTGGTCCCTAAATTGTAATTGTGTACAAGTAAATGTCGATTTGATGCCCGATTGAGTTGAGTTTTCACCCGCTTCCAGTATGCACACCATAGGTTATAATGTTGCATCTAGTTAAGATAAAAGGAAAAAATGGTTGTTTATCGAGGTGGACCTTCACGGGTTTTCTTCGGTAAACCTAGTGTAGCTCACTCGACTCGGTATAGCGATTAAACCAGGTAAAATGGGTTATATTTGTTGATGGACGTTGTTGTATAATGTTGGATTATACTTGTTTTAGTCTTTAAGCTTTGCATATGGATTGTTATGTATGAGAAGACTTAAATAGAGGGTTAGCAAATGAGATTTGTTGTTGATCCATGATACATGTTACATGTGGTTTAAAATATTGGTTTTTGAAAGTGTTAAGTGCATGGTTTTTAAGGCATGATGTTTTACAAGATGATTGAAATGGTGATATGAATGTGATTTTGGAAAATGGTCTTAAAATACATTGGTGGTCTGTTGTTTGAGCATTCCTCACTAAGCCTAGTGTGCTTACGCTCTTTTTGTCCATCAATGCAGAGAATTAAAGGTTGGAGGCAGCAAGAAAGCAACGAAAATCCAAGGACTTCAGCCAATTGAACATATGATTTTGAACTAGACTTGTAGTAATAAAGGCAATGTGGTTCATTGTATTTTAGGAGGGTTTATGCTAAACTCTCAATTGAGCAAGTTTATATTGTTGTTGTGAGTTTGAAAATGACCTTTTTGTGGTTGATATTGCTTTGGATTTATGTTTTGGATGTAGGATGACTTGGTTTCTAGGAAGCATGCCTCTAGACTCTCTTATAAAGCATGATGGCATGTCTTGATAATGTTTTTGCGATGTTATGATAATGATTGATCCTTAGTAATGTTGTGTAAATGTTTGAGGCATGTTAAAGTGTGTTTGAATTCATGAAAGTGAGAAAAACCCAGTAATTTGGGACATTTTAGGTCAAGGCGTTTTGGCACGCATAATGGTGTACTGGCACGCGTAGGCTTAATCTGAGCCTGGGTTTCGCTACGCGTATTAGTGTTTCGGTACGAGCCTATGATTTTAGGCATGTCGTATTAGTAAGGGGAGTGTGTATTGGTACGGTTTTGAGCTACTAGAATCTAGAATTTTGGAATTGGTGCAAGAGTACCGACGCACCTGCTCGTGTACCGATACAAGTGTTTATTTTGTTAGTTAAATGTAGTCTGAGTTTTATATTCTTTCGTTTTGGTCCCTAAATGTTATGTATACAACCGAATGAGTTTGGATGATCGTTTTGAGTTAGTTTTTAACATGTGAGTATGAAACATGACTAATTAAGGATTGGTAACTTCAAAATGGAATAAGTCTCTGTAATTATCCAGAATTATAATTTGGTCCCTAAATTGCAATTGCGTGTAATTAGATGTCGATTCGATGCCCGATTGAGTTGGTTTTTCACCCACTGCCAGTATGCTCGCCCTAGGTTGTAATATTGCATCTAGATAAGATAAAAGAAAAAATAGGTGTAATTCGAGTCAAATCTTTATGGGTTTGTTTTGGTAAACTCAATGTAGCTCACTCGGTTCAGTCTTGCATCTAGATCGGGTCAAGAGGGTTACATCAAGTAGACCGAACATCATGTTTAGTGTTTGCTTGTGTGTTAGATTTCAAGCTAGTCCTAGAGAATCACACCTATATGCCATTAAGAAAATCTTTATATACCTTAGAGACACTCTTTGCTTTGGCTTTTGGTATCCTAGATATTCCTCATTTAGTTTGCATGCTTATTCAGATGCGGATCATAGAGGTTGTAAGATAGATAGAATGAGTAACTCTGGTACTTTTCAATTCCTAGGTAGTATGCTCATATCGTGGTTTTCTAAGAAGAAAAATAGTGTAACATTATCTACTACCGAGACAGAATACATTTCGGCTGAAAGTTGTTGTGCTCAAGTCTATTGGATGAAGAAACAACTCTTAGATTATGGAATTGATGTACGTACCATCCCTCTAAAGTGTGACAATACTAGTGCCATTTGTCTCACTAAGAATCCCATCCAACATTCTAAAACCAAGCACATAGAGATAAGACATCATTTCATTAGAGATCATGTCTTGAAAAATGAGGTAGTTCTAGAATATGTAGACACCTTGAACCAACTAGAGGATATCTTTATCAAGCCTTTAGACAAAGAGCGTCTTTGGTCTCTTAGGAGAGAGTTAGGGCTTACTTGCCTTTCTTGAACCTTAGAGCTTTTTTAATGTCTAAAACTTGCTTGAATTTAGTTGATTTCTTTTCTTATGTGTTTTTGCTCCTATATGCATTTATGCTTGTTGCTAGGGGGAGTATGCATATGTTTTTGCTCATTCATGATGTTCTCATATCATTTACATGCTTTTCGATTTGATTAAGTTCGAATTTTAAGCACCTTGCAGTTAAAAATGACATTTTTGGCTCAGGGGTATCGATACAAGGTAACGTGTATTGGTATGGGTATCATGAGACGGTTTTGATATAGGTTTACCTATACTGGTACGAGTTAAGGATCGATATAGCTAAAAACCGTACCGATATGTAGTTTGATACGCACAAGTGGCATATCGATACGCATAGTCGTTGAAGTGTTTAAATGACATTTAAAAAGGGATTTCCTAATTTAACTCAAATCCTACTTTTTCTCTAAAACCCTAGTTCAAAATTTTTTATAAAAACCTCTGAAATCCTTTTGTTTTTCACACAAATCATCAAAATCTTTTGAGGGCTTTTGGTTTTTACATCAAACCTAATCAACATCATCAAGCTTGCGCACAATCATCTCGTCATTCATCCATAATCCCATATTCAAGGTATAAACTCTTTTTTTTTATTTTCAATTTATTTCATATTTGTATATTGTTTTCATCAAAAATTATATATAGTATGGATATAACATAATTTTCAAAGATTTTACAAAAATATCCAAAACTAAATTTTTTTTGTTCGAGTATAAAATTATACTTGTATATCTTTCAACACAGTTTTTCAATTTTTTCTTTCATCAAAAATTCTTTTTATACTTGTATATGATTTTATACTATACAATATAGTTTTTCTTTTAACATACCTTATCATTGGATTGTTTATTGGATTGAATGTGATGTTTAAGCATACATTGTTTTATGGTTTGAATTTGATTTCATGTTTAGTTATAGCTCCTAAGAAACGAGCAAGAAAAGAAATCGGGTCTAGTTCCACAAATCAAAATCCCAATCCCGAAAATAATGGTACCAAACCTAACCTAAGCCATATTTTTCAATTGTGTTTTAATGAGCCTAGATATCCAAATGCCACGAATCGTTTTAAACACTACTAAAATTTTAAAATCCGCCGTGAGTAAGTTGTTTCTATTCCCTTCATGACTTCCAATGAATTTATCGTTACCTTGATTTATTAGCCCAATGGAAGTTCATGCCTTTTTAAGCATACCCGGGATATTTTATAAAAATCTTGTAATTATTTTTTATTCAAATGCCCGGTGTATTTATAACCAAGATAGATCTAAGGTCATTTCTATAGAACCTATCTTATGGGACAAAAATTTCAACTTGATTCTACCGCTATAGCAAACCTTTTGGGATTAGATGATGTAGGAATAGATGATGGGGATTCCTTAGGATATTCTCAAAGTGGCTCCGTTACGGTGCTCGATGCTCATGACCGCTTCCTTCACTTCCTTATCACTTGGTGGTTTCATCCATCCGGTGGTAAATGGTCTATGATCCAACAAGTTGATGATTTTTGGATCTGTTGCTTTCGTGAGGGTAAGCGTCTTAACCTTTCTCAAATTATGTTTGTCGAGATCGTTTTCCTTGTACAACATCAACATACTACTCTTGTTTCATCCTTCACCTATAGCACTGCTTTGAACTACATGTTCCACAAGATCGGAATTGATTGCTTCTATGACCTTGAAGTGCCTCTCACTAATCCTATCAATGAAACATCTCTTCGTAAGGAAAAGTTCACATTCTATAATGGAGAGTGGATTCGTAATACGATCTACCTCGTGATGTTCAGCTCGAGAATGTGGAGAATGTTCCAGTTGGGCTAGTTGCACCGGTTGCTCCTCCACTGCCTTCATTTGATGCTCTGGCTTATCTAGATGAGAAGTTTGCTACTTTGGATGCAAGGTTGGATTCTAGCTTTTCTCCCATCGATACTCGTTTCACCTCCTTGGAAGCTAGAGTTACATCTATGGAAACTCGTCAGGCCTCGATGGATATGACTCTCACCGTTTTTCATGGAGAGTGGTGTGGACATTCCCTTGGTCATGATGCCATGGAAGATGATGAAGAGGATGAAGATGACTTTTAGGCATTTTGCATGTCATGTCATGTCATATCAATCATATCATATTAGGTCTTTTAGTTTAGGCATAAAGTCAAAAGTAGCCCCCAACGTTTGACCTTTTGGTCACTTTACCCCTTATTCTTTTTTTGGTCCAAACAACCTCCCAACATTTTAGTGTTGTGCAATTTCCACCCTGGTTGGATGGAAAACCGTCAGTCAACAGACGGTCGTGTGACGTGACATCGATGCCATATAAGAAAATAATAATAGTTTTTTAAGATTATTTTTTAGAAATTACAACCACTAAGAAGATGACACGTTACATCTTCCCAATGACTTGATTTTGGGCAAATGAAAATAATGTAACTGAGGGGACTCAAACCCAGGGCATAAGGAATGCAGGGCACTCCCCAAACCATCAAGCCAAAGCCTCCATTTAGCACATGTCTTTGCATATAATTTACATAATGTAATTGGAAAATTTTAAATTATTAATTAATTAAAATAAAGAAAAGATAAAACACGTGGTAAAAACAAGGGTAACTCATTATTCCCCAAAGCAAAAACATCTAGAGCTGAAAAAATATCATATCGAGAAAATCCTTAAATCAAAAAATATCCTAAGTCTCTTCTTGAAATTGAATCAACAGAGAAGAATAGCATTTGAATTCAAAAAATAAATTCTTATTTATTTTCTACAAAGAAGCATCCTGAATCGATGAGTAAAATCTATTTTTATCGCAAGAAAAAGATCGATCGAAGGTAAATATTGTTTGCGAACATTTATTTAGTTTTTTTTGAAAGGTTTGAGTTCATCGATTGGTTTAGAATTTCTTTAATGTTGTTTATTTAGAAATTACAAAAATTTATTATTTCGAAATAATTAGGGTTTTTGATTTTAAAATCCTTATTTCAGTAGATTAGTAAGTAACAGTTTCTATTGTAGTTTCTTTTAAGCTTTTGTTGAAAACCTCTTATTTATATTGATTGATTTACAAATCTGTAGTTTATTCGAAGAAACTACTATAAAGAAATATTATGTACGAATGGAAAATTTTTGTTTCTATTATAGTTCATGAATTCTTTGTAGAAAACATATAAGAATTTCTTTTTCGAATTCTAGTTCAAATACACTGAAGATATTTTGAGAACCCAACATTTCCATTGATATATAAGACCTAGAATGTTTCCTCACCTTCGATCGACCTAGAATATTTGGGGAAAGAAAATTTTGGCTTTAGAGAGAGATTTTATTCGCTTTAGAGGGAATTTTTTTTAGGGTAAGTGAAATTTAGGGGAAAATGGGGATGTCGTCCTTTTGTAGCTCGTGTGTTGTGCTCAATAAGTTTTTACTATTTTAAAATTTGTAAATTACATTATGTAAATTATCTGCAAAGACATATGCCAAATGAAGGCTTTGGCCTGATGGTTTAAGGAGTGCCTTACATTCCTTACGCCCCAAGTTCGAGTCTCTTCAGCTACATTATTTTCATTTACCCAAAATCAAGCCATTGAGAAGATGACCTTAGTGGCTATAATTTCTAAAAAATAATCTTAAAAAATATTTTTTTTCTTATGTGGCATCGATGCCACATCAATGACACGTGGCAGTGCCACGTCATCTCTATAGGCTATGTCTGCGGTCCACGTCAGCCAGAGATGATCAACGTCTATTGACTGACGGTTTCCATCCAACTAGGGTGGAAATTGCACAAAACTAAAACGTCGAGAGGTTGTCTAGACCCAAAAAAGAATAGGGGGTAAAGTGACCAAAAGGTCAAACGTTATTGGCTACTTTAGACTTTATGCCTTTAGTTTATGCACCTATGTTATTTGTTTTTGAATTCCTATGTCTTTGAATATTTGCTTTGGTTTATGCTTTATGTTTAAGTTGGATTTCTATGTTGCTTTGAACAATGGTTTAATTTTATAATATTTATGTTGTTTCCTTATGCTTGGAGTTATTCATTGTTTATATCTTGCTTTATTTATCCTATTGATTTTGATCTAACACAAAGGGGAGAAGTAAATGAGTTTCATTTTTTCAAAGATACATCTTTTAGCCTTAAAGAAAGGGGGAGTGTTTTTCAAAAAATCTTAAAAATTTATTTGGGTTTTGTTATATCAAAAAGTGGGAGATTGTAAAACTAAATTTGAGTTTGATATAACAATATTTTTCAAGGACTTATTTGAAAAAATTGAATAAATTTTTAAGTACTCAAAAAACTAAAAGGATTTGAACTTCAAATTATTTCAAAGTCAAAATCTAAAACCCCAAATATTTTTTAAGTATTTTTGTACTCAAATAGCTGATTTTGGTCCAAGCGTACCAATTCACCCTTGGTCATATTGATACAGATTTTGGCTACTGGAAAAATGTTTTATACAAAATAGCTATTGGGTACCGATATACGTATAGCCGTATCGGTACGCCATTCATACATGGGAACCAAAATATGCTTTGAGTATGTCTATACTTGTATCGATACGGGGTGTTTAGATTCGATAAATCTTTTGCATTTATTATTCGACCGTTATCCTTGTCAATTTATTGGAACCATATTTTTTTGAAAAGTTGTTAACCGTACCGATACGCCCTTGGGCGTACCAAAACCTTTTTTGGTTCACAACTTTCTCATATTCTATTGAGCAACGGGCTAAGCCGTAATGATACGCCTTTGTAAAACAAACTTCTCATACCGATACGCTCTTTCGCGTATCGATACGCCCCTCTGTACAACGACTCTTTTTTTCTTATGGCAAGTATCGATACAGATGATCACGTACCGATACACCTGGCTACCTAACAGTATTTATTGCGGGAAGAACACAACTCAACGGCTATATTGATGATCTCAACTATCCAAACGGTAAGAAATCAATGAGAGGGTATATAAAAAAGTCTCAGAAGCTACAACAACAACTATTGATCAACCTTCAAGCATTCAAGCACAAATCCAACATTCTTGAGCCTATTAGAGTCAAATCCTTGTAACCCACTTGAGTGAGCAAATTTGTAATTCTTTATTTTGAAGTTTGGGTTGAGTGAACTTGTATTGGAGAAAATTACTTACCTTTGAGAGGTTTTTTATCATTTGCCGTTCTTTTCTTGTAAAAGAGAGAGTTTAATCAAAGCTTTGGGTAGAAAGCTTTGATTGTATAACAGTTGCCTCCTTAGCTTAGAAAATGAGAAGAAATTCTTAGTGAATTTGTTAGAAATCATTAGTGGGAAGCTAAGGTAGTGAATGTAGACCTTGTTAGAAGTTGAACCACTATAAATCCTTGTGTCACAATTTTTTATCTTTCCATTTGCTTCGCTTCATTTTTTAAATTGCCAATTTACCCTCTCTTGGCCAAATCGAATTGATTGATCATCCTAATAGTAAATTTAGAAAATTTGGGTTTTTTTTAGAAAGAAGACTTTAACATGTCATGCTAACATTCCTTAACGAGATTTAATGATGGTAATCGTAATGAAAATAAATTAAAATTTAGTGACTGTAATAAAAGTTTTAAGAGTTTGGTGACCAAAGTAAAAATATCGTAAAAGTTCAGTGACTACAAGTATAGTTTATCATAAAATGTATAACACATAAAGTCTATTAGAACTTAGAAGTATTTGTACTATGCTTAAAACTTTGTTTGAGTGCCTCTATTATGAAAAATAACATTTTAGTCCATGTATTATATTCAAAATTTTATTATAGTATCTATTATAAAAAGAGATATATAAGTTCTTGTACATTTGAAAAGTGAATATTTGGTCTAAAATTTAAAATATATAACTAGTTGTGTTAATTATTTTTGTTTAAACACCTTTAAATTTATGTAAATTTTGAAACTAAGCAACTTGTTGCCTCTTGTAATTTAATCAATGTACATTTTAAAAATGAGTAAATAAAAACAATCTATGACGATGTTGATATTTTTTGTCAATATACGACATATGTCCAATCGCGATTAGAATTTTTAAAATAAAAAATAAAAAATTATATAATACTCTTTTTCATATTTTTGAAAATTTTAATAAAATTTTAAACATTTTATAATTTTTTGTATGAAATTTTCAATTAAACAAGTAGTCTCACTTCAAATTTAAAATTTCTAAGGAAATTTAATATACATTTTTTTCCATATTAATATTTTAAATATTTTTATATTTTGAATTGTAATTATAATATTATTGTAAGTGAAGATAATATAGTTTAGAGTTAGAATATTGTATAATTTTCATTTAAATTTTATCGAGTCTTTAAAATTTTAATCTAAAAAATTCATAAATTTTGTTTAAAGAGATTATTTTACACGAGATCAAAATGTAAAGGACCTAACGAGTGTTTAAGGAGTAGTTTAACCCCCACATAAAACATAAATAATATTAAGTAGTAAAAAAACATTTCCATTTAAATATTCTTACGGACATAAAAATAAAGCACTCTCTTCCATGTTTTTTTTTGTTTTTCTTATTCACTCCTTTGTTTTGTAAGAAATAATTTCGTGACAAAAATCCGCTACTCCGCGCGTGATCTCTTCTTCCCTTCGCGCGTTTCTCCGATCAGGTACTCCATTTTTCATCTTCAATTTTTTCGCTTTAAATTTGTAGAATTCAGTGCTTAATGTAAAAAGTTTGTGTGTTTTAATCTTATTTGGAATTTTCTAGATGAATCAATCCTTGACGAATTTCATCAAATTCTAAACTCGTGATGAAAATGCTCAACCTGATTTCTTTTTGCTTCATTTTTTGTTAACGTTGTTTTCGTCGAGAAGAAACAAAACGGAATGCAATCTATTGGAATTTTAAATATTCATAATTTGTATATTTCAGGATATGCTTTTTATCGTAGTTTGCTTGGAAGTTAAAGATTTATAATTGTGCTATCAATTATTAGCTGTGATGGGTTGAGTCTAAACCCATGTATAATTTGAGTTAAGAGAAATGGAGACTTTTAACTTTTGTTTTATGCTTAAGAACGGGTTAAGTTTTGTAAATTTTTATCTAGAAGTTTCAAACTTGATTGTATTAAGGATTTTTTTCTTCCTGTTTTTGCTTCTGATTTTCTGTACTTTTACCTATTTTTTGGTAAAATTCTCAAATTTGCAGCATTTCAATTTCAGAATGGTTGAGAATTGAAAAATGTCAGCAAAAATTATCTTTCTAGGAATGTCTAGGTGTTGCGGTAATGAGATTACGGCCTCGATTGGTTACATGCATTTTTTAGCACCCCTCACTTGTTCAATTCAATGTTTTTTTTGGTGGTTGTCTAAACTTTATGAATATGCACGAAAGTATATACAATTGATTAGTATTGTTGCTTGATCTTTTTAATCTCAAATGATTATATATTTTCATATATTGGGATTTTCAGGAATTTATTGATGGGTGCCCCTAAGCAGAAATGGACAGCAGAAGAAGAAGCTGCCCTCAAGGCAGGAGTTCTCAAACATGGAACTGGAAAATGGCGCAATATACTTTCAGATCCTGAGTTTAGTTCGGTCCTGCGTTCACGCTCAAATGTGGATCTCAAGGTAGTAGCTGAGCTTCAAGTAGGATTCATCAGTCATATTTACAATAAGAGCTTTAATGTTTTCTGGTTTAATTACCTAAATTTGCTTTGTTTCGACAGTATCTTTATTAATTGCATCTGAAACTTTCGAATGTGAGATATATGCATATTTTGGTTGCCAATGTTCTGTCGTGCATAGAAGTGAAATAATGTGTAAAGTGTTAATATGACCAGGACAAATGGAGAAATATAAATGCCACAGCCATATGGGGGTCAAGGCAGAAGGCCAAGCTTGCTCTTAAAAGAAATCAGATGGCTGCTCAACATGATGATAACCACATGGCACTTATCACTGTACCTTCAAGTGAAGAAGTTGTTGATCCTAAGCCCCTTGCAATTTATAGTGGAACACCAAGGGCAACTGGCTCCAAAAAATTAATTTCAAGGTTATTTTTACGTAATCTCTTATATCGTATTAAACTTATAGTTCAACTTCGGTATATGAGTGTCTGTCTGCCAGATATTAGAAATTGAAAAGAAGCAGAAGGCAAGACACTTCCGAGGTTGATTCATTTCAAACTGGCTGTTAGGGCACATATTTGGTTCACTAATTTTTAGCTGATGAAAACGAAATTATATGACCTTTGGAGTTTGGTCATTGTTGGCCAAAACAATCTTGTGTTGAGAGCCTTAGTATTCTGATTTGTACAGGCATAACGAATCCTGCTTAAGTGTTGTCCTCTCAATGCTTGTAGGTTGGAAAACATTTTATTAGAGGCTATCACTAGTTTGAGAGAGCCTGGTGGCTCTGACAGAGCTTCAATTGCTTTATACATAGAGGTACTTTTCTTTCTTAGATCAGTCGTAAATCCTAAATACTTGAACAAGGCATTTAAACCTGAAGCTCATCGTAGAAACTATTGCAAATGACTTTCCTAAAACATCTAAACTAGTTTGTGTTTGGTTTTTTGACATTTTAGGAGAAATATGCTGCACTGCCAAACCTCAAGAAGCTTTTGGCTACAAAATTAAAGCTGCTGGTAGCAAATGGGACATTAACAAAGGTGATTATACTGATATTTGTGTAACATTATTTTAGAATATTTTTATCTTCCTTATCTATACTCCCTCCGTCCCTATCGACTTTTATGGTCAAAATGTTCAACTTTGACTTCTTAATATTTAAATTTTATTATTTATAATTGGTCAAAAAAATTATTATTGATAAATATATATATATATATATAATATTTTGAAACCTCCAATCAAGTAGTTTTTAAACATATTATTTATAAAATTTAATTATTTAAAATAATTATGATCAAAGTTTAAAATGTGTGACAAAAAAGTCAATAAGGGAGAACTTTAATGGGAAGGAGGGAATATGAAATATTTAGCCTATGATGTAGCTTGATGCCGTAAAAAGTGAAATTCAACAGTACTGTTCTAGGGTCATAGGGAAGTCCTTATATTAGGTAAAAATTTAAAGCCATTAATGTTTTTGAAAATGATATTAGGTTTACTTATGTCACACAGAACTTGCAATATTCCAATTTAAAGAAAGAAAGGTGGAAAGGTTGCATCCTATTTGCATAATGGATACAATGGCATCGATACTTTTCTTCTATATGAATTGCGTTAAATATTTTGTTGGTTTTCCCGATGTACTTGTGGAAAGTTATTAGCATGTTTATAAAGAAGGTTTAGGTCGAATGTTCATGAGTTGGGAGTGATTCATCTTTATGATGCATATATTGATAGGTAAAGCATAAGTATAGGATTGCACCACATTCAACTATTTCTGAAGCAAGAAGAACTCCTCTGCTTGCTTTGGAAGGAAGGCAAAAGGACTCTTTAAAAGCAAAGAAGGGCATCAACCTTCTTACTAAAACCCAAGTTGATGCAGAGTTATCGAAAATGAAGAGCATGACTGCAGAAGAGGCTGCTGCGGCTGCCGCACGAGCAGTTGCAGAGGCGGAAGTTGCTATTGCTGAGGCTGAAAAGGCAGCAAGAGAGGCAGAGGCCGCGGAAGCTGAAGCTGAAGCAGCAAAAATTTTTGCTAAAGCAGCAGCTAAGGCATTAAAGTCTAGGATGCTAGTTACCTGGTAAATCTTTGTTCTTATATATTCTTCCATTGAACAATGTATATAGATCTGGAAACACGGTTTCTCAGAGGATGCTCGTGTTGGTTGTTTAAGAGAGTTGTATCATACTCGTGATATTTATGCCCTGCAGCCGCAGCTCTGTCAATCAACAAAGCTTTACCACAACAACTTGACTTCAGCTGATCAAATTTTATTTTACTTATATTTATGAGACTATTTTTCACACCTACAATGCATTACTTTTTTTGGGTGAGTTTTGTCTTTGGTCTCAAATAATACAGCTCTTTATTGTGACATGTAATTGTTTAGGATTTTTGCCCCTATTTTGTGGTTCTTTTTGCTGTTTATCTTATTGATATCAGTCGCAAACTTGTGCAGATGGCATAGGACACCATTTGGTTTTAGTTCGTTGCTGGAACCTTGCATCAGACTTCACATCTTGCTGGCCTGGTATATCAACTATGAATCATGTCTATAACTGTAAATATATTAGGCTTGTAAAGAAGAAAATGTGAGATCAATCCATGAAGTTGTGCTTCTTTTTGGACGAACATTCGCTGAGAAGCTTAGAGGTTTTTGTGATTCTATAGCTTTATCTTGAAGTAAAGGGTATATAGATATAGCAAAAGAGATAGAGATGGCATTGTGATGGCACACTTAAGATACGATCTGTTTTTTTATTGAAGGTCCATCTGAATAAATTGTACTACAGTTTTGCATGTTGTTGTTCCAGCAATGTTGTGTTATTGCTGGCAAATGGCCACTTAAATGAACTTCTCACACTGTCTCGTATTAGTTCGAAGAATGGAGTTGGAATCAATATGATGGGGGGGACCAAAAGCCGAAATGCTCAAACTCAAATTTTATCCCATACGGAAACTCAAATTATAAAACACAGATTCATCACAAGTTCAGTTCTTAGATTTTGAATGCTTTACAAGCCAATCAATAACCGAGTCAATGTTGGTTGAGTTCTTGCACGATATCATGAAGCAGCAAACTTCTCTATCAGTAATTGACTTGAGCCCCCTGCATAAGAAATATTACATGCTATGAGAAAGTGTTTTTTAAGCAAAGCAGAAATGCTCGCAATTCTGCTACGTCTAGTTAATCGAGCAAATCGAATGAATCTCTCTTACATTTCTTCGGTTAAAGCCTGCTTCGACAGAGCTCCTGGCTTGTCGATTTTGTTGCCTAGCACCAGAAGAGGGATGCCACTAAGTGAGGATTTGCTCAACAAATCATGAAGCTCACTTCTTGAGACACTCAGGTTATCAGGATCAGCGGCATCCACTACATAACTGCAAAAAAATGAGGTTTATTCTAGTAGATATACAAAGAAGTGCATGCAATTCATAAGACTACGAACGGTATTTGGTTTCACGATTTGAGAAGTAGAAAGTACAATGGCATGTAACTGAAAGCCAATCAGATACTGCAAAAATTATATATAATAATTCTGGCATGTCTCTAAGCTCTATAACCTTTTTGCATCAAATGTAAACCTTTCTAATACCAAATAGAATTATAACACAGGATCAGATGCCTTAAGCTCGTTAGCTACGGTCTTCAAAGACATTGTCCTAAACAGATATGAAGGACTTGGTCGGTTTTGGATAATATTAACAAGACATTAGCAGAGAAACTTTCGTTGCCCCGAATTTGTTAAAGGAAACGGAAGAAAGTTATTGCAAGTAACAAGTCTATGAAAATGTAGTAGCTTCTTACACAATTGCAGAAACTGCACGGCAGTATCGTTCCCACATGCTACGGAACCTAGGTTGGCCTCCAAGATCCCATAACTTTATGGTAACATTTCCTTTTGTCACTTTCCTCATGTTGAATCCAACCTGAAAAGAAGCCATTTGGATGACAGCATTGGAATGGAATAGCATTGCAGTTCACAGAATTACTACAAATCCACTTAGACGATATGACTCACCGTAGGGATCATATCTTCACTATATCCACCAGTCTGGGGAAAAGGAAAAGCAACAAACTTAAAGTCAACCCACAGAATAAGATTAAAAAAAACATGTGCTTAGATCGCTAGTAATGGACACCCTTTTTATGCTGCTACTGCATTTACAATTTACTTACTGTAACAACATTTACTAATGAGGTTTTTCCAGCATTCTGAAGTCCTATCAAAGATAGTCCATTTGTTGCTTGAAAAACAGGCTGCAAAACAACATATGAAAAGTGAACCTCAATTCTATAACGGTTTAACTTCCGTACCATTTGTTTAAGATTGCTCCAAAGATATACGTAAAAGAAATTCATATAACACCGTCTGGAAAGTATGTGAATTCCAGTTTTGCTAAAAATAAAAGCTTCCCATCAGATAAAAAACAACCGATGAACAAACCATTCGTTAAGCCTTGTAAAATCGAAACAGCAGTTGCAACTTAAACTAGAATCCCAAATCAACTTTGATGAATCGTATAACTAAACTATAGCTTGCCCCAGTCGGTGAAAGGCAGACTAAGAGAACCTTGAAACTAGTCAAAACAGGACATGGCTCAAAAGGCATACTACTGTAAAGTTAGCGCATTGACTTCACTATCATAAGGAATACTACTTCCTCTAAGGCTATGAATTTCATCAAAGAAACCGGGCCTCCTAATCTGCGAGGTGACATTATCATAATCTACACACAAAGTTAAAAGGATAAAAAAAAAATGAAAATTTAGCTTAAAAACATAAACCCAACTCCATCTATATCATAATTCTGAATCCAGTAGAAATAAAAGAGAGAGACAAAATCCCATACCTTCGAAGCCAATTGAGAAAAGCTTCCCACATACCCATATGGGACTTCAAAGAGAAACCGAAGCTAAAAATGAAAGAGCTTTTCAGTCAAATATCAAAGAGAGATACAATGAAAGAGCTTTTCGGTCAGCCCCTACCCCTAGTAAATAAGGAGTATAAAGAAAGGGAAGGGAAGAGAAGTAATCCAAGTTTTAGTGCCCAACTATGTCCGCGATACGGTTTTAGTATTTAAGTATTATTTTTGATAAGATGATACTTAATGTAATATTATTATTTTGTTTTAAAAATTCGACCGTTAAAAGTTAATGAAGATAGTGGCGTAGTTTGTGTTAATAATAGTTTTAGTCTAAAAATTTATACAATCTATTAATTTAGTCTAAAATTCTATCAATTTAAATATTATTTTGATTTTTGGATCAAAATTTTAAATTCCTCATTTTTCTTCTTTCAGTCCTACCTAATTTATAATTTTACCTAAAATTAAGATGATGTTTTAAGTTGATTTAAGACTAAATTGATTATCTATATAAGTATTTTGGACTAAAATTATGATTATACTAAATTGCGTCATTATCCCGTTAATTTTAACAGCCGGTACCAAAACATAACATACAGAACCAAAACGTAACGTGAACTACTATTGTACTAAAAATAATAGTTAAGATACTAAAATAATAATGCGGGTACCAAATATGTAGTTTTTCCTTTTTTTTTTAATATGGATGATGGTGATAAATCTGAGCCGTTGAGACTTGAGAGTGGGTGATGAGGGAGAGTTTGGGAAGAAATAGATTGAGTCGTTTAAGATGTGGGTGTTAGCGAGTGGAGTTCACGGGAGAATGTGGTTGGTGGGATGAAGATTGGATTGCGCTGACGCTGAATGCAATATTCTTAGAGACGTTTACAGCAAAATTGAGGTGGCAACTGGCAATGCCACAACAACTAACCCTACGCTGCAGAGGAATGGTCCTTAACTAGTCACAAGTCATGAACCTCAATTTTTTTAAATAAGTTCATTTTATTAAAAAGAATTTCTAAAATTACAATAAAAATTTATATTTATAAAGTAAATTAAAATTTCTGACGTTTTTTATAGCCATAGAAATAAAATACTAGTCAGCTTGAAGTTTTGAAGATCATAAATAAAAGAACAATAACAGAAAATGTTAAAAATTCAATTAAAATATTTAAAACAAAAGATAAATACAAATAACACCATAAATAAGTAATAAAGGATAAAAATTATCAACATAATCATAAAAAATACATATAACGATGAATGTGCATTGACGAAACGATCATTACCACAATTCAATCGCGAACAAAAAACAATGATTGTGAGCGCGTATCCAAATGCAGCTCGAGGGTCTTAAGCAAGGAAAATAAGCATGATAACCAAATAAACATCATCTAGATCAACCGAGGCAACGTCAAATCTAACCCTAAAAAAATAAAATAAAAAGAACGATCAAACGGTCGTCAATGAAGGCAAAAAATGTGCCAAAAGATAAAAGGAGACGTGCTACAAGGTAGGAAATTGATAATTGTTCTCATTAAAAACAAAAAAGTAAATATAATATAACAAAGGAAAAAGAAAAATTATTGACCATCGACCACTAGCATCAAAACTAATATCGACATTCGATCAAACAAAAATAAAAAAAAAATTATTTTAAGATAAAAAGTTGCGACATAAAAATCCTTCACATGTCTTAAATCTAAAAAAATATTATTCAAATAAAAAATATTTTATTATTTAGATAATAGCTTCTTAAATTTGAGGCGTGTGAAAGTTTTTACGTCAACTTTGTCACTCAACCAATTAAAGGATTTCAGGTCCTTATGTTATTGGTTATAGTGGGGGTTGTATTTTAACCTTTATAGTTTAAAAATAATAAAAAATCGTCTATGTATGTTACAACGATGAGTAAAATAATTGTTTCATGATAATTTAAAATTTTGTTAATTCTATAAGGTAACTTAATTAAATGTTATAATATTAATCTAAGATATAATGCAATATGTTTACTTGAATCTAATAAGTAGTTCCATTAGAAAAGCGAAGGATGTTAATCCCATGAGACTTAAGTTCAAGCACTTTATTTACAAGGTGTGTGCATTGTCAAATAGTTAAAGAATATATATGAATAAATAATACCTTAAGACTATTAAAAAACATAATATATAGTAGCTTGAAAACACAAACTATTGCATTTAACAAGTAAATTTTAGGTTCTGAAACTTAAGTATAACAAAGGCAAGGGGTTGATTAGTACAAAAGCTTTGACTCAAATAGATGGACTCTAATCTTTAGCCCTTTCTCTCCTCTTTTATCTTATACCTTCTCACTAAATTCAGTCTAAATTTATTTATAACGACGGCAACTGTCCTCTTATTCTAGTATTTCCTCTCTTTATTTTTTCTCGTCTTTCGGTTGGTCTCGATTCAACCCCTATGTATTGTTGTTTATGTCGTTTTTAGACATGGATGATCTCGTTGGAAGCTTTTCTCCCCACGTCTTTTTTTAGGCGAGGGCACTTTCGTTTTTGGTGTTAGTGTGCGAACCGTCCGACGACAATGGCTGCTGGAGGTGGTTCCTCTATTTCTTTCCTTTCTTTACTAATCGTTTTTTCTAGAGCATTTTGCCCTTGGTTTTTCTCTATAAGTGGGTCTTTGCTCGATAGATTTTTTGTTCTCGCTTGTGGCTTGACTTTTCGGTTCCGCCTCCTTTTGACCTTCACCCTTCAACGATCTACGTATCTTGATGCGATTTCACTATTGGTCGCTTTCTCTACATTTCTTTCAGCATTTTATCTTCCTGTGACCCTCGAAACGTTATGCAAATGAAGGCTTTAGTTGTTGGCTTCGTCTCTGTCCCCTCTCCGGTCGATGGTGATGGTTCCTTGCGGTCTTTCCATGTTTCCCCTGTTTTCTTTACCCTTGTTGTTTTGCTTATTGATGCTTTCTTTCTCTGTTTTCTTTTTCGGCTTGTTTGTGACTGGTTTTGCTTGTTGTATGATTTGTTTGTGTTGAATGCCGATTTCCTCTTTGTTAAAAAGACAAGTAAATTTTTATAAATCCGGATTAAATTAAATGCAAATATCCGAGTTTTAACCTACAATGGGTCTGTAAACATACCTTGTTACTTAAAATGCCACATCATATCTAAATTATTGTCCCATCATTTAATTAAGCTCAACTCATAAAATTAACATTTTTTTCGACCAAAGATTGAATCTTAGCTCGACAGACATTGTTGTTCATCCAACTTATACGAGGATGTGGGTTTGAGCATAGACGGAGAACCCATGCAATAGTGACATCCAAAAATATTTAAAAAGTATAATGTCAAAAAATGTCCCTAATGTTTGATTGAATAGTCACTTTGGTCACTATTCTTTTTTTTTGAAGCAATTTAACCCTTAACGTTTCATTTTGGGTCAAAATGACCCATCTGCGGATGAAAACTGTTAGTCAACTGATGATAAACAACTTGAAATGACTTGATAGAGTGACATATCAGAAGAAAAAATATTTATATTTTATATAATTTTTTAAAATTATTTTTTGACTCATATGTCATTCTGTAAAGTCAGCATATTTATCTATATAACACTGCTATCGCAGTGTGCACTGCCATCACAGCGTGCACTGCCATCGCAGCGTTCACTGTCATCGCAACGTGCATTGCCATGTAGGTTTATCATGTCATTTCCAATCATATATCGTCAGTTGACTAACAGTTTTTATCCGCAGAGGGGGCATTTTGACCCAAAATGAAACGTTAAAGGTTAAATTGCTTCAAGAAAAGAATAAAGACTAAAATGAATATTCAGTCAAACGTTAGAGACATTTTTTTTGACATTATACCTATTAAAAAGCTTTACAAAATGTATATAAAAAGTATTAAAAATAGAATTAACACTATTTTAAATGAATATTAATACCACTTTAAAAATAATTAACATCTTTAAAAGAAAATTGACATTCATAATTTGCTCATACTCAATTTTATTTTCAAAATTTTTAAAATTTTAATGTCACAACTCAAATTTTCTAGCTTTACCCATAAATTCAAATATGCTTAAACCTAATATCCTCCGACTATTACAAAACTGACTATTGTTTTCCTAGCCTATAAACAATAAAATGGCCTTAGCCCATCGATAAATAGGGTTAGGCCCATTTTCCGAAAATTGGTATAACTACTAATTTCCTTTTAAAGGCATCAAACTTGATAATTCGGCCTAGCCCAAAGATAATTGTTTTCTAATCTGTTGTAGTTAATTTGTTTGAACATATGGTATAATTTTATATTACTTTTTAATAGTTACAGTTAATTTTAAATTCAAAATTTTGAATGGAGGTGATCTGATATTTATGTCTTAAAGCTTGTTTATATAGAAAAAATAGGGTTTGTGGTCGATTTGAAATGGTTGGATTTTTGTAATAATTTTTTTTATCGTTTATGACAATTTAGTTCAGTTCTTATTTTTAATATTAATTTTGAATTTTATTTTGATAAAGTAGATTTATTTTATAAATTTTGGATGCCATTTGATAAGATTTTAAAGTGCTTTTTTAATATTTTTTAAAATAACACTTCCTTGTAAATAAAATGTCAATAGTTTTTATATATTATTTTAAGAGAAAAAGTTTGATACGCAGTCCGTGTAAACAAATGTTTACACCTGCTTTTCAAATTTAGGAGTTAGGCGTTTAGTTTAAGGTTAAAAGTTTAGGGGTTTAAATTGTAGGGTTTAGAATTTAAGGTTAGTGTTTAGAATTTAGGGTTTAGGTTTTAGGGTATTAAAGTTAGGAATTTAGAATTTGTATTTTATAAGGTAAAAATACAGGCTTGTGTAAAATTAATTTTACACCCACTGTATATTAAAATTTTACCCTTATTTTAAAGTTGTTTTAAACTTCGTTATTCTATCTTCTCATTAAAAAAAGTTGTTTTTAACAATTTTAAATATAAAATGCTTATGTCAACAATCTAAAGCAGTGCTAAAGTTCTAACGAATAGAGATTTTCTGCTCTTTTTTGGCGCACTTATTTATGCTCTTACACTAAAAGTTAGATTTAGAGTTTAGGGTTTAAAATTAGAAGTTGTGGTTAGGGTTTATGGAATTTAGGATAGGGTGTATTTTTAGGGTATAGGGTTTAGGATTTAAAATTTAGGGTTAGGGCTTGAAATTTAATTTTTTAGTGTTGGGGCATAAAAATGGGCACAAAAAAGAGGCAGAGAATTTTTATCTCTCAGTTGACACCCTCCAATTCCGTTAGATTGTGGGTTCAAGACCCATTAAGAGCAAAAATTCTCCTTCCACCACCCCTAGGTTTCGAAAATAATATAAAATGCTTATCTTATATTATAAAAAATTTAAGTGAATTATAAATTAAAAAAAAATAAAATTCTATTTAATTTGAATAACCATATTTTTGAATTATAACTATCTAAATATTACAGTTTAAGTAGATTTTCATTTTATTAATTTTTTCTAAACCCTAAAAAAATAAAAGCATTCCTTAATTACAAACACGATCTAAAGTGATTGTTTCACATCGATAATTTTGTCTTAGGGAGATTTTTTTTTGAATAAATGATATTTTATTCATCCAAATAACTGTACAAATAAACCAAAACTGGGCCAACCAGCACTAGGGCAATCAACAATCAACTAGCAATCTCCATTCTGTCGCTATACAATTATCAGACAAACTAACTCTATTACAATTCATCAATTTCAATTGAATATCCTGTTTTACAAGTCTAAAAATGTTGGGAGCCAATTTTGGTTTCTTTCCATGTTGTCGTCTATTCATCTCTTACCATGTGTAATAGTAAAATCCAGACCAATCTCAAGGATTTCCCTTTCCCATACATCTGAATCCAAAGCATAAACACATACCATTCACAATGGGATCTCTTTAACCATCACACTCACAGAGCAAACACATTGGATCACCCTGATAATCCCATTGCAGCATACGACATTTAGTTGGCAGCCTATCTAAAACAACCAACCAAGTAATAAAAGAGTGACGAGGAATAGAGAGCCAACTCCAAGCAGCCTTAAACCAATGGACTTTCTCTTATTTGTGCATGATGCTATCCCAAACCTTCTTGGCAGAAAAATCACCATGCAAATTTCCAATAGTAGCCAACTCATCTCGCAGCTTTAAATGCTTCTTCCATGCCCAGCTATTGGTTGCCTTTATTTGAGCATTCCATACTTTCAACAAATAATGTTGTACCCAAGCCACTCAAAGAGAGCCAGCGTGAGAAAAAATCTACCAGAGACATCTCATAATACAAGCTCTATTCCAAGCAAATATATCATTCAGACGGAGCCCCCATTTACACTTGGGGTGACATATCACTTCCCAACTAGCTCGTGCCCCTCAAACAGAACTATTTCTGCCTTTCCAAAAGAAAGCACTACACGGTTGAGAAACCTTCCTCGACACCTTAGTTCGCAACAAAAACTTCTACACCAAAAGTTCTGAATACTAAAAAAACAACTTGTATGAGCTGTAGTCTCCCCGCAAAAGATAACATTTTAGAGGCCAACTTCTAATCTTGCTAATAATCTTCCCCACAAGACTTTCCCAATCAAAAAAGAGAGGTTATTGGTAACTAATGGGACCCTTAAATATCAAACTGAAAGAGAACTAGCCTTAAATCCAGACTGATCCATCATCATTTGCAAGTCCTCAACCCCACACAAGCACAGAACATTTTACTCTTTAATGCATTTACCTGCAACCCATACATTCTATAAAACTCCTCTAAAACCCTTTTAACTCCCAAAATAGACTGCAGATTCCCTTTAGTAATCGCTAATAAATCATCAGCAAAACAGATATGGGTGAGCTGAATCTTTTTGCATTTCAGGTTCAAGTTAAATACACCACATTTCTCAGCCCAGTTCAGGAGACAGGAATGACACTTAAAATCAAGATAAAAAGATAATAAGACAGTAGATCTCCCTGCTTAATCTTTTTTGCCCCAACAAAATATCCCACCAACCCTCCATTTAGATTAATTGAAAACTTTGAGTGAGTGATGCATGCCTCAATCCATTCTCTAAACAACTGAAGGAATCTCAAAACTTTCAGCACTTGAAGAATAAACCCCCGATTTAAAGAATCAAAGGCTTTCCTCAAGTCAATCTTGAGTGCACATCAGGGAGATCATTTGCTCGTTTTTTCATTATTTTCAACGTAGTTTTTTTTTTTATTAAAAAGAGAGGTAAATATTGTTGAGTTTCATAAGAAATAAAATTGATTTAATCAAACAAATAAACGCAGCGAAAAAATTATCCTACAAAAATTTCAAATATTTCATGTACTCATATTAACGAATGATAAAGATAGTTATAAGATACAAGTGATCAAAAACCTTTGGCATATATATATATGACTTGGATTATGGTTAGGTTGAGTTTTCTATTATAATTTAATTAAAACTCATTTATTTAAAATAAATTCTTTTATTTGATAAGGAATTCAAATCCAACCAAATTTAGACAATGTGATTTATTTAATATTATTTATTTAATAATAAATAAGATATTTTAAAACAAATTCCTTATCCGATAAGGAATTTAAATCAACCAAATCTAGATAATAAGATTGTTTAATAATATTTTTTATTTATATTATTTTCGAAAAATAATAAAACAAATAAAATGGGGTCGGATATGGCAATGGAGGTTCACGGTGATGGGAAGTGATAAGGGTGGTGGTGGCTTCGGCTTGGTGTTGAGAGTGGGATTTTGGAATCAATGACAGTGTACGAGGGTTGTGAGCTTTGGGGGCTAGTTTCTTGGTGAAGGTTTCGAATGGTGAGTTTTTAGAGTGAATAAGATTGCCGTGAGGTGTAGGGAAAAAGTAATGGGGTCGGTTGATGAGAGGTGAGGAAGGTGACAAAGGGGAAGCACTTGGCGCTCGATTTTGAGTAGTAGCAGTTAATGTTTTATTTCTAGTGGTGAAGATGGTTCAATTTTAAAGATAATGACGGGAGATGGTGAAAGGCTAGGAGAATTGCAACATAGGAACATGGTGGTGGCATGCATAGGGCATGGGGTTGACAATATAAGAGCATGCTGGTTGCATGCATAGGACATGGGTGTAGGTGTTAGAGGTATAGGGTGTAATAGGGGATGGCATGGGTTATCATTCCCTTTTGTCTCCCATTTTTATATTATTTATATAATATATATGATTTTTTTTTGTAATAATAAATAATAATAAAATATAATAATAGTAATACCCGAACCAAAATTAGTGCTTAAAGCTGCCACTCTTTGCTCATTTTTGTGAAACGAGAATAGAACAAGAATTATAAGCGATAATTTTATCTTAGTTCCCTGTCCGAAGATTTAGAACTACTAGTTCTTCTCATTATGAACTTTTTACTCTTCTTCCAAAATTTGGGGTCTAAATTTGTTCTTCTCATTACGAAATTCTTCATCCTCTGAGGTCCGAAGCTGTTCTTCTCATTACGAAAATTTTAATTCCTTTACCAAAGTTGTCGAAGCTTGAAGTTGTTCTTCTCATTTCGAAATTCTTTAATCTCTTGCCAAAATTTGGAGTCTGAAATTGTTTTTCTTATTACGAAATTCTTCATTCTCCGCAAATGTTAGCGAATTCTTCTTGTTACGAATTCTTTGCTTTCTCTCCTTCTAGAGAATACAAACAAGTTTATTTCATTATGAACTTCTCGTATTGTCCACAAAGATTCTGCATCTTCCTCTTTAGAAAGTTCGAACAAGTTCTTCTCATTATGAACTTCTAATCTTTCTGCCAAGGTTGAAGTCTGAACAGTTCTTCTCATTTTGAACTCTCCATTCTTCTGAAAATGTTGGTGAATTCTTCTTATTATGAACTTTTTGCTTCCCATTTTCTGGAGAACACGAACAAGTTCTTCTTATTATGAAATTTTTATTTTCTCGCAAAGGCTAATTCGGATATTAAAGCAGTTCTTCTCATTATGAATTATTTCATCTTTGCTGAGCGAGTTCTTCTCATTATGAACTCTTCAATCTTCATGGGGCGAGTTCTTCTCATTAGGAACTCTTCAATCTTTGTTGGCGAGTTCTTCTCATTAGAAACTCTTGACTCTTTGCTGAGATCTACCTCTCCAAACAGGAAGTTGCAAATCAAAATCTTTTCTAATATTTGAACATATATCAAAATAAGCAGAATGATTTGATGTATGTGTTAGCATGCTCCTAATTTTAGGATGTCTAACTACATATGATGCATGAATGATGTTATTTTTAGAACCATTGAGGATAAACCCTTGCTTTCCGGTCAATCAATCTTGATTTCTTTTGGCTTTTTATCTTTTCTGAATCTTCACCTTTTGTCTCATCTTGGAAGGAGACTACTGACTTTCACTACTCAGAACAGAATCTATAATACTTCTTTGGGTGTTTATTTTTGTAACATTACCCTATTCAACTTTTGGGTTAGACTGTTATCTTGTCCTTAACCCACCATGACAAGTTTTCATTTACTTCAACAATAAGACGAGCACATGCCCCCAAGTTCCTAAATTCTTCTTCAAGTTTAATCCTCATTTTTGAACTCATCAGAGCAGCTTGGCAGAAACCAATTCTAGGTTCCTACAGTTTAAATATCTTTATAAAGTAATACAAAAATGCCAATTTACTTATTCATTTCAATGTGAGATGCTTATTAGGGAAAATTTGATTATTTCATAGTATGAATATATTCAAGCTAGATTAGATGCCCCGACTATCAAGTGCAGGAGCGACACTGAAATGACTTACCGAGGATTACCCCAGGCATATCCTGTGTCTAAGAGACCTCAAAAGCTGAGTCGATATTTGAATATGCGAAGTACCTTCCGAGTTACTTTGGTCTTTAACAACAAAATCTCAAGCTACTCGACATTGTCATGATTTGAAAGTATTACCATCACCTATGAAGCAAAGGCTTTGGACTGTGCATTGTTACCTTATTTGTCCTTTCGCTACAGCGGAGTGGTCCAAAGCTGCCACACTCTTATATGAAAATGCCTTTTTATCAGGCTTCGAACATTGGAGTGCATTTTTGTTATGATTATTTTTGTTTTACCTTTCTCAAGATTTCATCTAAGTTGTTGTTTGACTTTGTCAGGATTTAAAAATCACTCATGAAGCCAAGATATAGAGTAGATGGAGCATAGCTACCTTATTTGGCACTCAACCTTAAGGCTACATCGTACTGCCTCCGAGATTTATTTTTTACCTTTTTTTTCATTTTCTTTGTGGAATATTCTCATCGTTCTACCAAACACATCAATTTTCCCCTATGTGTGATCTTTAATAATTGACTATATCAAATCGGAATGTAAGTCACATAGTCTTCATCTTTGCAACTTTTAATTTCCACTAGACATAGGCTGTTAGAAATCAATCTTCGGGTCAAAATCAATGTCCCTTATGAAATTGCTATACGAGAACCCAATAGACAAATATATTCATAAAATGATATTCATAAAGAGATGCATTCTTTTTATTTAAATGACAAAAAGCGGGTTTTTGCCTTTACAAAAGATTCCCCACCACATTCGGTCTTAAAATTGTAAAATTACTAGAAGGGTGCTCGGGTACCCCCAATGTGGAATTACTTACACTGTCTGGCTCGCCATTGTGGGTCATCAAACTTGCCACCTTTTTCACTGGCTAGGACATCTTCTTTACTGAAAATGAACGATCCTTTATTATGAACCAATGTGATGATGAATAAAAAAAATATGCCCATAAATATAATATTAATTTCTAAATGTAAAGATGTTGATGCAAGTGGATGAACGATAATGCATTATTGAAGATTTGAACAATATTGTAAGAAAAAACTATGTCATGAAATGAAAAATTGATAATGTTATCATAAAATGATAAATGAAAATGAGTGTTGATCGACGAACATCTTCATTAAACAAATTTTCATAACGAAGATCTAGTCTTATTACAACGAGAAAAAGGAAAAACGACCACATAGGGCACAACTAAAAATCTAAGTTAGCCTTTGCTCATCTTCTTGATCAATCTTGAACTTCGGGATTCTTCAACTCGTTATTATGAACTTTTTCTCTTATTAAGAAAGCCTTCAATTTTGAAATGTCCTCGAATCAGCACTTCATATAAAAATACCATGCATATGCACAAAAATGAAAAGACAAATAAAATAAGACATGAAAAGTAAATGAGTTAGTAACATGTATAATGAATAATGAATATAAAGAAAATAAATAAGAAAAAAAAGCGGATTAACAACAAAAAAGCCTAGCAACATCAATTCTAATTTGCTATGGTTATCCACATGGCTCTAATGGGGTGGGCTTATTAAGTTTTCACACATGCGGCTTTGGTTCTAGACAAGGGTACTCGAACCTATCTTATTACCCACTAAGGTAACAAGAACCCTAATTCTGGCTCATTACAAGCTTACGAATTGGATTTTGATCGAGGGAAAGCACGACCTAGTGACGTGGAGGGCTGCTTACATGTCAAAAGGTGTGGATTTCAGAAGTGAATTATCTTTTAATGAGAAGAGTTCACCCTTCGAAGTACGAGAAGTTCCTAATTAGAAGAACTTACTTCTTCGACGCCTTTACAGAGAGGTGGATTGATGTTTTCAAAGAAGGATGACAAGTTTCTAATGAAAAGAACTTGCTTGTTCGACACCTTTTGCAGAGAGGTGGATCAATGTTGAAGAGTTCTTAATGAAAAGAACTCATGTGATCAAAACCTTTATAGAGAGGTGGATCAACATTTCCAAAAGTGGACGATGAGTTCCTAATGAGAAGAGCTCTCTTGTTCGACACCTTTACATAGAGGTAGATTAGTATTTCCAACTGTGGATGAGGAGTTCCTAATGAGAAAAGCTCGCTTGTTCAACACCTTTATGGAGAGGTGGATTTGCATATGCAAGAAGAATGAAGAACTCATAATAAGAAGAGTTTTTCTTTTGAAGAATGAGAAGTTCCTAATGAGAAGATCTTGCTTATTCAACGCCTTTACAGAGAGGCAGATCAATTTTTTCAAGAAGAACAATGAGTTCCTAATGAGAATAGCTCGTTTCTTTGATACCTTTGTAGAGAGGTAGATTAGAATGACCAAGAGGAGTGAATGAGTTCCTAATGAGAAGAACTAGTTCAAACCTTGTGGTTATCCTTGATAGAAGGATTAGGAAGTTCATAATGAGAAGAACTTGTTCAATCTTTCCAAAGGAGAAAAAAGAATGAAAGTTCATAATAAGAAGAACTCGCAACACATAAAGACAATCGACAAGTTTGGGTAAAATTCAGGTGTTTGTAGTCTTTGCCTAATTCTTGTTCCACGGTAACGAGCAAAGAGGGGTAGCTGTTTACCCGGGTATGGGTATACATAAATAAATAAATAGTTAGTGTAGTAACGTTTTTTTTGAAAAACCTTTAGAAAAATTATAAGTTCAGTGCTACGGGTTATTCCAAAAATCATTTCTTTGTAATCTTGGTTTAAAGGGATTTTTTGAAAATTCTTTTTCTTTGGAAAAACTGATTGAAAATTAGGAGTCGCCACCGGCCACTTGGATAAGGTAGGCCATACACCACAAAACTAGAGATTCATTTTGAAGGGGTTTGGGAGTTGGTTACGTGTGGGGAAGGATTAGCACCCTCATCACGCCCGGTAATCGGTACCAAAATATTTGTTGCTTTTAATCGAAGGAAATTATCGAAATTTGAAAAGAATTCAATTCGGTGACCTTAATTGAAAATTAACCTTAATTGAACGGGCTTCATCAAATTGGTGGGTTCAAATTAAATTGACATTTAATTAGTAAGGCTGACGATACATCGAACCATAGATTAAACTGAAATCGAATAAGCCTGACTACCGTGTTAATTTAGGGTTCGAATCTCGTATATCACCTTTATGCATGGTGCAAGCAGTTAAGGAATGATGTAATGGCTTTGTTAAGTTTTAATTCTTTCTCGAGTTGGCAAGGATTAATTCTAATATTTGGTTAACATCCTTTAAGCTCAGACTGTCGTAACCCAAATATCGAAACTAATGAATATCTCCCATTTTTGCGATCTGAGTGAATTAATGTGCAATCAAACATTTGAGTCGTGTGAATGACAAAAATAGGAGATGGCATACATAAGGCATAAAAGATAAACACAAAGGACCCACCCCAAGATCTAACCTAGAAAGCTCAAATTAACAGAATTCGATTAGTGACTTAACTGTTAATTAAGTGATTCTAATATTTAATCCTGAATAAATTAGCCTTAAATGACTAAGATCCTAACAAATTATGGTGATTAATCGGGAATTTAAGCGTCAATCTAAATTTGAAATTAATTTTAACCTAAGCCATTACGAAACGTTCAATTAATTTAATGAATTTGACATTTGCTCTAATGAACCAAGAGCAAATTAAAATTCCTTAGATTAATCCGAACTTTTAATTTAACCAAGGCCCTAAAGGATCTAAATCTAGAATTAATTCAATTAATTTAAGAATTGCGCCCTTATGAGACAGGCACATGATTTTAATTAATCCCATTAATTCACTTAATCTAATCTAAAGCTCCAAAAAGACTAAGCCCAAGACCTAAGACCCACAACTTAAGGCCCAAAACTAACTAACACTAGAGAACTTAACCAAGCCCGTAGATCACAAATATATCACATATTAAAAATATACATATTACTCTTCTTACAAAAAGTACTACATGATTAAATATAAACACCCAAAAACCTATAATGCTTCACTTTATCCCCTTTTTTCCAAAGAACATGTTTTCTTCGTATATATATATGCTCCTCATAAAAGGTAAAATTGTATCATACATTTTAAAATAAACTATGTTCTACATCCCTTCAAAGGAAACTACATATTATAAACTTTTTCACACATACATCACACAAAGACCGTATATTA
Organism: Hibiscus mutabilis; assembly: GCA_019671005.1. Taxonomy (NCBI): domain Eukaryota; kingdom Viridiplantae; phylum Streptophyta; class Magnoliopsida; order Malvales; family Malvaceae; genus Hibiscus; species Hibiscus mutabilis. Next base: position 45,052,091 of record CM033725.1, read on the forward strand.
AATAAAACACATGATTGTCGAGCAACCACATATTAAAATAATGACCAAACCAGCAGATTGAAATACGAATAAAGGGCAATAACATACGAACAAATTAAACTATGGATAAAATGCATGATAAAAGAAACTGGAAACCGAACCAAATTGAAATGAAATACAATTTTAGGGTTTAATTAAAAGGATATCAGGTACGGAATTGTAAGGGAACATAATGTTATAATGACCCTGACGGTAATTATAAAAGGCAGAATGGCCTCGAAGGGGATTTTAGAGACACGGAAGGACTATTTGCGTAATTATAAAAGGTGGGAGGGATAAAGCTAGGATTAAATCGACTCGGAGGCCTTTATTATGCCAATTCCCATTTTTAAAACGTGAAATCAGTATAAAATCCCTTTTATTTCATTTTTTACTCTTTCGGCAAAAAACTCACCCCTCTGTTATAACACCCTCGCCGATGTTTATTTGGGTTCTTGATGAACCCAGATTCTGGTGGTCCTCCACTGTCAAACCCATAACCCAGCCGACGGTGGCTGGTGAAGCCAGAGACACCCAAAAAACCCTAGAAAACATATCTACCTCTCCCCTTTCCAAAAAATGAAAAACCTGACGTGGAAAAAGGGACCGGAAAGACCACCCTACCATTCGTACCTTTCTGTTTCACCGCGCACAACTTAGGGGAGTCGTAGGGTTTATTAATAGCTACGAGATGCGGAGCGACGCGAAGGGAAGTGGAAACGACGAGGGTAAGAAAAATCACAGAACTTAAACTTTTATGTTTTTTATGTAAATACTCGAAGTAGAAGTAGAAGAGATTATACCTCTAAAATTTGAGGCCGATTCTATTTTCTATTGATTCTCTGAATATTCCCCTTCTTGCTTACCGGCCTTTACATTTGCTTTTCGTTCAGCTTTTATAGCTAAGAATTACCTGAAAATTTGAAATATAGGGAAATTGCATGAATTAATCCTATTGGTTGCTGCTATTTTCTCTGAAATTGTTGTGCAACTCTGCAATTACCGGCTTGTCCCCTAATTTGTTTCGCTCCCTGACATTTGTGTTATTTGTATTTTTGATTTTCTGTTAATCCTGTCCTTTTTGTTGAATGTGCTGCCGTGTCCGAGCGGTTAGAGGGGGACCAGCGTATCTGCCAGTATGGTGGTCGTCATGGAGTGCTGCAACTGCCGTGGCGTCGAGGTGGCGCTGGTGTGGCCAGAATGCGGATGGTCACGGGACCTGAAGAGGCACGGTTGAAACGCACGCATGCGTGGGCGATACCGAAGGTCACGCGTGACGCGCGTGGCTAGTTCTAGAAGTTTTCACTTTTCAATCTGAGCCGTCAGATGAAGGTTTGATCCAATGGTGGATGAATGGCTGCACGGGGAATAAAATAAATTAGGGTTGTTATCAGATGAAAGGGTTTTGAGTTTTAATTCGGTTGGGCCCAAAATAGGCCACTATGTAATATATTTTTGAGGCTTTTGTAATGGACTGTTATATAATTTATTTTGGCTATTTTTATTTAATTTTAACACTCTTTATATTTTTTAGATTTATTTTATAATAATGATAATGATAGCATAATATAAAATGGTAACAACATAGTAATATAATAAAAATGATACTAAGGTAGTATAAGATAATACGACATTCTAATAATATCGAAATGAATAATAACATAACAATGAGGAGAAAAAAGCATGATACTAATAACCTAAGCCCATTAAACCCTTTAGTCTTTTAATTCTTTTAACCGGGTAATATATAGCCAACATATATCTTAATATGACATAAAAATCTATAGTGTTTCTTTTCGGGACAAAAATTAGTGATTACAGTTGCCCCTCTTTGCTTATACTTGTGGAACAAGAATGAAGCAAAGAATATAAGCACTAATTTTGTCCCACTTCCCTATTAGGAGATTCCAAGCTCTGGGTCCCTCCTATATGGAACCATTTGCCCCTTTTCTCCCTACGTCGCGGAGCTATGAGTATCTATCTCCTTTGCCCCAAAGTCCTTGAGCTATGAGTGCCTGCCTCATTTGCTCTGAAATCTATGAGCTTTGAGTATCTGCCTCCTTTGCTCTGAGAACTCCAAACTATGAGTATCTGCATCCCTTGTTCAGTAGTTCTAGTACGACGATTTTGAAATCCTTTGCATGAAATCTTTGAGCTTTGAGTATCTGCCTCATTCACTCTGAAAACTCTAAACTATGAGTATCTGCCTCATTTGTTTGGTAGTTTTAGTACGGCGAGTTTGAAATCCTTCGCCTGAAATCTTTAAGCTCTGAGTATCTGTCTCCTTTGCTCAAAAAACTCTGAACTATGAGTATCTGCCTCCCTTGTTTGGTAGTTTTAGTACGACAACTTAAAATCCTTTGCCTGAAATCTTTGAGCTTTGAGTATATGCCTCATTTGCTCTGAAAACTCCGAACTATGAGTATCTGCCTCCCTTGTTCAGTAGTTTTAGTACGGCGACTTTGAAATCCTTCGCATGATGTTTAAATATCTGTAAAAGAGATGCATCATTATGATAGTGTAGGTCAGCATGCTCCTATCTTAGGAATGTATAGCCTACATATGATGCATGTATGACATGATTTGATCATTTTTCCCAAAAGCTTTCCCTTCCTCAATCGACCTTTCTTTGACTTCTTCTTTACTTCCTTCTTCTTCTTCTTCTCTTCTTCTTCTTCTTGCTCTTTACAACGAATGGTGCTTTGTCTCATGCTCGAGTGCTACCGTTTATGTCATTCTTCTCATTTCGGCCTTTTGGCATCCCCTTATCTCGGAACTCTTCTTCAATTTCTGTCTTGGATTCGTTTTTCCTCAAAGTGCCCTTTCAAGTTTTCACTTTGGTTTTCTTCCTCTTTCTTTTCTTTTCTTTTTCTTATTATTTTCTCTTTTTTTCTTTTTTCTTTTTATTCTTTTTCTTTCTTTTCCTTTTCTTTTTCCTTTCTCTTTTTCTTTTCCTTTTTCAATCCCCTTTTAGATTCTTTTGTCCGAGAACGGTTTTATACTGTGGCAGTCTTGAAACATGATGTGGTCGGTGACTCATTTCTCCTTTCTTGGCCTAATGAAGTCTCTCCTTGGTTTAGCCTTAATATTCTTCTTTGTGCCGTATGCATTTAAAAAGGTTAAAACATAGTAATACCAAGAAACCTTTTGTTTCCCATAAACCTATATCAACCTACTTGCCGGATGTTTATAAAAACATGAAAATGTGTGAAATAATACTTTTATTAATACTTTAAAATTTTAGAATGATTTGATAGTCATGGAAAACATAAAAGAAAAGGAAAACAAAGCACGACGTTGCATTCCAATCATTGACTGTATGTATGATGCGAGATCCCATCAACCTAAATAAAGCCCTTGCTAGAAGTTATATGTTGAGACTCCTTGGTTCCCGAGAGGGATCCTTTTCTTGGTTATCTAAGCTGCGGTGATCATTTGAGCTGCATTATTCGGGTTTTCAGCTCAAATCCTCATTTGGTTTCAAGATGCAATATTATGGTTTTCACCTTGAACCCTCATTTCTCTTTTTTGGTTTTTTTTCTTTTCCTTTTTCTTTTGTTTTTTCTTTTGCTTTTGTTTTTTTTTGTTTTTTTCTTTTTTAATACTTGAAGTGCCCTTTTAGGGTTTTCACTCTAGGTATTTTTATTTTGCGAAGCACCCTTCCAGGTTTTCACTTTGCTTTTCTTTCTTTTGTCTCTTTCGTTTTTCTTCTATCTTTTTCTTTTTTTTTTGTTCTCACGCATAGTACTTCTTGACTGAATCCTAATTCACTGGATTGTTTAATACCTTCCCATCAATTTCTGTTAAGATCAAAGCTCCTCCGAAAAAGGTTCTTTTAACAACGTAAGGTCCCACCCAATTGGGCATCCATTTCCCGCGAAAATTCTTCTGCATCGGCAGAATTCTCTTAAGAACCAGATCCCCTTCTCGAAATTCCCTGGGCGAACTTTCTTATTGTAAGCTCGCATCATCCTTTTTTGGTACATCTAGCCATGAGAAAGGGCCTTCAACCTCTTCTCCGCAATGAGATTCAATTGGTCGATCCGAGCCTGCACCCATTCAGCTTCTTCCATCTTTACCTTATTCAAAATTTGGAGTGAAGAAATCTCTACTTCAATAGGTGCCATAAACCAATGAGTATGGCGTTGCCCCCGTGGAAGTTCGTATAGATGAGCGGTAGGCAAATAAAACAAATGGTAACTTTTCGTGCCAATAGTCTTTGCTATAATCTTCTTGATATTTTTGTTTGCTGCTTCTACCGCTCCATTCATCTTGGGGCGATAGGTGGTGAAGCTATGGTGAATTATTTTGAATTGTTCGCACACCTTGTCCATCATTTTATTGTTCAAGTTGGAAGCATTATCGGTAATAATCCTTTCCGGCAAGCCGTAGCGACAAATGATTTCCTTCTTCAAAAACTTGCAAACTATTGCTCTTGTAATACTGGCATAAGATGCTTCTTCTATCCACTTAGTGAAGTAATCTATAACAACCAAAATTAAGCGATGTCCGTTGGATGCCTTGGGATGACTCTGACCAATGACATACATTCCCCATACAGCAAACGACCATGGTGAGTTCATAGTGTGCAGAGGCAATGGTGGAGAATGGATCTTGTCGGCATATATCTAACATTTATGACATTTCTTTGCATAGCTAATACAATCCCCTTCCATGGTTGACCAAAAATATCCATACCTCATAATTTTTCAAGCCACCGAGAAACCATTGGCATGGGTCCCACATAGCCCATCATGTACCTCCCATCATGTACCTCAGCCAATATGTTTTTTGCTTCTTGGATATTGACACACCTTAATAGGATTTGATCCTTACCCTTCTTGTATAAAACCTCTACATCTAAGACATACCCTATCGCCATTCTTCTGATGGTTCTCTTATCATTTTCATTGGCCCCTTCGGGGTGGGTTTGGAATTTGATGTACTGGAAGATGTCGTAGTACCATGGGTTACCATCTGCTTCCTCTTCCAAACTACAACAATGAGCCGGTATCTCTAAAATCTTCATTTCAGCCTCGGTACTTGCTTTAAACATTGTAGCTAATGTTGCCAAGGTGTCTGCCATTTGATTGTCTTCCCTCGAAAGGTAAGTGAAGCTGATTCTTTCAAAACTTTTGATCAACTCTTAGACCAGATCGTAATACTTGACCAACTTTGAGTCTCTTGTTTCCCATTCTTTCCGTAATTGGTAGATTACCAAGGAGGAATCCCCCAAAACTTGAAGCACTTGATTTTTCTCTCAATGGCTGCGTTTAAACCCATAACGCAGGCTTCATACTCGGCTATGTTATTTGTGCAAAAGAACTCCAATTTTCTAGTGAATGGATAGTATACATTTTTTGGAGAAATTAACACTGCCCCAATTTCGTGGTCTAATGCATTGGATGCCCCATCGAAGTATAGCTTCCACAACTCATCCTCTGAAGTAGCTTCTTCCTCGACTGTTATACACATTAGGTCTTCATCGGGGAAACTGAAGTCCAACGATTTGTAACTGTCCAAAGCTCAGCTTGCCAAAAAGTCTGCTATGTCGCTTCCTTCTACCGTCTTCTGACTTACATAGAGTATGTCGAATTAAGACAATAACATTTGCCACTGGGCCATCCTTCTTTTTAACGATGGTGCTTTCATCAAGAACTTCAAAGGGTCCAGCTTGGATATCAACCACGTGGTGTGATACAACATGTATTGTCTGAGCCTTTTGGTAAGCCATACCAGAGCACAACACAGCTTCTGAATTGGCGGGTACCGTATTTCAAAATTTGTGAATTTCTTGTTCAGATAGTAAATCGCCATTTTTTTCTTCCCAGACTCATCATGTTGTCCCAAAACGTAACCCATCGAGTTTTCAAAAACCGTTAGATACAAGATCAATGGCCTTCCTAGTACCGGTGCTGCTAGAATTTGAGCATTAGTCAAATATCTCTTGATCTTATCCAGAGCCTTCTAACACTCTTTATCCCACACTCTCGGATTATTCTTTCAGAGCAATTTAAAGACCGGATCGCACTTGTTAGTTAACTGGGACTATCGAGACATATAATTTAACCTCCCCAAGAAATCCTGAACTTCTTTTTGGTTCTGAGGTGACAAGAGATTTTGAATGGCTTTCACCTTATCCATGTCAATCTTAATCCCTCTTCCACTAACCACAAAGCCTAGGAGTTTACCGGACATGACAACGAAAGTGCATTTTGATGGATTGAGTTTCAACTGGTACTTTCTTATCCTATGGAAAAGCTTCTTCAAATCTTGGATATGCTCTTTCTCGGTTTGGGATTTGGTGATCATATCATCTACATATACCTCGGTATCTTTGTGCATCATTTCATGGAAAAGGGTTACCGTAGCCCTTTGGTAGGTTGCCCCGGTATTCTCCAATCCGAAGGGCATCACTCTATAACAGAATATTCCCCACATGGTCACGAACGTAGTATTCTCCATGTCGTCCAGATGCATTTTGATTTGGTTGTACCCCGAGAAACTATCCATGAAAGAGAACCATGAATGTCACACGGTGTTGTCGACCAAAGTATCAATATGAAGTAGAGGAAAATTGTCTTTGGGACTCGCCTTATTAAGATCTCTGTAATCTACACACATACGGACCTTCCCATCTTTTTTGGGAACATGGACTATGTTTGCCACCCACATTGAGTATTTAGAAAGTCCTAGGAAACTGGCATCGTATTGTTTCTTTAATTCCTCCCGAATCTTCAATAACATTTATGGTCTCATCCTTCTGAGTTTTTGCTGAAGCGATTTATATTCTGGCTTGATCGGTAGCTTGTGCACTACAATATATGTGTCTAGACCTGGCATGTCCTGATAGGTCCATGCAAAAACATCACTGAATTCTGAAAGCAACTCAACCAATTTACGTCGGGTCTCAACCGAGAGAGCAGTACCAATCTTTACTTCTTTTCTTTCCTCTTCCGTCCCCATATTGAGGATTTCTAATTCTTTTTGATGAGGCAAAATTTGTTTATCTTCACTTTCCATTAGTCTAAGTAGCTCATCTGGGATCTCTACTTCTATCTCATCATCCCCTTCCTCGACTTCCGCCAAACACGAGGGTTGCTCAAAATCTATCTTAGAGTTAGACTCAAAACTATTCATACAGTCAATGATAGGGACCGTGAAACAATTTGAACGAATATGTATCGGGACAGAAAAAGAATACTTCTTATGGGATTAATGAAACAAATATAGTAATAAAGAATAATGAATGTAATGAATGAATGTAAAACAAAGAAAACAAAATGTTTTCCATTTGAGAAAAAATGGAAAGCATCATTTTATTGAATTAAAAAGCAAGCAAATTAAGATATGAGCCCTTTACAAAAGATCCCTATTGCTCGCGGGCAAAAGCGAATAGGGCTGGTTCTGAGCATTACTCTGATCTTGACCTAAAAACTATTGGTAGATCCTCAACAGTCCAATTGCTGAGTACTTCCCCTAGGAGGCAAGGGTGGATTCCAACCAGGTATTTGTCACTCTTTTCCTCCTTGGATATCATGTTAACATCCATTACCTCGAGCGTATCACTAAACCTTTCTTCATTGTTGAGTTTGGCGCTTTCTAGACCGGCTTCGTATATCATCTCCTCCACATTGATTATTCCCCCAGACATAAAAATATTCTTTAAATGGGGGAAAGTCATTGGTTCTCAGGGGATGTCCTCTCCTCTGAATCTGACATTCATTTGTTCTTCTCTCTCCTTCTATTCTAGCTTTCTCTGGTGAAAATTGGGTTTATGGTCGAGCCCGAACCGATCCTTCTTCCCGATGATGCTCCTGGCGCGTAAGCATCCTTGCAAACTCCTTCCTAGCCCTTTACCCTTTTTGGCTCCTCGTCCCAGGGTCTGCTAGACCGTCATCTTGGTGCAATTTGACAGTCTAGGGCGTGAGATCTTGCTTTCTTCTACCACGAAGGTAGCATTCACAAACTCCAAGGCCCTAAAGGAGCATTCAACAACCTTTTCGTCAGTTTGGACATAATTAGCATCGGTAGTCACGGAAGCAATAATGTCTTGCTCAGCCCCCACACTCACCAACTTCCCATCAATAACAAATTTCAATTTTTTGTGCAGGGATAAAGGCATGGCTCCAGCCGAGTGAATCCATGGCCTTCCTAGTAGACAGTTATAAGTGGGTCGGATGTCCATTACCATAAATTCGACAACGTACTCTGTTGGACCAATCAGCAATGGTATCTCTATCTTCCCGATAACATCCCTCTTGGTCCCGTCAAATGCCCTAACTAAGTTTTGACATGGCTTCATGTGCGAATCGTCCACTGGGAGCCTTTGCAAGGTCGCTATAGGTAAAACATTTAAGGCGGACCCGTTGTCGACGCACACTCTTGGTAAGACATGCCCCTTGTAGTGGGTGGTGATGTTCAAGACCTTTGTTGATCCCATGCCTTCGTCAGGAATCTCGTCGTTGGTGAAAGTGATGTAGTTATCTGCAGTAATGTGGCTCACTTTTCTGTCTAACTTATTCACTGAGATATCGTTCAGAACGAACGTCTGATTAAGTACTTTTAACAATGCATCGCGATGTTTTTCTAAACTCAACAACAATTCAAGTACTGAAATTTGTGCTTGCTGTTTTTTAAGCTGCTCAACAATGTTATATTCGTTGTGCTTTAGGAACCTCAAGAATTCCCGAGCCTGACTTCCTGTCACCGGCTCATAAATTCTAGGAGAGAGGTTTCTATCCGAAAATCTTTTCAGGTTCGGCTGTTACTTCTTTGCCTTTGTTTCTCGGTTCTTGTGATGCCTTTGCCATTTCTGGCGAATAGCATCTGCCACTTCTGGTAAAATGCCCTACTTCATTTACCACCTCGACACTTGGTTCCACTGGGTTCTCCTCCTTTGAGGGTCATTCATCAGATAGTTTCTCCTTCCCTTGTATTTCTGGTTTCCATGGTATAGAAACGTGTGCAGTATAGCTCCATGGGACTTTCTAAGCATCCTTAAATGAAAAGAGATTCGGAGCTAAAATCCGTATCTTTGGAGTCACTTTGGAACTCTTATCTTGGGCTGAGCTTTCGGGCTTTGGCCTGAGTGATATATAATAAAAGGTCTATCTACCCCATACTTGATCTTGGGGGTAGCCGACGTGCATACATCCGATTCCTTCCTCTCTTCATCTTTCTCAAATAATTCAATTTTCATATTGTCCATCATTCTTTGAATCATCTGCTTGAACCCCGCGCAGCACTAAATATCATGTTTTCCTCATGGTAGAATTCACAATACAGTCTGCTTCCTTGTTGTACGATCACCATACCTCGGTTGATGAGGCGCACCACACATAACTTCCGAAACACCCATCTCAAAGGGCATTTGACCTCAGATACGCTTGTCTTGGCTCTCTTGGTATACTCCTCTTCGATTGCATTTACGCCACGACCTTTGTGGTTTGGTAACAGGTTAGCGGCTACATTCGGTTCGTCTAACTGTAACACCTTGGAATTTATCATGTTTTGTATAAAAGTTTTGAATGCAATGCAATTCTCGATCGAGTGTCCTAGAACGTCGCCATGATATTCACAGTTTGCCTTTTCATCGTGCCACGTAGGGAATGGTGGTTTAAAATGAGTGACATATTAAGGCCGGACCAAATAAGCCTTATGCAGTTGCGAGTATAGCTCAACATATGATACTGGGAGTGGGGTAAACGACATCTTCTCATTTTCCCTCTTTGAGGCCCTGGTTTCCTTCTTGTTTGAGCTCTGCCCTCATCCGGCTGCGGCTCGTGGTGGTGAAATAGTGAAACTCTTCAGAGCTACATAGGTGCTTGCATTGTTCACCTCGTTATCTCTTTTCTTGTAATTCTTACACGTATTCCCCTACTATCGATCATTCCACTCTTTATTGCTACTTCAATCGATTCTCTGGTCCTTACCATATCAGCAAAGTTCTAGGTAGTGTTGTTTATCAAACAATCAAACAATGCTCCCCTTAAAGTATTGACAAACATGGGTGTGATCTCGTGTTCAAAAATCGATGGCTGGATTTGAGCTACGTCACGCCATCTCTGGGCATACTGGCATAAATTCTCATTTATCTTTTTTTTACATCCCTTCTAGCATAATTCGATTGGGGATCCTGTCTGTTACATGCTTGTAATGCTCTATGAAGGTCTTCCTCAAGTCTTTCCATGACTTGATATTTGATCGGCTGAGCATAGTGTACCACTGGGTTGCCTACCCAGCCAAACTTTCCTAGAAGCAGTGGATAAGTAACTTCTCATCTTTCACGAAAGCAACCATCTTTCTACAGTACATGGTAATATGTACTAATGGGCAAGTGGTCCCGTCATACTTGATGAAGTCTGGGACCTTGAATTTGGGTAGGAGAATCAAATCAACCACTAAACTCAATTCGCTTGCGTCGCTTTCATGTTCGTCGGCCCCTTGGATAGCCTTTAGCCTTTCCTCGAGCATACAAAACTGCTCCTCATACTTCTTCTCCATATCGGCCCTAATTCTTTTCTCTACTTCATCCATTATGCTCAGGTCTGGCACTTCATTCTTGTATCCTACTCCCAAATCAATGGGTTGATTTGTCTGAGTTCCCTCGTTGTGACTCGTTGATGCCCCAACAGTAGGGTCAGCAAAAACTCCTGCGAGATTAATGTAAACCCTTTTCCTGGGTTTTGGCATATCCGGTTGCACTTTTGCATGAGACAAACACCTTACTGCTCATCAAGACTGGGCTGTCGATGGAGATTCCCTCATTGCCCTTCATCTTTACAAATAAACTAGTTATCTGAGCGATAACAACATCTTTTGACTAAGCTATTTGGTCCCTAATATCTTGGCCAATCCCGTCCAAATGCGTTTCGAGGTCTTTTTGCCCATGTTCTACCTTGGCTAGTCTATCCTCCATGGTTCAGGACTGTAACCGGGTTCTGTATTGGTGTGGAATGATTGGATTTTTAAGAATTAAAATGCTTTCTCTCTCTTTCTCTCTGTAATAAAAAGTATTTTAGTTCATTTTGGTATTTAGATGAAGTATGCAAATAAATGTACGATGCATAGATGCAAAGAACAACACCTAATTCAGTAAATATCATCGTTAAACAACTTTAATTGATGGGAACATCGTCCTATTACAATAACTTAGAGGAAACTAACTACACATATGGTTTCAAGGCAGTGTCGAGGTTGATAATCTCCTTTAAAATCCATACAATCCTCTCTCCTTCCTCAGAGTCATCATCGACACAATCATGAAGCTCAGTAGCATCTTCGGCTAAAAATTGTATCTTCCAGGCAACCTCTTGCATTTGGGTCCCCCACCACGCTAATTCTTGCTCTTGCCTCCAAATTGTGTAGGTGGCAAAGTGTAACTGTTCCAAACTCAGAGTCGGGCGTACTAGAATTGCCCCTCTTATGCTTGCTACGTGGTCCTTGAGTTGTTGAACCTCGGCTTCCAACTCTTTGACACGCGTTATCAAAGCTTGATTTTCTGAGTTGCTGGCCTTCAACTTGCTACTCGAGCCCTTGTGCTTGAAAAGAAACTTTTCCAGACACTTCACTTGATCTCTTAGGGCTCTGCTTTGGTGTTGTTCCTTCTCAATCTGTTTCGAATGGGCAGTTCGTAGATTCTTAATTCCTTGGGTCAAAGTAAGCACTTGATCTTTGTGCTATAGAAACATCCTTTTATAGTTCTCAGCTCGTACTTTTTCTTCCTTGAGCCAGTGCTCCAGCCCCTCGCTCGGCCCTCATTCTGCGACTCTCTTGCTTCTATTTAACCTCTTGAGCTGCTGAATCTCCTTTTTTTCTAGCTTGAGTTCAAGTTCTAGCTCCCCTCTCTTCTTTTGTAGGTCTCTAACTACTCCTTCGAACTGCGCCTTTTCTAACTCGAAGTCAAACTTCTCCTGATGAGCTTTCTGCTCGAGTTTGAGGTATTTCTTCCATTCCTCTTCGAGTTGCTTCCTCATTAGAACGACCTTGGTGGGGAGTGTGGCCAATTTTTCTTCTAAAGATTTCCTGCTATCGGGGGCTAAACATGGAATATTGTCGTTGACACGGTTGAATCTCCACGCCCTATATTCGGGAGTAACCATATATGGAGCATTCATGATCCTAACCCGTTTCATACTATTCCAGGTTGAAGAAGCATTGTATATCATCCCCTTACAACCTTCTCCTTTGTGTAATCCACGTTGAACTCATTCAGCCCTGTGGTGGCTGGCACAAACTGTTTTGACCCATATTGCCTTAGGACTAACAGAGGTGTGTAGGCAGTATGCCCCCAAAGGCCAAGCAATGGTACCCACGAATACTCCCCGCATCTGTAGAGAATATTCTTCGCCAACAACCACGGTGCCCTCCAAACTATATCTTCTTCCTTTAGGTTCAGAGAACGTCCTGCCATACCTCATCAGATCTACGGGTTGGCCAATCATTCTTTTGTAAGAACTCTTCCAAGGGTGAGAACTTACCATCGTAAAGGGGCCTGAAGAAACTGGGATTGGTCCAAAGGTGACTGTAAAACTAAACTGCCAAAAGTTGCGAACATCTTTGGAAATGTCCTCCTCCATTCTCCCGGCAGAACCTCAAGGATTGGAAGGTTTCAGCCAGAATAACAAGTACTGGATTGGTCCCACTAAAATGTTCAAAAAGATCCAAGTCTGACGGGTCAATGAGGCCCAAAGCTCGAGGGAATAGTACTAACCATAGATCAAAAATACGAACAAGTTTCATTAAACTCAACCCACATGGCGTACAGAAGCCAAATCCAAGATCCCCTCACATTTAAAATACTTTTTACTGTTCCAGGTGGTGACCTGCTGCTCAACCCAAGACAGTAATGTACCTGATATCCTAACAAGCTTGCCTCGAAAAGCCTTATTCTTACTCGGCTTATAATACACCCGGTCCATATCAATCCTTTTGCAGTTTAAGAGATCTCGATATTCCTCAATTGTAGGAGTGAGATCGAAGTTACCAATTGTGAAACAACTGTAGGCGGAGTTCCAAAAACCCACAAAAGTTTGTAGTAACGCTTGGTCCACTGGAACCTCCATCAGATATGCGATGTCACCTTACTCTTCTCTGAAAGTACTCCTTGTTTCGAATTCCCAACTGTTCCATACTGACTTTAAATCAGATACGTCATTAAATCGTGTGTTCATGAATGTCGTGGCTGACATGGCTGATCTGAATCCTTCGGCAATACTATCTCCCTCATGTAATTGTTCCCCTTCTGACCATATTTGAACGTCGGAATTTTTCTCGTCATTGTTGCGAACTAAGTCCCCCATCGATCTAGTTTTTAATTTCAAACTATTTCCAGACTTAGTGTGCTCTTCATGATTATGACATAATATGCGAAATAAAGATAAAAGAACAAGAAACAAGGGAAAAGGTTAGTCATGAGGTGAAAAATAAACTTGCAAACAAAAATGGATAAAATTAAATAAATGCAAGCATATAAAAGAAAACCCTAATCACAGGAAATCTAATTCACTATGGTTATCCGCATGGCTCTAACGGGGTGGGCTTCTTAAATTCACAAACATGGGTTCGGTTCTAATTGGGGTACCCGAACCTATCTTATCACCTACTAAGGCAACAAGAGTTCCAATTTTGACCCATTACAAGCTTGCGAATTGGTTTCAGTTCGAGGGAAAGCATGACCTAATGACGTGGAGTGTTGCTCACGTGTCAAGAGACGTGGATTCCGGGAGTAAATTACCGACCTGTTGAGGGCTTCTCACGTGGGTACGTGGCGTTTCACTCCCACTTAAGGGATAGAGCTCAGGTGTAGAGCTTGATGAGATGATGCAACATATGTCGATGATTCCTTAGAAATTAAATGAAAAATTAATTCAGAGGCCATCAATTATCAAAGCTCATTCAATCGTAGTTACATTTTCATGAAAGGTTCAACCTTAATGAATTCAATTGAAATCTTGACAATTTTCCATCATTAATAAGCAACAAATATCTTGACAAATCTTTAAAAACAAAATTGGTCCCCAGCGGAGTCGCCAAGCTGTAGCGACGTTTTTTGAAAAACCTTTAGAAAAATTATAAGTTCAGTGCTACGGGTTATTCCAAAAATCCTTTCTTTGTAATCTTGGTTTAAAGGGATTTCTTTTGAAAATTCTTTTTCTTTGGAAAACTGACTGAAAACTGGGAGTCGCCACCGGCCACTTGGATAAGGTAGGCCAGACACCACAAAACTAGAGATTCATTTTGAAGGGGTTCGGGAGTTGGTTACATGTGGGGAAGGATTAGCACCCCCATCACGCCCGGTAATCAGTACCAAAATATTTGTTGATTTTAATCAAGGAAATTGTCAGAATTTGAAAAGAATTCAATTCGGTGACCTTAATTAAAAATTAACCTTAATTGAACAGGCTTCGTCAAATTGGTGGGTTCAAATTAATTGGACATTTAATTAGTAAGGTTGACGATACATCGAACCATAGATTAAACCGATATTGAATAAACATGGTTGTCGTGTTAATTTAGGGTTCGAATCCCGTATGTCACCTTTATTCATGGTGCAAGCAGTTAAGGAATGATGTAATGGCTTTGTTAAGTTTTAATTATTTCTCGAGTTGGTAAGGATTAATTCCAATATTTGGTTAAAATCCTTTAAGCTCGGACTGTTGCAACCCAAATACCGAAACTAATGAATACCTCCCATTTTTGTGATCCGAGTTAATTAATGTGGAATCAAACATTTGAGTCACATGAATGACAAAAATAGGAGATGACAAACATAAGGCATAAAAGATAAGCACAAAGGACCCACCCCAAGATCTAACCTAGAAAGCTCAAATTAACGGAATTTGATTAGTGACTTAACTGTTAATTAAGTGATTTTAATATTTAATCCTGAATAAATTAGCCTTGAATGACTAAGATCCTAACAAATTATGGTGATTAATTGGGAATTTAAGCGTCAATCTAAATTTGAAATTAATTTTAACCTAAGCCATTACGAAACGTTCAATTAATTTAACGAATTTGACATTTGCTCTAATGAACCAAGAGCATATTAAAATTCCTTAGATTAATCCGAACTTTTAATTTAACCAAGGCCCTAAAGGATATAAATCTAGAATTAATTCAAGAATCACGCCCCTATGAGACGGGCACGTGATTTTAATTAATCCAATTAATTTACTTAATCTAATCTAATGCCTCAAAAAGACTAAGCCCAAGACCTAAGACCCAAAACCTAAGGCCCACAACCTAAGGCCCAAAACTAACTAACACTAGAGAACTTAACCAAGCCCGTAGATCACAAATATATCACATATTAAAAATATACCTATTACTCTTCTTACAAAAAGTACTACATGATTAAATATAAACACCCAAAAACCTATAATGCTTCACTTTATCCCTTTTTTTTTCCAAAGAACATGTTTTCTACGTATATATATTTATAAAACTATATGCTCCTCATAAAAGGTAAAATTGTATCATACACTTTTTTTAAATAAACTATGTTCTACATCCCTTCAAAGGAATCTACACATTATAAACTTTTTCACACATACATCACACAAACACTATATATTAAATAAAACACATGATTGTCGAGCAACCACATATTAAAATAACGACCAAACCAGCAGATTGAAATACGAATGAAGGGAAATAACATACGAACAAATTAAACTATTAATAAAATGCATGATAAAAGAAACTGGAAACCAGACCGAATTGAAAAGAAATACAATTTTGGGGTTTAATTAAAAGGATAACAGGGACAGGATTGTAAGGGAACATAATGTTATGAGGACCCTGACGGTAATTATAAAAGGCAGAATGGCCTCGGAGGGGATTTTAGAGACACGAGAGGACTATTTCTGCAATTATAAAAGGCGGAAGGCTAAAGCTAGGATTAAATTGACGCGGAGGCCCTTATTATGCTAATTCCCCTTTTTTAAAACGTGAAATCATTATAAAATCCCTTCTATTTAATTTCTTTTCCTCTTTCGACAAAAAACTCTCCCCTGTTATAACACCCTCGCCGGTGTTCATCTGGTTCTTGATGAACCTAGATTTCGGCGATCCTCCGTCGTCAAACCCAGAACTCAGCCGCCGCCAAAAAACCCTAAAAAATAGATAAGGATTACTCCAAATTCATATGGGATTTAAAACAATAATTAATTGATTATAATTTAATTATTTATAACACTAATTAATATATTAATTAATTTTATTGAATTAAAATATTAATATTTTAATTAATATTGTAATTCAAATTATAACATTAATACATCAATTATAATTTATATTGTAATTAATATTTTTTTAAAAAAATAAATATAATTTAATTCAATTGGGTGTAAGCCTAAAGGTTGTGTATCAAAAAATTCTCTAGTCTTAATTTCATTTCTCCATGCTTTCAAACCAACAAATATTTTTGTTGTTCAGTTTTATTAGTACGTTGCTAGGATAAATTTGGAGAATAATCCAAATAAAAGTTAATTTTTGGAATGTAGGGGATGTTGAAGAATATTTGGGGATATAGGCCATTTTTACAGTACACGAGGGACGCACCACCTGCAGGTGGCGAGGTCCAATTTTTTAATATTTTTTTTCAAAAGACGCTGTCTACAGATGGCGAGGTCCCTTTGTTTAATATTAAAAAAAATGAAGAACGCCACCTGCAGGTGGCGAGGTCCGTGTGTACTGTAGAAAATGACCTATATCCCTAAATATTTTCCAACATTCCCTATATTCTAAATATTAATTTCCTAAAAATCCAACGGAGCCGCGTTGCTATTTTAATTATTCGAATTTTTGTAATTATTTTGTTATAAACACTAATTATTTTAGTTATTCCTCCATTACATTCAGTGACCTTTTTACATGAAAAATTGATGAATTTAATCTCTTTTTTTATAACTAAAGGGAAGTAACACCCAAGCCTCATTAAAAAATCTCTATAAGCCTAAATGGAGGAAAAAGAGTGTCATAGGTAAAACTAAAGACAAGAACATAGCGATAAGCCAGATAACAGAAATTAACTTGAACTCTCCGAAGTAAACAGAGACGAAATTTCAATCGGTGGTTCAACAAACTCATGAAAACCAAAAGGCAACTTCCACGCCAGTTGAGCAAGAGCATCCGCAACTCTATTTCGTTCCCAATTCACCCAAACTAAATTCACCTCCCATTGCCGATTCATTAAATCCCATATGTGTTGCACAATTGATAGATGGTTCCTTTCATGCACCCGCTCCTGCAGCGTCTTTAAAGCATTTTTACAATCTGATTCCACTTGAATTTTCTCGATCCCCAACTCCCATACAAATTTTAAACATTCATATATACCCCATAGTTCTGCTTCAATGGCCAAACATAAACCTATACTCTTCACAATGTTGGGAAACACCGGTACACCCAATGGCGCAACGAAAAAATTATCCGGTGTAATCCACCAGTGATCTATGTACGAGGGATGAATTCGGGGTGATAAATGATGAAATGTTACCTTAATAAATTCAGTGAAGCCAGAGACACCCAAAAAACCCTAAAAAATATATATACCTCTCCCTTTTTCAAAAAACGAAAAACCTGACGCAGAAAAAAGGACCAGAAAGACCACCCTACTGTTTGAACCTTTATGTTTCACCACTCACAACTCAGGGGAGTTGTAAGGTTTATTAATAGTAACGAGATACGGAGCGACGCGAAGGGAAGTGGAAATGACGAGGGTAAGAAAACTCATAGAACCTAAACTTCTATGCTTTTTTATGTAAATACTCGAAGTAGAAGTAGAAGAGATTATACCTCTAAAATTTGAGGTTGATTATGTTTTCTATTGATTCTCTGAATATTCCCCTTCTTGCTTACCAGCCTTTACATTTGCTTTTAGTTCGGCTTTTATAGCCATAATTACATGAAAATCTGAAATACAGGAAATTGCATGAATTAATCCTATTGGTTGCTGTTATTTTCTCTAAAATTGTTGTGCATCTATGCAATTGTCGGCCTCGTTTTGCTCCCTGACATTTGTGTTATTTGTATTTTTGATTTTCTACTAATCTCGTCCTTTTTGTTGGATGTGATGTCGTGGTCGAGTGGTTGGAGGGGGGACCAGCGTATCTGCCAGTGTGGTGGTCGTCTTGGAGTCCAGCAACTGCCATGGTGTCGAGGTGGCGCTGGTGTGGCCAGAATGCAGATGGTCACAGGACCTGAAGAGGCTTGATCCAACGGTGGATGAATGGTTGCACGGGGAATAAAAGAAATTAGGGTTGTTATCAGATGAAAGGGTTTTGGGTTTTAATTCGGTTGGGCCCAAAACAGGCCACTATGTAATATATTTTTACGGCTTTTGTAATGGACTGTTATATAATATATTTGGGTTGTTTTTATTTAATTTTAACACTCTTTATATTTTCAGATTTATTTTATAATAATAATAATAGCATAATATAAAATGGTAACAACATAGTAATATAATAAAAATGATACTAAGGTAGTATAAGTTAATATGACATTCTAATAATGTCGAAATGAATAATAACATAACAATGAGGAGAAAAAAGCATGATACTAATAATCTAAGCCCATTAAACCCTTTAGTCTTTTAATTCTTTTAACCGGGTAATATATAGCCAACA
This sequence comes from Hibiscus mutabilis, assembly GCA_019671005.1. Classification (NCBI taxonomy): domain Eukaryota; kingdom Viridiplantae; phylum Streptophyta; class Magnoliopsida; order Malvales; family Malvaceae; genus Hibiscus; species Hibiscus mutabilis. Next base: position 45,070,747 of record CM033725.1, read on the forward strand.
CATATCTTAGTATGACATAAAAATCTCTAGTGTTTCTTTTCGGGACAAAAACTAGTGATTACAGTTAGTATAAATAAATAAACCCAAAAAGATAGTCCATGTCCAAAAATAAGTCCATTTACATATATAAAACCTGAAAGCCCAATACAAAGCCCAAATTCTCAATCTGATATAGCTTTCTCGCCCATTTTACATCAAAGAAACACAACTTTAATCCAAAAAAGTTTCCCGCCTAAATACCGCCAGTGGCATCTCCCGGTTGGCCCAAATAGGTATCACATGGATCATGGTTTTCTTCTCCACTAACATAAGCTCCATGACATCACCAATCACATCATTATCCACTTGCTATAAATATGAGAGAGAAAATTTGTGTCAGATAATAAATAATAATGATAAATAACTAATAATAATAATAATTAAATATAATAAATGAGAGAGAGAAGGTTACCTCCTTTAGAAGTCGAACGACCGAAAAATACGAACAGCATCCGAGAAACTCAATGGTCGCTGTTGTCGAGAAGCTCGTCGGTCATCATGAAAGTTGTCAGAATCGTATTTTAGCCATTAGAAGGTATATCCCCTTTTCATCTTTTGATTTCCTGCACTTAAAAACGAAAAACGGGCTAGATCGAAGTTGATAAATGAAAAATCAGAAGTGAACTAAGAACGGTAATGGCTAGTGACTTATCCCGACGATCGGAGACTTTGGGTGAACGGTGAAGTTGAAGAGGGTTAAGGGTTTTGGGTATATCTTAGGCCTAGATTTGGGGATAAGGGTGTTTTTGATGAAACGAGCTCGATTTAGGGTTAAATTAGAGGAAAAAATGATTTTTAGGGTGAATTTTAGGTTTAGGTGGTCACCGAAGTGGCGATTGGCGTCACCTACGGCGGCCGGCAAACAGTTGAGGAAGACCGGAGCACAGTTGTGAAAGATCTGGCGATAGAGATTACGGTGGAATTTGGCCGGAGTTGATGACATTCATCCAGTTCTTGATGAACATTCATCCAAAAGGGTTGATTTTGATCTTGTTTGGGTAAGAATTCTGGGTTGAAAAGTGTTTATTTCAGAGGATTTTGAAGGTGTAAGAAAATAGAGAAAGAGGGGAAAAGTGAGAAATGAGCGAGTTGACTTGGTGTTAGAGTTTTTATACCTGATTCAAAATGACTACGTTTTGAGGGACCGGGTTGGAGGACCCGTGAGGCCAAGTCGGGTCGGGTGTGAAAGATATGCGTCATTCTCTTTGTTTTTCATGGTTTGGGCTTTCAAGTTTGTAATTCTTTCGATTTAGTCCTTACGGTTAATAAAATCAAAATCAAACCTTTTTTATATATTGTTTAATTATTCTAATTAATTGTTTTAATTTATATGTATGATGCATGTTTTAATTAATGCATATAGAAATATTTTGTTAGATAATTAGTCCACTTAGATTTAATGAATTGTTTAGAGCCTTAATATATAGGTTCTTTAATTTGGATCAAATAATTAAATAGGAGGGATAATTATAGAAAATAAATGAGTATTGAAAGGAAAGCTTTGAAGTCCTAAGCTAGATAATGTCTCATTGCAATGAGATATTATTCAATGGGGCTTTTAAGTAGAACATTTGATACTCATTTTAACTTAGAATGTGAAATTAACCTAGCTAACTAAATTAATGCTTTAATTAGGACTAGTACTTAATTAATTAGATTCACTAATCAAATTAGAAATATTGTTCAATTTAGGATTTTAATATGAATAGTGCTCAAGCAATTGAGTTTTATTTCATAAACACCCTAAATTTAATAATATTCATAGCCTTTAAACAACTTAATTAATTAGAGTCTTTTAAGTTAAAACTTAGAATCGACAAGACAATAATCAGTCGTGCATTCAAACCTTTTATGTTGGGATATATTTTTGAATATGAATCGAGGTGTCCTAAAGTAACTAGGTGCTTCTAATCTCATATTCGTTCCAAAGATATATTTCTTTATAAAATGATATCTCCAGTTAGAATAAAAATTCATTTGATAATTATGGTTAAATTAAATTCAAAATGTTATTCGAAAATGCCAAAATGCCACGTAAAATTAAAAGGTACCGATAACGGACGTTTGTGGGGGTGATAATCCTTCCCCATACGTAACAGACTCCCGAACTCAAAATTTTAAAAAATAAATCTCTGGTTGTTTTTATGGTGTTCGGTCTACCAATGTGACCGGTGACGACTCCAAATGTTTGTTTAGATTAAATAAAAAGGAAAATTAAATTTTCGTGGTTAATTAAAAAAACCTGATTTAATAAGAAAACTAAAATTTCAAGATAAAATGATTTAAAAAGGGTCAAAACCATATTTTGTAAAATAAATCGTCAGATTATTTTCACACTCGGTTAAAAAATGATCACGACACAATGTAACATGGACTTTAGTTTTTTTAATTGATTTATTTAACCCGAACGAAAATAAAGTATTACAATAAGCAAGTAAAAAAAAAGTATCGACGATCAGTAATTAACATTAAAACTAATATATCGTCGAACAAATAAAATAAAAAAATAAGATAAGCGATTAAATGTAAATAAAATAAAATAAATTATTTTAAAGATGCGTACTCCCTACCCACATTATAAAAGAGATTGGTGTTAAAATTTGGTCAGCTAATCAAAGTTATAGATGCCAAATCAGTTCATTCAGGCTGTCAAATAATCCATATCCTATTTAGACCCACCCACTTATTTAATCAAATATATTTCTGTTTAATTACATAGATTCTTTCTTTATTCTATTTACTTTCATTGAAATTTAATTTTTATAGATAATTAGAAACGGTCTCTCTATTTCCCTTTACAGCTTTTTGGTCATAGCCTCTAAAATCATCGGTGTTCATTTTTTTTATCAGAAAGTTTTCAACTTTTGAACTGTCATTGGGTGCGTAGAAATTACAGTCTCCCTGCATATAAAAATAGAGGTATGCATAATTAACCATAATTATTAATCATAACTGTTAATTGGTATAATTATTATATTTTATAAATTAATTAATTAAACCATTAAGATTAAATAATTTTGATTAATAGAATCGCTAAAAATGGTGGTTAATGGTTACAGTTACAAATTTTACAAATGATTAACTTATATAGTAAAGACCTTGAGTGATTTGATCATAAAGTTAACTTTTGTGATGGTACTAACTCATTGAAGTTTTATTTATCTTATGTTTTTATGTTAGTTAAACATTTTTCTTTAAAACTTTGATGATGTATTTCTGTGTCCTGAACTTTGATGACGTATTGTTATGTGTTGAATACGGTTGAAACTTGAAACTAAGTACAAAGTTTTTGTATTTTGTGTTGTGTTAGAACTTTATAGAATATAGATACTTTTTTTTTAAATTAAGTATAAGTTAGTGTTTAGAATCTTACTATTTAAGTTTTTTTTGAACATTTTATATAATATTTATTAGAGAGAGTTTCATTATTTTCAAAAGAAAAACATGTGAAAAAAATCTAATAAGTTATTGGTTAACCTATAACCGAACTGTCGGTTAACCATGTCTTAATGATAAATCGTTAGCGGTTAACCGTTACGGTTAACAAAATTTAATAACCGTTATAACGGTTAACCGACCGGTTAGCCTAAATGGTACGGTTAACCGATCATGAACACCCTTGTATAAAAAATATGGTCTCAAATTTATTAATTACTTGAAAATTACATCAATGGCTTAAATAGAAAATAAGTATCCAAACTATATATATATTTTTTAAAATTTTAGGTGCCTAAAGTTTATTTTTTATAAAATAAATGTCTAAAGTTTATATTGTTACAATTTTAAGTGTCTGGTAGTTAATTACCGTTAACCAATCAAAACTTGACATGTTGTATATTTATTTTATTTTATTTCAAAATAAAAAATTAAAACATATTTTAAGCAAATTTTTTAATTTTTCAAAAAATCCCAAAATTTTCCATTATTTACAAAACAATCTCAAAATCCCTAAATTTCTAAACTAAACCTCCAAATCACAGCCCTTGAACACACTTCTTCGATCACCGAACCTAACTGGTTATTTTTCTCAATAGGGCGTTGCCGGAAACGACGAACGACGTGTCAGGCAAACGTCGAACGTGAAATCGACGTTCGAATGGCATGTCGTTCGTCGTTTATAACGACATCGTGTTGAGAAAAATGATCGATTAAGTCCGGTGACCAAAGTGGTGTACTCAGGGGCGGTGATTTGGGGCTTAAGTTTGAAAAATTTTAGTAATTTGGAGATTGTTTTGTATAAATTATAAAAAAATGGGATTTTTCAAAAATTTAAAATAATTGGTTTTTTTTCTTCAAAAAATTTGCCACGTGTTAACGATTTTTTTAACTTTAGTTTATACCTAAAATTATAATTATATAAACTTCAAGCACATATTTTTAACAAAAAAAAATTAAACACCTAAAGTTTGAAAGTGTTATAACTTAAGCACTTAATTTTTTTAATACTACATTAAAAAAAAACATAAAATCAAATCCACATATTCAATCGTTTGCAAAAAAACAAAATTGTTAACAAGTTGTCTATAAAAATAAACATCATTAAATAATCTAACATCTGATCTGAAGCAGGGAATCGTGCAGAAAGTGGAAACGAAGTCATAGGAAAGAGTAAAAGAGACACAACCAAATAAGCTCAAGTTCCAAAACTAAGCACAAATAGATGGGAACAATGAAAGAACGAACGAAGGAAATAAAATTTATTCTGAAGTCATAATCATCTTCATAGAAACCTTCTTTACTCTTTTCCATTGTATTTAGTAAGCTTGTTGGAAACTCTGTGAAGTTGGTATTTTTCTTTTATCTGATTATCATTTTCTGGAACTTTGAAGAAAGGGGAAGGTAGAGATGCCCATATCTGGGACTAGGAACCTTCCTAGAGTTTTGTCAGGTCCGTTTTCTTCTTTATCTGGGTATTAATAGTTCTCTGGTAAGTTTTTTTTTTTTTTGCATGTTCTGTGGATCTGCTATATGCTTTTATATTTGAAGTTGATTATTTGAAAGTTTGATAATTTCTGAGGTGACAAAAATGTAATAGCCTTGTGTGCATTGGTATTTGACACTAGGGGCTGACGCAGAATTTTATGTTAGGAGCGTGAAATTATCTAATTTTAAGAGGACAAATTTATAAAATTTTAGGGGGTAAAAATAATTTTTTAATAAAAAATGCATAGATTTTTTTTTCAAATTTTTAGGGAGTGACTGCCCCTCTGCGTCCATCCCTGTTTGATACTGAACTTAAATATGTTTGTCTATTTTTGTCAAACTATATCAAATGGTGTTTTAAGATTAGTGTATTGTGCATGCCGAAAAGATGATAAACTTAATGCAAGCATACATATTTTGTTATTTCAAGTTGATCCTTTTTGTTTTCGGATTAGGAGTTGATAATTGCCAATCTAATCCTAAAAGATTGCATTTTGACAGTGTTCTGCACTTGGCTGCTGTTGATTCTCTATTCTAGCCAATAAATAGTATTGGTTTGGAGTTTGTTCTACTTCAATTTTGATGGATTTAAGAGATAATAGAATATGAGTATGGTTGTAGTTCATATTTGGTCCAAGTTTTTTTGAATCTCAGTATGTTGCATTTTTCTTAATTGCAGCATTACCTGGGAGATAAAAGAAAGGGAATATGACGGTGAGGAACAATACAAATACATGAAACCAACTGCTTTCCTTGTGATGCAGGGTACAAATGCTTCAAGTCGGCTGTGGTGTGGAGCTTGGTGGGGTTCCTTCTTATGCTCCAACTCTACTCTCTTGCTACCCACAGAAGTGCAGCGAAAGGGGATATCCAATTGCGTGTGAGTCGTCATCAACTAGTCCGGGAACTTGAACAGGTGGAAGAGGAGAATATTCAAGTCCCTCCTCCTAGGAAGAAACGATCTCCACCTGCTGCTAAAGGGAGACGCAAGCGAAGGACCACCCTGATTGATGAATTCCTTGATGAGAATTCCCTGCTTCGGCATGTATTTTTTCCGGATATGAAAACTGCTATAGATCCGGTGAAGGCAGCAGGAAATCAAAGTCACTACTACCATCCAGGGAAATTTTGGTTGGATACCGAAGGAAATCCTATTCAAGCTCATGGCGGTGGTATGCTTTATAATGAAAGATCCGCTACATACTATTGGTATGGAGAATATAAAGATGGACCCACCTACCGTGCACATAAGAAGGGTGCAATACGAGTAAGTTTACTGTTTTGAATATATAATCCAAGTTTATTATGCCGTTTCTCTCGCACATAAGAATGTATTGTTTTGTGAGGATAAGTTTTCGAGGATTTTAGTGATTAGTATTGAGTAAAGGATGAGACAGATCTAGTAGGAGAAAACTCTGAGAAAAAGCCTGAGAATAACATAAATGATTAATAATTTCACTTATAACGGCCACCTAGAATGTGATGGGTAATATATTAGCCTTGGCTGATTTGTACAAATTCTATTTTAGAAGTACTAAACTCCCAGGGACTGCCTAAATGCAAGTTGAAAAGTATGAACTGTTTCGTATTTAGACTGGTATGCATCGGATTTGATTGCTTATCGTTGGAATTTGTTCAGTTTATTGGTTGATTGATGCCACTCCATTTTTTCTTAAAGCTTGAATTGTTAGGCAACGAAGTTGTCATCTTTATCTATCTCTTTGTAAGTTGAAGTGATGCTTGAGATACACGACATTTGATTGCATATCTAGCTCATTTTTAGCTCCTATAAGAAGTTCCTATTGAATTTTTGTAATCAGGTTGACATTATAGGAGTTGGTTGCTATTCTTCCAATGATTTGTGGGCGTGGAAAAACCAAGGTGTCGTGTTAGCTGCGGAACAGACAAATGAAACCCATGATCTCCACAAATCCAATGTGTTGGAGCGGCTGAAGGTTGTTGTTGGTTAGCACGAGTAAAATAGAGTTATAATTCTATTAGGAGTTGTAATCTTATCCTAGTAAAGTTATAATTCTATTAGGAGTTGTAATCTTATCCTAGTAAAGTTATAATTCTATTAGAAGATGTAATCTTATCCTAACAAGTAGTTTAGTTTTATTTAAACTTTGTAAAGAGATAAAAGTCCTATCCTTGTAGTTAATTACTAAGGATAAAACTCATTGTAAAAAGTCTTTAAAAAGACTTTATGTTGTACATCAAAATTAACAGAGTAATTCAAATAAAACTTTGATTTCTACATGGTATCAGTGTAGCTCGATCCTCTTTTCCATTAAAATTATTCTTCTTCTCTGTCGACATCTCCTTTCTCCATGGCTGGATCAGATTCTTCCTCTGATGTTAGCACTCATGTGACCACTCGACAGGCTAATTTTTCATTATCTGGTGCCTCTCTTTCTCTCATTACCTACTACAAACTTAATGGGAACAACTATCTTCTATGGTCTCAATCTGTGAGGCTTTATATCACTGGTAGAAGAAAAGAATCCTATCTTTTTTATTCTCTGAAAATTCCAGAAAAAATTGATCCTACTTACAGCAATTGGTTAAGTGAAAATACCATGACTATGTCATGGTTGATCAACTCTATGATTCCTGAAGTAGGAGAAAACTTTATGCTCTATAAAAGTGCTGCCGAAATCTGGAATGCTGCTCGAGATACATTTTAAGTATTGATAACACCTCAAAACTCTTTGGGGTGGAAAATCAAATCAAATATCTTCGCCAATGAGAGATGATTGTAGCTCAATATTTTGGGGTCTTGACTAAATGCTGGCAGCAAATTGATCTATATGAAGCTAGTGATTGGAAGTGTTCTAAATTTTTTTTTTTTTTTACAATAGTCTAAAAAACCAGAAGAGAATTTTCCAGTTTTTGTCTGGCCTTCATGGGGAATATGATGGGGCCAAAAGCAGGATCTTGGCCACTAAACCCCTTCCCCAAGTTCGTGAAGCCTTCTCTTAAATAAGAAGAGAGGAAAGCAGGCGTTCTTTGATGGCACCAGTTGTCCAGCATGCATATTCGTCTGCACTCCTTACACACCCCACCTCTGGAAATAAACAAAGGAGGAGGAGACCTTGGTGTGAACACTGCAAAAAGGTTGGCCATGTCATGGAACAGTGTTGGAAACTGCATGGGAAACCAGCCGAGTGGAAGCCTCCTCAATCCAGATTCAAGAAGGAGGCTCACCTTGCATCTCCTGCCAACTCTACCAGCAGCTCCTCCAGCAGTTTTAGCAAGCAGCAGATTGAAGAGCTTCAATAACTTTTCAGCCAACTGTCATCTAAATCTTCTCCTAATGCCCTCATGACCACATAAGGTAGCATCTCTTGTTTGGCCACCAATAATTTTTTGTTTTGGATAGTAGATTTTGGGGCTTCTGACCATATGACAGGAAATCGAAGCCTTTTTTTCTACATTTAGTAGTCACAAGTCTGCTTCCTCAATCAGAATAGCAGATGGTTCTCTATCCACAGTTAAAGGGAGTGGTTCAATTAAGTTAAATGTTCTATATGTTCCCAATCTTGCTTGCAACCTGCTATCTATGAGTAAATTGGTTATGGGTGTTAATTGTTGTGTTAATTTTGGGATTGTTGGTTGTGTTTTTCAGGCGCGGGACTCGAAGAGGGTGATTGACAGTGCTAGGTTGTGCAATGGATTATACTTACTTGATGGACTCCCCTCTCAGAATTCAATTTTTCCACTTGCCTTCAGACTTCAGTTTCCTCCACCAATTCGATTTCTAGTGAAATAATGCTATGGCATTATAGGTTAGGACATCCCAATTTTTTCTATCTTGCAAAGTTGTTTCCCAATTTATTTATAAATAAAAGTCCATATTCTTTTAACTGTGAAGTGTGTCAAATGGCCAAACATACACGAAAACCATATGTTTCCTCCAAATTTAAACCTACTTCCCCATTTTCTATTATTCATAGTGACATTTGGGGCCCTTCTAAAGTAAAAGGCATCTCTGGGTTTAGATGGTTTGTTTCTTTTATTGATGACTATTCTAGAGTCACTAGGACATTCTTGATGATAGATAAATCTGATTATCCACATGCGTAGTAACATCTTTTCGGATCGGAAAATAAAGCCCGTTCAAAAACCAAACACACTTATTTTTCTCAATCGTAACTATCACGTGAACATATCTGATCAGCCTCAAAACTCTATCACATAAACGGTCATATTATTTTGTTTAATATTCATAAGATCAACTCGACACTATGCCAGGTACTCTGCTCTCACATATCAACCATTATTATCATAACTAACATTCTGATTTTCGGTCTAATTAGCATAAGACGGATGATCACTATCAGAAGCAACAGTACAACCACAACCAAACATAACACAAAAACTTCTACGCGGTGGCATACTAACTATCTAAAGAAGGTAATAACCTAGATTCAGATTTGGTACCAGAGTCTCATATTTAAAACACGTTGGAAACAGCAATAAAGTTAAAATCACATAATATCGTAGTATATTTTTCAGAAAATTCCCATTTATCCCAAAATATTTCAGATGCATGCAAAAGTCAAAAATATTTCAAAAACAATTATTGTGAGCCTCACAGTCCGGAGGGTTGAACATGGCTCTAATACCATGTAACACCCCATTCCCGGTCTGGTAGAGAACCGAGTCGGAAAGCATTATCGAAAAACATATTCAGAAATCGGAAGTTTACTCGGAGTCAAAAATTTATTCGGAAGTTCTAATATTCTTATTTAAGGTTTAGTGAACCTAATTATCAATTATTGACTCAATATGAGATCAATTTTAAACTTTTACAAACTTAGGGACTAATTTGCAAATTTCATAAATTAGCGATCTTAATCCAAATTCTTTATTACCAACTTGTAATTAAACTTACCAATTATTAATCTATGAATTTTCGTTACTATCAAATATCGTTAACCTAAACAATTAGTTTGTATAGTAATTAGCGGCCAATTTGTAAACTGTCCAAATTTTATTTTTATGCGTTATAACAGATTTAACTAACACGGTATCGATACCCTAAGGGTCATATCGATATGCTAAGCCTAATTTCAGATTTCCAAATTAAAAGGATGTCAAACCCATACCGATACAGCTAATCTTGTATCGATACGCGTTGACCGCGTACCAATACGCTCTAAGACCGTATAGATACCATTTTTAACCCAAATTCTAGTGACCAATTTTTTGTACTGATACGCCTTAGCCGTATCGATACACCTTGTTCCTTAAGTCAAATTTATACCTAACCGCACCGATACGCCATCACCCGTATCGATACGCCCTGACTTGTAATGATAGAATTGTGCTGGTTTTTAATCGATTTACCTAATCAAACGTTATTCAAATTTTACCAGAAATCCTAAAAACAGTATTTCTAATCGTGTGTCAAATTTTAAGGCATTTCGAATTCGTTTACTAAGGTTTTACCAATTAGTGCATTTAGGCTAATTTTAGCTAGTTTACCAAGTTCAAAACATACCATTATAACATACAACGCCTAGGTACTATCATGCTTGCACAACCACATCAGAATAAGCTATTACAATGCGTTTAAAACTTATGCCACCTTACTAGGAGTTCAGAAACAAAAGTAAACATACATATGGTAGTGAGAGTGACTTGCAACCGCAAATTACACGATCGATGTCCGGAAGGCTTTAGGATCCTGAAATGCATGAGACACATATATGTTAGGCTTACATAGCCTAGTGAGGTAGTCATAACAACATAAGCAATGACAATACATAAATGCCATGCTATAAACATGAATGGCATATTGGCATACTTAATTATCATAATCGTATTCTTTTAATTACAAGGTCTCATGCTTAGGCCATTTATCATAATTGTACATAATCATAATGAAGCTTAAAACATTTAAATTCCCTTGGACAATGTAACAAGTGGATACGCAAATTCCCCTTTACACCATACATATATCGAAAAATGGGTCGTAGCCACATATAACGAAAAATAGGTCGTGGCCTTGAGTCGTAGCTCCGGATAGTATCCCCTACACAATCCATCCTTTTCACCCCCACATATAGGTCGTAGCCCTGGATCGTAGTCTAATCCCTTACTTATACGAGCTCAAATAACCCTATGGCATGCTAGTTGTATCCAAAACTCACAAATGTCCAAGGTTAAACATATTTCATCATATAACTTACCTTTATGCCCGTAGGCCATAGCATATCAGAATCAAAATTGAGACTTAGGTCCATAACATATCATAGCATGATCATATCATATCATAATCATAACATATCGGATACCACATATATACTCATAGACATATCGAATAATGTAAGGACTTACCATACTAGTCGCTAGCATCCACACATGTTTGCTCTATACGAGCCTTTAAACAAAATGCAATTATAACATAAATGAATGCAACAGGATGGCTCCTTGCCTATCCTTCGACACTACTACACTCACCTTGATTACGGGATTCTTGGATTACAATTATGTTGTGCCTAGCTTCCTTCGGAGATGACTAGGGATCCTTCTCCACTATTCGAGCTAGCACAGAGTTAGGAGTTGTATTAGAATTCGACCTAAGGATTCGGAAACGTATTTCAAGCTTACAAAACTTGCAGGCAACATCGGAATATCGAAGCTAACTCCCTAGTTCATGGGTTTCCCTTTGAACATAGAAAACCTACTTTCAAAATTAAACCTCAACAAATGATGGAATTAACAAATCGATATAGGGATTTTACTCACTGAGTCGTAGGCTTTCAAACAAGTATCGAGGTTGAACAAAGGACAAAGATAGAACTGAAGTGCTTGCTTAAGCTTGAGCTTGAAGATGGAAATGGAGGTGTGAGCTTATTCAAAGCAAAGGTATAGTTTTTAGTTCTAGAAGAACATAGCAAGGAAGAAAACTTTTTTTCTTTAAGAATTCCTAAGAGCCAACCTTAATTATTTCCCACCTATATAGCAACCAATAGGAAGCTTACCCTTCCCCAAGGGTTTTCTAAATCCAATTAAATCACTTTTCTTCATATCATTCAATTTTCAATTGGATGACAATTAGTCATCTCTTCTGATGACTTTCACGTAGGGAAGGCCAAGCAAGAAGGTGAGTAAGCACCTAGCTTCAATTTCCTCTAATTTGGGCTTCAAACAGATTCGAAACAAGGGACCCGTATCGATACGCTTGTGGCCGTATCGATATGCTCATGCTAAAATAGGTAAGTTAGTTATTGGCAGTTGGGCCGTATCGATATTGGCTTAACTATATCGATACGCCCTGCTTAGAATTTGCAATTTCGCTTTATATTTCATACAAGGAAGTTCATTCACTCAAATATGACTGAAATGTAACTTCATTATACAAGAGGGGTACAAAGGTCAATCATTACAAACGTTTAACACATCAGATTCCAAATTTCTGATCATCGGAACCTATTTCTGACTAGGCCAATTTTAGGGATGTGACATACCACTAAATGTAACCCCCTAAACCTGCCCTAGAAAAAAAGGGTCGAATCTAGGAAGTCGCGTTGAAAACTTGTCCCTCAAGAAATGGTTTTTAGGTTAAAATAAATTGTAATTCAAAGTAATTGATCAATTACGTAAAACTCCATAAATGTTCTAAATAATATAGAACATCAATCTTTTAAACAAGGTTTTGATAGCTGGTAAAATATTTGAAAATAAATTCATAAATGCAAACATCCAATAAAACCCAAATTATAAACAGTCCTAAAAGTCAGAGGTACATAAATGTCTCAAAAAATATTAGTCTGAAATAAATGAAAAGAGTTCAGACTGAATAACGATAATATCTGAGTAAAAACGAGATGCTTCAAGTACCGAGTCGCCTAAGAGTCTGAGTATCTGAAAGAGGAACTAAGGGTGTGTAAGCTAAAGAGCTTAGTGTGTCTATAAAGTGCAAACAAACACAAAACCAAAACAATATTTTTTATTTTTCTGATAAATTATTTTAAAAACACAATAAATTTGATAAATCCAAAACATAATGATATAATGCCTGATGCATGTGAAAACTCAATACCCAATCTCTAATACACCATTCAAAGAGTAAGATTCCCTAGAACCTACTCTCTCCATCATCATCATACGAAGTGGAACTCAGCTCGAAGGGTGGAACCAATGATCTAAAATGGAATTCAGCCCGAAGGGTGAGACCACTAAACTTCCCCGAACAATCTCAAACCATGTACCCAGAATGATATGATGCTAATTTCAAAATCTGAATCTCTTCCAAATAATTTTATAGATCCGATGTTTTAAAATTCCAAAAATCTAATATTTCACAATTTGATAAATCTGATTTTTAGTTAAAACATAATCTGATATACTATGCATGATATCCGAAAGCTTCCACAAATTACAACACATAATAAATCACACGAGATGTAAAAATCTCATTTCACATAAGTACATGGCACAATAAGAAACACATAATTTTATAGCACAAGAAGAGACACACCTTTAGCGAGCTGAAGCTTTAATATCGAGAAAAGCGTAACACACGCTCAAGTCTATCTGAATCAGAACCTATGAGATAAAATCTCTATATCAGAATTAACACTATCACTAAGCCACCAACTATAAACACAATACTAATCTAAAGGTATACTCACATGAAGACCTCGCGAGACGTAAATGTTCGGTCAAAACAACTAGAGGATGAAACTCGTCGACCTCAAAGTCGATACCTAAACACGAGAATAACTCAGATCAATCTGATATTCTATTCTTTTGAAATTACCAAGTACAAATTAATTGTAAATAGCAGAATATGACTTTTGAGTTTGAATTAGATGAAATGGGTAGCGGATATGGACACAGGACGTCGAAAAAGGTTAGGATGAAGGTTGTCTAAAAAGTCAACTCTGGTCAAAGTCAACTAGTCAAAGTCAATCGGACAACGTTGACTTGATTGGTCAAGGTCAACTTGGTCAAAAGTCAAGCAGGTCAAACAAGTCAAAGGTCAAAGATAATGTTATGGCCAAGTCAAAGCTGATGTCATATGGTCAAAGGTCGGTCAAACAGGTCAACTCGATCAAATGGGTCAAACGGATTTGGTCAACACACTAGTTCAGTTCAGATCACCGGTTCGGTTCAGCTCAACTCAAATGGTTCGGTTTGCTACACTAGTCATGTTCATGGCTTAGTCCGATTTACACATTCAGATTTGATTCATGATTTTGGGTTAAAGACTGAATCGAGTTGGATCATAACATCACACTCTTGGGTTTTCACAGTCAGGCTGCACACTTATATGGGCTCATCAAAACCACCTTCTCAACTTGGTCATCCCCACATCTAAACCACATGGTTCCGGCTCAATCAAGTGGGTCACGGGTTTGGACCACTACTAGGCTATCGGTTCTAGGCTCATATCGAATTGCACACATTTGGGCCACCTAATTTGGGCTCAACAAAAACAACCCAACTTTACACACTTAGCCCAACCAATATCTGATTATTGTAATCAGATCTAGGGTTCATGGAACCCTTAACGGCACGGCTACTCGACGAGGCAAGGCAGCAATTGCAGATAGCGAACGACAGCAACAAGAATAGATGAGAGGGATAACGCAACTCTTCGGTGACTCCAACAGTGACCAAAATGGTCATTACCAGCCGAAAACAAAGAGAAAAAGAAATCAACAACCACCCATTCACTAAACCAAAAAGGAAAATAACGATTTAGAGATACTTACCCAACTAATGAACAGAGGAGGGGACGACGAACGGTGTCGTGAGGGAAAGACAGAGCAAGGAAATGAATAGTTTCTCTTTGACTTAGTGCAAACAACAGACGATACAAAAAGGAGAAACGACAGTGCGAGGAGAAATCAAACAGTTTCCCTTTGTATTCTCAGAAACGATGGTCAATGGGGGCAAGCCCAGGCTCGGGCTTGACTCGCGAGATGAAGCTGGTCGCGATGGCGGTGACGGTATGAGAATGAACGATGGTAAGGGCTCGTTAGAGCCTGATCGGAAAGGCAATGAGTGATGTGTTTATTTTCATATATGAAAAGAGAGTTGAGATGGGAGGTTATTTTCTGCCGCAGAAAGCAAAGTAGGAGTTGGATGGGTGATTTAGGGCTAAAACATAGGTTAAATATCATGTCAAAAGGGTAAATTACAAGGGAAGTTGTAACACCCCTCCCCGGGTTAACCGTAACCCAGTTCGGGAGCGTTACCGAAACAAAAGTAAAGCAATGGGTAGGTTACTTGTCAAACAAGTAATCTCAGAATACTTGCCTTGATGCGCAAGTAACAAAATCTAAACATTTCAATACAAACAATACATACAAGCAATCCACATTAAACAACAACCAACATACATAGTATACTATTTTAGGTACCATTTTGTTCCATTTCATGCTTATAACCTAAGTTACTATTATCATGTATCAATCCATTCAAATTACATACATCACTCAAACAACATACTCATGTGTGGCATACTTCACTTAAAGCTACTATTATACATGATACAACTTTCATCTTTATTACAATTTCATGCATCTTATTCGAATACACTAGGTGACCGCTAAACTTACTTTAACTAGCTTACTTGCATTTCAAGAAATTACCTATTCAATCATTCAACATGATCATTACAAAGCATCCAATTTACATTCTTTACATGTTCAAGCATCCTATTTGAATAGCTAGATGATATCTAAACTTATTTCATTTGTTTCTTTACAATTAAGTCATCACATTTCATAGCATACTTGACTATTACAATGATAATGCATGCATAAACATACCTTAGCCCAATATCAACTTAGCCGAATCATGTCAACGGTCATAGGAACAATGCATGATCATACCATTCTAGTCTAGCATTCAAATGAAACAAGATTCAACCATCATTGTATTAATTTCACATTATGCACAGCATATACCAACTTATATACATATCAACCATGTCATATACATAGATTAAATCATCCAAATAGATTACATAATAGGCTCATCAAAACATTTCACAAACTAGTCTTAAACACATATCCAAATGCATGATCTAGGCTAAATATTACAAAATCTAGTGCCACCAAACTAGGAGTATACAAAGAGTATGAATTCATACTTTTAAGCTTGCCTCAAGTGTTGCTTCAAACCTAAAATATCCTCTTGAAGTAATCTTTAATATGTTATGGGAAGAATAAAGAGTAGAGTGGTAAGTACAAGTTATGTACTTAGTGAGGTAACACTAAGTCTAGTAAATTTTCAACTATATAAGTCCAAATTTCATGTATTTCAAAGGATCAAGACCATCTCTACATACACATGCTTATTCAAATTGCATAGGATAACTTAGGAAAACTTTACATATCATACAATCAACATAGCAACACCCATCATGTTTCTCATAGGCTATTCGAACATCATGCTTAGAGGACAAGCAACCAATCACTCAAATTATCAAGTAGGCATTTATACATAAAGTCATCATCCATACATTTATTTCGTGACAAGTAACAAGTTTTGAAACCATTCATGTGTCATCTTTCAAGGTAAGAAAGTTCATTCAAGTATCTTACAATACAAGCAATGTTCATGTCACCCATCTAAGCATACAATGTTCATTTAATTTATTAAGTCATCTTACAACATCCTTGGTAAGTAGCTTACTAGATAATCAAATCTTTAACAATATGCACCGAAGTGCCAATATGCACCGTAGTGCCAATATGCACCGTCGTACCAATATGAGCTCAAGATTCTAAGGCATGCCCTCCTATCTATCAAACTAGCTACCAAGGTTGTTGATTATCCATTTCATTTAAGATTTGTACAATTCTTTATTCAATTCAACAATATGCCATTCAAGGCCAAGCCCTTAGGCTTATGGAGTCTTAACTCCCAATACAGAACTATCCATGCCATTCGAATAGCATGAATACAAAGTAGTATCTTTGTTCAATTCAATACAATCAGCCATGAAAAACATTCACAAACACAAGCATATGTATGCATTGTGCGTACCTTATTCTCCAAGCAAGCATGCCATTTCATACCTTAGGCATAAGCAATGCAATATGACAAGCATTTGATGACATTTGCTTAACACCTAAGTAATCACAAAGATCATGGCATCAATCAAGTTGTCATACATTTCATTCTTCTCTTAATTAGCCAAATATACTTTAAGTCATGTTACATGGCATTGACATTGCATTTAGACATTAACAAGGTTGGTTAGGACCTAAGTCTCAACCCTAAGGATAGTTACACTCACAATACTCCTAGCAATTCAATTATCTTGAATCCAAATCCCTTTGCCTCTAGCTTTGGGATGTCCACTCCTATCCTCTTATTCCCCAACTTTTTGCCCTTGGTCTAGCAAGCATAACACATACACATATCATCAAAACAAGCACAATATCACAAAATCATAGTAGCAATGTTATCATAATGTACCTAACATTTAGCTACTGTTTTTATGCTTCCTTTTAAGCATTTCTTACTAGTTCATTTTCATATTGTTATTACCTCATTTTAAAGCATAATTGGACAGGTTACAATGTCCCAAAACTGTTTTGGAAACAGTTTGTTACTAGGTGCAAAAACAGTCCCAAACTGCCCAGGACACATCTGCTTGACAGTTTGCACACTGTCCCTTTAAATGGCCATATCTTTTAATCCGTACGTTGGAATTTCGATTTCTATACACCGTTGGAAATATAACAAAATTTCCTATAAGACCATGTAAGACTTGCATTTTATTTCTTATCCAATTAATACAGTTTATTGTTCAAAGACAGGGCATTTACACTGCCTGGACAGTTTGCACTGCCCAAAAATTCCTATTTACAATTTTCAGTATAGGACCCAGTTCTCAATTCTGTTTTCACCTAATGAAAATAGACATTCTAAGGGTCATTTCATTAAAATTTCAGCCCTGAATTCAATCTATACAATTTTTGGTGAATTTTCAAAGTGATTGCCCAGAACAGAGCAATTCTGGGCAGATTGCATCTAATCACATTTTAATGCCTTTAATTCATTTTAACCAATGTCTTGGCCCTATAATTCATTTCATATGATATCCTAGACATTTTAAGTCAATTTTAGTCCATTATACAAGGCTGCCAAAACAGGGAAGTTGGTTATAATGCCTAATCTTGCATGATTACTCAATTTCAATTCCACAAAACAGTTTCTATGTTACATAACTATGTTCATGCTTTTATCCTTCATTTCCAGCATTGATTGCTAACAATTCAATTTGTTTAACACCTTCTTTATATTACCTATTCATGATCATAATCAATTCATTAATTCTATGCTCAATTTTTTAAGTTCTAATCATTCAATTCCCACTTCAATATCACAATTCAATTTTCCAGCAACCTAGTTTATTACACTAGCATAAACACATAATTTCCAGCATTGAACCTAGTGTTCATTCTTCAAATTTGTATAATTCTATAACCAATCAATCATCTAACAACATATTCAATAGCAAATCTTATCTATAATCATCAAAACAGTCCAATACAACAATCATAGTTGCCTATTCAATTGAACACAAGAAGAATTATACTTACTTTGCTTCTAGCTTAATTTCAATGAAAAATTCCTACACATGCAAGCTAAATTCCCTTCTTCAATGGCTGAATTCTCTCAAGGTTTCTCTCTCAAATTTTCTCTTCTATTTTCGGCTAGATGGAGGATAGTGGAGAAGATGACAACAACAAATCCATGTTATTGGAATTGTGTATTGTCTAAATTGCCCCTTACTTAATCCTTAATATTAACTTAATCAAGGGCATTAGGGGGAAATGATAAATTTAGCATGCATTCCCCATCTTTCTCCTTTAATTCAATGTAGTCACTTTTAAATTGGTCACTTAATTCATACATTCTTTCAATTAGACCCTTGACTATTCAATTTAGCTTAATTCTAGATTCAATTAAGCTATCAATTTATTCAATTTGGTTCCAATACTTCTAAGCTAGGATTTGGGGTGTTACAGAAGTGTCCCTAATTATACACACTTTTCAAATTGAACACCATCATTCCAATTCAATTAAGTCACTAAAATTATAACTAAAAATCAATTTAATTTTAAATTCTCAATTAGGGTTTCAAATATAAAATCCCCAAACGTTGGGTTTAGAATTTAGGGATTCAAAATTAAGGGTTTTTAAATTAGGGGTAAATTTGGGGTGTTACATTGATTAAAAAATCCTTGAAGTACTACATTGTTGGGTTAAGTGGCCAAATCACTATTTAACCCTATTATTTTTTTCATTTCATTACTATAATATTTTAAGTATGAAGCATGCTTGTGAATTAATCTAAAAAGTCAATGAGCATTACACAAATGAATTTCCAATTAATAAAGAACAAGATAATGTTTTATTCAGTAAATTTGTGAAAGTTTTCAGTCTTACCAAGCTACCATCAATGACAAAATAATATTTTAATTAAGAGTGTAAATGAAAAGAGCGTTTGTGAATTGTTCGTATAACGTCCGTTTATGTTCTTTTATTAAGCTAAATAAAAGAGTGAACAACTTTTTCAAGTTTGTTTGATAAAAGATCTGGTTCATTTATGTTCACAAACAAATTTGTTTATAAGCTCATTTATTGGCTTCTTTATAAGCTCGTTTATCAAATCGTTTATAAGTTGTTTACTCGGTTCCCCTTTTGCTTTTATTTTTTACATTTTAAATATTGGTGAAGATAAGGACTAAATTGAACACACGATGAACTTTGGAGTTCAAACTATGAAGCCTAAGGAGCTTAAGGACTAGCGGTGTAATCGTCATTTTGACAAACATATAAATGAACATGTTCGCGAACGTTAAACAATCATGTTCACGAACGCTAAACGATCATGTTCACGAATGCTAAATAAAACACAAACATCTTTAAAAATAAATAAAATAACATGATATTTAGAATTTAAACAAATATGAACCGAACATGAACAGAACTTAATTTGTTCAAAATCGATTCATTTACACTCATATTTCTAATTCATCTAAACTATATTTCTCTCTCTTTTCCTATTTCAGTTTTAATAATATATTTTTCATGAGAAAGTGATTTGGTGATTTGGGATAAACTGAGAGATAAACATACTAAAGTGCCATGGGAGAAAGTTATTTGGTTCCCTAAACATGTTCCAAACTCTCCATCATTTCTTGGATGGTGGTTTTAGATAAGTTGCCAACAAGGGATCGATTGAGCCAATGGAGATTAGTTACAGATGGTGTTTGCTTGCTTTGTGGGATCGAGCTTGAAAACAGAAATCATTTATTCTCAGACTACTCATTTACTTGCACGGTGTGGAGAAAAATTACACAAGCATGCAGATCGCATAACCAGAATTTTCAATGCTGAGAAAAATTACGATGAATTGTGGACATATGCAAAGGGAAATATTTTCTGGTTCGTACCTTGGACGAGACTACTATATTACATATGGCAAGAACGAAATCACATATTATACAAGAGTACCACTCATTTGAGTGATGACATTTTTAGTTACATACAAGACAGAATCAACATTAAACTATGCAGATTTCGTATAGACGTGTATGATAAATTTACTAATCATTTGTATATTATTTGGGGGATTTAGTAGTAATGAACCCTGATATCTTTTGATTATTTATGTTCTACGTAGCAAATTATGCTTACTTGGATAAATAAAAGCAACCATATGTCCAAAAAAATAGACAAAATAAGAACAAATGAAGTATTACAGCTGCAATCATAAAGCTCGAAAAGGTTGACAAACTCAACCTTGTAAAAAATAAAGAGTTCTGGGGTTGGACAATCTGTTTAAAACCCTACTTACAACATTGATTGATTCAAGCTTTCACCGAAAGTTGACAATCATTTCTTATCCCTGTAAAAAAATACATTGTCCCAAAAAGCACTGAAATCAGCTCATGAAGTTGTAGTCGGACAACGTCAAGAATGACATTTTAAGTTGGAAATCAACATTTGCTAACAATAGCAGTATCAATAAATAGAAGTGGTCCATAATAACTATTTTTAGATGCTCTACCAGTTAGAAAAAGCCCTTCATTCTTTTTTTCTTTTTTTTTTTGCTTTGTAATGCATAAAATTGATATGGAGTTTTTTTTCCACATGTTGAGTTCAGATACCATTAGTGTGTAGTACAGAATAGACGGTGTTAATGAAAGCTGCAGCAGTATGACACTGAATCATGTTCTCAAGGAAAATTCATGTATATGCAAATACTGGCATACATGAAAAATACAATCACGCTTACCTGACATCTGAACCAGTTGGGAGCCAATTACTAGCATGTCGCAAGCATGCCCGGGGTCTAAAGTTGCTCACTTCTCTAACAATGAACTGTAATGGAGCTCCACATTGCTTATCACTTGATTGCACAGGCAAATAGGCAATTGAATGAATGAAAGTGAAACTATGTTGTTCGTGTTCAAAACCAGCCCAATAGGTATTCAGAGGCCCAGTAAGTTCAATATCACTACTATATTATTACTATGTTTCATTCTCCCTTCCACTTTTTTAACTTACAATGTGAGTTTATTGGGCCTCTAGATACCTATTGAGCCTATACACATGGGACATCGCAACAAATGCCAGAGCAGGTAGAGATTGGTGCGTAAGGGGGCAAGAGCCCCTCCCAAACCCCTGCACATAGATTATTGAAACTTCATTTACACAATAAAATACAAATGAAATGAAATGAAATGAAATATGCAGGTTTTTTCTTCCTCTTATTTTTACCAGCTTATTTCACAAAGTTAATTTACACCATCTCTATTCTCTACCAATATATCCACAGTCTATAAGAATGAAGAGAAAAAGAAATTGAGTTCTTACATTGAGTGTTTTTCACTCCCATATTTTTGTCAAAGCACAATTAAATGGCTTTCCCTGCTTCCAGGCTCCAAAGCAACATTAGGGACCAACACCAATAAGAGAATTCTTTATACTCTCCACCTGTAACTTTCCTTTCTATTGTTACAGAAACTGTTGCTATTGCTATACCATGACCCCTTACCCTGAAATTCAAAGAAGAAAAAAGACGAAACGATCAATTTTGTACAAGTGGAGGACTTCAATATCATAACGCAACAGAAATAAAATGTAAGAAACTGGGAACCATTGTTTGTCGTACTGTCACGGACAACACATATATTTAAACGTTGATACATTATCATTCCTAATGACATAATATGATATTAATTTTGAGATAAGGAAAAGTTAATCTTAAAATAATAGAATAAAAAGAAAGAAATGAAAAATAAATAAATAAATCTTACCGTTTTGTCCTTTGTGACAATAACTCTTTTTATACCGTAATCCAAAAAGAAGAGAAGGCGTACTAATATGATGAGTTGGAAGATAAAACCAGAATATTTAGAAGTATTAATTATTTGGAGTAAATAATTTTAATCAAAAAAATATTTGGAGTAAATAATGATATTTAGAAGAAAAAAAATAGAGCACTAGAGATTTACTAGTTAGTTAAGTGGCAAAAAATGTTCAGTTGTCTCATTTTGTTTGTGTTTGAATCTCGACATTTGCTTCGAGAATATAATAACTCTATATAATAAAAAAAATAGAGGACTAACTTATATTAAATAAAAATAAATAAAATTGTAAAAATAAGAAGGACCAATTTTTTTGGTATATTACATATGTTCATTTTATGGTCTATGTTTGAAATTTGTGATTTTTCCTTCCAACAATATCATCTCTAAGGTATAAGTTGTTGCTTGTATACTTTTACATATAGGCAATGGGTAGATCTAAAAATTTAAGAATGATGTCTAAAATATTTTTTTTAAGGGAAAACTATCTCAGTGACCACTCAACTATTGTTCGCGGTCTGTTTTGACCACCCAACTAAAAAAATTCAAAATTTGACCACTCAACTATTTAAATAGATCTATTTTGACCACATGCCGTTAAAAGTTAATGGAAAGGTAATATGGCCGTTAAAGTAAAATTTTTATAATTACACATTTGGTCCTTGTTAGTTACTTAGTATATCACTTTAATCCTAATTTTAATTTAAATAAATAAAATTAGTCAACCAATCTGGTGATGACATGTGTCGTCACCGATGATTTAATCTAATTATTATTTTATTTTTTAATATTTAATATATTTATTTTCCTCCAATGAAATGGTGATACGTGTCACCGCCTGATGTAAGGAAAATTCAAGAATAAAGGAGAAGTGTCTGACATGGGGTTTGAACCCACAACCTTATGGGTGAAACCCCATGACTTTATCACTGCACCAATCTAATCTTAATAAATGGATTGTACTAGTTTTATATATTTTAAATATATTTAACGTGTAGTTAAAGTAAGATTTAAAATGAAATTAGATATATAATTTTTATATTTTTAAACTAAATTGAATATTTTTATTTTTTACATTTATTTTAATAATTTCATACCTATAGTTTAAAAATAAATAAAATTATATATATGAAATTATTAAAATAAATGTAAAAAAGTATTCAATTTAGTTTAAAAATATAATTTCATTTATTTTAAAATAAAATTATATATGAAATTATTAAAATAAATGTGAAAAATAAAAATATTCAATTTAGTTTAAAAATATAAAAATCATATGTCTAATTTCATTTTAAATCTTACTTTAATTATATGTTAAATATATTTTAAATATATTCATATTTAAACTAATTGTTTGAATTGGTTAAGTGGTTTGAATGGTTTTATACATCTCAAGTGATTTAGGTTCAAGTCCCCTTGCAACTATTTTTAATTCTTTATTCCCTAGCGTTTACTGTATTATAAGATATATAAAAACTGATGCAATCCATTTCATTAAGATTGGATTTGTGCAGTTGTAAAGTCATGAGGTTTTACCCATGAAATTGTGGGTTCAAACCTCTTTTATTCTTGAATTTTCATTCCATTAGGCGGTGACACGTGTCACCACTTGATTGAAGAGAAATATAAATATTAAATATTAAATAATAAAATAATAATTAGATTAAAATCATTCAATCGGGTGACGACACGTGCCATCACCAGATCGGTTGATTAATTTTTTTATTTGAATTAAAATTAGGACTAAATTGATATAATAGGTAACTAACAAAGACCAAATGTGTAAATATACAAATTTTACTTTAATGGCCTGTGGTCAAAATTGGTCTATTTAAATAATTGAGTGGTTAAATTTTAAATTTTTTTAGTTGGGTGGTCAAAACAGGTCGCAGGCAATAGTTGGGTGGTCACTGGGTAGTTTTCCCTTTTTTAATGGGTATTGAAAAAGAATTTAACCTTTACCCATGGAATTAAAAAATTAAAGAAAAAAATTACACTAATTTAAGCTTGTTCCAAAAAATTTAACTGACAACTTATTCAAAAAAATTGGATTAGTCAATTAATGAGCCATTATTTTTTTTTTGTTTTTTAAGGTTTTCACGAGAACAATTCTAATAACTAATCCTTCGCGTTCTGAAAAATACAAATTTTAAAACTAACTCTATATCCAAGATAAGGATCAAACTCTTGATCACTAGTTAAAGTAGAAGAGATCTTTTCCACTCACCTAAGCGACATTTTGGTGCACATATATAACGTAACAAATGTGTTGAATCAAAGTCTGATAAACAATTTTTATCA
Organism: Hibiscus mutabilis; assembly: GCA_019671005.1. Taxonomy (NCBI): domain Eukaryota; kingdom Viridiplantae; phylum Streptophyta; class Magnoliopsida; order Malvales; family Malvaceae; genus Hibiscus; species Hibiscus mutabilis. Next base: position 45,095,370 of record CM033725.1, read on the forward strand.
CATTTTTTGTATAATTAGTGATATATAATTTATTAATTAATTAATTCAAATTAAATACTATAAATTCTCGAACAATAATCTCAACTTAATATTTTCACGGCTCTAATTAAATTTGAACTCGACAAATAATAAGTTTATTTATGAAAATGTCCAAAAGGAAGTTGGGTCACAAAGACAGAAGCCGGCCTAAAGGAAACTATTTAGAAACATAAAGCCCAAATGACAACAATATCAAATTAACCCTAGTTCTCCACTCTTAACGCCAAATATTTTCCCCAAACCCTACTTCTCCACTTTCTCCATTGGCCGTCGCCGAGTCGAAGAGGAACCCTAACCACCCCCGGCAGCAAAAATGAAGTACAACCCACGAGTCTCCTCGTCTCGCCGTAAGAGCCGCAAGGCCCATTTCAAGGCACCGTCGTCCGTTCGCCGCATTTTGATGAGCGCACCACTCTCATCCGATCTGAGGTCCAAGTACAACGTCAGGTCCGTGCCGGTCCGCAAGGACGATGAGGTCCAAGTGGTTCGTGGCACCTACAAAGGGCGCGAAGGGAAAGTTGTGCAAGTGTACCGTCGCAAATGGGTGATTCACATCGAGCGCATCACGCGTGAGAAAGTGAACGGTTCGACCGTCAACGTTGGGATCAACCCATCCAAGTGCGTTATCACCAAGCTGAGGCTCGACAAGGATCGGAAGTCGTTGCTGGATCGTAAGGCTAAGGGACGAGCCGCTGCTGATAAGGATAAGGGTGCTAAGTTTTCTGCTGAGGATATCATGCAGAGTGTCGATTAAGGTTCCCTTTTCTTCTTCTTCCTCCTCCTCTTCTTCTTCTTCTTCATGTTTTGTTATATTATCAATTTAGGGAATTTGCAGCTTTCGAACTTTAGTTTTATGCCTCTCTTTTTTGTCTTGTTATCAATCGGTAATGCGATGATTAATCTGGGATTTCTTAGACTTAATGTTATATGTTGCCTTTTTTCTCGTGGATTATTTTAAGCATTTCTTTTCAGTTGATTGGCCTTTAATCTATGTGAACTTTTGCTTTGGACTGATAAATTTGTCAGCCTCTGTCCCAAAAGCAACTGCGGTTGTGCCAATGATTTCTCGGCCACCAACCTCTTGTGTGTGGTTCAAACCAATTGATGTTATAAATGTTGCATGGTCATAGAAATAGCAGAATGGGCTTTTAACATCAAGAATCATCACCATGAGTAACATTTCTGCTCAGGAGAAGGCAATTTAGAATCCCAGTGACTAAGAAGAATATTGAGGATTTACATTGGCATAAATTAGAATTGTTAAGGGCCGGGTCACATTTCAATGCTCGAAGGCCTTCCTTATAGAAGGATGAAAATAAAGAAAGATAGTTTAATTAAATGATTATGCTTCATAACTACTTTTTTTATTTGATTAACTAATTTTTTATTTTTTTTCTCTTTTTTTATCATTCATATCAAGCGAAGTTTAGTTTAAAGAATGAATTTGAACAAAAAAAATCAGGTCTTTTTAAATATGGGTTGGGTTTTTGTTTCAACATTCGAGAGTTATGTAGACTTGGCAAACTTGACTTGAGACCCGAAAACCGAATTGATTTACTTGAACCGAGACCCGAAATCGACATGAACACAATGACCCAAATTTGATCTGAAACTCGAAATAAACCGAATCGAAATCGAATTGAATTTCAGTTGAACCGAAAATGGACCCGAACCGAATGGAACTGAACCGATTTTACTCGAACTGAAAGTAACCCAAACCGAAGGCAACCCGAAGTAAAAAAATATATTAAAATGAATAAATAAATATGAGATTTGAATTGTTGCATAACATACCAAAAAGCCAAATATACAAGCTATATAAAGTTATATATAGGGTGGAAAAATCTAACATGGCCTGAAAACCCGATTAAAACGATCAATCTCCTATTAACCCGATATTGGCTCGACCCGAAATCAACCGACTTGAAATCAACCGAACAGAAAATCAACCGAGCCAAAGTCTTGACCCGATACCCGAATTGAAATTACCATAGACCCGAACTAAAATTGAACCAGACCCGAACCAAACCGAATTTAAACTGAATGTAGTCAGGCTCGAAATAAACATAACCGGAATGACCCGAACCGAAACCGAATCGAATGACCCATTTGCCACCTCTAGAGTTATGTAGGTTTATAATACATTATGTTATTTTTGTATATTATATGTCATATGAAATCAAATTTATAATAGATAATGGTATTATAAAAAATTGAAAAAAAAAATTATTGTGTTGTCCATACATAAAATACTAAATAAATTTAAATGAAAGAGAAATTATATGAAATATTAAATAAAAATTTAATTTATCTATATATTTTAAATATTCTAAAGGTGATTATAAGGTAGTATCTGTTCATAGATATTTTTAATCTTTTGATAATATATATATATACACCATATAGACATAACATTTTGAACTCGTGTCTTTTAAGATGAATATCATATGTTTTTTCACTAGTATACTTGTTGGGTTCAATTTTAATCTATATACATAATAGTATGGATGAATATATATATATATATAGGTGAATTAGTGTAAAATTTGAGGTTCTTATTTTAGATTGGATTTGTCTAAGACAAACGCGGAATGTTAATCACGTATAAACTTGGTATGAATTCAATCTAATCCGAATTATAAGCACATCTAGCATAAATTATATGAACTAGACATTTTTTCTCAAGTTGGTATTTGAATTAAGCACTTTTATTCCAATTGGTATTTAAAAAATATACGCTCTTAAGTTCGTACTTGAACTTTAATTTCATTCATTGTTTCGGTATTTTTATTAACAGTTTTAGTCCCCAAAACTTCTATATTTTATCAATTTGAGCATAATTAAAAATAAACTAATAAATTTAATTTTTTATATTTAAAAATTACATCAATTTAGTCATTTTAAGATAATGTTAAACAAATCAAGTCTGTCAGATAAACACAACAGTTCGATAAGTACATTCATGGGAGAAAATAAACATTTACTGTTAAAATTTTATTATGCTAAGAAAATAATATAACATTCATGGGAGAAGAATAAACAATTGAAGAGAATAAAAAATAAATTGATAGAATTTTTAAATATAGAGGGTTGAATTTATTGATTTGTTTTGAGTAGGACCAAATCTATATAATGTATATGTTTTGGTACCAATTTAAGAGAAGGTGTCTAGATCAAGTAAAAATTTGTGGACAAACATTCTTTAGGTACTGACTTGGGAGAAGATGCCTACTTTAAGTACCAATTTGAGTGAAAAATTCTTTAAGTATCAACTTGAAAAAATGTGCCTATTTTAGATACCAAATGTATATTTAAATCAATATATTATGTTATTTTTATATATTATATATTTTATAAAATTAAATTTATAATAGATAATACTATATTATAAAAAATGGGGGAAATTGAAAAAAAAAGTGAAGCCATATATATATATATATTAAATTTTTAATTAAAATGATGATAAAATTATATTATGATCATTTTAAATTATATTTTTCATCTTATTTTTTTAAAATTATAAAGCTATAAACTAAAACAATGTATATTCTAATCTTTTAAAAAAGTATAATTTACTTCTATCCTCCCAAAAAAAAAAAGTATTGACTTCGCTGCTAGACGCGAATTCAAAAGTCTTCGTGGAGTGTTTCCGTCTTGTAGTAGAACTGTCGATACGTTTTGTAATCACAATTACACTATTTAATATTTAAATTGTAAATTATATTTCGTATAAACATATTCGTTCTCAGAATAGATTAACTGTGTGCTTTTGAGACTTTATTTTTTTTATAAAAAAAAAACAGTGTGCTTTTAAGACCTGGACAAGAGGAAGGCTGGCTGTGTTTATGGGGGCTAATAATAATAATAACAGCAGGTATTAAACAAATGGATTTCGCAAGTAGATGGATGGACCATCACGTTGTTTGCTCAATTCAACTACAACAACCGAGGCTCTCATCACAGATATTAAACAAATGTATTTTGGAACCGAGTCAAGATTTGATCAAACACTAACCCAGGGACAGAGCAGATTGAGCGAACATTTTACAGGAAGGTAAGCTTATAAAATTTTAAAATAACGAAAATAATTTATATTAAAACAAATATAAAAAATTTTAAATTATATAAAAAAATTTAAATTTTAAGAGACAATCGCCCTTTCACAAGTTACAGTTTTTTTATGGCTCCCATTTTGACCTACAATTTTCTTCATTTGACGACACAAAGGAAATGTTCAAAGCGCAGTTTGGTTAATGGGCGGCTCCAAGTCGCTGTCTTACCCCTTTGCTCTCTCAACTCCGATTGCTCAAGTTTGAAGATGAGCTATGAAATATAATCTTCAAGGAATATATTACAAGCCACTCAATTATTAGTGAGATTGTAAGTCGTTACATAATTTCAAAATGTCAATTAATTGATTATCACAAATAAATCATTAGGCCTTTAGATAATAGACGACGTTTTATGAGGTGAAATATTTATTCATAAAATACAATATATTACAGAGAGTTACAATTAAATTATTCATAAATTAATTATAACAATCAAATCACGAGTTATTGTGTTGATTGTCGTCGATCGTTGTTTATAAATTTTAGCATAAGATTCACTATAGTCTCTTCGTTCATTTCATCAAAACAAATACTTAAAAACTTCTCTCATAATTATGAAATCATTCAAAAAATTTAAAACTTTTTGAACACCTATTAATACCGTCCACGATTGGATGACTTCTTTCTCAAAATGCTCTTCCTTTCACGAAGGACAACATCTCCACCATTTATATCGTTGAATGAAGGCCTTGATTTTTGAGAATCCAAAAACCGAAAATGATTTCTTTTATTAATTGAGTGATCCATTTATATCTTACAAAATAATCCAACGACTTGCAGTGTAAGTTACCCGGTATAATAAGCCAATTCTATTGGCACAATTTTTTTTTTAATTTCAAAATGCCATCGTTAAAAGGTGATTGGATGGGATTCTTTTCTTTGGCAGCACATATTTCTAGCCATCCTTTTCGAAGTTGGAGAAGACGTCAAACTGGGTGAGCTGGGGCGATTGATTTCCACGAGAAGGGCAGTAAATGGGCAGCGGGTGTAGTAGATATAGGTTACGGCTAAAAGATAAATAAATACATTACGATAAAAATATAAATAAATATTAATATAATAAAATATTAATATAACATAAATAAAATATTAATCTAAAATATACATACATGACTATTAATATAATTCATAAATAAAAACATATCTAACATAAATAAAATACTAATCTAAAACATGCATACATAAATATTAATCTAACTTATAAAAATATATCTAACATAAATAAAATATTAATATAAAACATAAATTTAAAATATACTAATCTAAAACATAGATAAACATACAAATTAAAAACACAATTTTAAATTAACTACTACTTCATTAAAATATAAAATTACAACATAAATAAAAAAGAAAGAAAATATACCTAATTAGGTGTTCGAATGACGAATACCGACTGGACCCCCACCGAGATCTACCACGACCTCTCCAAAAATATTAACTAAATCGGACCTAAAATAGGACCCCGATCGAACCGGTTAGGACCGAGAATATTACCCCGGTCCTGGGCTAGCCGAATTGGCCTGCCCCTGCTGATTCAAATTGTTGGTTGCAATTTCCAATTGCAATTGCAATTGCTTCTTTGCAATTCCTCTCCTTCATGCCGCTGCAATCCTCTATTTATAGGGGGAGGAGGGTGACGTGGAGCTTTGTGCTCCACTCTCCTCCTTTTTTATTATTATTTTTTTTATATTTTTTTAAATTAATAATATTATTATAATAATACTAAAAATACTAAAACTCGGAAAAAAATGAGTGATTACACTAATCACATGACGGTTGTGAAATCATGCATTTGCATGGGAGGAAGGTAGAAACAGTAAAGCTTCTCTCTACTCTGAGATTCCAGAGTCGGCTGTGAAACTCCTGCTACAATCCATTTTTACCAACACTGGAGGTGAAATTCTTATGAATAGAGATGGAAAACGTGAGATATTGGGAACACCCACGGAGACTGCTTTGTTAGAGTTTGGCTTGTCTCTGGGTGGAGATTCCCAAGCAGGACTGGCATCAAAACTTGTTAAGGTTGAGCCATTAAACTCTACAAAGAAACGAATGGGAGTAGTCCTCGAGCTTCCTGAAGGAGGGCTACGAGCACATACTAAAGGTGCTTTGGCTGGATGTGACAAGGTGATTAATTCAAACGGAGAAGTTGTTCCTGTGGATGATGAATCCATTAACCACCTCAATGCTACAATTAACCAGTTCGCTAATGAAGCCCTTCGAACCTTGTGTCTTGCATATATGGAACTGGAAAATGGTTTCTCCCCTGACAATGCCATTCCACTTTCTGGATACACTTGTATAGGAATTGTGGGTATTAAAGATCCAGTTCGCCCTGGTGTCAAAGAATCAGTTGCTATTTGTCGTTCTGCTGGGATTACCGTACGAATGGTCACAGGAGACAACATAAACACTGCAAAGATTATAGCCAGGGAGTGTGGAATTCTTACAGATGATGGTATAGCCATTGAAGGCCCAATTTTCAGAGAAAAGAGCCAGGAGGAAATGCTTACTTTAATTCCAAAGATTCAGGTACTCTCCAGTCTCCATATCTTTGCTTCAAAACTTTACCCAGTTAGGTACTTTTAACAAAGATGAATCATGTATTCACATCTGGATTTCCGTTTTTTTTTTTTGCAGGTGATGGCTCGATCCTCTCCTATGGACAAGCATACTCTTGTAAGGCAATTGCGAAGTACATTTGATGAAGTTGTTGCTGTGACTGGTGATGGAACAAATGATGCTCCAGCTTTGCACGAAGCAGATATTGGACTAGCAATGGGCATTGCTGGAACTGAGGTATTCAATGCATTAATATTTTCGTACTCTAATGCATCTTGTAGCAATCAAATGAATTTATATACGAAAATGGAATTATGCTTGACTAAGTACTGATTCAATACCATGAGAATGAGTCAGATAGTGATCATGTTCTCAATGGAATGCTAGACGTAATATGTTAAAAAATAAGGGACATAGACTTGAGTACTTTTGAGAAGAAGGGATCTAGAAAAGGCCTCGTAAGTATAGGAGGGAAGCCATTATGATTAGTTTTGATGCGATATATGTTGCTTAATCATGGTTACAACCACCATTAATACACCTGATACTAGAGTATTGTAACAATCCTTGTTACATGCTAGTAAAATATTTTACTTAAATAAATGCCTGATACCAAGATTCAACTAATCTCGATTCTCAATTTCAGGTGGCCAAGGAGAGTGCTGATGTCATAATTCTGGATGACAATTTCTCAACAATTGTGACAGTAGCCAAATGGGGTCGTTCAGTATACATAAATATTCAAAAAATTGTACAGTTTCAACTGACAGTCAACATCGTTGCACTGGTTGTTAACTTCTCCTCGGCATGTTTGACAGGTAAGAAAGGGATATGGTTTGTCTACATCTATTTCAAACTTATATTCTAGCTTCCGATGCAAATGAATATTGTGGTGTCATATTTGCTTACGCTTTTTGCACCAAACCATTTTGCAGGGAGCGCTCCTCTCACAGCTGTTCAGCTGTTGTGGGTCAATATGATTATGGATACTCTGGGAGCACTTGCACTTGCAACTGAGCCTCCAACTGATGAACTAATGAAGCGTTCACCGGTTGGAAAGAAAGGAAATTTTATCAGTAATGTGATGTGGAGGAATATTTTGGGGCAATCCTTTTATCAGTTTATGGTTATATGGTACCTTCATGTGAAAGGAAAAGCAATGTTTAGTCTCGACGGTCCTGATTCTGACCTGACATTGAACACGCTTATTTTCAATTCATTTGTACTCTGCCAGGTAAGCTTTTCATTACGAACTCCATATTTTGCTACATGCACACTTTTCTGAGTCCATGATTTAGCTTACAAAGTATGCTCGGTGATTTCCACAGGTTTTCAATGAGATCAGCTCACGCAACATGGAGGAACTAAATGTTTTCAAGGGTATATTAGATAACTATGTTTTCGTGGCTGTCCTTGGCTGCACTGCTGTCTTCCAAGTCATCATCATCGAATTATTGGGAACATTTGCTAGTACAATTCCTCTCACCGGCTCACAATGGTTCGTAAGCGTGTTCATAGGATTCTTTGGCATGCCGATCGCTGCTGCCTTAAAGACGATACCAGTATGAACCACGATAAACTCAGATGCTGTTTTCCGAATGAACAGCAATAAAGCCTCTATGTTCCTCCTTTATAGGTTGCTCAATTATCTTGTGCTTAGTTACGGTTTGTAATTAGCATGTAAGTATTCCATTCACACTTTCTAGTGATTAAATTGAAATATATAGGCTATTGGGCACTGCAACTTTTACCCCCTTCATTATCTCTTAAAGTGTTATTCTTCGAGACTTGAATGAACTTTTTAAAAATTTAAGCACATTCATAATGAAAACAGGTTTTGCAATTATTGCAATGAATGGCATCCAAAGGAGATTTTAGTGGTTAAAGAAGGATTAGTTATGAATCCCACATAAGTAACTAACATATTGAGGAGTCCGGCGCCATATTTGAATCAACTGGTTTTGATAAAAAAATTGAAAATTTCAGGTAGCTCAGACGCGCTGTATATTATTTAATCTGTTCATCAGATAACACGATGGACCCTAACCATCAAAAGAGCGCTATATTCTTCATTGCTATCACAGGAATGCACCAGCCGGGAATCGAACCCGGGTCTGTACCGTGGCAGGGTACTATTCTACCACTAGACCACTGGTGCTTCGTTGACAGTTTTGCTTTAGAAATCAATTAACTATACAATTCAACAGTTCAGTCTAGATTATGAATATAAATAGTAAACATAATAGAATTGCTCAACACATATACAACATAACCAATGAAGAAAGTAACATAAACTAATATAAAGTTCGAGGAATTGGACATCTTTATACCTACCTTAAATTTTATCTCCAAACCATTCTAAAGCTTCAATTATTGAGATAATTTTACAATAAATGTCATATAGTGTAATGTATTATTATTTATATATACCGTAATTTATTATTAATTATTTTAATTAATTTTAAAATCTTAAAAGACTGAAAGTATTATTATTTCTTTTTAAAATAAACTCTTAAAAAATAAATATATATTTTTTTTCATATGTTTTAATTTAAAAAATAATTAAAATTTTATTATTATAATAATTTTTACGTCTACTTTAATTTAAGGATAAAGTTCACTAATAATCATTAAACTTTGATCAATTATTTAATTTGATAATAAAACTTTCAATTGTTTTAATATTACCATTAAATTTTTAGTTTTGTTTCAATTTGGCCACTAACCCGTTAACGACTGTTGAAAGAGTGATGTGGCTGTTAAAATATTTTGTATAATAACACATTTAGTCTTCCACGTTTACAAATTCAAACAATTTAGTCCTAATTCGAAAGAAATAATAAATTTAACCATAATTATTTCAATTTGACCCTATTTTTAGTTAGAGCAATTTAAAATTTTATTCTAATCCCACAATTATAAGTAATGTTATCTTGTCCCTCCCAATCCCAACCATACCCAATCCATTCCGATAGCATTCACTCTTTGTGGTCATTTCTTTTGTTGTCCATTCCTCTACATGTTGCATCATCACTCTCGTTTGCAAGGCCGTTGTACAAACAGGAAAATTTGGTTCCTCTTTAGGGCAAAGGCAAGAACAAGATTGATTTGTGTTCAAAATTGTATCTTCACATGGAGATTCTAAACAGTCCAGTGGAACAAGACATGCGACCGCCCCTCCTTTCCTATCGAAGTGGTGGAAGATGATGAAAAAAAATGAAGGAAATTATGAAATAATTTTGTAGGTATAAGGTGTTAGGGTTGATTTAGAGAAAACTAATCGAAGAATCAATTACAAGAATTGAAAATTCAATGCATAATTTTAAAAAGAAACAAAGATGTCGACGATGGTGGCACGACAGTGTTGTTGCCGGTTTCTGAAAAATAAATATTTCAGGAAAATAAGAATATTGGTTAATTAGTTTTTGTCATATATCTATTCGGATTTATTATAGTCTGGGTCATGACATATCGATATATTTATAAGTTTATTTATACCTTCTGATGGTTGATTTTAATTTAGTCTAGGTCATGACATATAATTTTAATTATAGTTATATGAATTAATTTTAAGTTTATTTATACCATAGGCATCTGACTCTTTGTAGATTAATTCGGATCAGATTTTGTAGACAGTTTTCTCCATTCACAATGTTAGAGTTCAAACATTTTGAGCATCATCCTGCTAGACCTATTGGTTGTTGTCTTTTTATCATTTTCTCTAACGTAAATATTCCTTAATTTTCATTTAATTGAATTAATGATGACACCAAAATTCAATTAAAGCAAAAAAAAGCTTTAGAATCAATGTACATGCAAATGCCGCAGATGATACCCCAATTGTGGTGATTGCAAATGCACCAAAATGATACTTCAAAACGAAATGTTAACATACATTTGTTAAATAAAATGTAATAAAAAAGCTTGGCGTAAAGGTGTCGTGGTGTAGTTGGTTATCACGTCAGTCTAACACACTGAAGGTCTCCGGTTCGAATCCGGGCGATGCCATTTTGCAATTTTTCAAGTATGTTATGTTTTGAGCCATGAGATGAGATTTGATTTGGGGCAGGCAGGAATGATAAAGGGGTTTTGAATCAAATACTTACAGGCCAGCCAAGCCCAGAAGGAAGCATGTTTGTTTAATTCCCACAATCCCATCCCACATAGCTAAAACCAACTCACGAAGCCAAGTGAGCTTTTGTGAAGCAAACTCCCTCTTAAAATGACTAAACTTTAACATCTGCTTTAATCTGAAATGATTAAAACTGTAATTCCATACAATTACTCATTCTAACGTAAAACAAAAATATATCTACATTCATCCCTGAATTGGATAGTTTAGATGTTGCATATATAGTATGAAAAATATGATACATGAAAATGACAAAATTTAATAAACATAATAAATATTGTATTTACTTTTGAAGTTACTATTCATTTTATAAAAAATCGTATTATTAATAAGCTATTCCATTTTAAGTGAACTCAAACCAGAAAATTGAAAAATTATTCACATGGTTTCTGTGACCGTTATGGGTTCATGAGCTCTTTCAGGTGGAGCAGTTGAGAGTTCTAAAAATGCAGAGGAAGATACGGGATCGAACTTTGACAGTCAGATTGCTAAGCGTGATCGAGGAATTAAGTCGATGAAGAAAAAAAGTAGGAAGGAAATTCTTAAGCCGACAGATTCGAATATAATTAAGAATAATATAAGGGAGGCAAGCTTGACTATGGAGTTTGGGGAAAAGATAGGTGTTTAGTTTTTAGGAAAGGAAAAGGATGCAATTGAAGAAGCAAATAATCAGTAAAGTGTGTTAGTTGTAACGTCTCGAATTTTCTAGAATTCATTGGGCGAAGGCGGGGGATAAGAGCAAGGGGTTGGTGGTGTATCTTGGGGTGTTTTTTTTTTATATAGTTTTTCGATTGTGTTCGATAGGTTGTTGCGGACATTGAAAGAGGACTGAATTTAAGTGTGTTGTGCTTAAAAAGGAAGTGGTATCTACAGTGTGCCTGTGTGTTTCAAGTGTTGGTCAGGAGTGGCAGGGCTGGGCTGGAATCACTTAGTGTATGCGGGTCGAGGTTTATGAAAAGAGTGCCTGTGTATTAGATCTGTCGATTGCAAGATAGCGGCGAATCCAACATTGTTTTGTTGTTTTTGGTTCCATGATTATGTGAGTTTTGTTTTTCTATCGTTTACGATTTTATGAGACACACAATAATAAATTAAAGCTAAAGCGTGTATAGTTTAATCTTAATAAATTTATATCTACATGAAAAAAAATCATCCACTAAAACTAACTTCCATCATCATTTTTCTACGCATCAACATTCCACTTGATTTGTAACTTCTAAATAATTGTTTTTTTTAACAAGAAAATATACTGGATTGAATTGAAAGTGAAAATAATTACAAAATGATCACACCACAACTATTAAAAATTCAATGTAAAAAATAAACACATTAAACTTCAAAGGGTGTGAAAGACATGAGAAGCAAAATCCATCACTTTGCAGAAAAATTTGTACAGTCTTCTAAATGAAATCTAGCAACGATATACTTTGACCAAAATGCTCTATGAATTAAGTATTCTTCCGCTGCGAGTTCTTGGCACATCGGCAAACTACCATAAAGGAATCAGAAAAATATATGACTGCCAACCGTCTTGTGACTAGAAACGCTTAATAATTCTTGATATCTGAACGCGAAATTGCTATAGTAGCAAACAATATTGTCACAAAGACAAACAAACTTGCAAAAATACAAACAAAATACTACCAGAAAAGCAAACAAAAAAGCTAAAAAAACAGATGTAGAATGACTCTGGCAAAACAAAACAAAAGAAAAACAACAAAATTAAAAAAAAACAAATGATTTTTCATCAAATGAGAAAAACCTTATTCATATACAATCAATGTAAATATTAAAAATCAGTCGACAGTATGAAGACCGTTACCGGAAACAATTTCGACGAAAAAGAAAAATTTAAAATTTTTTTTGAAAATAATTTCCTCAGAGAAAGTAGAAGTAGAGTAAAAAACTGTATAACATGTACAATATATGAGGGTAAATTCACCTAAAAATGATATAATTTTTTTTGATTATGTGTGTAATTTTAGTGGTTGAGACTATTGGTGATACGATGAAAATGGTTTATAATACAATTTTTTAAGAAAATATATCAATTATTGAAAAAATTTATTATGTTATGTTCAATATGTTTCATTTATAATATTTTAAAATTATAAAAGTTTAAATACTTAATTAAAGATATAGTTATTAAAAAGTTAGTAGACAAATTGCCAAACTTAGGGGCTAAATTATAAATTCAGGGGCCAAAATTGTATCAACAAAAAATGTACATTGTCCTTGCATTTGTATTATATATGGCTGATAAAAAAGCAAAAGGCGCACGTGTAAAACATATCTATTAGGCTATTAGACACGAACTAAACACTGAAAAAACTGAAAAAAGGCTTAATACAAAAGCGGCCCCTCAACTTTACTAAAATTCCCACTTTAAATATTTTACTATTATTTTGGTTAGTTTAGCCACTTAATTTCTATTATGTCCGTACGTCATTTGACATTTTCTCTTAAAAATGATGATCTGAGTTTTCCACGCGTAAAAAAAATATATATATAAAAAAATCATTAAATAATTTAAAAATCTAGAATTTAATAAAAAGAACTTAAAAATCCATATATATATATATTCTAGTTTTTAGTAATTTTAATTTTTTTATTTTTTTTAAAAATTTAAAATAAATTAGGCACTATTATTTTTAAAAATGTATATAATAGAATAATTTTTTTTAACTTTTTGAGTAATTTTTTGATAAGAAAGGGAAAAACTCACATAGGCCTTGATAATAACCTCCTAAATGCAGTTGGGGAAAAAGAGTACCCATGATAGCCTATACAGTATCAACCATAAGAAACCCAGCCAATAAACCTATACCAACATCTAACTATACACATCGGCATGTAGCAAATTTACCACCTCTATAGATGGTGATAGATAAACCCGCATCTCATAACTATTCATAGAAAACAAATAGGACATTGCATCCGCTACACAATTACCATCTCTAAAGATATGACGAAAAACAACATCCCCATAACCAACCATCAACGTGTGGATTGAAACAAGTAGCGATGAAGCAACAGTCCTCTTCCCTCTCTTCATGATAACATCAATAGCATTTCGACTATCAAACTCCACAATAACTTTTTAGGTAATTGTTCTAACTTTTTTGTTTTTATTTTATTTAATTTTAAAATTAAAAAAAATACTAAATATAATTTTGAATTTCAAAAAATAAAAAATAAATAAAAATCCAGAATTTAATGAAATAACTCAAAAAAGTTTTATAATATTTTCGTTTTTGTATTTTTTTTGAAAATGAGTGTCAAAGAAAAAATTCAATATGAAAGTTTACAATGTAGGTAAACAAACATGATCTGGACATAATTCTAAACACACAAAACTAATGGCTATAGACCATAAACAAGACCAAAAAGAAAAAAAAAGGTAAAAATTTAATTCAAAGACTCGAAACAAAACATATACAAAACATCACTAAAGCTCGACGATGAAGGTAAAAACATCAACAAAACATTAAAAAATGTATATTGCAAAATTAGGGTACGTTGACAACACGTTTATTACCACAAACTCAATCACAAACAAGAACAGTGATTAATCTTGCATCAAGATTAATAATTTTTATTACCACAAACTCAAAAAAGTTTTAGAATAATTTCGTTTTAGTATTTTTATATCTGTAATATTTTGATGATTTTTAAAAAAATTTAAAATAAACAACATAATTAAAATTTTTAACATATGAATTAATAATTCTGATTTTTTTGGTATTTTTTCTCTAGATTTGTTTTACATTTTATGATTCAATTAATTTTTTGATAAAAGAAATGCCACGTGAAAAACCTGATTAGGCACATTTTCCACGGAAAACAACCGGGGCCCGGGGCTAATGGTGGAGACATAATAAAAGTTAAAGGATCAAAGTGAAAATTTCGGTAAAATAGAGAGGCCAAAATTGATATTAAGCTCAAATTAAAATAGTGGCAAAGACGTCTTAGACCTGACTATAGACTTTCATACCGTACACGGTCCAGCTAATTAACGAACAAAAACAAATAGGCTCTGTCCACATTCAATTTTTATACACAGCAAACAAATAGCTGTAAAAACATGGCTAAAATGCTAATAATAAAACAATTCCTCGGATTAAATAATTTTTTCAATAAATATTTATTTAAAATTTTAAAAATTTATAAAACAATAATTTATAAAGTAAGCGTTAGAACAAATCAAGTAAATTTTAAATTAGTCGAGTTGAATATATTTTTCGACTTAAATTTTAAAAACAATTCAAATAAAAAACTTGTTGACAATATAATAAAATTCTAAGTTAGAGCAAATTAATTTAAAACCACATATACAAAACAAAATAGATTAACTCTTTCAGATATTTTTGTAGATCAATGTTTTCCAGATTTTTAAAAATAAATTTGTAAATGTCTTTTTCAGAATTTTTATAAAATTGAGATTTTTTTTTTAAAAATAGACTTTTTAATTTTTATTGAGAGGGATCGATTTTTATATTTTCAAAATTAACAGCATCAGATGATATTCCCACTAATTTGTACTTAGGTTTATTTAATTTATTTTTGTTTTGAAATTCAGACCAAAAAATTTATTAAATTGAATAACTTATTTAAAAATTAAATAATTTGAATAATACGATTCAAACGATTTAGAATTATTTTTTGATCAAATTTAATCTTAGCATCCTAATATTTGGCAAATTTAGATAAATATATCCTTTAAAATAATTATTGAGATAAATAACCTCATCTAGGAGTATTTAGATAAAAGTATTCCAAGTTAAGACAAATTCACATCTTACTAAAAAGCGAGTTTTAAATTTGAGTTTTACTTCACTAAAAGGGACATCTGTGTTGAGTAGGTAAATAAGAAGGAAAAAAATTAATTTGCTGCGTTTATTTTACACAAAACTTACTTTTAGTGAGTCGTGAATTTATCTTACATGGACCGGAAGAGGATATTATTTAAATAATTTAGATTAAATTATTTAAGAGAATAATTATTTTAAAGGATATATTTGAATGATTTTGCCATAATATTTCAAGAGTCTTTCAATAATTTAGTAAAACTGTTACTGATAAGTCAAAACTGTTATTTTGATTTATTTATAGAGAGAGGAGATTAAAACGCGGGAAATCAAGCGCGTGAGGAGATGGTGGGGAGATAACGTGGAAATGAGTTGGCGATATTTCTGGGGAGTTGGTGACAGATAGAAACAGTTTTGGTCGGAAGGAGCAGAGTTGAATTTCAAAGTAAAAGAATTTTTCCAAACCATATTTCTATCTCTGCTTTTTCATCTATTCTATTCTATTCTATTCTATCCTATCCTATTCTACTTTCTTTCTCTTTAGCCTCTACACACAAGCTCTTCGCACTAACGGTGGCGCTTCAGATCGGTGTTCGTCTGGAATCACAGATTCAGGCAGTCTTTGAATTTGCCTCTTTCTTTACTTTTCAAGATTTTTTGCCGGAATCGAACCAATCGGTTCTCTCCTTTTCTAGCCCCCTCATTGAACAAAACAGAAGGTATGTTATTCATTTACCTTTCTTAATTTCACTTTTTTATATATAGATTTTATTGGAGAATTTTGGAGGGAAACATTGCTAATTTAGTCTTGTTGATTAATTTTGATTTGTTTTAGTTCTCTCTTTTAAAAATAAATAAAATAAAGGTTTCGATTCCATGAACTCTTAGATCATTTTGACAATGGTGCTCGTTAGTTTTATTTTTCCTTTTTCGTACATATGAGAAATTCAAGGACAATGGGAATTCGGATGAAGTATATGAATACTTTGCAGTTTTTTATGTATAATCTTCTGTTTGATTTTGCATTGCAAGTTGTGACAGATAAATACGTTTCATTTTGGATTGCTTATCAAATCTCTGCCATTTCAATCCTTTTCAGATTCAAAAAAAATCCCGTATTAAATCATTCCAAAAGGGAAGTAAACTGTACTGATGGCAATTGTTACGAAGCAATCTCCTGATGGTGGCAATAATGTTCCTCCCACGCCACCTCCATTACCCGGCTCAGCTACAAACTGTCGGCGGAAGGGGATGTTTATGATGAACAATAGATCGGTAACAACCAGAAACAGCTGTGTTTCAACAGCCACGAGAGATATGTGGGATAACCTCTTTGATGGAGGGTTTAGGGCCGATGTTACCATTAGAACTGATAATGGTGAAATCATCTATGCACATGCTGGTGTTCTTGTAAGTCCCTCCCTCTAATCCAAATTCTGATTTTGATGATAGTAAGCAACTTTATCTGTGTGTCTTTTTGAATCAAGCTGTTTTAACTGTATAAGAAAGTAGTCGAATAATAACTATTTAACAGTCCTGGCGTGGAATCTTAATTTATCGATTCAATCTATTCACTTGATATTTGCCTGCAGGGCATGGCTTCTCCTGTCTTAAGAGGTATGCTGAAACAATCAAAAGGCTTTGGTCGTAAGAGATCAATTTCTATCCCAGGTGTTCAGCATGACGCAGTTCGGGTTTTCATCCGGTTCTTGTACTCTTCCTGGTAATAACCCTTTCCTCATTATTGATTTTTCCGAACACAGTTCGAAAACCAGTAGAATAATTGGAGAACAGTTATCTTGGTACTTTGAGGGACTTTAATGTTTTGGGAGCAGATTGCGTTATGTTCGAAAGATTCCTGAACTCTAGGAAACAGTTGTTTAAGCATGTTTACTTTCATTTATAAATGCCGACTAAATTGAAGGTAAAATTAGTGAGACTGCCTCCGATATCTTGCGGCTGCATCATGCTAACTATGTGCTAATGTTAATCGGTTTTTATTTGTAGTTATGAGCAAGAAGAGATGAATGAACTTGTCCTACCATTGTTGGTGCTGTCACATGCATATGTTGTTCCTCAGTTGAAGCGAATTTGTGAGCAACAACTAGAGGATGGCTTGCTTACACTAGAAAATGCGATTGATGTCTTCCAGCTTTCTTTACTTTGCGATGTGCCTAGGCTCATGCTCATTACTCACCGTATGATCCTAAGGAACTTCAAGGCTGTTTCTGCAACCGAAGGATGGAATGCCATGAAGAAGAGCCATCCAGTCCTAGAAAAAGAAATTGTAGAATCCATGATTTATGAAGAAAATGTAAGGATATTTCTTTGTAAGGCTGTTTCCCATTGTTATTAGCACTTTGATCTTAAATTCTAAATCCAATGGTAAATGTAATCCCCCAGATGCAAAAAGAGAAAATCAGAGAATCGAACGAGCGGAAGATCTACCTTCAATTATATGAAGCAATGGAGGCTCTTATTCACATTTGCAGAGATGGTTGCAGGACCATTGGTCCATGTGATAAGGATTTCAAAGAGGACCAGAAACCTTGCACTTATGCAGCCTGCAAAGGTATAGAATTGCTTGTTCGCCATTTTGCCGGTTGCAAGTTGAGAGTCCCCGGAGGCTGCATCCATTGCAAAAGAATGTGGCAGCTACTGGAGTTACACGCTCGCCTCTGTGCGGATCCAACCTTGTGCAGAGTTCCTTTGTGCATGTAATTAAGACCTTTTGTTCTTCTCTCTCTCTCGCAACATGCTTGGTGTCATTTAATCAATTATTTCCCAGTTTTATGTATTGTGATGATATAGAATCCTGAAAGCCAACTTTTGATTTCAGGAATTTCAAAGAGAAGATGAAGAAACAAGGCAAGAAGGATGAGATGAGGTGGAAAATGCTAGTGAACAAGATCTTGAGCACCAAGAGAATTGGAGGTGCACCATTCTTTGTGTCCTCAAATTCCATTTCTTTGTGATATATTATTGAAGGTGTTTCTATATATTAATTAGATGTATATGTATATAATTTTATCATTTTTTAATGGTAAAATTGGCTATTGGATAGCTTGGGGTTGAGTTTGGATATGAAAATTAGAGAAAATCCAAATCACAACCTGGCCAGTGCAGATGATTTATTTTATTTGTAAGTTTAGTTTCAACTTTTGTAGCATTGAATTGATGTGCAAATTATAAAATCAAGGCTTCATTCTTCCTAAAACATTGTTTTCCGTCCAGATGGTTTCCCAGAATTATTGCAGATACATGAAATGTTGGCCAAATCTTGAAGAAAGATCAGATTTGTATGATTTATTTTTTCAGGCCACTTTAGAAATCATATAATAAATGTCACAATCATCAATATTTAATGATATTTGGTGGTTCCACGATAGAGTAAAGAATGCAGACATGAAAAATCCCTTTATTGAGGGGACCAAATCTGCCTAAAATATTGCTTTCCGACACGAGAGTTTCCATTAAAAGTCATGAAAGATATCAACTTTTGTAATCAAGCACATAATAACAAGAAAAAACCTCAATTTTGCTTCCTTTTCCCCTCAATTGCACCCTTAAAATTTTTTTACGGTAAACTACACGAAATACTACTTAATTTTAATGTGAATCAAACATACCAGTGAACTAAAATTTAATACTATTATATCACTAAACTTAGCTTTTGACTTCAATGTAAGCACTCCACTGTTACCTCGTCACGGAGCACTGACATGAACTATTTATCTCGTTACAGAGGTGACGTGGATAATAAATAAATCAATTTTTAACACATATGTTCCACCTCATATATATTTTATGTTTTAAATGTACTAAAAAAAATCCTTTTTAGATTAAAACGGAATCCCTAATTATTTTTCCTTTCCAACTACTAGATAGAGTTTGAAGCCGATAAAAATTATGAAGGCAAAATGGCAAGAATCAAATGAACGGAGCGTTAGAATAGAAGAACCCATTTCATTTCGGTGTGTGGATGTGGATATCTGGCGAAGCTAACTACATTGTGATCTAATGGCAACTCTGGAAAGAGATTTTTTTGCTGCAAAAATCATAGGAGTTCTGTTCACAAATATTGTTGATTTTTCTGTTGGTATGATCTTCCAATGAGCCCACGTGCAAGAATTGTTTTCGTGGAACTGCTGAATAAAATCAAGCAAATGACATCCAAAGAAGGAATGAGAGATTTGGTTGGAGTTTTGCTTTGATTATTTTTGTTGTACTACTGTGGTACTTAATGCATTAAGGGGAATGGGGATGTTTACAGGTTATGTTTTATTGAAAAGAATGATTGAATTTAAGTTAGTATCTTCATTACATGTAATGTTTAATGTAACAACCCAAAAATAGTGATAAAAGAAATCTTTATAGACTGAGAATAAGAAATCTTTACAAAGTCAAGTTATGTTGATTGATTATACGCAGTTTTATAGCGGTGTATATCAATAATTTTACACAGTTAAGTTATGTTGATTGAATATACATAGTTTTACATCGGTGTATATCCAATATTTAATATACACAGTTTTACACCGATGTATATCCAATATTTAAGTTAAGTTATGTTGATTGAATATACGAAAATTATGATTTGGTTATGTTATGTTGATTGAAATGCATATGATCAAAGATAAACAAAAAAAAAAACAGAAACAGAAACATTTTCACAAAATAAATTTTCATACGATATTTGTATCTATTACAAAATGGTACAGTACCTTCTGCCAAGTAACAATAGAAGTGCAGATACAAATTTTCACTTAAAGTGACTAAAACATCAACCTAACACAGTCTCTAAAAAGTGACCAAAACATTAACCTAACACAACTTTCACTTAAAGTGACCAAAACAACTTCCAGATTGTTCAACCTCGAAACCTAATGACAAAAATATATTAAATTGCCAACAAAATTTGATCAATATATAAGCTTCAGCTTCTAACTTACAATCTCTGTTAGTTTTGAGCAGCAAATTCTTGTGTTTCAGTCTGAGTTAAAGTGCTTGACTGGTTGAAACCTTGGCTATCAGAAGGCGTCCATCTAACTGCATTGAAGTTGTTTGCTGCCTCAAATTTTCAGATTGAAGGCCTAGAGTGGGGTTAAAAACAAATTAACTGCTTTGACTGCTTGCTGGTTAGTTGGTTGAGGTTGAAGGCCTAGTTTGAGTTGGTCTTTTAAACTAGAAAATGAAATAAAAATAAATATGTTAGATACAAAGAATTACTTAAAATCAAATTAATTGATTTGTAAGTTGTTAAAACTACTTGTAGTTTTGATACTCTGCCATAATGAGGCCTCCGTTGATTCCAGCAAGCAGTCTTGGTTTAGGGACAAGTGTGTTGGCACCAACTTCACCTTTACAAGTTCTCTGATTGTGACTAGGTTTACGACACTTGGAACAATACATTTTCACACCTCTCTTTGTGAATCTAGCACTAGAATTAGGGGGCTTCATCTACTTTTCTCTTCCTACTTTTCTTTGGCCTATCAGGTGGCCTTCTAAGCTTTGGTGGTAGTACTAGCTCACATGTAGTGCCAGTTGTAGCGATGTTTTTTTTCTCCTCGCTAAAAAAAGTTTTTTGTTTATTTTTTGAAAATATTGAATTCCGCGTGGAGTTTTTAGAAAACCCGCATTTTATTTAAAATTGGAGTCGCCACCGGCCACTCAAGGTGGACCGGACACTGTAGAAAACCAGAGATTTTAAAATTTCGGGTTCGGGAGTCGGTTACGGATGGGGAAGGATTAGCACCCCACACCGCCCAAAATTGGTACTTTAATAATTACCGCTTTATTAATATTAAACTTTCCGAATTAAAGTGACGATTAAATTAAAATTTGGTTATAAGTGCGAGATAAATTTTAAAGGCCCGTTATTCGAGAGTAAACGCCCAACCACTATCACTACGCCTGATACTGGCCCCGTTTACGCTCAAATAAAAGGGTACCGCATTGACAAAATATATGTTCGTTATGCAAACTAAAAACATGGCAAATATAAATAAATACAATGTGGTAAAAATATGAATAAATACTAACATAATAAATACTAATATAACATGAATAAAATACTAATCTAAAACATACATACATAAATATTAATCTAACTTATTCACAAATATTAATTAACGTAATAACATAATAATATGTGCAAACAACAATATATACATGAAATCTTATATATATATATATATATATCTAATATATAAAATATAAAAAGTTATACGTAAAATATGGGTTGTAAAAAATATATATACATAATAATATAAAACATGTTTCACATACCAAAAACATATACGTAATAAATACATATTAGAATACTATACGTATATATACATAATAATAAAAATATAATCTTAATATATATAACATATAGAAAATAGATTATTCTGTATAAATGTAATAATAATAGTAATAATAAGACTAATATAATAAGGAATCTAAAATAACACATACTAAAATATATACATATACGTATAAAAAAAAATATATGTAAAACAATAAATATAAATATAGTATTATATAAACATATACTAAAAGAAACATAGTATATACTCTCATATATTACTTAACATATGTAGGTAATACACAACTTAATACACATATATATGACGCAATGTACATAGATGCATACTAAAAACATATATACATACGTACATATACACAAATAAAAGCCATAAACAACTACACATCATGATGAAAGTAAACACACATATTTACATATGAGAAAATTTAAAAACAAATATTAAACAACCATCAAGAATTAATCTAACATCCTAACAACATATAAAAAGATATGAACATAAAAGCATATAAAACGTGATAACTAAAAATAAATAAGAGATTACTAATAAAACGTCATTAGATTAAAAAAAATACATCATAAACATACATAAAAAAAATAAATACCCAAACCAAATTTGTTTCAAATTGCGGTTCTCTCCCTATTTCAATTTTGTTGTGCTTTCTTCTTTTCAATTCTCAATTTTTGTTTCCAAAATGGCGGCTTCTCTCTGCTTCCATTTCTTTTTGCCTTTAAAATAGATGATGGGAGGGAAAAAAAATGGGAGGTGGCGTGGAGTGTATTGTGGGGAAATAGAGCATGGTGCGGCATGGGGCAAAGCATGGGAGGCGAGGGGCATGGGGGTTATAGCATGGCAGGGCATGGGGCGACATGCCCTTTTTTTGAATAGGGTAAATGGTTCGAATATAATTTGGGGCCCGGACAAAAAATGGGTATTACAGCTGCCCCTCTTTGCTTATTCTTTGTGTGACAGAATAGAGCAAAGACAAAAGAATAACCATTTTTGTCCGGTCGGCTGAACTTTTCCTCCTTTGATGCGTGTCTTCTTTCTTGGTAGATCTTTTTTCTCTTGGCGTAGGTCTTCTTTCTTGTCTTGATTGATCTACCTTGTCACTTTAGGAAAGCAAAACCTTCAAAATAGGGTTGTTTGTTGGGAAGCCAAACCGAGTTCCACTTGCTACATTATTGATAATAAACTAATACCTAAAGAGAGTTTGACCCACCTGCAACACCGAGGAAGAGGCAGGGTCTACAAAATTCGATCCAACCGCAACAGCGGCGAGGAGGCGGACCGATAGGTGAAAGTTCGATGTCCGATCCAGCTACAACTCGGCGAAGAGGCAAGATCGAAAACCGACAATTTTTTCTCTTTTCACTCTCTCTCTTTTTTTTTTTTTCATTTTTCTCATTTTTTTTTTTTTCTCATTTTTTTTTTTTTTTCTTTTTTTTTTTTTGTTTCATTTTTTCTCTGCTTTTTTCATATTTTTTTTTTTTCTCTTTTTGTTTCTTTTTTTCATTTTTCTTTTTTTTTTTCTCTCTTTTTTTTAGAACAATGATAAAACTTGAAAGTTTGTGAATTTTGACCAAGCTACAACAAAGCGAAAGAGGCATGGTCTAAAGTTAGTAATGTTGATCCGGCTACAACACGAGCGAAGAGGCGAGGATCAAGAGTTAGTGAATTTGGTCTAGCTACAACACCGAGCGAAGAGGCAATACTGAAGTTAGTGAATTTGGTTCAGCTACAACACCGACGAAAGAGGCGAGAACCGAAAGTTAGATTTGACCCAACTACAACACCGGCGAAGAGGCAAGGTTCGAAGATTTGATCCGGCTACGACACAAGCGAAGAGGCGAGGATCGGATAGTTTTTTTTTTGTGATCAAGCTACGACTTTCGGCGAAGAGGCATGATCAGAATTTGGTTGAAAGCTCATTTTTTTCATTTTTTCCTTCTTTTTTCTTCTTTTTTTTTCTTTTGATTTTTCATTCTTTTTTCTTTTTTCTTCTCTTTTTCTTGTTTTTTTTTGAGATACAACATTGATTCAACTAGAAAGTTAGTGAATTTTGACCAAGCTACAACACCGACGAGGAGGCATGGTCTGAAGTTAGTAATGTTGATCCAGCTACAACACCGACGAAGAGGCAGGATCAAGAGTTAGTGAATTTGGTCTAGCTACAACACCGACGAAGAGGCAAGACCGAAAGTTAGTGCATTTGGTTCAGCTACACCACCGACGAAGAGGCGGAACCGAAAGTTAGATTTGACCAAGCTACAACACCGACGAAGAGGCAAGGTCCGGGGATTTGATCCAGCTACGACACCGACGAAGAGGCAGAATCGGATAGATTTCTTTTCTTTTTTTTCTTCATTTTTTATTTTCCTTCATTTTTGCTTTTTTCATTTCATTTCTTTTTTCTTCTTTTTTCAATCTTTCTTTTTTTCTTTTTGATTTTTTTCTTTTTTTTTCTTTTTTTTCTCTTTACTTTTTTCTTTTTTCTTTTTGGATTGATTTTTTTAGCTACAATTATAATAAAAAGGTAAATTCTGAGTAAAATTTAGGTCTAGCTGCAACACCGTCGAAGAGGCAAGACCTGGAGAGGATTTGATTTGTCACACCACTGATGGAGAGACTAGATCAGCAAAAAGTGAGATCCATTACACCACCGGTGGAGAGATAGGATCTGGATGGAAATTTTGATCTGCAACACCGCCGATGGAGGCAAGATCTGGATAGGATTTGATCTGCTACACCACTGCGGGAGAGACTAGATCAGCAAAATGTGAGACTGCTACACCACCAGCGGAGAGACAGGATCCGGATGAAAATTTTAACTTGCAACACCACCAATGGAGGCAAGATCTACATTAAGTTAGCGTACCACCACCGATGGAGGCATGATTTGCAAGATGTTGAATTGTTGTGCTATTGACAATGAGACTATGTGCAGGAAAAAATTTGCTCTACTTCTATCGCAGAGGGTAAGATCCGGAATGTTGGCATCCGTCACGCCATCGTTGGGGGAATCAAATCCTACAAAGGAAAAAGCATTTGTCAAGAATTGTCAAAGATTTTGTCGCTGATACCTTTTATTTTGGGTGTTTCCATCTTCTTCGTGTTTGGCCTCCTCTAAGACTAAGGTTGGTTTTGTCGAGTGTTGTTGCCCCCACTTTGAAGATGTTCGGTCTCTTTTTGAACCTGTTTATATGTACAAGAAAGATTTGCATGAATGTATCTAATTTTATGTCTAAATGCATGTGTCTACCCTAAATGCATGGTGATTTTGGTGTACGCACTTAATCTAAATGTATGACGTTTGCAACAATGGTTTAATGCAAGATGAATGCAATCTAAATGCATGAATGTGATATGATTTTTTTTTGATTTTTTCATTCTTTTTTTTATTTTTCTGTGATTTTTTTTTCTTTTTTTTCTTTTTTTTTCAAAGGGATGCCCCTGACTCCTCACTAGTCCCGTCAGGATCTTGGTTTTTTTTGTATGTGCCCCAACCTTGTATCGGGTTCAGCTTTTATTTGAGTTGATGCCCCAAAATTTTGTTCATTACATGACATCGTCTGAAACTTTTCTTGAATTTGACACTTTGAGTGTGGATTCTGTTGCCCCCTATGTTGGGTTTATAAATTGTGTTGATTCATGGTAGCTTATTATTTTTTGATTGGGTGCAATTTTACAGACTGTGGTCAATGATGCAAGAGTTTGACTCGTCAATGAAGGTTGGACTTTGGCAAAGAATGCCCCTGGACTGGGACCTTACTATTTGTAAAAGATGTGGGGGTGCTTTTGGACATGCCCCAAGATCAAACTTTTATAAGAGGCTTTGTAAGGTGCTAGATCGACCATCTTGTTGTATTTAATGGGGCAACCCGAGGATTAGTTTTATTATTCTGAAAATGAATGCATGCAAAATGTGTCCTAAATCGATGCAATGCAAAATTAATATTGTGATGATGTTGTGCAATGATGCAGGTGAAATCAATGTGATGAGAATAAAATGAAACGAGTTAGTACCAAACAAATGGAAAATAGAGTAATAATAAAAATTGTACATAAACAAGAAATAAGGCACGAGCCTAAATAGGGTGACCACTAATCGGGCAGAGTTTCACATGGCTCTAAAGGGTTGGCTCCTACGGCTCACTATATGCAGTTTTGGTGCTAAGAGGTACCCGAATTGTCCTTGCTGTCCTCTACTAAGAGTAGCAAGGCCCCCGGTCATCACCCATTATAGGCTCCTTTCAACCGGGTTCAATTCAGGGGGACCCATTCGCTTATACCCATACGAAGGAACGATATCCTCACGAAAGTATAAGGTACTCGAGCCCCGAAGGTACTTGCTAGGCCCATACGGGAGAACGATATCTCCACGAAAGCATTAGCGTTTTCCCCCACTTAAAAACGGGTTTATATGCCATATTTTAAATGCGTTAAAATAAACGCGCAATTATAACCGAATGTTACTTTAATAGTCACTTTAATCCGGAATTTTCGATATTAATAAAGCGGTAATTATTTGAAAAAAGCTCGACTCTCATTTGTTTTTGAAAAAACAAAAAATATCCCCAGCGGAGTCGCCATCTGTAGCGATGTTTTTTTTCTCCTCGCTAAAAAAAGTTTTTTGTTTATTTTTTGAAAATATTGAATTCCGCGTGGAGTTTTTAGAAAACCCGCATTTTATTTAAAATTGGAGTCGCCACCGGCCACTCAAGGTGGACCGGACACTGTAGAAAACCAGAGATTTTAAAATTTCGGGTTCGGGAGTCGGTTACGGATGGGGAAGGATTAGCACCCCACACCGCCCAAAATTGGTACTTTAATAATTACCGCTTTATTAATATTAAACTTTCCGAATTAAAGTGACGATTAAATTAAAATTTGGTTATAAGTGCGAGTAAATTTTAAAGGCCCCGTTATTCGAGAGTAAACGCCCAACCACTATCACTACGCCTGATACTGGCCCCGTTTACGCTCAAATAAAAGGGTACCGCATTGACAAAATATATGTTCGTTATGCAAACTAAAAACATGGCAAATATAAATAAATACAATGTGGTAAAAATATGAATAAATACTAACATAATAAATACTAATATAACATGAATAAAATACTAATCTAAAACATACATACATAAATATTAATCTAACTTATTCACAAATATTAATTAACGTAATAACATAATAATATGTGCAAACAACAATATATACATGAAATCTTATATATATATATATATATATCTAATATATAAAATATAAAAAGTTATACGTAAAATATGGGTTGTAAAAAATATATATACATAATAATATAAAACATGTTTCACATACCAAAAACATATACGTAATAAATACATATTAGAATACTATACGTATATATACATAATAATAAAAATATAATCTTAATATATATAACATATAGAAAATAGATTATTCTGTATAAATGTAATAATAATAGTAATAATAAGACTAATATAATAAGGAATCTAAAATAACACATACTAAAATATATACATATACGTATAAAAAAAAATATGGCGAAAACAATAAATATAAATATAGTATTATATAAACATATACTAAAAGAAACATAGTATATACTCTCATATATTACTTAACATATGTAGGTAATACACAACTTAATACACATATATATGACGCAATGTACATAGATGCATACTAAAAACATATATACATACGTACATATACACAAATAAAAGCCATAAACAACTACACATCATGATGAAAGTAAACACACATATTTACATATGAGAAAATTTAAAAACAAATATTAAACAACCATCAAGAATTAATCTAACATCCTAACAACATATAAAAAGATATGAACATAAAAGCATATAAAACGTGATAACTAAAAATAAATAAGAGATTACTAATAAAACGTCATTAGATTAAAAAAAAATACATCATAAACATACATAAAAAAAATAAATACCCAAACCAAATTTGTTTCAAATTGCCGGTTCTCCCCTATTTCAATTTTGTTGTGCTTTCTTCTTTTCAATTCTCCAATTTTTGTTTCCAAAATGGCCGGCTTCCTCTGCTTCCATTTCTTTTTGCCTTTAAAATAGATGATGGGGAGGGAAAAAAATGGGAGGTGGCGTGGAGTGTATTGTGGGGAAATAGAGCATGGTGCGGCATGGGGCAAAGCATGGGAGGCAGGGCATGGGGGTTATAGCATGGCAGGGCATGGGGCGACATGCCCCTTTTTTTGAATAGGGTAAATGGTTCGAATATAATTTGGGGCCCGGACAAAAAATGGGTATTACAGCTGCCCCTCTTTGCTTATTGTTGTGTGACAGGAATAGAGCAAAGACAAAAGAATAACCATTTTTGTCCGGTCTGGCTGAACTTTTCCTCCTTTGATGCGTGTCTTCTTTCTTCGGTAGATCTTCTTTCTCTTCGGCGTAGGTCTTCTTTCTTGTCTTGATTGATCTACCTTGTCACTTTAGGAAAGCAAAACCTTCAAAACAGGGTTGTTTGTTGGGGAAGCCAAACCGAGTTCCACTTGCTACATTATTGATAATAAACTAATACCTAAAGAGAGTTTGACCCAGCTGCAACACCGAGGAAGAGACAGGGTCTACAAAATTCGATCCAACTGCAACACTGACGAGGAGGCCAGACCGATAGGTGAAAGTTCTGATGTCTGATCCAGCTACAACTCTGACGAAGAGGCAAGATCAGAAAACTGACAATTTTTCTCTTTTCACTCTCTCTCTCTTTTTTTTTTTTTTCATTTTTCTCATTTTTCTTTTTTCTCTCATTTTTTTCTTTTTTTCTCTTTCTTTTTTTTGTTTCATTTTTCTCTGCTTTTTTCATATTTTTTCTTTTTCTCTTTTTTGTTTCTTTTTTCATTTTTCATTTTTTTTCTCTCTTTTTTTTAGAACAATGATAAAACTTGAAAGTTTGTGAATTTTGACCAAGCTACAACACCGACGAAGAGGCATGGTCTAAAGTTAGTAATGTTGATCCAGCTACAACACCGACGAAGAGGCAGGATCAAGAGTTAGTGAATTTGGTCTAGCTACAACACCGACGAAGAGGCAATACCAGAAGTTAGTGAATTTGGTTCAGCTACAACACCGACGAAGAGGCAGAACCGAAAGTTAGATTTGACCCAACTACAACACCGACGAAGAGGCAAGGTCGAAGATTTGATCCAGCTACGACAATCGACGAAGAGGCGAGGATCGGATAGTTTTTTTTTGTGATCAAGCTACGACTACGGCGAAGAGGCATGATCAGAATTTGGTTGAAAGCTCATTTTTTTCATTTTTTCCTCTTTTTTTTTCTTTTTTTTTTTTTTTTCTTTTGATTTTTCATTTTTTTTTTTTTTTTTTTTTTTTCTTTCTTTTTTCTTTTTTTTTTGAGATACAACATTGATTCAACTAGAAAGTTAGTGAATTTTGACCAAGCTACAACACCGACGAGGAGGCATGGTGCGAAGTTAGTAATGTTGATCCGGCTACAACAACACCGACGAAGAGGCAGGATCAAGAGTTAGTGAATTTGGTCTAGCTACAACACCGACGAAGAGGCAAGACCGAAAGTTAGTGCATTTGGTTCAGCTAGCTACACCACCGACGAAGAGGCGGAACCGAAAGTTAGATTTGACCAAGCTACAACACCGACGAAGAGGCAAGGTCCGAGGATTTGATCCAGCTACGACAAGCGAAGAAGAGGCGTAATCGGATAGATTTCTTTTCTTTTTTTCTTCATTTTTTATTTTCCTTCATTTTTGCTTTTTCATTTCATTTTTTTTTTCTTCTTTTTCAATCTTTCTTTTTTTTTTTTTTTGATTTTTTTTTTTTTTTTTTTTTTCTCTTTACTTTTTTTTTTTTCTTTTTGGATTGATTTTTTTTTAGCTACAATTATAATAAAAAGGTAAATTTCTGAGTAAAATTTAGGTCTATTTGCAACACCGTCGAAGAGGCAAGACCTGGAGAGGATTTGATTTGTCACACCACTGATGGAGAGACTAGATCAGCAAAAAGTGAGATCCATTACACCACCGGTGGAGAGATAGGATCTGGATGGAAATTTTGATCTGCAACACCGCCGATGGAGGCAAGATCTGGATAGGATTTGATCGCTACACCCTTTGCCGGAGAGACTAGATCAGCAAAATGTGAGACTGCTACACCACTGACGGAGAGACAGGATCCAGATGAAAATTTTAACTTGCAACACCACCAATGGAGGCAAGATCTACATTAAGTTAGCGTACCACCACTGATGGAGGCATGATTTGCAAGATGTTGAATTGTTGTGCTATTGACAGCGAGACTATGTGCGGGAAAAAATTTGCTCTACTTCTATCGGCAGAGGGTAAGATCCGGAATGTTGGCATCCGTCACGCCGCCATCGTTGGGGGAATCAAATCCTACAAAGGAAAAAAGCATTTGTCAGTAATTGTCAAAGATTTTGTCGCTGATACCTTTTATTTTGGGTGTTTCCATCTTCTTCGTGTTTGGCCTCCTCTAAGACTAAGGTTGGCTGTCGTGTTGTTGCCCCACTTTGAAGATGTTCGGTCTCTTTTTGAACTGTTTATATGTACAAGAAAGATTTGCATGAATGTATCTAATTTTATGTCTAAATGCATGTGTCTACCCTAAATGCATGGTGATTTTGGTGTACGCACTTAATCTAAATGTATGACGTTTGCAACAATGGTTTAATGCAAGATGAATGCAATCTAAATGCATGAATGTGATATGATTTTTTTTTGATTTTTTCATTCTTTTTTTTTTTTTTCTGTGATTTTTTTTTCTTTTTTTTCTTTTTTTTTCAAAGGGATGCCCCTGACTCCTCACTAGTCCCGTCAGGATCTTGGTTTTTTTTGTATGTGCCCCAACCTTGTATCGGGTTCAGCTTTTATTTGAGTTGATGCCCCAAAATTTTGTTCATTACATGACATCGTCTGAAACTTTTCTTGAATTTGACACTTTGAGTGTGGATTCTGTTGCCCCCTATGTTGGGTTTATAAATTGTGTTGATTCATGGTAGCTTATTATTTTTTGATTGGGTGCAATTTTCAATTGTGGGTCAATGATGCAAGAGTTTGACTCGTCAATGAAGGTTGGACTTTGGCAAAGAATGCCCCTGGACTGGGACCTTACTATTTGTAAAAGATGTGGGGGTGCTTTTGGACATGCCCCAAGATCAAACTTTTATAAGAGGCTTTGTAAGGTGCTAGATCGACCATCTTGTTGTATTTAATGGGGCAACCCGAGGATTAGTTTTATTATTCTGAAAATGAATGCATGCAAAATGTGTCCTAAATCGATGCAATGCAAAATTAATATTGTGATGATGTTGTGCAATGATGCAGGTGAAATCAATGTGATGAGAATAAAATGAAACGAGTTAGTACCAAACAAATGGAAAATAGAGTAATAATAAAAATTGTACATAAACAAGAAATAAGGCACCAGAGCCTAAATAGGGTGACCACTAATCGGGCAGAGTTTCACATGGCTCTAAAGGGTTGGCTCCTACGGCTCACTATATGCAGTTTTGGTGCTAAGAGGTACCCGAATTGTCCTTGCTGTCCTCTACTAAGAGTAGCAAGGCCCCCGGTCATCACCCATTATAGGCTCCTTTCAACCGGGTTCAATTCAGGGGGACCCATTCGCTTTATACCCATACGAAGGAACGATATCCTCACGAAAGTATAAGGTACTCGAGCCCCGAAGGTACTTGCTAGGCCCATACGGGAGAACGATATCTCCCACGAAAGCATTAGCGTTTTCCCCACTTAAAAACGGGTTTATATGCCATATTTTAAATGCGTTAAAATAACGCGCAATTATAACCGAATGTTACTTTAATAGTCACTTTAATCCGAATTTTCGATATTAATAAAGCGGTAATTATTTGAAAAAAGCTCGACTCTCATTTGTTTTTGAAAAAACAAAAAATATCCCCAGCTGAGTCGCCATCTATAGCGATGTTTTTTTTCTCCTCGCTAAAAAAAGTTTTTTGTTTATTTTTTGAAAATATTGAATTCCGCGTGGAGTTTTTAGAAAACCCGCATTTTATTTAAAATTGGAGTCGCCACCGGCCACTCAAGGTGGACCGGACACTGTAGAAAACCAGAGATTTTAAAATTTCGGGTTCGGGAGTCGGTTACGGATGGGGAAGGATTAGCACCCCACACACGCCCAAAATTGGTACTTTAATAATTACCGCTTTATTAATATTAAACTTTCCGAATTAAAGTGACGATTAAATTAAAATTTGGTTATAAGTGCGAGTAAATTTTAAAGGCCCCGTTATTCGAGAGTAAACGCCCAACCACTATCACTACGCCTGATACTGGCCCCGTTTACGCTCAAATAAAAGGGTACCGCATTGACAAAATATATGTTCGTTATGCAAACTAAAAACATGGCAAATATAAATAAATACAATGTGGTAAAAATATGAATAAATACTAACATAATAAATACTAATATAACATGAATAAAATACTAATCTAAAACATACATACATAAATATTAATCTAACTTATTCACAAATATTAATTAACGTAATAACATAATAATATGTGCAAACAACAATATATACATGAAATCTTATATATATATATATATATATATATATCTAATATATAAAATATAAAAAGTTATACGTAAAATATGGGTTGTAAAAAATATATATACATAATAATATAAAACATGTTTCACATACCAAAAACATATACGTAATAAATACATATTAGAATACTATACGTATATATACATAATAATAAAAATATAATCTTAATATATATAACATATAGAAAATAGATTATTCTGTATAAATGTAATAATAATAGTAATAATAAGACTAATATAATAAGGAATCTAAAATAACACATACTAAAATATATACATATACGTATAAAAAAAAATATGGCGAAAACAATAAATATAAATATAGTATTATATAAACATATACTAAAAGAAACATAGTATATACTCTCATATATTACTTAACATATGTAGGTAATACACAACTTAATACACATATATATGACGCAATGTACATAGATGCATACTAAAAACATATATACATACGTACATATACACAAATAAAAGCCATAAACAACTACACATCATGATGAAAGTAAACACACATATTTACATATGAGAAAATTTAAAAACAAATATTAAACAACCATCAAGAATTAATCTAACATCCTAACAACATATAAAAAGATATGAACATAAAAGCATATAAAACGTGATAACTAAAAATAAATAAGAGATTACTAATAAAACGTCATTAGATTAAAAAAAATACATCATAAACATACATAAAAAAAATAAATACCCAAACCAAATTTGTTTCAAATTGCCGGTTCTCCCCTATTTCAATTTTGTTGTGCTTTCTTCTTTTCAATTCTCCAATTTTTGTTTCCAAAATGGCCGGCTTCCTCTGCTTCCATTTCTTTTTGCCTTTAAAATAGATGATGGGGAGGGAAAAAAATGGGAGGTGGCGTGGAGTGTATTGTGGGGAAATAGAGCATGGTGCGGCATGGGGCAAAGCATGGGAGGCAGGGCATGGGGGTTATAGCATGGCAGGGCATGGGGCGACATGCCCTTTTTTTTGAATAGGGTAAATGGTTCGAATATAATTTGGGGCCCGGACAAAAAATGGGTATTACAGCTGCCCCTCTTTGCTTATTGCTGTGTGACAGGAATAGAGCAAAGACAAAAGAATAACCATTTTTGTCCGGTCTGGCTGAATTTTTCCTCCTTTGATGCGTGTCTTCTTTCTTCGGTAGATCTTCTTTCTCTTCGGCGTAGGTCTTCTTTCTTGTCTTGATTGATCTACCTTGTCACTTTAGGAAAGCAAAACCTTCAAAATAGGGTTGTTTGTTGAGGAAGCCAAACCGAGTTCCACTTGCTACATTATTGATAATAAACTAATACCTAAAGAGAGTTTGACCCAGCTGCAACACCGAGGAAGAGACAGGGTCTACAAAATTCGATCCAACTGCAACAACGAGCGCGAGGAGGCGGGCCGATAGGTGAAAGTTCTGATGTCTGATCCAGCTACAACTCTGACGAAGAGGCAAGATCAGAAAACTGACAATTTTTCTCTTTTCACTCTCTCTCTCTTTTTTTGTTTTTTTTTTCATTTTTCTCATTTTTCTTTTTTCTCTCATTTTTTTCTTTTTTTCTCTTTCTTTTTTTTGTTTCATTTTTCTCTGCTTTTTTCATATTTTTTCTTTTTCTCTTTTTTGTTTCTTTTTTCATTTTTCATTTTTTTTTCTCTTTTTTTTTAGAACAATGATAAAACTTGAAAGTTTGTGAATTTTGACCAAGCTACAACACCGACGAAGAGGCATGGTCTAAAGTTAGTAATGTTGATCCAGCTACAACACCGACGAAGAGGCAGGATCAAGAGTTAGTGAATTTGGTCTAGCTACAACACCGACGAAGAGGCAATACCAGAAGTTAGTGAATTTGGTTCAGCTACAACACCGACGAAGAGGCAGAACCGAAAGTTAGATTTGACCCAACTACAACACCGACGAAGAGGCAAGGTCTGAAGATTTGATCCAGCTACGACACCGACGAAGAGGCAGGATCGGATAGTTTTTTTTTGTGATCAAGCTACGACTCTGACGAAGAGGCATGATCAGAATTTGGTTGAAAGCTCATTTTTTTTCATTTTTTCCTTCTTTTTTCTTCTTTTTTTTTCTTTTTTTCTTTTGATTTTTCATTCTTTTTTCTTTTTTCTTTTTTCTTCTCTTTTTCTTGTTTTTTTTTTGAGATACAACATTGATTCAACTAGAAAGTTAGTGAATTTTGACCAAGCTACAACACCGACGAGGAGGCATGGTCTGAAGTTAGTAATGTTGATCCAGCTACAACACCGACGAAGAGGCAGGATCAAGAGTTAGTGAATTTGGTCTAGCTACAACACCGACGAAGAGGCAAGACCGAAAGTTAGTGCATTTGGTTCAGCTACACCACCGACGAAGAGGCGGAACCGAAAGTTAGATTTGACCAAGCTACAACACCGACGAAGAGGCAAGGTCCGGGGATTTGATCCAGCTACGACACCGACGAAGAGGCAGAATCAGATAGATTTCTTTTCTTTTTTTTCTTCATTTTTTATTTTCCTTCATTTTGCTTTTTTCATTTCATTTCTTTTTTCTTCTTTTTTCAATCTTTCTTTTTTTCTTTTTGATTTTTTTCTTTTTTCTTTTTTTTCTCTTTACTTTTTCTTTTTTCTTTTTGGATTGATTTTTTTAGCTACAATTATAATAAAAAGGTAAATTCTGAGTAAAATTTAGGTCTAGCTGCAACACCGTCGAAGAGGCAAGACCTGGAGAGGATTTGATTTGTCACACCACTGATGGAGAGACTAGATCAGCAAAAAGTGAGATCCATTACACCACCGGTGGAGAGATAGGATCTGGATGGAAATTTTGATCTGCAACACCGCCGATGGAGGCAAGATCTGGATAGGATTTGATCTGCTACACCACTGCCGGAGAGACTAGATCAGCAAAATGTGAGACCTGCTACACCACTGACGGAGAGACAGGATCCAGATGAAAATTTTAACTTGCAACACCACCAATGGAGGCAAGATCTACATTAAGTTAGCGTACCACCACTGATGGAGGCATGATTTGCAAGATGTTGAATTGTTGTGCTATTGACAGCGAGACTATGTCTGGGAAAAAATTTGCTCTACTTCTATCGGCAGAGGGTAAGATCTGGAATGTTGGCATCCGTCACGCCATCGTTGGGGGAATCAAATCCTACAAAGGAAAAAAGCATTTGTCAGTAATTGTCAAAGATTTTGTCGCTGATACCTTTTATTTTGGGTGTTTCCATCTTCTTCGTGTTTGGCCTCCTCTAAGACTAAGGTTGGCTGTCGTGTTGTTGCCCCCCACGGCTGAAGATGTTCGGTCTCTTTTTGAACCTGTTTATATGTACAAGAAAGATTTGCATGAATGTATCTAATTTTATGTCTAAATGCATGTGTCTACCCTAAATGCATGGTGATTTTGGTGTACGCACTTAATCTAAATGTATGACGTTTGCAACAATGGTTTAATGCAAGATGAATGCAATCTAAATGCATGAATGTGATATGATTTTTTTTTGATTTTTTCATTCTTTTTTTTTATTTTTCTGTGATTTTTTTTCTTTTTTTTCTTTTTTTTTCAAAGGGATGCCCCTGACTCCTCACTAGTCCCGTCAGGATCTTGGTTTTTTTTGTATGTGCCCCAACCTTGTATCGGGTTCAGCTTTTATTTGAGTTGATGCCCCAAAATTTTGTTCATTACATGACATCGTCTGAAACTTTTCTTGAATTTGACACTTTGAGTGTGGATTCTGTTGCCCCCTATGTTGGGTTTATAAATTGTGTTGATTCATGGTAGCTTATTATTTTTTGATTGGGTGCAATTTTACAGACTGTGGTCAATGATGCAAGAGTTTGACTCGTCAATGAAGGTTGGACTTTGGCAAAGAATGCCCCTGGACTGGGACCTTACTATTTGTAAAAGATGTGGGGGTGCTTTTGGACATGCCCCAAGATCAAACTTTTATAAGAGGCTTTGTAAGGTGCTAGATCGACCATCTTGTTGTATTTAATGGGGCAACCCGAGGATTAGTTTTATTATTCTGAAAATGAATGCATGCAAAATGTGTCCTAAATCGATGCAATGCAAAATTAATATTGTGATGATGTTGTGCAATGATGCAGGTGAAATCAATGTGATGAGAATAAAATGAAACGAGTTAGTACCAAACAAATGGAAAATAGAGTAATAATAAAAATTGTACATAAACAAGAAATAAGGCACCAGAGCCTAAATAGGGTGACCACTAATCGGGCAGAGTTTCACATGGCTCTAAAGGGTTGGCTCCTACGGCTCACTATATGCAGTTTTGGTGCTAAGAGGTACCCGAATTGTCCTTGCTGTCCTCTACTAAGAGTAGCAAGGCCCCCGGTCATCACCCATTATAGGCTCCTTTCAACCGGGTTCAATTTGGGGACCCATTCGCTTATACCCATACGAAGGAACGATATCCTCACGAAAGTATAAGGTACTCGAGCCCCGAAGGTACTTGCTAGGCCCATACGGGAGAACGATATCTCCACGAAAGCATTAGCGTTTTCCCCCCACTTAAAAACGGGTTTATATGCCATATTTTAAATGCGTTAAAATAAACGCGCAATTATAACCGAATGTTACTTTAATAGTCACTTTAATCCGGAATTTTCGATATTAATAAAGCGGTAATTATTTGAAAAAAGCTCGACTCTCATTTGTTTTTGAAAAAACAAAAAATATCCCCAGCGGAGTCGCCATCTGTAGCGATGTTTTTTTTCTCCTCGCTAAAAAAAGTTTTTTGTTTATTTTTTGAAAATATTGAATTCCGCGTGGAGTTTTTAGAAAACCCGCATTTTATTTAAAATTGGAGTCGCCACCGGCCACTCAAGGTGGACCGGACACTGTAGAAAACCAGAGATTTTAAAATTTCGGGTTCGGGAGTCGGTTACGGATGGGGAAGGATTAGCACCCCACACCGCCCAAAATTGGTACTTTAATAATTACCGCTTTATTAATATTAAACTTTCCGAATTAAAGTGACGATTAAATTAAAATTTGGTTATAAGTGCGAGTAAATTTTAAAGGCCCCGTTATTCGAGAGTAAACGCCCAACCACTATCACTACGCCTGATACTGGCCCCGTTTACGCTCAAATAAAAGGGTACCGCATTGACAAAATATATGTTCGTTATGCAAACTAAAAACATGGCAAATATAAATAAATACAATGTGGTAAAAATATGAATAAATACTAACATAATAAATACTAATATAACATGAATAAAATACTAATCTAAAACATACATACATAAATATTAATCTAACTTATTCACAAATATTAATTAACGTAATAACATAATAATATGTGCAAACAACAATATATACATGAAATCTTATATATATATATATATATATATATCTAATATATAAAATATAAAAAGTTATACGTAAAATATGGGTTGTAAAAAATATATATACATAATAATATAAAACATGTTTCACATACCAAAAACATATACGTAATAAATACATATTAGAATACTATACATTATATATACATAATAATAAAAATATAATCTTAATATATATAACATATAGAAAATAGATTATTCTGTATAAATGTAATAATAATAGTAATAATAAGACTAATATAATAAGGAATCTAAAATAACACATACTAAAATATATACATATACGTATAAAAAAAAAAAATATAAAAAAAACAATAAATATAAATATAGTATTATATAAACATATACTAAAAGAAACATAGTATATACTCTCATATATTACTTAACATATGTAGGTAATACACAACTTAATACACATATATATGACTTAATGTACATAGATGCATACTAAAAACATATATACATACGTACATATACACAAATAAAAGCCATAAACAACTACACATCATGATGAAAGTAAACACACATATTTACATATGAGAAAATTTAAAAACAAATATTAAACAACCATCAAGAATTAATCTAACATCCTAACAACATATAAAAAGATATGAACATAAAAGCATATAAAACGTGATAACTAAAAATAAATAAGAGATTACTAATAAAACGTCATTAGATTAAAAAAATACATCATAAACATACATAAAAAAATAAATACCCAAACCAAATTTGTTTCAAATTTGCGGTTCTCCCTATTTCAATTTTGTTGTGCTTTCTTCTTTTCAATTCTCCAATTTTTGTTTCCAAAATGGCCGGCTTCCTCTGCTTCCATTTCTTTTTGCCTTTAAAATAGATGATGGGGAGGGAAAAAAATGGGAGGTGGCGTGGAGTGTATTGTGGGGAAATAGAGCATGGTGCGGCATGGGGCAAAGCATGGGAGGCAGGGCATGGGGGTTATAGCATGGCAGGGCATGGGGCGACATGCCCTTTTTTTTGAATAGGGTAA
Organism: Hibiscus mutabilis; assembly: GCA_019671005.1. Lineage (NCBI taxonomy): Eukaryota > Viridiplantae > Streptophyta > Magnoliopsida > Malvales > Malvaceae > Hibiscus > Hibiscus mutabilis. Next base: position 45,134,354 of record CM033725.1, read on the forward strand.
ATGGTTCGAATATAATTTGGGGCCCGGACAAAAAATGGGTATTACACCAGTCACCCACTGGTTAGGACCTCTCATGGGTTTGATTATATTGCTATAATTAGTTGTTGAGTTTCTTTCTTGTAGCAGTTATGAACAAAAGTTTTAGGTCTAAGATTTTCGAGTACCATGCATGACACAGCATGTGAGCATGTGATTCTTGAAATTCATGAACCAATAAATAAATAAAAGTGTTGTAAAAAATGAATTTAAAGTCTAATGAACACATACCAGTGAGATCCCACTTTCTACAAGTGCACATGAAAATTTTCAAATTAACAGCATGTTGGTTGGATGGTCCCAAGACACTTGGTACATATGATCTGCAGCACGTGTAGGACAATACCTGCACAAGTTTCAATTTTAATCAAACTACACAATTACAAAAACTTTCAATTACAAAAACAGTTACAAATTTAACATTGCCTAGCAGAGTGCTTAATTTCCAAATCAAGTCTTTTTTTGTATTTTTGGGCACAAACTTCCAATATACTTGTTTGCAGCATCCTTCTTTAGATCAATTTTATGCATTAAGTTATTCTTGATCATCTCCATCATTGTTATGATAGGTTTGTCTCGAGCATCTAGAATGAGCTAGTACCAGAAAAACAAAAAAATATCAGTTACAATTAAAATTGATATTTATAAAGTATATACTGTTATTGAGTATTTACCTTATTAAAATACTAAAAAATTATTGAGTAGCATGTCAGATTTACAGAGGGTTCTGAAATGGGACTTAGACTATTGGGAAGAGTCATTCCCTTTCAACCAATCGAAAGCATCTACTGAAATTTTTTCAAGTTCAGCCATTGCATCATCGAATTTGTTGGGCTCGATGTACACAACTGATTAATTATCCAAGTGGTGGAGAAGGTTGATTTTTGGGTGGAAATGGTGGAAGCAAAAGATAAACAAAAAGACACAAGGATTTAGAGTGGTTCAACTCCCCAATGGAGCCTACGTCCACTACCTAGGCTTCCCACCTTAGGATTTCAACAATTCACTAAGAAATCTTCCCCTTTTCTAGTCTAAAGAGGCAACCGTTACAATCCTAGAATCACAACCCGTGATTTAGCATCCAAGAATTCACAACCGAGTCTTAGGAACACTCTCTAACAAAGATAATCCTAGCAAACTGAAATCCCTCTTAATAGGTAGATGTTTGCACACTAAGCACTTTCCCAAAACCTAAAACACTTGAGCAAAATATTACAATTAAAGCTCACAAGTGTTGTTTATACAAAGAAGTATACAATTAAGCTCTAAGACAAATCTTTGATCATAATGTTGTTGACAATTGAAGCATTAGTCTTTCATAGATGCTTGAAGGTCCCTTTTATACTCCCAAATAAGTTCATAGCCGTTGGTGACCGTTGGGATTGAATTGGAGCCATTTGGGTCTTTATTTTTCATATTAATTGCAGTTCAGTGGCTGTCCATATCGGTACGACCTTCTTTAGAACTAGCCGTTGAGCTCTAGTTAGCTGATGCATATCAATACGCGTATAGGCGTATTGGTACTGCCTGTAATTTAAAAGATCATTGGAAATATGACTGTTGGGGGGGTTTTGGTCGTTGGGATATATGCCGCGTAGGCGTATCAAAACGCCAAAGGGGTATATCGAAATGACCCATTGCTGTTTCGATACGGATAAGGCCTGTATCGAAACACATATTGACAGTTTCAAAAACTCGTAGCAAAAATCTTTTGCCGTATCGAAACATGTATACTTGTATCAAAATGAGTACATTAAAATCACAGGTTTGGCTACTTAAAAACGTTTCAAAACACTTCAAATCCTTTTTAAACTTTCTCAAACTTATTTTCAAGTTATTTTGACTTAAGGAATGTTTTAAATTCTTTTCAATTTAGTCCAAAACATTTTTCAATTTATTATATCAAAAACTATATCTCAACAGAATTCTTTCTTATATGTACTCCTAGCTTTTTTCCACAGTGCATCCTTCAAGTTATTCCTTTTAAATCCCGCAACACTCTTGAAGTTGGAGTACAAGTGTCTCATACACTTTCTATGTTGAGAATGAGAAAAAAGTTCCAGTAGTACTTCGATCAATCCCTGAATAATTTAAGCATGTTGTTAGCATTAGATATGTTCAAAAAATAAAAGTTTTAAAAATAATAAAAGACAACAAAGGCTTACCTTCTACTTATCTGACATGAATGTGAAATGATAAGAGTTCGTAATCTCCAAATCAGTGATCAGAAGAGACATAAACCACATCCAAGATGATTCATTTTTAGCCTCAACAACAGCCCAACAAATTGGATAAAGGCTATTATTACCATCTACACTAACTGCTGCCAACAAGTAACCTCCATAGTAATTCTTAACATGGCATCCATCAAGGCATATTATAGGTCTACAACATACTTTGAAACCTTCTTTGTAGGCTTGTAAACATAGGTACATTCTTTGGAACAACCTATTATCTAGTTGAAGGATTGTTGTGCTGTTAGGATTAGAGGTTTTAATTTCAGCAAGGTAATCATATATCTTTAAATATTGAGCTTTGTGATTTCCAAGAGCTGTTTCTAGTGCTAAGTTTTTAGCTCTCAGGCATTTACTTAAAGATACATGATAAGAATGTTTTTCTTGTACATCTTGGCGTAGGGATCTAATTGAAAAAGTGGGGTCAGCCTTCCATTGCTCAAAAATATTTTTTAGCCAACCATTTGTAAGTGATATTTCTATTTTTAAAATCCCTGACACAATTATGCTCCTCGACATAAGACTTAATCTGCCATGTGTTGTTCATAGGATCTTTGGGATCAACCCTTGATGCCAAAATATACCATAGACAACTTGCCTTGCATATTATATACATCATACTCTTGTCAACCCTTTTGAATCTGACATCATGCCAGCTCTTAGTCTCATACTCCCTTATAGCTTCTTTCAAAATTTCTTTACCACTAAATTTCATCATCTTCTTAAACTATGGGTTTGCCATATCCACCTCAGTGTTAAATTCAGGACATTTGGAAAGTTTCTTTCGATTATCTCCATTAGAGTCATTTTCGCTAAGACTATGCAATGAATCTGATCCATCACTTTCATATTCATTCAAATGTAACTCATTATCATTTTTCCCATTCCAAACTCCAATTCCTCTATTAATGCTTTATAATCCACCTCTTCTACCTGAACTTCATCAATCATATCATTATCACTATCTTCAAATCCATTGTCACTGTCAGTTTGTTCATCCTCTTCTACATCATCATCTTCATCCTCTTCTACAACATTATTTTCTTTAATTTCCAAGTTTTTATTTCTAACAGTACGAGCACTATCAATTCCAACAGTTTTTGTAACTGTTTCTTCTAAGTACACATGTAATTGTTTCACTCTAGGCATAGTATCTAACATGCTAATCATATCAAAATTAGTTCTTAATGATTTAACAATTAGTTTCACAACAGGCTGTTCCCAATACAGATTAAACATGCCATTATACCCTAACTCTTCAGCATTATCATACATTTCTAGCATAGACATGCTATCTACATGACACATATCAAAGAAATTTATATTTTTACCAGTGTACTTTAACCTTGGAAAATTTACCATGAATCAACCATGTTGCACAACAAGTGTAAAATATTCTGATAAAGCACCTGTCAAAAAGCACAGAATCAATGTTACTTTTTTTGTTTTTTAAAAGGTACACCAGTCAAAAAACCCAAGTGAACCCCCAATGCAATATTTCTCAAATAGTCCACGTGAAGAACACATTAACCCAACAACCAATGCAAGATTTCAAAACAGAGACTATAAAACACTAACACCTACCTCTATTTAATAACACGGAATAATAACTATTTAATAAAGTGAACCACACAATGACACTGACCAATTTAAACCACAATAATAGACATTCAAATCACAATAATATGCACATTTGTAACAACATAACAAATTGCACCAGCATATAATCAAATCACACAACTATCTAATTTACAACAACCCTAAAATTCCCTAAATAAATAAAAACACAATTTGGAATAGGGTAAAATAACATTTACAACTGTTAAATAAGAACCCTAACTTTTGAATACAAACTATAACATCCCAAAATCGGGCCTAGTCAGAATTTGATTCCGATGACCAAAAATTTTACATCGAAAAGTCAAACTTTAAGAGTTGACCTCTAATCAAGTGGTATAGTATTAGTTTATCGAATCCCAATTAAGCATTGATATTATTAAGGACTATATTGCAAACTTTGAAACATATTTAGTGACCAAATTAAGAGAATTGGAAGTTGGAGTGACAAAAGCATAGACAATCGAGAGTTGAAGGACTAATCTCGCAATTAGCACCTCCTCAATCTTAATCACCACATACGTGGATGATCAAGGATTGATTCTTTCATCCCAAGGAAACCTCAATAGTTGAAAAGGATGAAAGAAATGAGGGAAACTTACCAAGTAATGTTAAGCAATCACCTATCCATCTTCTTCCTCTAGCCACCTCAAGCACACACCTCTATTCAAGGTGGAATCAAGCTTTTTTTCCATAAGTTTATCGATTATAAGTCATAGCTATCGATTGGGTAAGTAGTTTTCCTTAATCGGTTTGTCGATTCCATGGCTAAATTGTGTTTAATCTTAAGCCTAAGGATTGAGTTAAACCCTAGAAATTCTATAGGGATTACATAGCTTAATTGTTATTGTTTTTCATAGCTGTTGAGTTGCTATGAATCTATTATCGGTATTGAAATCCTTGTAAATCATTATTTCATTATAGCTCAAGAAAATCCAGGTAAAGAATCACCAAATCCTTCCGATTCCACAAAGCCCAAGAATAAAAGGAGTTTTCATTCGGGAGCCTTAAAATCCTCGAAATCATCGGTGAGTGTAGTCGGAGTCAAGAGATTCACTAGGTTCCTTCCCCTAGTTTATGGATACCGATTTATTATGCTTCCATTATTGGCCAATGTATGTTGCATTGAAAATCTCGTAGGAGGGACTATCAGTAAGCTTCGGTAAGCTTATTATGTTACCAAGTCAATCTTTGAGTTGTCATGTGATCATTGCTAATATGAGAAATGAATTAAGTCATATTGAACATGTCATAGGATCATTGTCATTGTTATTGCATTGTTATTGTTATTGCTATTGTTATTGTTATTGACATTGACAAGTATTGATATTTATGAGTATCGAATCCTTGGACACGAATGGACATGGGATACAATTGACATGCCATAGAATTCATGAGCTCATTGGTATAGAGTGGACTACGGTCCTCGAGGTAAGGCTCTATTAGGCGATGTTGGCGGGATGTGATTGTGTTGGTCTTATTGGCGATGTTGGAGGATATTGACCATTCATTGTTGGCGATGTTGGATGGGAGTTTGCGTATCCACATTACATGTTGATCCAAGGAAAATATGTGAATAAGTATTGCAAGTATTGTTAAAATATGTTTTGAGATGCATTACATTGATATATACGTGTCATGATCTTCATTTATGCTCATATTGTTGTTTATGACTACCACATTAGGCTAAGTAAGCCTAATGCATCTCATTTCCATGCACTTTTCAAGTTAAAACATAGTTGGATCGAGGATCGCATCAATGAGCATTTTGAAGCAAGTCACTATCCTCTATGTAATGTTAATAGTCTTTGAACTCCTAGAATGGTGGCGTAAGGCCTAGACAAGTTGGTTTAGTCCCATTTTTGCATGTATATGTGGTCCACTATGTTAAAAGGGTTAAAATGCCCGTTTTGGTCATGTTAGTGTTTTGGTTAAAAGTACCAAATATACACATTTGGCCTAACTATTGAAAACATGGTAAATGGATTCATTTGATCATGAAATTTTGCATGTCAATAGATTTAGTGTTTAAAAGTTGCTGGTAAAAAATCATTACATTTGGACACCATTCAACGGGTCAAATTGAGTAAATACCAGAAGAAATCCGTCATTATAGTGCAGTCGTACCGATACAGGTCCAGCTGTTTCGGTAAGACCTTGTATATTTGGTTGGTCAAAGCTTAAGTCAACTAAGGCGTACCGATATGGGCTCAGGACGTTTTGGTACGAAAGTTGACAATAAGGTTGGGGAATTTAATTGTATCGATACGACCTTAGGGTGTATCGAAACGGGTCAACCATGGTCAACTAGTATCGATATAGCCCCAACTATATCGAAATAGGTAAGCATCGTTAGCATTTGGGATATGAATCTGTGCAAGTTGGTATTGATACAGTTTTAAACGTATCAAAACAGGGGTCAATGGTCAAGTCAAATTAGATCAACTAGTATAGATACACCCCTTAGGTGTTTCGATACGGTGTCTGTTAATTCCGTTATCCCGTATCGATACTGGTTAAGCTGTATCGAAATGGAATTTGACAGTTTCGAATTAAGGCTTAAATTGTGCATACCCGTATCAATACAACCCATTGTTGTTTCGATACGGTGATAGTTAATTCTGTTAATGGGCTATGAACACTGTTTTAAATAGTTTACAGATTGGTCACTAAGTATTGCATGATTTAATTGAACTAGTAAATGAGCTCTAACTAAACTGAAAATTTGCATGAATATTGATCATGCATTAAATTTCATTATAGTATAGTTAATTTTAAGAAAGCACTCTTTAATTACAAAAATTACAGTTTAGTCCCTAAAACTTACATAAGTTTGAAACTAGTCATTGAATTCTAAACCCAAGCATAGTATTGAGTTGGTATCCTATTGTATTTATTATGCATGGTTAGTCAAGCATGTTCTTGATTGATCATCGAATTATGATCCAATTTCATCGTATCGTTTGCTGTTTTGTTCACCGATAGCGTTCTTCGACCCGGTTCTCTACTAGGTCGGGTGGGGGATGTTATATTTGTGTATCAGATCTAGAGTTTAGTCGATTCTAGGACTAAAATGAAGTCCGTTGCATATTTATTGTATTGCATACGCCACTTAAGAGTTTAATTTGTTATATTGTGACTTGCAACTAATCTGATCATTCTTCTTTTTATAGTGTAAAGATGTTTGACTCCGATAAGGCTCATGAAGAAGTTGAGCACACTGTTGGCTTCTCAACCAATGGTGAGGAGAAAAGAGGGGAGAATCCTCCTAATTCACAAGCACCCTCTTAAGAACAGTGAACACTGAGCCTGTGTTACATGCCGCTCAATTTGAGTGCTATAAGAACATGACTGAGACGTTTAAACAATTTATGGGTACCCTTAAATCTGAGCAGTCTGCACAGTCTTCCGCGGCTACCACTTCTATGAACCGAGCCCCTATCGACAAGTTAGCTCAGCACTGAGCTACTACCTTCTCGGGTAAGGCCAAGCAAGACCTTGAAGTAGCGGAGCACTAGTTGGATAGTACCATAAGAATCTTAACTAAGCAATTGCAGTGCTCGGATGAGCATAAGCTCGAGTATGCTCTAGCCTTGTTGACCGATGGATCCTTAAGTTGGTGGGAAACAACAATTTTTACCGCTCCCAAAGAAGCAGTAACTTGGGAGTTCTCCCTACGAGAGTTTAAGAAGAAATACATCAGTGAACACTATCTAGCTGAGATGCTGGATATCTTCTTTTACCTGAAACAAGGTTGGAGACCAGTGGAGCAGTATATTCATGACTTCTGTAAGTATTGCAAGTATGGGGCTGAGTACATTAAGAAGGAAGAAGAGAAGTGTAGAATGTTCATTGCAGGTTTGAGTGATGAGCTATGACCTTTGTTTATTGCTATAAGGATCAAGGATTTCCAGGAGCTTGTGAATCGAGCGATCTCCACTAAAGCTGCTCAGAAGTCGCATCAGTTTAATAGGCCTAACTAATTTGAGAAGAGGCCACGAGATGATTCACGACCCCCTCTCCCGTACAAGAAGAGCAAGTAACAACAAGGGTACAAGCAATCTTACAATCAACAATCTTTTAGATCGGGTGATTTTGTCAAGCCACAGTCCATATCTCAGTCAACGACAAGAACTGCCTTCATTGAGAGTACTGGAGGATCTAGACGGGAGTCACAGTTCTCTGTTTGTAATTTCTGCCAAAGAATGCACCCTACGGGACAAAGTCGCAAGCAAACTGGAGCATGTTTCTTTTATGGCGAACAAGCCCACTATATTAAGGATTTCCAATAAACACCTCCGAATTTTCTGTACCAATTGTTCCTACGTCCCCTGCTCTATCCTTCAGGGGTAAGGGGCCAAAACAAGATGTATTAGAAGCTTTCGGTAAATCTGGCGGCTCTTTTAGGGCTCATAATCGATAAGAGTCTAAAGCTTTAGTCCAAGTTTACCACGTAAGGAGCCGAGAAGAAGATGAAGACCCTGACATCATCGCAAGTACTGTTGAACTATATACTCATCCTGTTTATGCATTGATTGATCCTAGATCCACCCATTCCTTTATAAGTACTGTATTGATTAAGAGATTCAAGTTGATATCCGAGCCTATAGCTTCTAAACTCACCATGACCAACCCTTTAGGGGATAGTGTTGTAATTGGGCTAGTATGCAAGAATTATCCCCTTGATTCAAGGGATACCTTTTTCGGCCAATTTTATGGCCTTCTTTATACATGAAATTGGCGTTATTTTGGGGCTTGATTGGCTCAGAGAGCATCAAGCATGGGTAGATTATTCAAAGAGGAAATTATACCTTCGAGGTCTTGGCAAGGAGAGTATGACTCTCATAGAATCCAGGGGCAAATGATCATTTTTGTATGCTACCGTAAGTAAAGAAGAATCACAGTTGCAAGATATAGACACCGTGCAAGAGTTCCATGATGTGTTTCTCGATGAGCTTCCAGGATTACCACCTACCCGTTAGGTTGAATTTGGGATTGAAGTGAAACCTGGAACCACTCCGATTTTTATTTCACCCTATTGGATGGCACCGATAGAACTCACTGAGCTTAAAGTCCAAATTCAAGACTTATTAGTCAAGGGTTTCATTCGATCGAGTTCCTTTCCTTGGGGAGCTCTGGTCCTCTTTGTCAAGAATAAAGATGGATCAATGCGTCTTTGTATTAATTATCGACAATTGAACAAGCTCGCAATCAAGAATAAGTATCTCTTGCTGAGGATCGATGATTTGTTTGATCAACTGAAAGATGCAACGGTCTTTTCTAAAATTGACCCGAGGTTTGGATACTATCAGATGAAAATGAAGGAGTGCGGTGTACCTAAGACAGCTTTCTGTACCTGCTGCCTTTATGCCCTTCGGGTTAACCAATACACCTGCTACCATTATGGATTTTATGAATCAGGTTTTTAAACCTTATCTTGATAAATTTATGGTGGTATTCATAGAAGATATATTTGTCTATTCTAAAAGCCAAGCTGAACATCGTGAACATCTTCGTATTGTGCTACAGACTCTTCAGGAGAAACAATTGTATGCCAAGTTCAGCAAGTGCAAGTTCTGGCTCACCCAAGTCTTATTTTTGGGTCATATGATCTCCGCTGAAGGCATTCAAGTAAATATAAAGAAGATCCAAGCTATAATGGAATAGAGACACCGAAGAACGTAGGTGAGGTTCGTAGTTTTCTCGGTCTCGCTGGTTATTATAAGAGATTCGTTAAAGGTTTCTCTCTAATAGTAACTCCGCTAACTAAACTCCTATGGAAAGATTCTCCTTTTGAATGGACCGAGAAGCAACAAAGAAGTATTGATCAACTCAAGCAAGTATTAACCCATGCACCGATTTTGATTCAACCTGAGTCTGGGAAGGATTACACTATGTATAGCGATGCTTCGCACCAAGGGTTAGGGTACCTATTGATGCAAGAAGGCAAGATTGTAGCTTATACATCAAGTCAAATAAAACCACATGAAATGAACTATCATACTCATTACCTTGAATTGGTTGCGGTCATCTTTGCATTGAAAATCTGGAATCATTTTCTCTACGGAGAAAAATATTACCTATACACCAACTACAAGAGCATTAAGTATTTGTTGACACAAAAAGAACTCAATCTTCGCCAAAGGATATGGACAGAACTCCTCAAAGACTATGACCTTGTTATTGATTACCATCCGAGCAAGGCCAACGTGGTAACAGATGCGCTCAGCCGTAGGCTTGTACCTACTCCTCAGGCTATTAATGCTCATTTTTTACTTCAAAAGCACCGTGGTTTCATAGCTGAACTTCAAGTTCAGTCCACTATTGTGATAAGAATCAAATCCCTACAAGAACAAGATCCTGAGTTACAAGCCATTGTTTTTAGACTTCAAAATAATCCTGACCCTGGCTTCAAGATTAATTCCGAAAGACTTTTGTGCTTTCGTGATAGAATATGTGTACCCAACGATGAACCTCTTCGTGATGAAATTCTCAAGGAAGCTCATTGTAGCCCTTACTCAGTTCACCTAGGAGCAATAAAGATGTATAAAGACCTACGAGAATTATATTTGTGGCCTGGAATGAAAGCAGCTATCATAGAATTTGTATCAAGGTGTCTCACATGTCAACGAGTTAAAGCCGAGCATCGTAACCCTATCAGATTGTTACAACCCATTGAACTCCGTTAGTGGAAGTGGGAAAAGATAACTATAGACCTTGTTAATGGTTTACCGTTGACCTCAGCCAAACATGATGTTATTTGGGTTATTGTAGACCGTTTCACTAAGTCAGTACACTTCGTACCAGTTAGAATGGACTACAGTCTTTCTAAACTGGATGACTTGTATATCAAGGAAGTCATTCAACTTCACGATGTGCCACATTCTATCGTCTCTGATTGAGATCCACGATTTGCATCTCGATATTAGAGGCCATTGCAAGGAGCTTTAGGCACCAGAGTCAATCTTAGTACAACTTTCCACCCTCAATCTGATGGCCAATCAGAAAAGGTAATCAATATAAAAAATATGCTTCATGCTTGTGTTATTGACTTCGAGGGATCTTGGGAGAGATCCCTACCTCTCGTTGAGTTTTCTTATAATAATAGCTACCAAGCATCCATAGGCATGGCACGTATGAAGCATTGTATGACAGGAAGTGTAGAACACTGCTATGTTGGTTTGAACTTGGTGAAGGCAAGGTGTTGTGCCCTGACTTACTTCAGGAAACCAAAGAATAAGTAACCATCATCCATGACCATTTGAAGGCCGCATTCGATCGACAAAAGACCTATGCCGACCTCAAGAGGAAAGATATACAATTTGATGTTGGTGATAAAGTATTCCTAAAAGTCTCCTCATGAAGGAAGATTTATCAATTCGGTAAGAAGGAGAAGTTGAGTCCCCGATTCATTGGACCTTTCGAGGTGATTGAAAGAGTTGGCCCTATAGCTTATCGACTAGCTTTGCCCCAAGAGTTGAGCAAGATCCAGGACGTGTTCCATGTATCGATGCTTCGCAGGTATAGATCCGATCCATCACATGTTCTACAGCCCGAATCTGTAGAACTCAAACCTAATTTGGCGTACGAGGAGGAACCTGTGCAAATATTGGCAAGAGAAACTAAGAGACTTCAAAATAAGAACATCACATTAGTTAAAGTATTGTGAATGAATCACAAGGTTGAAGAAGCTATATGAGAACCAGAGGAAAAGATGAGAAGTCAGTACCCGCATCTCTTTAATTCAGGTAAAAATTCGAGGATGAATTTTTCTTAAGAGTGAGAGTTGTAACATCCCAAAACCGGGCCTAGTTAGAATTTGATTTATCGGACTGAAAATTTCACATTGGAAAGTCAAAATTTAAGAGCTGACCTCTAATCAAGTGGTATAGTATTAGTGTATCGAATCCCAATTAAGCATTGATATTATTAAGGACCATATTGCAAACTTTGAAATATATTTTAGTGACCAAAGTAAGAGAATTAGAAGTTGGAGTGACAAAATCATAGACAATCGAGATTTGAGGGACTAATCTCGCGATTAGCCTCTCCTCATCTTAATCACCAGATACATGGATGGTCAAGGATTGATTCCTTCATCCTAAGGAAACTTCAATAGTTAAAAAAATATGAAAGAAATGAGGGAAACTTATCGGTTAATGTTAAGCAAACACCTCCACATCTTCTTCATCTAGCCACCTCAAGCACACACCTCCATTGAAGGTGGAATTAAGATTTGTTTTTCTTAAGTTTATCGATTATAAGTCGTAGCTATCGATTGGGTAAGTAGTTTTCCTCAATCGGTTTGTCGATTCCATGGCTAAATTGTGTTTAATCTTAAGCCTAAAGATTGAGTTAAACCCTAGAAATTCTTTAGGGATTACATAGCTTAATTGTTATTGTTTTTCATAGCTATTGAGTTGTTATAAATCTATTATCGGTATTGAAATCCTTGTAAATCCTTGTTTCATTGTAGCTCAAGAAAATCAATGTGAAGAATCACCAAATCCTTCCAATTCCACCAAGCCCAAGAATAAATGAGTTGTTATTCGGGAGCTTGAAAGCCTCAGAATCATCAATGAGTGTAGTCAGAGTCAAGGGATTGGCTAGGTGTTTTCCCCTAATTTATGGATACTGGTTTATTGTGTTTCCATTATTGGCCAAGGTATGTTGCATTGAAAACCTCATAGGAGGGACTATCGGTAAGCTTATTATGTTACCAAGTCGATCTTTGAGTTGTCATGTGATCATTGCTAATATGATAAATGAATTAAGTCATATTGAACATGCCATAGGATCATTGTCATTGCTATTGAATTGTTATTGTTATTGCTATTGCTATTGCTATTGATATTGACAAGTATTGATATTTACGAGTACCAACTCCTTGGACACGAATGGATATGGGATACATTTGGCATGCCATAGAATTCATGAGCTCATTGGTATGGAGTGGACTACGGTCCTCGAGCTAAGGCTCTATTAGGTGATGATGGCAGGATGTGATTGTGTTGGTCTTATTGGCGATGTTGGAGGAATTGACCATTCATTGTTGACGATGTTGGATGGGAATTCGCGTATCCACATTACCTGTCGATCTAAGGAAAATATGTGAATAAGTATTGCAAGTATTGTTAAAATATGTTTTGAGATCATTACATTGATATATACGTGTCATGATCTTCATTTATGCTCATACTGTTGTTTATGACTACCTCGCTAAGCTAAGTAAGCCTAATGCATCTCATTTCCATGCATTTTCAGGTTAAAGCATAGTTGGATCGAGGATCGGAGCAATGAGCGTTTTGAAGCAAGTCACTATCCTCTATGTAATGTTAATATAGTCCTTGAACTCCTAGAATGGTGGCGTAGGGCCTAGACAAGTTGGTTTAGTCCCATTTTGCATGTATATGTGGTCCACTATGTTAAAAGGGTTAAAATGCCCATTTTGGTCATGTTAGTGTTTTGGTTAAAAGTACCAAATATGCACATTTGGCCTAACTAGTGAAAACATGGTAAATGGATTCATTTGATCATGAATTTTGCATAACAATAGATTTTAGTGTTTAAAAGTTGCTGGTAAAAATTTATTACATTTGGACATCGTTCAACGGGTCAAATTGAGTAAAAACCAGAAGAAATCTGTCATTACAGTGCAGGCGTACCAATACAAGTCCAGCTGTTTCGGTAAGACCTTGTATATTTGGTCGGTCAAAACTTAAGTCAACTAAGGCGTACCGATACGAGCTCAGGATGTTTCGGTACGGATGTTGACAGTAAGGTTAGGGAATTTAATTGAATCGTTACGGTCTTAGGGCGTATCGTAACGGGTCAACAATGGTCAACTAGTATCGATACAGCCCCAACTGTATCGAAACAGGTAAGCATCGTTAGCATCTGGGATATGAATCCGTGCAAGTCGGTATCGATACAATCTTAAGCGTATTGAAACAAGGGTCAATGGTCAAGTCAAATTAGATCAATTCGTATAGATACACCCCTTAGGTGTTTCGATACGGTGTCTGTTAATTCTGTTATCCCGTATCGATACTGGTTAAGCTGTATTGAGACGGAATTTGACCCCTTGGTGTTTCAATACGGTGACAGTTAATTCTGTTAATGGGCTATGAACACTATTTTAAATAGTTTACAGATTGGTCACTAAGTATTGCATGATTTAATTGAACTAGTAAATGAGCTCCGATTGATCTAAAAATTTGCATGAATATTGATCATGAATTAAATTTAATTATAGTATAGTTAATTTTAATAAAGGACCCTTAAATTATAGGAATGACAATTTAGTCCCTAAAACTTGTATAAGTCTGAAATTAGACATTGAATTGTAAATCCAAGCATGGTATTGAGTTGGTAGCCTATTGTACTAATTATGCATTGTTATTCAAACATGTTATTGATTGATCATCGAATTATAATCCAATTTCATCGTATCATTCACCGGTAGTGTTCTCCGACCCGGTTCTCTACCAGGCCGGGTGGGGGATGTTATACAAACAAAACCCTAAATTTTGATTACATAAACCTAAAACCAATACATATTATACTTTTTTTATTACAGATTTTGAATACAAACAAAAACCCTAAATTTTGAAACAAAACAAAACAAAACCCATAACAACCCAAATATTGAATAAAACCCATACAACATTAAACAAATATAAGATTACAGATTTCAAATATGTACTTTATTTCATGATCGGGATTCCTTCACCTCGTAACACACGCTTTTCCATTTTGATTTGCTTTCTAACAATTGATCACTCTTCAAATTCGAACACAATATACTTGAATAATCGGTCACACAACAGACCCTAACAACCTAAATATTATTTATTAATCGAGAACAATCCTCTCTCACTCACGATTAGAAACCCACCAAAAACCTTTTTTTTGTCTAACTTTAGAGTGGTTTCTGATTTTCAGAATGTCATTAACTTGTTTTTAGGATATGAAGAGTTTTTTACCAATAAGACGTCGTCTAGTCTTAAATTTTTATTAATCTTCAAATAATTAATTAATTATGTGGAAAAGCTTTATTTATTTATTATCCACGTCACCTCTGTAATGGGATTAGTATTCCATGTCAACGCTTCGTGACGGGAGTAACGGTGGAGTGATTACATTGAAGCCAAAAGCTAAGTTTAGTGATATGATAGTATCAAAATTTAGTTAAGTGGTATGTTCGATTCACATATTAAAAGTAAGTGGTATTTCGTGTAGTTTACCTTTTTTTATAATTTAAACCTTAATTGAAAAAAACTAAATGTTGATGTTTTTTTTTTGGCTATCATGTCTTTTACCCCTCTTGATTTATAATGTGAGAGTTCATTTTACAGTATTATTATTTTTGAATAGTCTAAATGTGAGTACAAGATAATATTTGTTCATACATATTCTTTAACCTTTGACATTGGATATACACCTTGTAGACAGAGCGATTTGAACTTGTCTCCTGGGATGAACATCATCTACTTTTCCATTGAGACACTCGTTGGGTTCCATTTTATAGTATTATTTTGTATATAAAACAATGTTATTTGAAATACTATAAATAAGAAAATTACGAATATTATTCTAATATTCCATCAATTTTATTTATCTTGATAACAAATATTTTTATTTTTAAATTTATTATATTATTAACTTATAATTAATGAACATGTAACGTGCTAAATACAAGTTTAAAACTAATAAATACTATATTTAGTTGCACTGAAGACGTGAGTGAACAAAATATTTCGTTGCATGAGTGATAAAAGATTTACATATAGCTATACAGGATTTGGATATAGCTATACAAATCGTGTGCTTAATCATTAACTTGTGACTTTTAGCTATTTAATTTAGGCGAAGTGAAAAATAATAACGTTTGACCTTTTAGTCACTTTAGCCTCTATTATTTTTGGTGTAAACAATTATTTAACACTCATTTTCGTTCAAAATTCACCATCGACAGATGAAAATAACCAATCAACTAACGATCAACCTTTTTGATGATATGGCATGTCTGTGACGATGCCACGTAACACTTTACTGACGTGACATTTTTTTTATTTTTTAAAAAATAGTTAAAAATTTTATTTTTTAAAAATAAATTATTTTTGGTATTTTAACCAATCATATGATGCCACATGGCACTTTTCCGACGTGGCATTATCTAATTGGTTAAAAATATTTAAAAATCAATTATCTTTTAAAAATAAATAATTTTTTAAAAAGTGATTTTTAATATTTTTTTAATATTTTAACATATCAGATGATGCCGCATGACACTCTGCTGACATGGCATCTGTTGATTGGTTAAAAAATATAAAAAATAATTAATTTTTTCAAAAAAATAAAAAAATATATTTTATTTTTCAAAAAAAATTTATGACGTCACGTTAGCGAAGTGCTACGTGGCATTGCCGCATCATCAGAGAGCGTTGAGTGACAGTTTCTATCTATCAGGAGTGAATTTTAAACCAAAATAAAACATTATGGGGCTGTTTGTAGTAAAAAAATAAAATATAGAATAAACTGACCAAAAGATCAAACATTATGGGCTATTTTCACTTTATGCCTTTAATTTAAAAACCAGATAAAATTATAAAAACAAGAGTGGAAAAAAAAGGTATAATAGCAACAAAAAAAAAAAACCCTTAATGTTTGCTTGTTTTGTTTTTCAATTGTGCCCTTATTGTTGTCATGGCACATCAGCATAAATGTTTATGGTTAGCAGGGGCGAAACTTGGTACTGGCCCCGTAAATTTTAAAAATCCATCCCTTTAAATTTTCTAAAACTATAATTCAGTCCCTTCAAATATTTGAATGGCCACCAAAATTTTTAAAAGTTCATCATTTGGCCCTTTGAAAATTTTAAAAACTCCATTAGGCCCCTTCAAATATTTAAATATTTTTAATTATTTCTTTAATTTATATTAATATGTATTTAATATTAAAAAAACACAATGAAAAAATTTACCGTCAAAATTTTGTATTATATATATTCTCTATTAAAAAATTCTAGTTGGCCCCCTCAAAATCAAACGTCAAGTTCTGCCATTGATTGTTAGTTGACCATCTAGAAAGGGCTTATTTGAGAAAAAAATGAAACTTTTAGGATTTAAATTATCAAAGAAAAACTTTAAGAACACAATTGAAAAAAGTAACAAACATTGAGGGCTTTCTTCGGCATTATGCCTTTTTAAGTAATACTAACATATAAAAATGTCGGTGACATAATGCAAGGAAGAGAATTATAAAGGGTTCGTTTATAAAATGATATATATGAAATTAACAATAATTGAGGATTTGGATTTATGCCAAATTTGAATTTCCTTTTAAAACAAGTCATTTACGCAATAATTGCGTTGGAGTCCTTTTAAATATCAAACAAGTTTCAAACTGATACGAATATCTGTGAGATGGGCATATGGACTGATTAATGCCCGACTTAACGCTCCACATCGAGCAATTAGCTGCTCGCCTACGCATTGCTCTTTTTTTTTTTTTTTTATTGGAAAGAACATCATCAATTACATTGCTAAACAATCTGCAGCAGCAACCACATTCAATAGCCTGACTCCGTTATTCACTCACATCTCCCCAGACACCGTAATATCGTTGCCGTAAATATCATTGTTCGAACTTGAGTCATTAAAGTATAATTAATTATCTTAATTTACCCGAATTATTTTTTTTTATAAAAAAGAGAATGTATTAAGTCACTAAACTTAACATGTCTCACAATATTATAATAGTCATATAAAAGGGATAAAACCGAATCAGAGGACGCTAAAAGACTAGTTCATCGGATGAAGCTGAGGTAGTAAGTTTGGCCATAGCATTCGCCAACTTACTACCTTCTCTGAGCGTGTGTTGAAAACGAAATTTCAAATCTCAAGATAAAAGATTTCAGATATGCTGCAGAATCGTGAAGGAAGGACCATTTGACCCTCTTCTCTGTAGTAACCTGAATTCCAAGCATGCTGCAACCCTTATGAACATCACATGATTCCGATTCAATAATGATCAAACAAACACCAATTCTCTTCGAGTAACCAGTTAACCAACATCAGGTATCATCCCGAATAACCCCCCACATCACCAAACCAAAATTTGGGTGTCGCGCTCCATCCGAATTGAGTTTGCACTAACCACTCGGGGGAAGCATCCAATGAGTCTGTCTACTACGTACAGAGATTTAAGCTGAGGTAGGTTTGAGTGTCTAAATAGACGCTCGAATTGCTTCTTTTTTAATGTGCCGACTACGTTGAAGGATTGAATCTTTCTGCAGCCTACTTGGATCAAAGACCAACCTATACTATTCAGCCATGTGCACCAGACAAGGACGAAGCTAGTATTGAACTATGAGGGGACAAGTTGATTATTTTAAAAAAATAAAGTTCGACAAGGTAATTAATGTTTAATTTCACTAATTTAAAATTAAAGGGTCTTAAAAAGTGATTAAACCAAAAAAATAAGAGCAACCAAGACTTGATTGCAATGATTTTAAACTATAAGTGACTTGAAAACAATTAAATCATTAAAAGTTTGGGGAGGGCAATTGCCCTCGCTTGACGTCGTCCCTGGCACTAGATAATCGTGCTGAAAAGAAATCCTCAGTCTAGCAGTTCCCTATGAAGCACAGGGACGATAAAGAACTAACGTTTCAAGTACTCGATATGTTCCCGGTACGGGAACGGCCGGGGTACATCCCGGGGATGTCCCAAGATGATGGGGTACGGTCGAAATTTGCTGGGAACGTCTGTTGAATTTTTGGGGACGTTTCATGAACGTCAATTGACCTGCACATACGTCCACGAGATTATTTTTGACCTTTTGACGTAAAAAAATTAACCCCCCAAATTAAACATAATTTTAGTCGACTCCTGCTCAATTTTCATTTCACTTTCTTTTGTCGACAGTCGGAGAGGACAAGAAAGCGGCAAACATGTCACCAACCAAGGACAAAGATTCTGACGTCGGCGTTAGGCTTATTCCGACGAATTTAGATTTTAATTTTAGGTATGTTTCTCCCTCTTTCTTTTCTTCATCTATTATACTCTGACGTATCTTGAGATTGTTTTGGTGAGAGCTAAGTATGTTTAACATTGTTTGTTCAAATTCCTTATTCAAGATTACATTTCTCTTTCTTTGAATTTTTTCTTAAACTTTCGTGTGATTTTACTATATCCTTTTGTAATTGCTTAATTGGGTTGTTGATTTTACCTTTTAAAAACTATGTTAGTATATGTTAAAATTTGTAATGGTTTCGTTAAGGGCTCCAATATGGTTCATAAATGCAACAAGAAGCTGCTGAGATTTACTTTTGATAAATGTTCTATGGATTAAGGAAATAGACACTTGTTAATAGGCATTTTTGAAGTAACTTGTACGTATATATATGTGCAAGAATGTCGTAGTCTTTTAAGTAGAATATAACAGTTACGGATTTATTTGTTTCCAATAAGCAATGTGCTGATTTTTCTTAGCTTAAAATGTGTGTAAAAAAATAGTAAATTGAGGCAGCAGTAAAGTTGATATGGTTTTATAGATTGTTTAATTCCATTCGATTGATGCATGATCTTTGAACTCAATTGATTTATTTATTTTTTGTTTAATGTAAACAAATCAATTTAGTTTAAATATAATATCTCAAAGTGGTAGTGGACTGAAAGTGCTAGTGGGAGTAGGTCAATTTCATCATCACAAAATAAAAATTTATCTCCATTGGGGGATTATGTGACAAAGAAAAACGAGGGACTATAGGAGGAACTTGGATTGAGTCTTGAGATTTGATACTTTAATATTGTGATTTACTTATGGATTTTATTTTTTAGTTTTCTATGAAATATGGAATTTATTTATGATTTTTTACATGTATTTATAATTTTAAATTTTTTTATATGTTGTACTCTTACTATATCCGTATTTTGTAATTTTAAAAATTATCATTTTTCGTCTCCATCTCCGTATCCGTATCAGTGCAACATAGGCAGTTTCTTTGCAAAATAGCTCGGAAGCAGCAGACTGATTCGCATCATTCGTTTATACTTAACAATAGAAATTAATCTATCCTCTCTTGTTTGATCAACAACGTTTATACTCCTAGTGCTGGTGGACACCATCAACGCAAATGGTCCACAGATTCCGTGGCAGCTCGACAAACCCTGCACCTATCATCTATAGCGAGATGCGTCCTTACCATCTCACTATTAGTAAGAAGCTTGTGGCGTGCCACAATCCACATGAAGATTTTATTGCGCGGCAATCTAAATTTAGCAATTGCGGACCTAACCTTGTCATCCTCTCGCTGGTTAGCTAATCATATGCCACCAGAACTCTACTTCAGCTCTTAGGCCTTGCTTGGTATGGAGGATGGAGAATTAGTTAATCAAATGGTTAAGATTCATAATTATTTTCTTACTTTGAATCTTAACCGTTTGGTTAATTAATTTTCTATCCTTTCTCGTTTTCCTCTTCATATCAACCAAAGCCTTAAAAGTAAACTATATAACAAAGTAATAGAATTTGGAAAGTTGTTGAAATTGCTGCTATATGATCATGTTGTTTTTCAACTCGAAAGATGAATAAAGTCGAAGAAGATTTAAGTAGTCACGTAGCTGACAACACCAGTTTTTCACCTTATTTCACAAGTTTACAACCATTTACTGCAAACTCACCACTCTCCACCGATCGTTTTTAGGCCCAACATTAATTAATCCATCTAATTGTACCTAACCAAGCTACTCTATAACTGGGTTTGGGCTTCAACTGTCTCCAAACGACATGATCTTATTCTCCAGACATCAGAAAAGAAAGAAAAAAGACAGACACATGAGGTGATGAACATCTTCGTATGTTTGTTTTGTTTATTCACACGACCAAAGCCTGATGTTCGACTGTTCCTAGTTCAACGTCCCCATCATCATAAAACTGCAAAATTATCTCATGCGCCGTCTCCTCACTTTCACCACTACATTCTCATACGTTTTCCCCTTTTTCTTTTTCTGTTCATACACGTTTACATACAGATCTGATTTTGTTAAGTTTATGTGCATTAGTGAGGCCATGATTCATGTGAGTCGTGGGTGTACTTAGTTGTTGAAAAAATAAGCGAAAGATGACGATTTTATGTTGGGTAAATATAAACTCAACATGAAATATTAATAAAAAGATGTGTTGTATACAAGGACAAGTCCAGGATTTGAGATTGGGGGCAAAACATAAATGTTTAAAAGTGGGAGACAAATTTAAAAATAAATCAATTTGTAAAAAAAATTATATAGGAGGACAAAGCTGAAAAAGAAAATCTTGGGTTGCCCCTCCCCACCATCACGTACCTCCATCATTGGTTGTATATCGTAAAACTCAATTTGATTTTGATATAACAATGATTTCCAAAGACTTATTTGTAAAATTGAATAAATTTTTAAGTACTCAAAATTGCTCAAAAAATGACAAGGATTCGAACTAAAATTGTTTCTAAGTCAAAAACTAAAACCCCAAATATTTTTCTAAGTGTTTTTGTAATTAAATAGTTGATTTTTGTCCAGGAGTACCGATATGCCATTGGCCGTATCGATACGATTTTTGGCTACTGGAAAACGTTTTATACAAAATAGCTATTGTGTACCGATACACGTATAGTCGTATCAGTACACCATTCATGCATGGGAACCAAATATGCTTTGAGTATCGATATGACTTTACTCATACCGATACAAGGTGTTTAGATTTGATTTTTTTTTTGCATTTAATGATATAGCCGTTACTTTGTCAGTTTTATTGGAACCATAAATTTAAAAATTAGTTATACCGTACTGATACGCCCTTAGGCGTACCGATACAAATTTTCAAGGACTTTTTCCTCAGATTCTAGTGAGCAAAATTGGTACCGATACTATACAAACAGTACCGGTACACCTTTGTAAAATAAGCTTCCCATACCGATACGCCCTTTCGCGTATCGATATCCTTTTGTACAACGGCTCTTTCTTCTTTTAGCAGGTACCGATATCGAAGCCCGTGTACCGATACCGGTGGTTGGCAGACAACATTTATTGTGGGGAAAATGGTCTCCCACAGCTATATTGATGATCTCAACTACCCAAACGGTTAGAAATCAATGAAGGGCTATTTAAACAAGTCTCCAAAACTACAACAACAACTATTAAACTATTGAACAACAAGTCTTAAGCATTCAAGCACAAATCCAACCATCTTTAAGCTATTAGTGTCAAATCTTTGTAACCCACTTGAGTGGTCTTTATTGTAATCATTTTATTCAAGTTTTGGGTTGTGAGTGAACTTGTAATTTGGGCAAACAAACTACCTTTGAGAGGATTTTCAATTTGCATTCCTTTTCTTATAAAAGAGAGAGTTTGATCAAAGCTTTGGGTAGAAATCTTTGATTGTGTAAAGGGTTGCCTCTTTATCCTAGACAAGAAGAAGAAATTCTTAGTGGGAATCTAAGGTAGTGGATGTAGACTTTGTTAGAAGGTTGAACCACTATAAATCCCTTGTATCTCATTTTTATCTTTCTATTTGTTTCCCTTCAATTTTTTAAATTGACAATTCACCTCCTATTGGCCAAATCACTTTGATTGATCATCCTAACAATTGGTATCAGAGCCTAGCTCATTTGAAGGATTAACATCCTCTTGAGATGATCCGAAGGTGATTCAATCAATTAAAAGTCAAGCCATGGCCTCCACTTTTGGCAACAACCTCTACGAGTCTCAATCCATCACCAAACCGCCTTACTTCAATGAGGAAAACTATCCATATTGGAAGAATCGTTTGAGGCTCTTCATCAAATCTAACGACTACTTCTTATTGGATGTAGTAGAAGATGGAGCAAGCATACTAATGAAAAGGGAAAGTGATCGGTTGATTCCCAAATCCAAGCTAAAGATGACCGATGAAGATCAGAGGAGATTACAAGTCAACGACAAAGCTAGGCACGTACTCTTTTGTGCGCTTGGACCGGATGAGTACTCGAAGATGTTTTCTTACACTAGTGCAAATGAGATATGTGACAAACTCATTTGAAGGTTGAACAACTATAAATCTCTTGTGTCTTATTTTTATCTTGTTATTTGCTTCCCTTCAATTTTTTAAATTGTCAATTCACCCCCTCTTGGCCAAATCACTTTGATTAATCATCCTAACAATTGCTATTAGAGCCTAGCTCATTTGAAGGATTGACATCCTCTTAAGACGATCTGAAGGTGATTCAATCAACTAGAAGTCAAGTCAAGGCCTCCACTTTCGGCAACAACCTCTACGAGTCTCAATCTATCACCAAACCGCCTTATTTCAATAAGGATAGCTATCTCTATTGGAAGAATCGTTTGAGGCTCTTCATCAAATCCAATGACTACCTCTTATGGGATGTAGTGGAAGATAGACCAAGTATACCGATGAAAACGTAAGGTGATCGGTTGATTCCCAAGTCCAAGTTAAAGATGACCGATGAAGATCGGATGAGATTACAAGTCAACGACAAAGCTAGGCACATGCTCTTTTGTGCGCTTGGACTAGATAAAAACTCGTAGATGTCTTCTTACACTAGTGCAAATGAGATATGTGACAAGCTCATTTCAAGGTTGAACCACTATAAATCCCTTGTGTCTTATTTTTGTCTTTCTATTTGCTTCCCTTCAATTTTTTAAATTACCAATTCAACCCCTCTTGGCCAAATCACTTTGATTAATCATCCTAACAATTGGTATTAGAGCCTAACTCATTTGAAGGATTAATATCCTCTTGAGACAATCAGAAGGTGATTCAATCAACTAGAAGTCAAGCCATGGCCTCCACTTTTGGCAACAACCTCTACGAGTCTCAATCCATCACTAAACTGCCTTATTTCAATGAGGATAGCTATCCCTATTGGAAGAATCGCTTGAGGCTCTTCATTAAATCCAACGACTACCTCTTATGGGATGTAGTGGAAGATGGACCAAGCATACTGATGAAAAGGAAAGGTGATCGATTGATTCCCAAGTCCAAGCTAAAGATGACCGATGAAGATCGGAGGAGATTACAAGTCAACGACAAAGCTAGGCACATGCTCTTTTGTGTGTTTGGACCGGATGAGTGCTCGAAGATATCTTCTTACACTAGTGCAAAGGAGATATGTGACAAGCTCGAGACTACCATAAAGGCACAAACGATGTAAATGAGACCAAGATTGGACTCATCAACTTGAGCTACAAAAATTTCAAGATGGAACCAGATGAGGGAATCACCAAGATGTTCGATCATTTTTTCGTCATAGTCAACAGACTTAAAAGATTTAGAGAAGTCATCTCGGAAGGCAAACTTGTTCGAGAAAGCTCATCTATTCCCTTCTCGAGTCATGAGATGGAAAGAGAACCACCATTATCGAGGTCAAAGACCTCAAGACCTTAAAGCTCGACGCTCTCATGGGGTCTCTCTTAACCCATGAAATTATGAAGAAAGGAAAAGAAGATGAGAAGAAAAGAGAAGAGGAAAAGGTTGAGAAGAAAGAAGTAGAAAAGAAAAAGATTGAAATTACTCTCAAGGCTTCACAAGAAGAGAGTGATTCTAGTGAGTAGGATGATGAAGAAATGGTAATGCTTGTCAAACGGTTCACTTGGTTCATGAAATCCAACCGGGAAAGAAAGTTTCATCGAAAAGGGGATTTCAAGAACAAGAATAAGGAGGAGGAGATGGATCAAATAGTTTTCTATGAGTGCAAGAAACTAGGGCACATCAAGATCGATTGTCCCCAACTAAAGAGGAAGAGCTTTGGGAAGAAGAAGAAGCTCAAGATTCATGTTGTTACTTGGAGTGATGAGGAATCATCCGATTAAGAGGAGCAAGAAGTGGTCAACCTTTAATTCATGACACTAGAAGAGGATCCTAAGGTAACCTTAAACTCATCTAATTTCAATTTTACATTTGATGAGCTTCAAGAAGCTTATGATGAATTACAAAAGGTTTATGACGAATTGGTTTTGAAATACAAAGAATCACTTTTAAAAAATAAGAAAACAATTTTCGATTTGAAAACTCAAAATGATTCTTTATCCAAAACTAATTCGAAACTTGAGAATGAGGTTCTTGATTTACAACAAAAGCAAAATGATTTTGAAAAGAAAAATCAATATTTGAAAAACCTTCTCTCCAAAGTTCATGATGATCTCCAAAGGGAAGTTGGTGACCTCAAAGCTTCTCTAAACAAAGTTGGGAAAAACATTTATGGAAAAGGACAATCTTCAAAACCCAACTATGTGAAGAGAAACTTTAGTGGCTACAAACAAAGAGGCTTCCAAAGGCTCTAGGGGTAAGAGGATTAGGAGTGTTTGAGTTCCTAAGGAATTAATCACTTCTAATAATACTAGTGTTATTACTTATTGGATTCCAAAGGAACCAAGATTTTGGGAGCTAATACTCATGGACCCAAAATGATTTGGTTACCAAAAATCAAGACTTAATCTTTGTTTGTAAGGGGAGCATTGCTACAAGGCCAAATCTACATGTGTAAATTCATGGTACCTTGATAGTGGGTGTTCAAGACATATGATCAGTGACAAAAGTTGGTTCTTGGAGCTAAAACCAAAGAGTGGATGAGTAGTGACTTTCGATAACAACTCCAAAGGCCATATTAAAGGAATTGGTTTCACTGGTAATTACTCTTCTATCCTTATTGATGATGTTTTATATGTCAACGGTCTAAAACAAAATCTTTTGAGCATAAGCCAACTTTGTGATAAAAGTTTAAATGTGTTTTTTATTTAAATGGTTGCAAAATTATCAACATTAAAACTAACAAATTTGTGCTTATTGGTCATCGTATATGAAACATATACATGGTATATCTAGATGACATTCATATTTCAAATGTATGTTTTATTGCTAAAGATGAGCATGATTCATGGCTATGACATAGGAGACTAAGGCATACAAGCATGAGTATTTTAGAAAAATTGATTTCAAATGATCTTGTAAGAGGTTTGCCAAAAATAAAGTTTTCATATGACAAAATTTGTGATGCTTGTGCAAAAGGCAAACGCAAAAGTGTTCCTTTTAAACCTATTAATGATGTTTTTACAAGTAGAGTTTTACAATTGATCCACGTAGATCTTTTTGGCCTTATTAAAACTATGAGCTTGGGTGGAAAATTATATGCATTTGCTTTAGTTGATGACTACTCTAGATTTACTTGAGTTCTATTCTTAAGTACCAAGGATGAGGCTTTAGAAAAATTCATCACATTTTCAAAAATAATACAAAATGATGTTTGTCACTCTATTTCTCACATTAAAAGTGATCATGGAACCGAATTCGAAAATCTAGGTTTTGAGGATTTTTATAACTCAAATGGTAAACGCTATAATTTTTCTACTCCATGCACTCCTCAACAAAATGAGGTTGTTGAGAGGAAAAATTGTACTTTAAAAGAAATGGTTAGAACCATGCTTTGTGAAAATAATTTGCCTAAGTATTTTTGGGCAGAAGCCACAAATACCGCTTGTTATATTTTCAATTGAGTAGTGATTAGACCTATATTAAAGAAAACACCTTATGAGCTTCTTAAATGCAAAAAGCCTAACATTAGCTATTTTCATCCTTTTGGATGTAAATGTTTTAAATAATGGAAAAACAATTTAGGCAAATTTGATGCTAAAAGTGATGAAACAATTTTTCTTTGTTATTCTTTAAACTCTAAAGCCTATCGAGTATTTAATAAGAGAATTTAGTAGTAGAAGAGTTTATACATGTGGTTTTCGATGATAACCTCATTCCGAGAAAGGATTCTTGTGATGATAATGTTGTAGGAATTTTTTATACAAATGATGGTGGAGAACAATCATCAAAGGTGGATGAAGTTCCAAATAAAGAAGCAGTACATGATCCACCTCTAGAAGCTTTGAAGGACATGTTTCTAGAGGAAAAGGAAGTCACCTACTCAAGGGAGTTCAGCTATATCAAAGGTGGTGAAATTTTGAGTGATCTATCCAAAGGGGTAACCACTAGATCTCCTCTTAGAAATACATGTAATTTTGTTGCATTTATCTCATGCATTGAACCTAAAAATATCAAAGTATTAAATGATGATTATTAGATATTGGCTATACAAGAAGAGTTAAATCAATTTGAGAGAAGTCAAGTATAGACATTAGTTGATAAGCCTAGAAATAAATCTACCATATAAAGCCTTTTTCAAATGGATGTAAAAAGTGCTTTTCTAAATGATTTTATAAATAGAGAAGTGTATGTAGAACAACATCCAGTTTTGAAGATCCAAAATATTCAAACCATGTTTTCAAACTTTCAAAAGCTTTATATGGTTTGAAACAAGCTCCTAGAGCTTGGTATGAAAGATTATCAAACTTTTTAATTGAAAAAAGTTTTGACAAAGAAAAGGTAGATACTATACTCTTCATTAAAAGAAAAGGCAAAGACATCTTAGTAGTACAAATTTACGTTGATGATATTATTTTTGGTTCTACTAATGACCAAAATCTTGCTAAGTTAATGAAAGGTGAATTTGAAATGAACGTGATGGGGGAGCTTTCATTCTTCTTAGGGCTCTAAACCAAACAAAGAAAAGATAGCATCTTCATCAATCAAGCTAAGTACATCAAAGACACGCTCAAGAAGTTTAGCTTAAAGAATGTGAAACCTCAAGCCACACCAATGAGCTCATCTACAAAGCTTGACAAAGATGAAGAAGGTAAATGTGTTGATTTAAAGCTGTATAGGTCTATGATAGGATCTTTGCTTTATCTTACCGCAAGTAGACCAGATATCATGTTTAGTGTTTGCTTGTATGCTAGGTTTCAAGCTAGTCCTAGAGAATCACATCTAAAAGTTGTTAAGAGAATCTTTAGATACCTTAGAGACACACCTCGTTTAGGCCTTTGATATCCTAGAGATTCTTCCTTTAGTTTGTATGCTTATTCAGATGTGGATTATAGAGGTTGTAAGATAGATAGAAGGAGTACCTCAGGTATATGTCAATTCCTAGGTTGTGGAAGTTTTTGTGTAGCATTATCTACCACTGAGGCAGAATATATTTCGGCTGGAAGTTTTTGTGCTCAAGTCCTTTCGATAAAGAAACAACTCTTAGATTATGAAATTGATGTAGGTACCATCCCTCTTAAGTGTGACAATACTAGTGCTATTTGTCTCACTAAGAATCTCATTCAACATTCTAGAACCAAGCACATAAAGATAAGACATCATTTCATTAGTGATCATGTCTTGAAAAATGAGGTAGTTCTAGAATATGTAGACACCTTAAACCAACTAGCGGATATCTTCACCAAACCTTTAGACAAAGAGAATTCTTGATCTTTTAGGAGAGAGTTAGGTTTAACTAGTCTACCTTGAACCTTAGAGTCTTTTTGGTGGTTTAATCTTGCTTGAATTTGGTTAATTTCCATGCTTTTGTGCTTTTGCTCCTATATGCATCTATCCATGTTGCTAAAGGGAGTATGCATCTATTTTTTGCTCATTCATGATGATCTCATATCATATTCATGCATATCGATTCGATTAAGTTCTAACTTTGAGCTTTTTGCAGTCAAAAATGTCAATTTTGGCTTAGGGGTACCTATACGGGGTATCGTGTATCGGTACGGGTATCATGAGACAGTTTTGGTACAAGTTTACCTGTACCAGTACAGGTAAATGATCAGCACATGCTTAATTCGTACCGGTACGTGGTTCCGATACGCGCAGGTGGTGTATCGTTACGTGTGGTCACTGAAGACTTTAAATGTCATTAGAAGAGGGTTTTCCAAATCCAATTCAAATTCCCCTTTATTTCAAAACCCTAGGTCATTTTTCATCTATAAAAACCCTTCAAACCCTTTGATTTTCTCACAATTCTTCAAAATCTTTTGAGGCCTTTTGGTTTTTACATCAAACCCAAGCAAAATCATCAAGCTTTATGCAACATCATCTCTTCATTCATCCATCTATCAATTCTCAAGGTATAATCTTTATTTCTTTTATTTTTGATTTATTCTATATTTATAAACTATTTTTCATCAAAAATTATATATATAGTATGTATGCAACATATTTTTCAAAGATTTTACAAAAATTCTTTCAAAACTGAAAGTTTTTGTTCGAATATAAAATTATACTTGTATATTTTTTAAACTATTTTTTAGTTTTTCTTTCACCATAAATTCTTTTTATACTTGTATATTATCTTAAACTATAAAATATATATTTTTATTAATACATTGATCACTGGATTGTTTATTGGATTGAATGTGATGTTTATGCATACATTTTTTGTAGTTTGATTTTGTTTTCGAGATTTTATCATGGGTCCAAAGAAAATAGCACGAAAAGAGTTGGCTCCTAGTTCTTCAAATCCAAATCCTACCGAACCCAATTCCGAAAATAATGGTACAAAATTAAACTTAACCGGTATTTTTCAAAAGTGTTTTAATGAACCTCAATATCCTCATGCTATTGATCGTTTTAAACAATTTCAAACTTATAAAATTCGTTGAGAGCGTGTGGTTTCTATACCTTTCATGACTTCTGATGAATTTAATTTTTGCTATCTTAATCTAATTACTCAATGGAAGTTCATGCCCTTTTTAAGTATACCCGGCATTCTATATAAAAATCTTGTCATTGCTTTTTACTCAAATGCTTGGTGTGTTTATAACCATGAGAGAACCGAAGTTGTTGCTTTAGAGTCATACCTTATGGGTAAAAAGTTTTTATTAGACTTTGTCATTATTGACGATCTTTTGTGTTTGGATAATGAGGGTTTAGATGAAGAAGATGACTTTCCTAAACGATATAGTGGCTCCGTTCTCGTGATCGATGATCATGAGCGTTTTCTTCACTCTCTCATCACTTGGTTGTTTCAACCATCCGGTGGCAAGTGGTCTACCATACGCCAAGTCGATGACTTTTGGCTTTATTGTTTCCATGAGGGTAAGCGTTCTAACCTAGCTCAAATCATGTTTGTCGAGCTCGTCTTCTTGGTTCAAAATCGCCATACTACTCAAATTTCTTCATTCATCTATGGTGCCACCTTGAGTTTCATGTTCCACAAGCTAGAGATCGATTGCTCCTATGATCTTGAGGTGCCTCTCATCGATCCTATTGATGACAAGTCTCTTAGGAAGGCTAAGTTCACCATCTACAATGGTGAATGGATTATAATTTTCGATCTTCCCGATAGTGCTCAACCTGATCTGGTAGTCGTTCCTTCGATTGCTCAAGAAGTTTTGGCCGCTCCACCTCCGCCTTCCCTTGATGCTTTCATGGCTTATTTAGATGGGAAGTTTGCTTTATTTGATACGACTATGACCTCCGGTTTTACCACTCTTGACAATCGCTTTGGGTAGAAAGCTTTGAGTAAACAAACAAACTATCTTTGAGAGGATTTTCAGTTTGTATTCCTTTTCTTGTAAAATAGAGAGTTTGATCAAAGCTTTGGATAGAAAGCTTTGATTGTGTAAAAGGTTGCCACCTTAGCCTAGAAAATGGAAAGAAATTCTTAGTGAATTTGTTGAAAATCCTTAGTGGGAAGCTAAGGTAGTGGATGTAGACCTTGTTAGAAGGTTGAGCCACTATAAATCCCTTTTGTCTCATTTTTATCTTTCCATTTGCTTCCCTTCAATTTTTTAAATTGCCAATTCACCCCATCTTGGCCAAATCACTTTGATTGATCATCCTAACATATATGATATTAGGAAAATACATTGATACACAAACTTGTGTAAACTTTGCACAAGCCTTTTAATTTCAGGGTTTAGGTTTTCAATTTTTTAGTTTAAGTATGAAGGATTGTTGAGAATATAACTCATGATATCAATAGTTAGTGAATATTAAAATAAAACAAAAAATATCATGTATAAAACCATAGTTACAATTTGTGTATAAATTATATGTGATAAATATTAACTCAAGTTAGAGGGAAGTTTGTTGAGAATTAAACTTCGAATTTAGAATGGTTAATGAAAATACCTAAACTTTAATCGCAATCATCTATTTACATTCATCCAAAGAACTAAATCAATGTAAGATTAAAGACCTTTTTAACAAAAAATTAAACATTTTTGCATAGTATAAATATGTCATAACTCACTTATATTAGATTTTATATTCTCACATTTTTTTCATATTTGTCATGTTTTTTGATTTCAAATGTTTTTCTAGGAAATAAAAGAAATTCCATTTGATGAATAATGTTTGATAATGCAATAGATTAATCTTTTTGACACATTAACTAGACAATTTTATTGATAAATAAAATAAAATCAGAACATAAAACATAATAGAGGTTTTAGAACATCCAAAAGAACAATAAAAAAGAAATCATAAATTTAAAAAGAAAAAATAAGCGTGCATCAGTCAGATCAAACACTTTCTCTTTGCATAAAAAAAATCTCTATTGTTCATTGTAGGAAGGGTCCATGGGGAGTTGTCAAAACACGAACTAGAATAAATCTCAAAAATCGGTAACAACCTTTCACGCCTATTCTCAAAAACAACGATTCGTTATAGATTACATCGGCAAACAACCCAAAAGGGGATCAAACTCTACGTGACCACCGACAAATACGAATCAAAGACAAGCGATGTGAGAGTCACCGTACGAATACCAAAAACTTACAAAAGTAACCATAGAAGCATACCATAAGTCCTAGACGTATCATAAAAGCAGGAAAAAACGTGTCACAGGGGCGGAAAGTGCAACAAAATATACAGAAAAAAACAAAACAAAATAAAAAACAAAAATAAATAAAATATAAATTACTGACGGTCGACAACCAATGCAAAGACTGGTATCACCATCGATTAAACTGAGATAGATTAATGTTGGATTCATAATACTTTCCATTAACAAATAACGTGTTTCTGTAAAATAAAAATACAACGTGTTGTTGCCTTTCTTCATTATATAAAATAATAATGATTATAATTTGTGGGCAGCTGTATAGAAAAATCTAGGGCATTTATTTTTTTAATCATTTATATTCGACTCACTAATTAATTAATATGGATTAAATTTTGCATAAATTTACTATGAGAACGACTCTCTCAACTTATTTTTTAGTTTATAATGTCAACATTTTAATTTTTGATCTTACGTAATAGATTTAACGTCTTATATCATTATACCAACTAATTGATGGTTAGCATTTACTTGTTTAATTGCGTAGGACATTTAAAAGTTTTAAAAGACTATAATGGCGTGGCTCTTTCGGCAGCTGCTTTCTTATCGTCATATAAAATGATCACGTCACATATTTACTCTTTTTTAAAATAATAATTAAATTTTATTTAGGTTTAATGTGAAAAAAAATCAAATTATACCTTTTTCTTTAAGTCTCATTATTTTTTGGGTCAAAATATGGTTTAACGTTTTATTTCATTATATTTTAAAGTTTTTTACGTTAAAATATTTGTCATTCCAATAAATTTATGATATAGGGTCTAGTTTTTAATATGTTGATGTGATAACAAGGTAACATCTATTTAATTTTTTTAGTCCTTTAATAAGGCACATACCGTGCACATATGGTGTTCGAACTCGGGTCACCTAGATGAAATACATCATCCTTTACCACTGTCCACTTGGACCACTCCATGGGTTCACATAGGGTCTATTTTTTAGTTTCATTTATTTTTTAAAAAGAAAATCATAAAAAATTAAATTTCTTCAAAATTCCCCAAATTCTCAATTTTTTCATAAACCCCCAAATCACACCACTCAATCCTTAAATCTTTACATTAATCCTCTATTACTGCTGAATCAACCACCAGCACCACACACACTTTTTATCATCGGACCTCACAACTGATTACTCCAGTCTTTCATCGCTACAAATCGATGAACGGGATGTCAATTGAACGTCGAACGACGAACTCGACGAATGATGATTGGATTTTGTGGCTCTTCTAGTGGTGAGAGGAAAAGATTCTACTGTTGCGGTGTTGGTGTGTTCTCGATAGTGGAGGATTTGAAAATTTGGGGTTATTTTGAATAAAATGAGAGCTTTAGGTTTTATTAGAAATTATGTTTTTAATATTTTAAAAAGAAATTAAAAGCACAACCACGTGTCAAACAATAATTGATTGATGAATAATTTTTAATGGACCAACCTTAAAATTTCATTGGAATGAAACGTTGAGCACTTAAAATAGTAACAATGTAAACATTAGACGCCTATTTTGACCAAAATATTTTAGACACACGAAGCAAAAAAGATAAATAGTTTTAGTACTTTTTACATCAAACATTTATTTATTTAGTAGAATAGTGCAACATTGATATTCTCAGCACAAATGTTGATATTCAAACTCACACAAAATAAAAAATGTGTATCATTGATCACTTGACTTATTAATGGATGTTTATTTATTTATTTTCTAGATAAATATATATTTTTTGTAATATGCATGTCTGTCTTACGGTTCATGTTCGGGGTGCAATGTTGCCCCTCTCAACTATGTCGTCTCCAAGGTTTAAACTTGTATTACAAATGCACCAAACACTAGTTGATATTTGTCAAATAAATATTTAATTTAATAATTTTATATTAAAAAATATATAAGCTAACTTAGTATAACAGTTTGATGCTATTTTGGGAGAAATTATTATATGGTACCAGCTCACCACGTCATCTGTGGCCCTCATTCAATAAAAATTAGTCAACTAATTTTTGTTTTTTATGTCATTTTTTCTTTCCTAATTATTTTCTATGTAACCACTCACTCCCTATTTACATGACAAAAAAAGTGAAGATTCATTTTAAAAAAAATGACATGGAAAATAAAAAAATTATTTGACTATTTTTTAGTGGATAGAACCACGGATGACGTGATGAACCAGTACCATATAATAATTTTTCCTATTTTGGGGGCTTGAATTGGAGACCAATGCAACAGTTAATTCATTTTAGTAATTCAAAGAAGGGTCAGCCATTACAGCTCAAGGTAAAAAGGTTCCTTTAATTTGGGAGATGTTTTCTACTCAAATTTCCAGCTGTAAATCACACGAGACCTTTTTTTCTTATTCTTGAAAAAGGAAGGGTCCATATTAGATTTGGTGTTGATTATAAATTTAAAATCAACACAAATCTTTTATAATTGTATTTTTTATATAATTACTTTTTTATCATATTTTTATATAATTACATTGTTAGTTTTTTGTACCTATTATAATATATATGTTGGTGAGACTAAATTTATCATATTTTAATCATTTACTACCATCACATTCAGCTTTCCATCCCAAGTCACTAACTCTCATGTGAACCTACAAGATTAAATGATAAAACATTTATTATTAATAAATCATTGTTATTATATTCAAAGTAAACTTATGTGTATCTATATTTTTTTAAAAAATAATAATAAATATATATCATAAAATTTAATAATCATTTTATGTGCCCCACACCAATCACCTTTAAAACCAATGATTCATATGAATAATCGTTGGTGATGATCACTTGAAACCACTGAAGTATCTTTAATTTTTTCCCTAACACGTCTTTTATTGCATGTATAATAACCTATTGAGTTTTGACACGTGTTTTTAAAAATCCTGTTTCATGAAAATATCTATCTTCCTTTCCTTTTTAATTCTCAAAGAACCTTTGAGCAGTGATTAACAAATGTAATGAGTAATAAATTTATATGAATGAGCCGATTAAATTTAATTTAGTTGGTATGTTTCTGGTATAGTATATAAAAAATTATGAGTTTAAATATATTTAAATATTTAATATCTTTTGAATTATAGATAGATAATTAAGATATAAATAATATAATTATTGTATCAAATTATATTTAGAAAAACTATATAAATGAGAAATATCGGTACTAATAATTTGCAGGTTGTTACATAAATGAATGGTCGATTCAAATAATATGCAACTAATTACATAATATATATTAGTTAGTTATTATTTTTTTAGAAATTTATGATGAAATGAACGGATTAATAAAGAGATAAGTGTTGTTATTCTTAGTAGGCTCTTCAAATTCGCATAATTTGTCCGCACAAAATATATATTTTAAAGAGTAAAAAGTATATACTAATAGGTAATTGTACCGTCAAAATATCATTGTCAATTTCACATCTAACCTTCCAAAAGCAAACTCAACAGCAGCAGCTAAAAGCCAAGTCTACCATCATCAATCTCAATCCCTTTCATACATAGATAAACCGCAGCTAAAAGGAAGAATAATTCAGCTACAGGCTACAACAACAAAGATCATATAGGGATTAATTCATATGCTCCTGTGTTTAACACATAACTTACATGACTCAACCCTATGAGTTCAAGGACTCACTTTGTTAATAATGTCAATAATTCTATATCCACTAAGTGGTCGAGTAATGAATGATGCTCATATTTTCTCTTTATGTATGTGTTCAAATCTCAATATTTATTGTGTGAATGTAATTATCTCTACTTAATAAAAAATAATATCAATAATTATTCACAAATGATAAGAATATTTATATTTTTTCAAACTTTAATATATTCTTTTAAGAAATTGAAGCACAAGGCTTTAGGCTTCGTTTGAACATGATCTTAAAAAGTGTTGAAAGTCAAAAATGGTTTTCGGTGCTTTAATGCACCTGACAGTGAAGGAAAAAATTACCATGGGTACTTGTAGCTAACAAAGAAAAAATGGCATGGGAAAATCACTCATTTGTCCTTAAACTTAAGGTTATTTGTAAGTTGGTCCTTAGAGCTCAACTATACATAGCCTAACCATTTGCCATTTTTCTCATCCCAAATCATTCTAACATCCTCTCAATATTAGAGAAATTAGAGAGTTTTCATAGAGTTGTTTTCTTCTTTTTATCAAGAGAGAATTGTTATTGTTTTCTCCTTGTTAGATAGAGAGAAGTTGTAATTCTCATTTTCTTATAGTGAAATTCTTCTACCATGTTCGTGGGTTTTACCTTATATTATTTAGGGGTTTTCCACGTAAAATCTATGTCTCCTTTATCTTCATTATCATTTTCTCAAATTATCAGTTGCGTTTTTGCTTTATTCGACGACCGTATTTCGCAAGAATTAGTATTAGAGCCTAATTTGGGTGTGTATATCTACTTACCGTATTCTCTGTTGGTTGCCACTGAAAAGTGGATCCTCCATCATAAGAAAGTAAGTTAGATATTACTCATTCATTGGATGTGGTGGCACTATTCACGTCAAATAGTTAAATAGTGGGAGCTATCTGAAATAGAATCTATGGCAACAAAATTTGATGTTGAAAAATTCAACGGGAGAAATTTCTCACTGTGGAAATTGAAGATAAAGGCTATCCTATGGAAGAACGAATGTCTAGCGGCTATTAGCGAAAGTCCAGCAGATTTTACAGATTACAAGAAATGGAACGAGGTGGACGAGAATGCTATTGCATACCTTCATTTAGCATTAGCAGATGAAGTATTGTCGAGCATTGAGGAGAAGAAGATAGCCAAAGAGATTTGGGATCACCTCACAAGAATGTATGAGGCCAAATCGTTGCACAATAAAATTTTTCTTAAGAGAAAATTGTACACTCTTCGAATGTCAGAATCTACTTTAGTGACAGAGCACTTAAACACATTGAAAACTCTATTTTTCTTAGCTTACATCTCTAAGCTATAAAATAGAGTCACAAGAATGTGCTAAACTTCTACTTCAAAGTCTACTTGATTCGTATGATCAACTCATCATCAACTTGACAAACAACAACCTTACCAGTGATCTAGTCTTCGATGATGTTGCAAGTGCTGTTCTGGAAGAATAAAATTGGCTCAAGAACAAGGAAGACAGATAAGGAAATATGCAACAAGCAGATGCTTTAACGGTGATGAGAAGAAGATCAACAGAACGTGGCCAAAGTAGCATTCACAATCATGGTAGATCAAAGTCAAGAAGTAAGAAGAATTTAAAGTGCTACAACTGTGGAAATGATGGTCACTTGAAGAAGGATTCTTGGAGTTTACCCCAAAACTCAAATCCTTAAGGAAATATGACAAACACTTCAGATGATGGAAATGTCCTCTGTTGTGAAGCATCAACATCCATGGAAGGTAGAAAAAGATTTGCAAATATATGACTTATTGACTTAGGAGCCACATATCACATGACCTCAAGAAGAGAATGGTTCTATCATTATGAACCTATCTCAGGAAGATCTGTGTAAAGCTGCAATAATCATGCCTTGGAGATTATTGGCGTTGGAACCATCAAATTGAAGATGTATGACGGAACAATCAAAGTTGTTTGAGATGTGCGGAACGTGAAAAGCTTGAAGAAAAACTTCTTATCCTACGGATTGTTAGATAATAATGCAAGCAAGATTGAAACATGGAAATGAATCATGAAGGTGTTCCATGGAGTGCTTGTTGTGATGAAAGGTGAAAAGATAACGACAAATTTGTACATGCTGAAGGGAGAGACTTTGCTAGAAGTAGAAGCTTATGTTGCCTCATGTAGTTCAGATTCTACAATGTTATGGCATTAGAAACTTGGACACATGTTAGAACAAGGAATGAAAGTCCTTGTGGAGCAAAAGCTAATTTCGGGTTTAACAAAAGTATCACCTCATTTGTGTGAACATTGTATTACAAGTAAGAAACATCGATTAAAATTCAACACATCAAATTCTAGAGGCGGCGTTGTTCTAGAATTGGTTCATTCTGATGTATGGCAAGCACCAGTTACATCCTTAGGTGGAGCAAAGTATTTTGTCTCATTCATTGATAACTACTCTAGGAGATGTTGGGTGTATCCTATCAAGAGGAAGGCATATGTGTTTTCAACCTTTAAAGTTTTTAAAGCTCGGGTGGAACTTGATTCTAGAAATAAGATCAAGTGTTTTAGATCAGATAATGGAGGTGAATATATAAGTGATAAATTTGATGACTTTTGCAGAAAAGAAGGCATCAAAGACAGTTCACAACAGTATATACTCCTCAACAAAATGGAGTGGCAGAGCGGATAAACAGAACTCTGTTAGAAAGAATAAGAGCAATGTTGAGAGCTGCAAGACTAGAGAAAGCTTTATGGGAAGAAACAGTCAATACCGCCTATTATTTGGTGAATCGGGCTCCATCAACTGCAATTGAGTTGAAGACACCAATAGAGATGTGGAATGGTAAACCAATTGATTATTTAAACCTTCACATATTTGGAAGTATTGTGTACGTGATGTGCAATGCCCAAGAAATTTCAAAGTTGGATCCAAAATCCAGAAAATGTAAATTCTTGGGGTATACTGATAGAGTAAAAGGGTATCGCTTGTGGGATCCCACTGCCCGCAAAGTGATTATCAGCAGGGATTGTAATCACTCATTTTCACTTGTAAATATATATTAATATTGCATGTATATTTATTATATCATATGAATGTTACTAATATATATATAAGGTGTGGTGTGTGCATGTATATTATAAGCTATGTATGTATACGTATTAATGATGTATGTGTGTCGCATATGTATCTAGAGTATGAGCGTATTTGATTAATATATATATAGATGTTATGTTAATTATGGGTAGGATTATATGTACGTATGCCAATATGTTATACTTGTATAAGTATATGTTTGTATCATGTATGTGTATTGCTGTTATAATTATATTATTATTAATATTATTGGGCTGATAAAATGAAATAAAAAAAAATTAAATATATTAAACCCAAATAAAAATTACAGTCCAAGTCCAAATATCATTACAAGGCCCAAACCCAAATCCTATCTAATTACAACTGTGTGTGCAGGTGGCTGTGGGCCGTTGGATCAAGATTTGATCCAACGGCCACGATCCAACCAAGAAGTCAAAAATATCTGCCAGCCGCGTGTTCCACACGTATGGACCGTTCGAATGCCACGCGCGCGTGTGGTCCACGCGCGGACGCTTTAATATCCCACGCGCGCGTAAGATCCACGCGTTCTGACTCCTCGACTGCGGAGCTCCACGTGGCAAGATCTGGAGCCGTCTCATCAAATCGAGGCTTCATCCAGGCCGTTCGTCCTTCAAGCCATCTCGACCGTTAGATTAGATCTGATCTAACGGCCGAGAACGCGTCTGGCCGCTGGCAGAACACCCATACCGCCACCACGCCGATATTTAACCCCCGTGTTCAGAACATGCCCAATACAACAAGCAACAAGCTGTCAGTTCAGATCTGAAAAAAGCAAGATGCAACTTGCACCAAAACAAAGACAAGGATATATATGAAACGAGGACTTTTGTAACAGGAGAGAGTTGTAACAGAGGGGGTAACAAAAAAAAACAGAGTGGTAACAGAAATCTTGTAATACAAAAACTGAAAGTTGTAACCATTCAAGTGAATCGAAAGAAAAGTCCAGTGGTAAATAGTCGTTTCTTTTTTTTATTTTTGCATGCATATACAAGAGAGGTAAACAGAAACAAAAAAAAGGAGAGTCGTCTTACCGTCGCTGTTTGTGGGTCTTCCCTTCCTCAGTGATAAGCCTTTCGGCTTCTCCAAGCCTGATATGGTGAACTAAAGGGAGGGGAAGACCCCTGGTAGTTTTGTTTTAGGTTTAAAAGTGTTTTTTTGTTCGTATTTCCTAGATCTAGGGCGAATAGAGGTGTATCCTCTGAATCCAACCTCGGATTCGTGTCGAGGATGGAAAGGGAGTTATTTTGGTGTGTTTTGGAGGCTCGCCGGCGCCGGTTAGCGACGGTCGGCGGCGGAGAACACGGCGGCCGGCCGCCGGATTCTGGGTTTCATAAGATCAGTTGAGAGAAAATAAGAACAGGGCTGGGTTATGAAAACCGAAAAATGAAATGAAATGGTGAAAATTTGGTTTCGGTCTAAAAATAGCCTTTATATAGGTGTTATTATTTTTTTGAAATGGGTAAATCACACACTTAATCCTCCCGCGTTTCCAATATTTTCGTTTTTGTCTTGCCGCATGGTATAATTACAATCCTAGTCCCCATGATATTTCAAAATCTTGTAATCCAGTCCCTAAATTACACCGAATCAGTTTTCAAATGGTAAAATTACGCCTTTAGCCATCCCGCGTTTTTGAACTTTTCATTTTGGGTCCGCCTTGGTCCAATTACAACTTTGATCCTTCTAGGTTACATTTACTTCGCATTTTAGTCCTGAAATTACATATTATTGTTATTTGATTTCTGCCACTGACTTTTATTTTTCTTTCATTTTAGTCCTGTTTCTTTGTAAATACTCATGTTCGTATTATAATCGTATATGTTGATGTATTATATTGTTTTATTTTATGTCCCTCGTATATGCCTCGTATTTTATGTTTAAATGTATATGTGTATTAAGCTTACGATAATTATATATTTTTTATCCGGTTATTTGTATTAAAGCATGTTGTGTTCTATTTGACTCGTAAACGGCATGTTTTTGTATTTTTGTACGTATTGTATGTTTTCTTGGCTTTTAGGTTACGTGTTACTGTGTCTTCTTTTATGTACGATATGTTGTCCCATATATGTTGAAATATGTTTTATTACTAGCATGTATGTCTTTTTGAAATATTTGTTCGTCTACATAAGTAATTATTCCTGCCTTGTTATTCTGACTTGTTAAAGTTGTTTTTATCTATTATTTAGAATAATATGTATATATGCATGTTTTAGTCTAGTATATCATTTATGTTAGATTAGTATTATGTTATGTTAATATTTATTGCATTTAAATATTTTGCCATGTTTTGCTCATTAAGGTTGCATAATGATATATAAATTGTCAATGCGGTGCCCTTTTATCCGAACATAAACGGGGCCAGTATCAGGCGTAGTGATAGTGGTTGGGCGTTTATTCTCGGATAACGGGGCCCTTAATATTTATTCGCAATTATGACCGAATTTTAAAATAATCGTCACTTTAATCCGAAAAATCCAATATTAATAAAGCGGTAATTATTAAAGTACCAATTTTGGGCGGTGTGGGGGTGCTAATCCTTCCCCATCCGTAACCGACTCCCGAACCCAATCTTTATGAATCTCTGGTTTTATGGTGTCCGGCCTACCTAAGTGGCCGGTGGCGACTCCATTTTTTAAAATGCGGTTTTTTTTAAAAAAAACCCATGGAATAAATATTTTATATCCAAAAAATCACAAACACCTTCGAAAACCCTCGTTTTTTTTAGCGATGAAAAAAAAAGACATCGCTACAGATGGCGACTCCGCTGGGGACAATTTTTGTTTTTTTTTTAAAAACAAATGAGAGTCAAGCTTTTAAAATAATTAGCGCTTTACTAATATTGAAAGTTCCGGATTAAAAGTGACTATTAAATTAACATTCGGTTATAATTGCGCGTTTATTTTAACGCATTTAAAATATGGCATATAAACCCGTCTTTTTAAGTGAGGGGAAAACGCTAATGCTTTCGTGGAGATATCGTTCTCCCGTATGGGCCTAGCAATTACCTTCGGGGCTCGAGTACCTTATGCTTTCGTAAGGATATCGTTCCTTCGTATGGGCATAAGCGAATGGGTCCCCCTGAATTGAACCCGGTTGAAAGGAGCCTATAATGGGTGATGATCGGGGGCCTTGCTACTCTTAGTAGAGGACAGCAAGGACAATTCGGGTACCTCCTAGCACCAACACTGCATGTAGAGAACATAGAAACCCACCTGTTAGAGCCATGCGAATAACCTTAGGTGTTTTAGGCGGGATAAATAGGGTTTTTTTGTGTGTTTATTACATTTTAATTTTGTCCTTTTATTTATATATTTATCAATTTTATAAAATCTTGACTTGTTTTTTTTTCGCTTTTGTTTTTTCTCATACATCATTGCATTTGCATCACATAAAGGTCTTGGATCAAGTGGTTTGCCTGATCGAAAGTCTTTCACCATGGAAAAAAAAGGTGTCTTAGGAAAGAAGAGCTTAATTTGTCGATCGGACATTGGTCGAGGTCAACCAGAAAATCCAAGGGGACAGTTTGCGAGCGAACGCGTAATAGCTGGATATACCTATGTGAGTCTCCAATGTAAGCGACTTATGGGATCTTCAAAGCATTTGGGAAAGATGGGACCGAAGACTACAAGACTTGTTCGCAATAGTTATGGCGACATCATACAATTTGTTATATGTTCGGATTAACCAACCCCTACTCGAGCTATAGTCCGATTCGGAATCCGGCTTTTTCTTTGTTTCACCTTTAATGGGCGGGACATGATGCCTACGGTAGAAGAATACACTGCTTTACTTAACCAGAAAAATATTCAGGAAGATTGGATCTACGCGAAGCCTCCGAGGAATCAGAATTACACTGCGAAACTCAAAACCTTTGCGGGAATGAGTGATGATTGGGTTAATGGCCTCTTTCAAATCCGATGAGACAATACAGTCTTTGCATGGGAAAGTATTCGGGACATCATACCGACACATCCAGACGAGGCAAAGAAAATGGACTTGTTCGCTTTAGGAATATATGGCTTGGTGATCTTTCCCAGAGTACTCGGGAACATTGACATAGCCATTCTGGATTTGTTTGAGCGAGTGAAACGGAAAGCAAACCCGGTACCAGCAATCTTGGTCGAGACTTTCATTTCCTTAAATGCTAGCCGGAAACATGAAGAAGGACGTTTTGAGGATGCGCGCAATTTATTACAAGTATGGATTGAGTCACATGTGGAAGACGCCAACGAGGGTCCGCCGGGATATCCTTCCAAGGTTTTTCGCCTTTACGAGAATACTTAGCAAAGGAATGGCGAGAGGATTTGAAAACAAAAATGTGGACCGTTTCTTGAGAACATTCAAGATGAAGACATAGCATGGAGGGTCCCATGGCTCGGTAAAGTTAATTATTTTCTATCTGATTGTGGTGACTTCAAGCTGGCTGATGATGTTGGGATTGCATGGAGGGATCGCTTGTGCTCCACTTTTAGTGTCTCGGCGAGTTTGGATCACGACAGTTCATTCCTAATACCGCCGAATTAAGTCAAACTGAATTTCTTTTCAAAGGGAGTTCAAAGGAAAAATTCATACCATCATGAGGGCTTGGGATCATTATTTACGGATCGGGGTGGAAGGAGATATCGAGCACATGACTACCCCAGATTACGATCTTTGGAGGC
Source organism: Hibiscus mutabilis (assembly GCA_019671005.1). Lineage (NCBI taxonomy): Eukaryota > Viridiplantae > Streptophyta > Magnoliopsida > Malvales > Malvaceae > Hibiscus > Hibiscus mutabilis. The sequence continues at coordinate 45,177,318 of CM033725.1, forward strand.
GTTTGAGGTTAATAATGTGATTCCGAATCGATCAAGGACCAGCGGTGTCACTCGAAGAGCTTACAATGGTGGTACCGTCTGAAGCCGACATTTTAAGGAATGAACTTGAAGAAGTTAAAAGAAAAATGGACATCCAACAGACCCAACATGCGGCGAACTCTATAAGGCAAGCTTAGAGGTTGTGGCGGGACGGGATCATTAGGCAATTGAAGAAATTAAATGCAGATTTGAGCGACAAGAACACTCTTTATCAAAAAAATGCCCTTCTATTACAAGCAAAAAAATACGAAGGCGGCGAGTCGGTTCATAGCTGTGGAAAGAGAAAGAATGAACAGCATCCGTTTGGTGGAAGAAGAACGAGAAATTAACAAGAGAGCGATCGAGAAAGAGATAGAAAGCTGCCGTTTGGCTATGGAGGAAGAAAAACGGTCCGCCAAGAAGGCCATTGATCAAGAGAAAGAAAGATTCAGGCAAGAAATCAGCAAGGGAAAACAAGCTGTCCATCATGAGAGAGAAAGCGTCGCCGTATGGAAAAGAAAATCCATGAGTAGTCGAAATAGACTGTTAGAGATGCAAAAACTGTACGATGACACTATTCAAAGGCTGGAGCAAAGCCAAAGTCAAAATGGTGAATTAAAAGGAAAGGTGGCGGAAGTCGAACACTCACTTGAATGTCTTGCCTTGAGGAATAACCATTTGAGCTGCAAGAAAGAGAACGAAGTGGGTGTGTTACAAGCACAGGTGGGTCCCTCGAAGCAACTGTTGAGGATTACAAGGAAAGAATTAATGTGTTCGAGGAGGCTGCAGCCGGAGGGGACACCTATTGGCAGAAGAGACTACGCGACGCTGCTCGAATGGTACAGGACAGAGACCAGTATTACGCAAACCTAATGGTGGACATACAACGAGTCGCCAGGCATGTGAATGATTTAGCTGTCGAAGCTGAGACACTCCGACCTTTCATAGCCCTGGGAATGGAAGAAGCTCCTAGGTTCCTCAAGCTGCTCAGGGCAATTGGAAAATTAGGAGATAGAGCTAAAGCCTATCTATAGAAATCTGTGTTGTAATTAGATCTTTTGTACTAGGGATCTTTACTTTGTAACACGAACTTTGTTGTAATCAAGACCCTTTAATTCTCGTGGAAGTAGTTCAAAAGGGTGATTACCAGCGGAATCAGTACCTTATCTGCATACATTCTTGCATTTGCATCATAACATTCGCATTATTATACATGCATTTATTTTTTGCAACCATATTGACAATATGAATATTGTGGCGTTGTGTGTAGTTAACCCGTAATCATTCATCACCCATACTTTACCCGACTACAAAGAAAGCTCATGGAAGAAAGGATAATCAGTCTAGAGAGGGCAAAGAGAGCTCGAGACAAGGCTAGAAGAGGCCCAGAGAAACCTTAGTGATCAGATTGCGCAGTCACAAACATCTATAGTATCTGACATAACCGCATTGCTGGCAAAGAGTCTTGGAAAAAGAGTAGAAGGAGAAAATGTTCAAGAACCAGAAGGTACTCCGGCTCACTACAAGGTTCAACCAACTGCACCAAACCAGGCTAGGAAGGTGTATATTGACCTGCAGGAATGTCTTCTAGTTTTCAAGTAGGGCACACGAGACTCAACCCCTCGATCTTGAAGCACTCTATGAAGAAGAAGTGCGGACTGAACATGGTCGAAAGAATCAGGAATGAGGTAGAAAAAAGTGGGAGGAAAGATTTCGCCTCATGGAGGAAAAATTTAAAGCGTTACAATCAAATGAAGAATCGGGAAATGACGCTAGCGACCTAAGTGCAGTGTCCGATCTTGTCCTACCGCCAAAATTTAAAACGCCCGAGTTCGATAAATCTGATGGAACCACATGTCCTTCTGTACACATAACAATGTACTGTAGAAAAATGGCGGCCTATCATAAGGACGAAAAGCTACTGATCCATTGTTTTCAGGATAGTCTAACTAGAGCGGCGTTACGTTGGTACACTCAGTTAAGCAGGGCAAATGTTAAGACATGGAAAGATCTATCAAAAGCATTTACTGAGCAATACAAACATGTAACAGACATGACCCCTAGCAGAATTATGTTAGAAAATATGGGGCAGAAGTCTAACGAAAGCCTGCGGCAATACGCCCAAAGATGGAGAGAAGTGGCCGCCCAAATTCAGCCACCCATCCCGGAGCATGAAATCACGCCATTATTTGTCAATACTCGAAAGGGCACTCTTTGATCGCCTCATTAATAACACAACGCAGTGCTTTGCCGACTTAATCGGGTGGGAGTCCCTCGAGGCGGCAATTAAGAGCGGCGGGAATTGATGGTGGGGAAGGGTCTCGAAAGTATAACAAGAGAAATGAAGTAAACACCACCAGCACCTATACCGCCCGAAGAACTTCACAGTCTCACAGCCACAAGCACTGTGGGAAAAACACAAAACTCGAATCAAAGAGATGAGAGAGTCACGAAAAAGAAAGAGAGGAGAACTTTCACTCCCCTACTGTTTCGTACTCAAAACTTTATTCCCGGTTGTATGAAGCGGACTGGTCCGCCATACATCGTTACTCTGTCAATCCGCCCTTCCCGTCTTGGTATAATCCAAGCGCGCATTGCGACTATCACGACGGTACCCCTGAACATCCTACCGAGAAGCGCCTTGCCTTCAAAAAAGCATGCGAGAACTTAATCGATTCGGGATATTGAAGTTTGAAGAACCGAGTGTAGCCAACAACCCATTTGCCTAATCATGGGGAGCGAGAGGGGTAAATGTCATCGAAGAATGCTTTACCAGGAGGATAAAGGATGACGTGTCGTAAATCAAGTCTCCTTTACGGTGGGTATTTCACTTGATTATGCATGGCTCGTGTGATCGACAAAGGCATGATAACAAGGCAGAAGGAATGTGGAAAGTATTGCGAATTCCACCCGAGTGAAGGGCATGATATCCAAGAATGTGACGAGTTCAAGAAATTGGTGCAGAAATTGATGAATGAAAAACAAATAGAATTCTTGAGAGCCCATGGGGAAGAAGGGGTCGGACGTACACATGACAAATAGCCCCAAGTCTAAATACGGGAAGGATAGACCTTTTATCATCTCTCCCAGGCCAGGGAATGCAGGTGTCTCCCAGAGAGAAACCAGCAAAATAAGTCCCAAGATCATCATTTCAGCACCATCTCCATTCCCATTCAAAGATATCGACAAACTCTCCTGGAATTGTCTTTGTAAATGTGACCACGCCGGAAAAAACCAGAACACGATCAGGTAAAAGAGCCTACGTTGAAAAGACCAACAAAGCGTAAGCGATGTGAGCGTTGGTGAGGCAGGCCATTTCACAAGGAGCGGCCGATGTTATTCCTCCGAGGCTTTTAAAGCGGCTGAAAAAGATAAGGGGAAGAGTACAGTGATTGATTAGCCTACGCAGATATTTGGAGAAGAACCTCCCCAAAGATAAATGAGCGTGGCGAGGCCCGGGCCAAAGAATTTCTAAAGTTCTTGAGACATAGCGAGTACAGCGTAGTAGAACAACTACGAAAGCAAGCGGCCAGGATCACGAGTCTTTGGAATTACTCTTGAGTTGAAAAGCATCGGGAGACGCTATTAAAAGTGCTGAATCAAACTTTTGTGCCCCAGGACATTTTTGTATCAAACCTGGACATGATAGTGGGGCATATTACTGCCTATAATCATATCACGTTCAGTGATGATGAAATCCCGGAGGGAGGAATGGGGTCTACCAAAGCCTTTAACATCACTACCCACTGCAAAGGGTATGTATTACCAGGCGTACTGATCGACAACGGGTCAGCATTGAATGTCTTACCTATGGTAACCCTGCAAAAACTGCCAATAAATGGTTCGCACCTAAAGCCCTGCCACAACTCGGTAAGAGCCTTTGATGGTACGCAAAAAGGAACAATGGGGAAAATTGAGGTGCCCCTATTGATCGGACCAACTGAATATGTGATCGATTTTGTGGTGATGGACATAAAACCATCTTTGTTTGCTTGTTGGGAAGACCGTGGATCCACTCTGCAGGAGTTGTCCCATCATCATTGCATCAAAAATTAAAATTTGTAGTCGAAGGCAAATTGGTCACAGTAGAGGCAGAGCAGGAATTTGTTGCTTCAGTGACATCAGACGCCCCCTACATTCAAAATGATGAAGATGCTGCAGAATGCTCGTTCCGAGCATTGGAACTAGTAAATGCCACATTCGTTTCAGAGGGAAGTCGAATTCCCTACCCCAGGTTATCTAATTGTACTAAGATGACCGTCGAAAAACTGGGCCGAGGAGCCAAAATAGGAAAAAATTTGGGGAAGAAATTACAAGGAAACACGAGACCCAAGAATATGCTAACCAAGAAGGATCGTTTGGCTGGGTTACCAACCAAGTGTCCAACAGAAGAAAGAGGAATATAAGAGGAAGGAGGAGCAAAGAAAAGCCAGATCTAAAGGAGAAGACATTCCGTGGAGGCCGATGTCATTTCCTAGTTTGAAAGCCACTTTTGTCTCCGGAGGGTTCTACCAGCCAGGTCAAGATATTGGAGAGGCAATGAAGAGAAATGATGAACTTAACCAGGAGGAAGTACTCAGTGAATCATTTGAAGGGATGTACATCAACATGATAGCTGAAAAGGACCGAGGCAACAAAATGTTGACTAACATCCGCCCTTGCCGTCCCAGGGAAACACTCGATAACTGGAGCTGCATTGATCTACCTGTAGTTTTTAGGAATAGATCAGAGTAATGCTCCGAATCAACCTTTTGTTTTTGCCCATAAACAATGGGGATCTTTTGTACGGGGCACCTATGTTAACTTTTTGATTGAAATGAAAATATCCCCACTTTCTTAAAAATGACCAAAGTTTCATTTATTTCATTCATGCATTCTTCATATTCATTCCCTTCATATAAAGTCGTCTCTTTCCCAATACAACTCATTTTCATTTAATGCAGGTCGCTTATGATTGACAATATGAATGATACCGGATCCAATCCTAGAGTGAATTTCGAATGCCCTGAGGTCTCAGAAGGAATTGAGGAAGGATATGATGAGATAGAAATTGAGGTCCCGAAAGAGTTAAAGAGAATGGTGGACAACGAAGAAAGGCAGATCATGCCCCACCAAGAAGAAACAGAAATTGTCAACTTGGGGACTGAAGAAGAGAGAAAAGAAATAAAAGTAGGAACGACGATTTCCTCAAAAACCAAGCATGAACTGATAGCCTTACTTTAGGAATTCAAGGATGTCTTCGCCTGGACTTACCAAGATATGCCAGGATTGAATACCGACATAGTGGTGCACAAATTGCCAACAAAATCGGAGTGCAAACCAGTACATCAAAAACTTCGGAGAATGAGACCAGATATGTTGTTAAAGATCCGAGAAGAAGTGAAAAAGCAATTTGATGCTGGATTCTTGGAGGTAGCCAAATACCCCGAATGGGTTGCAAACATTGTACCAGTACCAAAGAAAGACGGGAAAGTTCGTATGTGTGTAGATTATAGGGATCTGAACCGAGCCAGCCCTAAAGACAACTTCTCTTTACCACATATTGACACGCTGGTTGACAACACCGCAGGACATTCATGGTTTTCCTTCATGGACGGCTTCTCAGGGTACAACCAGATAAAGATGGACCCTAACGACATGGATAAGACCACATTCATAACCATGTGGGGCACTTTTTGTTATCGAGTAATGCCGTTTGGGCTAAAGAACGCAGGGGCAACATACCAAAGAGCAATGGTGACTCTTTTCCATGACATGATGCACAAAGAAATAGAAGTATACGTGGATGATATGATTGCCAAATCCCGAACATAGGAAGAGCACCTACAAAACTTGAGAAAACTATTCCAAAGACTACGGAAGTACCAACTGAGGCTCAATCCTGCCAAGTGTACCTTCGCCGTTACTTCTGGAAAACTCCTAGGATTCGTGGTAAGCAGAAGAGGGATTGAGATTGATCCGGATAAAGTGAAAGCCATCCATGACCTTTCACCACCCCGCACGCAGAAGGAAGTCTACGGTTTCCTGGGGAGGCTGAATTATATCTCTCGTTTCATTTCTCAATTAACCAACCAATGCGACCTGGTCTTCAGACTTATTAGAAAAAATAATCCTGGCGTGTGGGATGAAGAATGTCAAAGAGCCCTAGAAAAGATCAAAAAGTACCTGACAAATACTCCAATTTTAGTCGCACCAGTACCTGGTCGACCACTAATTCTCTACTTAACAGTCTTTGAGAATTCAATGGGATGCATACTGGGGCAACACGATGAGTCAAGAAAAAATGAGCAAGCCATCTATTACCTAAGCAGGAAATTCAATGATTGCGAAACGCGGTACCCGCCAGTGCAGAAGCTGTATTGTGCTCTAGTTTGGGCTACCAAGCGGCTTAGACAGTACATGTTGTACCATACTACCTGGTTGATATCCAAGCTAGACCCATTGAAGTTCCTAATGGAAGCGCCAGCACTAACGGGAAGGATGGCCCGATGGCAGATGCTCTTATCCGAATTCGACATCGTATACGTTAATCAGAAAGCCGTAAAGGAGAGTGCCATAGCAGATTTCCTAGCTAGTCGTGCTGCGGATGACTATGAGGCATTGAACTTTAGTTTCCCAGACGAAGACTTGATGTGCATTACAACCGAAGAAGAGATTTCAGATGATAAGTCATGGAAACTTTACTTCGATGGAGCCTCCAACGCCCTCGGACATGGGATAGGGGCAGTGCTAATTTCTCCTGAGGACGTCTATTATCCTTTCACCAGCAGATTGGAATTCTTCTGCACAAACAATATAGCTGAATACGAAGCTTGCATCATGGGACTGAACTCAGCCATCGAGAGAAAGGTTAAGGAACTTTGAGTGTTAGGAGATTCGTCCTTAGTCATTTACCAATTGCGCGAGGAATGGGAAACCAGGGACCTGAAGTTGGTCAAGTATTACGAATTGATCTAAGAGCTCACCAAAGAGTTCGAAAAGGTCAGCTTCAATTACCTGCCCCGAGAAGAAAATCAGATGGCAGATGCATTGGCAACCTTGGCATCCATGTTTAAAACAAACACCGGGGCAGAAATGAAGCCCATTGAGATGCAGACGTTTGAAAAGCCTGCTCATTGTTGTAATGTACAGGAAGAGATTGATGGAAACTCATGGTACTATGACATCTTGCAATATGTCAAGCTTCGAAAGTATCCAGAAGGGGCAAACGACAATGACAGAAAAACGCTCAGAAAAATGGCAACAAAATATGTCCTAGATGGAGAGATCCTATATAAGAGAAGTCATGATCAAACATTGCTGAGATGTGTGGATGCCCGAGAGGCGAAGGAAATCTTAGCCGAAGTACATGACGGGCTCTGTGGAACGCACGCCAACGGGCTGTCTATAGCCTAGAAAATTATGAGATATGGTTATTTCTGGCTGACCATGGAGGGAGATTGCATCGATTACGCCAGAAAATGCCACAAATGTCAAATCTACACTGACAAGATTCACGCTCCCCCATTGCCTTTACACACCATGAATTCTCCGTGGCCTTTCGCAGCATGGGGTATGGATGTCATCTGGCAGATTCATCCGAAAGCTTCCAATGGACACCGTTTCATTTTGGTCGCCATAGACTACTTCACTAAATGGGTAGAGGCAGCGTCTTACGCCAATATCACCAGGACTACAGTTTGTAAGTTCTTAAAGAAGAAAATTATTTGTCGATACGGATTGCCAGAAAGGATCATCACCGAAGTACATGACGGGCTCTGTGGAACGCACGCCAACGGGCTGTCTTTAGCCTAGAAAATTATGAGATATGGTTATTTCTGGCTGACCATGGAGGGAGATTGCATCGATTATGCCAGAAAATGCCACAAATGTCAAATCTACGCTGACAAGATTCACGCTCCCCCATTGCCTTTACACACCATGAATTCTCTGTGGCCTTTCGCAGCATGGGGTATGGACGTCATCTGGCAGATTCATCCGAAAGCTTCCAATGGACACCGTTTCATTTTGGTCGCCATAGACTACTTCACTAAATGGGTAGAGGCAGCGTCTTACGCCAATATCACCAGGACTACAGTTTGTAAGTTCTTAAAGAAGGAAATTATTTGTCGATACGGATTGCCAGAAAGGATCATCACTGACAACGCTTCCAATTTGAATAACAAAATGATGACGGACGTGTGCACTCAATTCAAGATAACACACCATAATTCCACAGTCTATCGTCCTAAAATGAATGGAGCAGTGGAAGCAGCAAACAAGAACATAAAAAAGATCACAGCGAAGACTACGGATACCTACAGGGATTGGCATGAGAAGTTGCCTTTTGCCCTTTTCGCCTATAGGACGTCCATTCGCACCTCAACAGGGGCAACACCCTACTCCTTAGTATATGGTACCAAAGCAGTACTCCCAATTGAGGTAGAGATCTCGTCTCTCCGGGTCTTAAACGAAGTAAAATTGGAAGAAGCTGAATGGGTGCAGGCCAGACTCGACCAGCTAAATCTCATTGACGAAAAAAGACTAAAGGCCATTTGTCATGGTCAGATGTACCAAAAGCGGATGGTGCAGGCATACAACAAAAAGGTGCGCCCAAGAGAATTCAAAGAAGGGGATCTGGTACTCAAGAAAATCCTCACTATCCAGAAAGATTCTCGAGGAAAATGGATGCCCAACTGGGAAGGACCGTACGTCGTAAAAAAGGCCTTCTCAGGAGGAGCCCTGATCCTAACAGAAATGGATGGGGACGAGCTGAAAAATCCCGTAAATTCTGATGCCGTCAAGAAGTACTATCTCTAAAAAAATTATGAAAAATGATGAAAAATAAAAAAGAGAACAAAATGGAGAGCTCAGGGCGAAAACCCGAAACCGGGCGTCTTGAAGCAAAGGAAGGACCCGAGTTGAAAACCCGCAAAGGGCGGCTCGGGTAAATTGAAAAGTTGAATATCCGAAGAGAAGGGTATCCCCATGAACATCATGAAGAGGAGGCTTCAGGCAAAAAAAAATTCTACACCGGTTACAGGATCATGTATCATTCATATCGAAGATAATGAGGGATCTTGTATTTTCATACTTAACTCATGTGTGTCATACCTTTCTTTTTAAGATATCCCAAGCCCTTAATCGTAATAAAACCGTGTTTTTAAACATCCATTCCTGGCCTTCTTGTCAATTTCAGTCAAATAAGTTAACATAGGCTTATAATGAAACAAGAGATTTCGAAGCATTACTGTGATTTAACCTTGAAAATGCAGGTGATCAAAGAAAACGATGTTAACTCCTTCCTCTAGTTCCCTACATAATGGCTAGGGAAGGCGGGAAGCTTCAAACAACCAGGTAGGATGACCAATGGCACACGTCCTATCTATTCAAGGAAGGCATACGAGATAACAAAAGAGATCTCTTGGGTGAAAACCCATAAGGGCACCCCTAAAAAAAATCTCTCTCTAAAGTGAAAACCCGAGAGGGCACTTTAGAATTCCAAGTCGTAATTGGAGAAAAAGAAAGGTTGAGATGGTTGAACCTGACAGTGAAGCGGGGTATCGATGCCTGTAAGAAAGGAGAAAGCGAACATCAAGATCAAATAAGGACCAAAACAAGCCCACCAAGATATTAACACTCATGCATCATGAATAGTCAGACATCACTAGGATTAGGAGCATGTCAATTCATTTGTCATAGCATTTTGTTTTCATCTCAGACAGGTATCTGCAGATTCAAAGAGACATCGATGGCCATCGCGGTGTTAATCCCGAATGAGAAGACAATGTTTTTACATACAAAAGGCACATGTTTTCAAGCTCCAGAGAGAGATTCTATATAGGAAGAATTCTCCGCTCCGAGGCTTCAGAAGCTGAAAGTTCTATATAGGAAGAACTGACAGCTCCAGGGTGAAGACTAGCAGTTCTATATAAGAAGGACTCCCAGTCGAAGGAATTCACCCATGACACGCAAGATTATATAGGAAATCCTGCTGTGTCGAAAGCGAAGAGTTCTATATAGGAAGGGCTCTAAGCTTCAATGTCTTAGAGTGAAAGATTCTATATAGGAAGAATCTGTAACTCCAAGATTTCAAGACGCCGAAAAGTTCTATATAGGAAGGACCGACGGCTCCAAGGTGAAGACTCGCAGTTCTATATAGGAAGAACTCTCAGTCAAAGGAATTCACCTATGACACAGGGTTATATAGGAAACCTGTTGTGTCGAAAGCGAATAGTCTTATATAGGAAAGGCTTCGAGCTTCATTGTCTTAGAGTGAAAGGTTCTATATAGGAAGAACCTGTAGCTCTGAGATTTCAGATGCCAAAAGTTCTATATAGGAAGGACTGACAGCTCCAGGGTTTGAAGACTAGCACTTCTATATAGGAGGAACTCCCAGTCGGAAGAATCCATCAGCGGCGCAAAAGGTTTTATATAGGAGAAACCAGCGTTGAAAGGCGAAGAGTTCTATATAGGAAGGACTCCAAGCTTTACAGTCTCGAAGTGAAAGGAATGACTCATAACTCGGGGTTTCAGAGCGAAGGGTTCTATATAGGAAGAGCCTGTAGCTCCAAGATCGGAAGTTGACGAAGCTCTATATAGGAAGAACTTACGAGCCTGAAGATTCAGCCAAGGAAGAGCGGATATATCCAAAAGAACACGTTTTTCCAAAGCTACAAACAGGGAAGTCTGATAAAAATGAGTGCTTATGAATCTTTGCTTTGTTTCCCATTCCATGAGAACAAGCAAAGAGGGGCAACTGTAATCACTCATTTTCACTTGTAAATATATATTAATATTGCATGTATATTTATTATATTATATGAATGTTACTAATATATATATAAGGTGTGGTGTGTGCATGTATATTATAAGCGTATGTATGTATACGTATTAATGATGTATGTGTGTCGCGTATGTATCAAGAGTATGAGCGTATTTGATTAATATATATAGATGTTATGTTAATTATGGGTAGGATTATATGTACGTATGCCAATATGTTATACTTGTATAAGTATATGTTTGTATCATGTATGTGTATTGCTGTTTTAATTATATTATTATTAATATTATTGGGCTGATAAAATGAAATCAAAAAAAATTAAATATATTAAACCCAAATAAAAATTACACTCCAAGTCCAAATATCATTACAAGGCCCAAACCCAAATCCTATCTAATTACAACTATGTGTGCAGGTGGCTGTGGGCCGTTGGATCAAGATTTGATCCAACGGCCACGATCCAACCAAGAAGTCAAAAATATCTGCCAGCCGCGTGTTCCACACGTATGGACCGTTCGAATGCCACGCGCGCGTGTGGTCCACGCGCGGACGCTTTAATATCCCACGCGCGCGTAAGATCCACGCGTTCTGACTCCTCGACTGCGGAGCTCCACGTGGCAAGATCTGGAGCCGTCTCATCAAATCGAGGCTTCATCCAGGCCGTTCGTCCTTCAAGCCATCTCGACCGTTAGATCAGATCTGATCTAACGGCCGAGAACGCGTCTGGCTGCTGGCAGAACACCCATACCGCCACCACACCGATATTCAACCCCCGTGTTCAGAACATGCCCAATACAACAAGCAACAAGCTGTCAGTTCAGATCTGAAAAAAACAAGATGCAACTTGCACCAAAACAAAGACAATGATATATATGAAACGGGGACTTTTGTAACAGGGGAGAGTTGTAACAGAGGGGGTAACAAGAAAAAACAGAGTGGTAACAGAAATCTTGTAATACAAAAACTGAAAGTTGTAACCATTCAAGTGAATCGAAAGAAAAGTCCAGTGGTAAATACTCGTTTCTTTTTTTTATTTTTGCATGCATATACAAAAGAGGTAAACAGAAACAAAAAAAAGGAGAGTCGTCTTACCGTCGCTGTTTGTGGGTCTTCCCTTCCTCAGTGATAAGCCTTTCGGCTTCTCCAAGCCTGATATGGTGAACTAAAGGGAGGGGAAGACCCCTGGTAGTTTTGTTTTAGGTTTAAAAGTGTTTTTTTGTTCGTATTTCCTAGATCTAGGGCGAATAGAGGTGTATCCTCTGAATCCAACCTCGGATTCGTGTCGAGGATGGAAAGTGAGTTATTTTGGTGTGTTTTGGAGGCTCGCCGACGCCGGTTAGCGGCGGCCGGCCACCGGATTCTGGGTTTCATAAGATCATTTGAGAGAAAATAAGAACAGGGCTGGGTTATGAAAACCGAAAAATGAAATGAAATGGTGAAAATTTGGTTTCGGTCTAAAAATAGCCTTTATATAGGTGTTATTATTTTTTTGAAATGGGTAAATCACACACTTAATCCTCCCGCGTTTCCAATATTTTCGTTTTTGTCTTGCCGCATGGTATAATTACAATCCTAGTTCCCCTGATATTTCAAAATCTTGTAATCCAGTCCCTAAATTACACCGAATCAGTTTTCAAATGGTAAAATTACGCCTTTAGCCATCCCGCGTTTTTGAACTTTTCATTTTGGGTCTGCCCCTTGGTCCAATTACAACTTTGATCCTTCTAGGTTCTGTTTACTTCGCATTTTAGTCCTGAAATTACATATTATTGTTCTTTAATTTCTGCCACTGACTTTTATTTTTCTTTCATTTTAGTCCTGTTTCTTTGTAAATACTCATGTTCGTATTATAATCGTATATGTTGATGTATTATATTGTTTTATTTTATGTCCCTCGTATATGCCTCGTATTTTATGTTTAAATGTATATGTGTATTAAGCTTACGATAATTATATATTTTTATCCGGTTATTTGTATTAAAGCATGTTGTGTTCTATTTGACTCAGTAAACGGCATGTTTTTGTATTTTTATACGTATTGTATTTTTTCTTGGCTTTTAGGTTACGTGTTAGTGTGTCTTCTTTTATGTACGATATGTTGTCCCATATATGTTGAAATATGTTTTATTACTAGCATGTATGTCTTTTTGAAATATTTGTTCGTCTACATACGTAATTATTCCTGCCTTGTTATTATTGACTTGTTAAAGTTGTTTTTATCTATTATTTAGAATAATATGTATATATGCATGTTTTAGTCTAGTATATCATTTATGTTAGATTAGTATTATGTTATGTTAATATTTATTGCATTTAAATATTTTGCCATGTTTTGCTCATTAAGGTTGCATAATGATATATAAATTGTCAATGCGGTGCCCTTTTATCCGAACGTAAACGGGCGATGATCAGCGTAGTGATAGTGGTTGGGCGTTTATTCTCGGATAACGGGGCCCTTAAGATTTATTCGCAATTATGACCGAATTTTAAAATAATCGTCACTTTAATCCGGAAAATCCAATATTAATAAAGCGGTAATTATTAAAGTACCAATTTTGGGCGGTGTGGGGGTGCTAATCCTTCCCCATCCGTAACCGACTCCCGAACCCAATCTTTATGAATCTCTGGCTTTATGGTGTCCGGCCTACCTAAGTGGCCGGTGGCGACTCTATTTTTTAAAATGCAGTTTTTTTAAAAAACCCCACGGAATAAATATTTTATATCCAAAAGAATCAAAAACACCCTTTCAAACCCTTCGAAAAATCCACGTTTTTATTTTAGCGATATAAAACAAAAAAAAAGACATCGCTACAGGGATGTTATCTTTGTAGAAGATAAGTTACAAAGAAAAGAAGAAGATGATAGCACTGAAAAACAAAAAGTTAGAGACTACACAAATACATGTTGAAAATGAGTTTGAACAAAGAGATTGTTCTGAACTAGAACTAGAGTACGAGGAACCAGAACTAGAGAATTTTGAAGCTCCAACAACTCGTCAATCAGATTGTGTGAGAAGATGTCCCAATTAGAACTCATATTATGTTATAGAATGTATTATTCCATATTGCCTTTTAACGGAGAACGGTGAGCCATCAACATTCCAGAAGGCAATGGATAACACAGATGCTTCACAATGGATGACGGCAATGCAAGAAGAAATCGAAGCCCTTCATAAAAATAATGCATGTAACCTTTTGCCACTACCACAAGGAAAGAAGCCAATTGGTAACAAATGGGTCTTCAAAATTAATAGAAATGGTGATGATCAAGTGGAGAGGTATCATGCAAGACTGGTGGTCAAAGGATATGCTCAGAAAGAATGTATTGATTTCAATGAAATGTTTCTCCTGTGTTCGACTAGCAACAGTTCGAGTTGTTCTGACAATGTGTGCTACATTAAATTTACATCTAGAGTAGCTAGATGTTAAAACGACTTTTCTTTATGGAGATCTTGAAGAAGAGATTTACATGCTCCAGCCTGAAGGTTTTGAAGAAAAAGAAAAGAAGAACTTAGTTTGCAGGTTGAACAAATCTCTGTACGGTTTAAAGTAAGCGCCAAGGTGTTGGTGCAAGAGATTTGACTCTTCCATCATAAGCCTCGGATACAACAGACTTAATGCAAAGCCTTGTTCTTACTTCAAGAGGTTTGGTGAAAACAATTTTGTTATTTTGTTGTTGTATGTAGATGACATGTTGGTTGCAGGCCTCAACAAAGATCATATTGAAGAATTAAAGGCACGACTGGCTAGGGGATTTGAAGTGAAGGACTTGGGACCAGCAAACAAGATTCTAGGGATGCAAATTCACCGAGATAGAAGTAACAGAGAGATTTGGCTTTCTCAAAAGAATTACTTGAAGAATATCTTGTCACGATTCAGCATGCAAGATTGTAAGCCAATTTCTACCCTAGTTCATATTAACTTCAAATTATCCTCAAGTTTGAGTCCTAATAGTGAAGAAGAGAGGATGGAGATGTCTCGAGTACCGTATGCATCAGTACTGAGAAGCTTAATGTTCGCTATGATTTGTACAAGACTAGACATTGCACAAGCAGTGGGAGTGGTTAGTCGATACATGGTGAATCTAGGCAGAGAGCATGTAATGCTGTGAAAAGGATCCTGAGATACATCAAAGGGACCTTAAATGTTGCATTATGTTACGGAGGATCAGACTTTCTTATCAGCGGGTATTTCGATTTTGACTATGCAAGAGATTTGGATAAAAGCAAATCTACAACAGGGTATGTGTTTACAGTTGCTGGTGGAGTTATAAGTTAGGTTTCAAAACTGTAGTCGATTATGGCTACGTCAAAAACAGAGGCAGAGCAGCTACACAAGCCAGTAAAGAAGCAATATGGTTGAAAATGCTATTGGAGGAGCTTGGGCACAAACAAGAGAATGTCTCATTGTTTTGTGACAGTCAGAGCGCCTTGCATCTTGCAAGGAATCACGCTTTTTCACTTAAGAACAAAACACATTCGGGTCTAGTACCACTTCATCTGTGAGAAAATGGAAGAAGGGACGGTAGATATGTAGAAGATTCATACCAGCGACAACATAGCAGATTTCATGACAAAGACAATCAATACTGATAAGTTTGCTTGGTGTCGATTCTCTTGTGGTATGTTAGAGACGTAAGCAACATGGATAGTACAAGGTAGAAAGAATGGTGTGAAGATATGATTAATTCAATCAAATCTTCAAGTGGGAGATTGTTGAAAGTTAAAAATAGTTTTCGGGGCTTTAATGCACCTGATAGTGAAGGAAAAAATTACCATGGGTAGTTGTAGCTAACAAAGAAAAAATGGCATAGAAAAATTACTCATTTGTCCCTATACTTAAGGTTATTTGTAAGTTAATCCTTGGAGTTCAACTATAAATAGCCTAACCATTTGTCATTTTTCTCATCCCAAATATTATAACATCCTCCCAATACCAGAGAAATTAAAATTTTTTTATAGAGTTGTTTTCTCCTTTTTATCAAGAGAAAATTGTCATTGTTTTGTCCTTGTTAGATAAAGAGAAGTTTTGATTTCTATTTTTTTACCGTGAAATTCTTCTACTTTGTCCGTAGTTTTTACCTTATATTATTTAGGATTTTTTCACGTAAAATCTATATTTCCTTTATCTTTATTATCATTTTTTAAATTATATGTTATGTTTTATTCTATCCGACGACCGTTTTCCGTAAAAAAAGGCACATCAATTGAAACAAAAACAAAAACAAAAACAAAAACAAAAACAAAAACATGAATCTACACAGTAACCTATAGCTTTTTATTCCCTTATTTCTTCCGTTAAAATCCTAAAAAGTATTATTTGTGTTGGAGTTTAGAATTCTCTGGGATCTACAAAAATAGAAAGAGCACGGGGTGATTTAGTCCAGTCACCGACAGAGCCGTCACTGTAGTCTTCACCTAGGCGCTTCATGCACCATAAATCCTCGTCACACGATAATCTTCTCCACTGGGGGACCCCTACTTTCAACGGCTCATCACTCGCCACCTCTGTCACCACCACACTGCACCCTCCATCTTTCGCCAAGTTATGCGCGTGGGAGCACAATGCATTCACATACTTAGCCGCGAGTAGTCCTTCCCCACCCAGACCGTACAAAAAGTGCAGACCGAACGGACGAAACATTTCCGGAACCGACGGCACCCTCAAAAACGGCAACAACTTGTCCACAACCCTCGTTGTTCTAGCCAACGTTTTCCTCATCCTCGACGCGCCACGAACTTCCAACCTGAACACGTCCTTACAATTCCAAACGCTCAATACCGCCCATGACTCTGGAGGGTCCGATAAAAACTTATCCGACCCGGGCCACGACTCCTGCGTATAAAGTCCACGTGGCACGGCCAGGAACGTTCCCAGGTTTAGTCTATTCTTAAGCACCGAATCAATGTCTCGAGGGAAGAACTCGACGGTTGAGAAACGCTGCCGGTACAGCGATTCGGCGTCGGAAACGGAAAGTTTGACCACGGTGACTCGGTTGGAAACGGTGAGTCGATGAGCAAACACCGGGTTAACCAAAATGGTAGGTGTACGAAACTTGGAGTAGCCACATTTATCGGTGAAGAGATTAACGGAAGCTTGGTTATCGTTTTCAGTAGCTAAGTAAGAATATTCAGCGCCGTTTTGGATAAACCAGTCTTCCATTCTAATAACCAGCTTTAACCCTATTCCCATTCTCCTGAGAAAAACAAAACCCAAAATTAAGATCATTGATTACAATTGGTTATTTGATCGTTTCAACGTAATAAAAGACTGATTTGCTGGGCCATTTTCAGTAAGCAAAATAAAATACCTGTGCGAAGGAGAAACCCGGAGGCCTAAAACGTAAGCGAGTTTGGTGTAAACAGGGAGGGGTTTAATGGGATCATTGTTTTTGGTATTGCGAGAGAGTTTCTTCCCACAAGTAACTGTTTTTATGCAACCTCGGATCATCCCGATAATTTCTTTTGTCGAGTTTAACTCAGCCACCTGTTTGGTACGTGAGAAAAAACAAGAAAGAGTGGGATTTTAGTACTGAGGAGAGAAGAAAGGAAAGAGAGAAAATAAGGCATGCGTATAGACATAGTTATACCAGCATGAGAAAAGCAGGGGAATGGCGGACTCGGCAAATAGGGTCACCTAAGAGGTCGGTAAAGAGAGAGAGTTTGCCGCTGGGACCAACTTCGCATCTTTTTTCTACTTCTTCCACGCTTCTTACATCTTTGCTGGGATCAAATTCTCTCACCACTATAACACACTCATCGTCTCCCATCATTTTATTCTCTTTTTCAACACTGCAAACTGAAGAGTCGAGTAACAAGGACATATATGCAGAAAGAAAGGAGTTGTTGAGTGGGGAACGGCAGAAAGGTTTATATAGGTGAAAACGCAGTTTCCTCGAGGTTAGAAATTTGAGGATAACGTATTAAACAAGCAAAAGAATAAGAGAGAAAAAGCCTAAAAGCTTGGGTTTTCTAAGCTCGGATTGTCAAATTTGTCAAAGAGAGAATTCTGAGAAAGTTCATTGCCAGAGAAACAAATAGGATTTGAAGAAAGCTTTAAAAGTTGAATCTCTTTAAAAAAGGAAAGCAAAAGGAAAAGACTTGTACGCTGGCTCTATTTTTGGAATCCCCAAACCTTCTTTCCTTTTATTATTTCAGTGCTTTTCAAAGCCTCTATCTCTTCTCCGCTTTCTCTTTTTGTCTGTTTGTATTAATCTTATTCTTTAAAAGGTTGAATGGATAATAAATATAACAGTAGTCATTTTCATCATTAATCATCACAAAGGGATGGAAGTGGAAATGGCGGCTACGCCTGCGCTCTCTTTCCGGGTTTTCTTTCTTTTTCGAAAATAAGAATAAATTATATTTTATTATTTATTTATAAAAATACTTCATGATAATTGTTAACATATTGTTGCCACGTTTTTATTTTTAATGTTTAGTTTGATTTTGTTTATATTTCATGATGTTGATGATTTTTATTACATTAATAAGATAATTAATGACTGTTGTTGAAATAACGACATAACTCAACATACAGTCTAACACATTATTTATTTATTTATTTGAAGTCGACATATAATTTAACTGATTTACCTTTTATTTATTTAAAGTCAACATTTAATTTTGTCAATTTTACTCTCACGATAAAAAAATACAATATATCCGAAAATAAGAAAGAGTGCAATAGATTCAAAAATATATATTTTTTCAACAATAATTTCAAAACAATTTAGCCAAGATTCAGATTCTATGTATCTTACAAAAGATATGTTTATTTTGGGTAATTATTTCATACAATGAGGGTGAAAAATATTTTCACGAGTATCTTAGTTTTAAGAATTTAGTTGAGGGCTAAGGTTTATAAATTTAGGTTTAGAGTTTATGTTATGAGGTTAGAATTCAAAATTTATATGCTAAAATTTAAATCACCAACCATAATACCATAAATCTCAACTTCTAAATCATAATTTCTAACATTGAACCCTAATTCAAACAGCAAACTTTAAATTCTAAACCTTTAAACTTTAAATCAAAATCTTAAACCCTAAAATTAAAATGCTCATAAAAACTATTTTCCACATGTATTCGATATAAATCCATTTATTTTTATCGAATGTACTAAACAATTATCCTTGGTCTCATGGACGATCATGATGCAGGTCCAGAATGCTTAAACTTCTTCCACGTCCCTTGGTCTTGAACGGCAATATTTATTATGTATATGGATGTGAAAAAGTTGACCTGACTCGAAAATTCGACTGAAACTTGCTCGAGTTAAAATTTAGTTTGACCCGAGAAAGCAATGACTTGAAATCGATCTATAATCAATTGTTGTTGACTCGTACCTGAGTTGGACTTGTTACTGTAGTAACCGAACTCGACATGCATCTGACTGAGAACGACCTGAACCCAAATTGAACTTGTTACTGTGGACCCGAAACCCGACCTGCACCCGACTAAAACGAACCCAAACCCGAGATTAACCTGGCATATAACCGATATTTTCCGACTGAATCGACTCGAGATCCGATTTTACCCGACCTGTTAATTGACCCGTCTTGTTTTGAACCCGACCTATTTTTGACTTGAACCGATATTGACCTAGCTTGATATTTACCACATGTAATTGATGAACTCTATGATTTGATGAATTTATTATATTATAATATGATAAATTAATTTTAACCATTTAAATTGTTAAATAATCTTTTATATATATATATATACATATATAATCAATTAAAAAGGGAAAAGATTGAATTTAGATATTCATTTGACACTATAAAATTTGAAATTTTGTTAAATAATTCAATGCTTAGTAATAATTCATTTGCCTTTTAGTTGACACTACTAAGTATAGATATTCATTTGTCTTTTTTTTTCTTATTAACTTAATCATATTTTATTGATTAACTTGACCAAATTTTATTGGGGAAGATTGAGAATTTTTTGTTGATTTGGTAAAAACAAAATGTTAGAAGGTTAACCGTTTCTAATGTTTTAAATTCATAGCTGTAATTATAAATCGTTAATTTTAATTATCGTACACAAATTAAAGCTGCTGATAAATAATTTTAGTGAAAATGAAGTAAACTTAAAAATGAATAAAACAAAATTTTATTACAACTTAAAAATGTATTACAACTTAGGCTCCGTTCGATTCACTGTAATTAATTTTCTAGAAAATGATTTACGTAAAATGAATTATATTTTTTAAAAAACAGTTTTCAAAAATAATTTTATGGTGTTTGGATGATGTTGTGCAAATCATTTTGCGTTGTTTGGTAAATTTTCCTAAAAACATTTTAGAAATTGGTTTTAGTGAAACAAACATTGTGTTTTTTTATAATTTTTATCTTTTATTTTTATTAAATTAATTTTATTACTATAAAATTATATTTTACAAAATTTTGAATATATATTAAAAATTTTTATTTTATATAATGCATCAAATTAAAATTTAATATCACTCAAATTTTCTTATAATTGTAAATGAAGTGATACAATCTTGATAAAAAAAAAATAAAGTGTTACAGTAACATGATATCTATGAAAAGCAAAAATCATTTAAATGAAAGAATTTTCTTTCCATATGTAAATTTCTCATAAAAAAACTAAGAAAAATAACAGAAGCAGCAACAACAAGCATCCATTCCTCCATAACCAACTGTATACAATGATTCAAATCATTTGATAGCTGCCTCTACTATAAATTTGAATCACTTGTCTATAATTGATGCTTTTCTTCCAAAAGACTTCGGCTAACTCTCTAAAGCACCTTGTTCTTTGCTCTTAAACAACTCTACATGAAAATAGAGATGATCAAAGTAAAACAACAAAACTTGTCATCCCACTTTAGATTCACCACCACACATTAAGCCTATGGTCCTTAGGAGACTAAGTTACAAGCGAAATAAGCCAATTCATATGTTATTGAGGATAATGGAATTGCTTCCTCATATGGACCTTTATTTCTCTATGTATGAGTAAAAAAATTCAGCATACTGTTGTTATGCAATTTCTGTTATTGCAATTCAACATAGTTACTCATTTACCATGAATATTTAACCTTTTTTTTCCTTTCAAAAAATATTATCAGGGAAAGAGGTACAACAATCAATTGTAAATTATTGGAGGTTTTGAAAGTTGTGATCTATTTATACAAACTTTTAAGTTAAACCCATTGGAACCAATAAAATTCAACAACCTATAGCATCTATTGAAGAGGCACAAGTTGAAAACCTTGCAAGTGGTAGAGACTTTAAGCAGAAGCATGTAGTCACTGCCAAAGTTATGATAGTGTGAAAAATCATCCAAAAAAATCCAACCATAATCTTGTAATGATGTCTTCCATGGTATAACAACACAGAAGAATGATGTATGAATAAAGTATGAAATAGTAACAATTGATACTCATAAGAGAGCAAAACAAATTAACAAGCAATTTTAACAATTTTCTGAAAAGCATAAATCAAACATTCAAAAGAGATTCTTTGCTTATATTAAAAGCTTACCTTGGATTGTAGTAGTCTTTTTCGGGCCATACCGAAAGAGAATTATCACCTATCTTGTGTTCAAATGTGTCATAGCGACCAAAGCATAAATCAAGTCCACCAATAAAACAAATTTGGTAATCAACAGTCACAAGTTTCTCATGGTGAAACCTATAGGTAAAGAAAAATGAGCGTCTAAAGCATTGGTTTAAAAAGCGTTCAAGGTCGCGTCGCAGTTATCGCGGTTGCGAACATAACGGATGCCGTCGCGGTCACTGTGGGTGTCACGGTCGTAATTTTTTTTAAAATTCGCACAATTTGTCTAAAAATATAATAATTATAATTATAACTATAAGGACTTATATTTAATGATTTTTAGAGTTCTTTCTAAGTGAAAATGGACATATATAATATAGTTTAAAGTTTTAAACAAATAGAAGACTTTAAAAATCTGGTGATAGGATAGGTGAAGATATATATCAACAATGTAAGCAATAACATAAAAGTATGATATGTACAATAATTAAAGCAATACATACCTCATGCAAGCTAACTATGTTAGGATGTTTATCAATCTTCATTATGGATATCTCTGATTTAATCTGAAACCAATTGAACAAAATAAATTAAAATAAAAAAGTTAGTTAACTAAATGACATAGAGGAATAGATTCTTTTGATAGGCAAAACATACCTTAGAAATGGGGTAGTGGACCTAGTGGTAATTTCACCAATTAGTCGAATAACGAGGAAGATTATATCCTTTACCTCCACCTACACCTTCACCTTCACCTTGAGAGGGATCTTGGCTTGATCTTTGCAGTCTTTGTCCAAAAATATATCCAAAAAGGTAACATTTTTACCTTGATTTTCAAATATTTGAGAATGAGGATATATTTGAGGAGGAGGATGCATGTGAGGTGGAGGTGGTTAATACATTGGTGGTGGAGGGTACATTTTTGGTTGATACGACATACCTTAACTAGGAAACGATGGACAATAGCCATGTGGAGGTTGAAAATATAAAGATTATCCCGGACCCTGTGGATAAAAACCATGAGTGCTAGTAGATGAATCAGTATACCAGGGTTACTAGAAGTCGATCTCCTACCGGAAGAAGAACCTTCAGAAGTACGCATTTTGGTGCCTTTCCCTTTTCCTTTTGATCGAGCTTTGGGTTCACTTCTATCTCTACTACCACTAGGTGCAGTAGACATATTTCTACCGATTTCTGACCTGTGACGAAAATGTCCACCAGCGGAACCAATCCCATATTCTTCTCCATGCCATTGCCCACCAGAATATCTAATTTCACCTTCATCACAACTTTCTCTATCATCGTCATAATTTGGACTTAAACCACCACCATCTAGTCAATCACCACCACTCTGACTCGGTGTCGCACTAAAACTTGAATCAGATAAATTTTGTTGTTGAGTTTGATCAACAACATTGATTTCATCATCTGAGGTATCCACAAGAAACATACTGACATTTCACCATCTAGCAATGGATTCTCTTTCTCTTGAAGCCACTCTGATAGTGGATCAACATCTTCAAAGATGTGATCAAGGTTGATAGGATTGTAACTAGTGTTTATAGCATCATTGCTCATTCTTTGCTGATGCCTCATATTATAATATGTAAACACCAGTGTCTCAAGTTTTTTATACTTCAACATGTTTCTTGCTTTGGTGTGAATATAGCTGAATGTACTCCAATTTCATTGGCAATTTGATGCAGAAGTTGTTTGACCTAGCACTTTAATTGTTAATCGTTGTAATTAAGGAGTGCATGTGTCATATATCATCCACCACCCAGCTGCATAAAATTATTTAAATTTCAAGCCAACATCAAAATGTACAATATAATTAAATAATATAAATCAAATAACTTAATTAACTATTTACCCAGATTCATTTGACTCCAAGCTCTTTGTGCTTGTGGAGTACCAAATGTCTCATATTTACCTCGAAAATGTTAACAACTGCATAAATAAAAGATTGAGTAAAAATAAGAAAAATAATTCAATTTCAAATTATTTAGCTAAGTTACAAATAATAGTACTTGAATTGAATCTAACCTGATTAACCATTCTAATTTGAATTTCACTAGAAGGTTCTAATCTTTCAATCACTAATCTTGTACCTTCTAATGTTTCCGACAATACATTATCAGAATGCTCAACCCCAAATTGAAATTGAGGATTGAGAAAATAACCTAATCATAATAAAATAATATAAGACCTATAACTTAAAATAATAAAATAAAAACAACAACTCTTAATTATATGAAACATTTTATCTTACCAGTTGAATGCAAGTCGGAATATATAAAATTCCATCTATTGTCAATAATCATTTCATACTCGGTGGAATATCGACAATTTTCCTTAATGCTCTTTTGGCTCTATCAATAGCCTTATAAATAAAGCCCATTGTTGGTTTCTCATCACTATCCACAAGTATCAAAACTTTTACTAGGGGCTCGTAAACTTTTATAATGTCAGCGGCTTTTTTCCAAAAATCTTTTCCCAAAACAATTTTTTTGCTTCATAAGCAGGCCCTAACTTTTGTCGTCCCCATTTTGATTCTCTAGATTCCTATAAATTCATAAGAAAAAAATCAATAATATAATTTAACTTATTTGAAAATTGAAACTAATAAAATCATTACATGTTATATTTAAATAACTTTATTAACTAATTATAAATTACTGACCTTTGAGTTAAACATTTCTCTCAGGCCTTATTTTTACCTTGTTATCTCTTCTAGTTGAATGAAATGAGTAGCAAATCGAGTAAGAGCAAGTCGAAGAATTTGCTTACCCTTGGTATACTTCTTCCTTAAACCAACAGTCCAAATGTGATTGTATATGAAGCAAGTTACTTTCTTCGCCTCTTCTAATACTTTTGCTACACTAGAATTTTTTCCAATATCCTCAAGGCATAAATCTAAGCAGTGAGCTACACATGAGGTCCAATAAAGGTGATTTCTTTTTGACATTAACTTTTTTACAACGGCTTTCATTGCAGCCTCATTGTCAGTCACTATCTGCACAATGTACTCTTCTCTAATTTCTTCAATAACTTTGTCTAACAGATTGTAGTAGAATTCAGCATCTCTACTACGAATGCTCGAGACATCAACAGATTTCCAAAAAATAGTTCATTTACTACAATAACAAGAAAGTTGATGATGTGCATTTGATTTAAACTATTGGTCAAACCATCACATATCATAATTGCACCCAATTGTTTCCAATGCATCTTTATTCCATATACCCATTCACGAATTTGTTCATATTCCGACGCCAAATACACATCTAAAACCTCATAAGGTGTTGGGAGCTTCACACATTTTCCAACTTCCATTGATACTTGAATTAGGTTATACAACCATGGCGAGCTTGCTAATTGAAAAGGAAGTCGGTCATATATTAAAAGTTTAGATACTGCTCCACCCATCTTTCTACGCAATGTCTTTAAAATAGACTTGCTAACCTTTGGTTGTCTCAAGCTTTTGCTTTTAACCAATTTAGGAATAGTTTCCCTTAAATTAAATTCAAACTCGCTTGGGATGGATCTTTCTCCATGATATCCTCCAACCGATCCATGAGAAGAAGATCGTTCTTCTTCTTCTTAAATATTACCCCAACCGCCTGTACTTCGTTTGAATTCTTCCCTTCTATGCCAATCGTGTTGCGATTGGATAATTTCTCTAGTGGCTTGTCTCATAGCAGAAACATCATCAATGAATTCCTACTCATTCTCTCCCCTTAATTGTGATAATAATTCATCTGTTCTTATCTCTTTAATTTGTAATAAGGATTTTTTGAATCATTATAAAAATGGTGAAAATAGGGTGTTGGAGTCACCACCGGCCACTTTCGTAGGTCAGACACCATTAAAAATAACCAGAGATTCTAAACTTTTGGGTTCGGGAATCGATTACGCGTGGGAAGGATTAGCACTCCCACAACGCCCAAAATTGGTATCACGTTGATTTAGTGTTATCTTTGCAAGAAAACCAAAATTCGAGTTAATTCAAAATTTAATCCCAAAAAAACGGTCTAAGGAGAATATTTCCTTATTTACAAAAATCGAGAAAGATGACACCTGAATGAGTCAAGATACCACTTCCAAGCCAATTTCTGAAATAAATTGGAAAATATTCCCTTAATATTAAACTGAATTTAATATTTTAAAGATACATACAAGAGAAAATTTTAAAGGAAAATCTATTTTAGAAATTATAATTTAGAATTAAATATATTTTATTCATGTGAATAATTCATACAACTTAAAATACATAAGCATGACATACAAAATATAGGAACATACCAATAATTAAAAGAACATTGTAAATAATTCATTCAACTTAAAATATACAAATATGGCGTACCAAATATATTTATTACAAAAACATGTCAATATATATTACCCTATATCTAAGCTAATATTAAAATAAATATAAAGATAAAAATTTACCCTACTAGAAGCTCAAATGAAGAACTTCGACCAACCCCTAGCAGGATCCTTGCATTATCTCGCCAAAAATGACCCGAACGAATTTCAGCAAGACCCCGATAGAATTATTAATCGAATCATCAGGAAAATAAAAATTCTCCGTGAGAGCACTACTTTCAAAGGTTCGAAAGGGCACTGCCCTTGCCATTTTCAATGGATTTGTGCCATTTCCAATGGCTTATATTGTTTGCCATTCAAATGGCTTCTTGTGTATATGCTTGAGGCACCCCCGTGCCTTTTATAGGCAATTGGGGGGGAGGTGGACGCATGCATGGCGTCATATGTTTTCCTTTTTTTACTTATTATTATTATTATTATTTCGAATCAAAGGTCCTTACATTCGATTTCATTCGAGTTTTTATAACCTATTTTTACAATATATCTAAAATATCTCCCCCATTTATTCTTCTGCAGGGCGGTGGAGCAGATTTTGGGCGGTGGCACAGTGTGGCTGGACAGAGGGTTAGGTTATTTTGGTTTATATATATTTTAGGGTTAAGGGTAGTTTAGTATTTTTTAGTGTAATTGTGCCTGATAGTTTTTTTGGGTTGTAAATGGGTAATGGGTTTAGATATTGGGTAATATTATTGTAATAGGTTTATGAGTATTGTATAGGTTATTGGTTTAATAAAAATGGGCTTTAATTTTTGGATTGGGTTTAGTTTGGGCTTAGGCCCGGGCAAAAATGGGTTATGACAATTGCCCATCTTTGCTCATTGTTGTGTAACTGGAAAATCGAGGTCATAAGTTCTTCCTATATAGAACTGTTCACTCTTCTTCTTTCTAGAGCCTTGGAGAAATGAATTCTTCTTGTATAGAATTCAGCTGTTCTTCGGCAAAGTCTTCAGGTTGTAAGTCCTTCCTATATAGAACTTTTCATCTTTAATTATCAACGTTGTAGGATCTCCCTATATAGAACCTTCTGTATCACCGAGTTCTCCATATATAGAACTTTTCATCTTGAAATCCTGAAATTCCTTGCTTTACTATTTTTCGTTTTGGAATTACGAGTTCTTCTAAAACTTTTCGCTTGTCCTCGGTGAATTCTTTGAGTTTGTTGGTATCTGTTTCCTTGCTTGCTTGTTTGGAGATTTAGAGCCTCATGTTCTTCCTATATAGAACTGTTTACTCTTCCTTTTTCTGAAGCTTTTGAGTTGCAAGTTCTTCCTATATAGAACTTTAGCTGACATTGGTGAATTCTTTAGGTTACAAGTTCTTCCTATATAGAAAGAGCCTGCAGGTAAAATCTTCAAAATTGAGTAATTCGTTGGGGAGACAAAATCTTCAAACTGGAAAATCGAGGTCACAAGTTCTTCCTATATAAAACTGTTCACTCTTCTTCTATCTAGAGCCTTGGAGAAATAAATTCTTCCTATATAGAATTCAGCTGGTCTTCGGCAAAGTCTTCAGGTTGTAAGTCCTTCCTATATAGAATTTTTCGTCTTTAATTATCAACGCTGCAGGATCTCCCTATATAGAACCTTCTGCATCACAGGTGGATTCTTCAAACTGAGAGTTATCCCTATATAGAACTTTTCATCTTGAAATCCTGAAATTCCTGCTGCTTTACTATTTGTCGTTTTGGAATTACGAGTTCTTCTAGAACTTTTTGCTTTTCCTCGGTGAATTCTTTAAGTTTGCTGGTATCTGTTGCCTCGCTTGCTTGTTTGGAGATTCAGAGCCTCGAGTTCTTCCTATATAGAACTGTTTCCTCTTCCTATTTCTGAAGCTTTTGAGTTACAAGTTCTTCCTCTATAGAACTTTAGCTGACCTTGGTGAATTCTTTAGGTTACAAGTTCTTCCTATATAGAACTTCTTCACCTTCAAATTTTAGAATTATAGGTTCCTCCTATATAGGACCTTCCGCTTTCTTCAGATGGATTCTTCGAGCTACAAGTTCTTCCTATACAGAACTTTTCGCCTTGAAATCCTAAAGCTACGAGTTCTTCATATATAGAACTCTTTGCTTTGAAATCCAGGAGCTACGAGTTCAAATCTTGGAGCTAGGAGTTCTTCCTATATAAAACTATCTCTCTTTCACTTTTTCTTCTTTTTTCTTTTCTTTCTTTTTTTCTTTCTTTTTCTTTTTTCCTTTCTTATTATTTTCCCCCTCTTTTTTCTTTTTTTTCTTCTTATTTTCTTCTTATTTTTCTTCTTTTACTTTTTTATTTTTTTCTTGAAATCTAGAGCAGTGAGTTTTTCCTATATAAAACTCTCCGTTTTGAAATCTTTAAGCAATGAGTTCTTCCTATTTAGAGCCTTTTGCTTTGAAATTTTTGAAGCTGTGGGCTCTTTTGAGCAACAAGTTCTTCCTATATGGAACTTGATGGGTTCTTCCTAGATAGAACCTTTTGCTCTGAAATCTTGAAGTTACGAGTTCTTCCTATATAGAACCTTTTACTTCGAATCTTTAAAGATGTAGGTTCTTCCTATATAAAACCTTTTATCTTTAGAAATGGCACCGCATTTCCACTTCTTCCCAAAAGGCTGAAGACTGGAAATCTTTGAGATAATGCTTCGATTTTTTTATCAAAGTAAGGTTGCCATCATGCCCCGAATCCACTACTTCCCGAAAGGCTGAAGATTGGAAATCTTTGAGATGATGTCCCGATTTCTACCCATCTTGACATCAAAAGAAATCCATCAAAGGCGATAGCTCGAAAGTCTAAAAAGGTGATATCTTGCTTTGAGACTGTCAGATGATCTCTGCCTTTTTAATCTTGAAAACATTGAGATAATCATATCAATGCAGGTGACACTCAAGCGTGCGTCTTCTTGACCGGTGCAAATGTGCATAAAGTTCTTGCCAAAGTCATCTTCTTGGAAACCACCTATTCAATTTCCTGTACGGATGCTTTTTAAGTAATATGATAAAGATGATGCATGAGCATTGATATCTCGAAATTTGAGAGAAAATGCCAAACACTTTTAAAAACTAATGTTCAGCCCAAAATATCAAATGCAATAGCATATTTGTTTCAAATTGACAAAGATTAATTCAAATAAAGAGCATGTTTAGAATATCTTGACCATTGGAAGGATATATGCACGTGTGTAGCCTCTTCCAGTCTATTAGGCTTATGAGAAGAACGATTCCCGTACCTAAATTCTAACCCATTTTAGGTGGCTCTCTTAATCTCACTAACTCACCATGTCCCATCTTTTCCTCATTTTGGTGTCGATCAGGCACTTGAAGTTTGACGTTCCTTGAAGAAATGTTAACCCTTATAGGCAAAATGTAATCTGAAGATAATCTTACTCGACTTAGATATCTATGAATGACCATAATGGTCTTTTATGGGCTTGTACTGGAGACCATGTGTGATGATTAAGCAAAATCACACTTCATTTGATCTGAAATATTCTCTTCTCTTTTATTACTCGGATCACTCTAGATTGCCTATTTCTTTGGGCTTTTACCCTAGAGTTCATTTCTTTCTTTTGTCTCCTTAGATTGGCATATTCTGGTTGGGCATATATGCCAATATGCTCATGCAGACTACTCTTTTCCTTTTATTTTTCAGGATGCATTCTGGCCGGATATTGATACTTGCTTTCTATTCAGAGATAATTGATCTTCCAAAGTACTTGAAGTCTCCTACTCATTTCTTCCAATTAAAGCTTCATTTTTGCATTGTTTGATCTATGCATGCTCATGTAAAATACTTTATCTTGTTTTATTCTTTTTTTATTCTTTTATTCTTTTTTTTCTCTTTTATTTTCTCTCTTTCTCTCTTTTTTGTTTTTTAAACTGACTATTCAAGGTCTTAGTCTCAAATCTCTTTTCTTGTATCGTATATGTATTAAACCTTGACGCTTATTTCTGCTTCGAAGTAATCAATCCTCCATTTACCCCCTCTTTTTCTTCATTGTACTGTTTAACTTACTGTTCTTATTCTAGACTGCTTCAATTTTCTGCCTGGTATTTTCCTTACAGTCTTCAATCGCTTTCCTCTGTTGATTGTATGACCTTTGATTTCAATAATTTCCTCATCTTGGAAAGTGTGAATGCCATTCATCGTTCCATTCTTAGACATCAAGATAAATTCTTCAAGGGATAGAAGTTTAGGGTCAACACTCGATTCAAGGATCTTAAATGACAAATGCCTGAGAAGAAAATTTCCTAAAATAGGATCTGCCCATTACCTAAACACTCATTTTATTCCCCCATTAACCTAAATAGATTATCAGAGGCTCGCATTTGCAATATTCTTACAACATTCAATTCATTCTAAGCATAAGCTGCTTGGAATTGATCTTTTGGATTTAACTCAAATGTACTATTGCAACTGAGATTTAAGGTCCCAATAAAAATGATATATACATATCCCTTTTTTAAACGTGTGAATGTATATGGGAGAATGAAAACCACTCCATAGCAATGAATGAAATGTTTAAAGAATCGATGAATGCAAAAATATTTTCTAAATAAAATTTTCATTATGACAAAAATAACTACACTGTGATTATAGCTTAGCTCATGGATTTCTTTTGCATTTTCCCAAATGCACAGGGATCAACGGTTTTGTGTTACCTTTACCGGTAGTCATTTACTTTGGGCTAGTTGTACCATTCCTCTAGGTACAATCAGTTTATACCAATCATGACATTGGATTTTTCCAAAGTATTTATTTTCCTTTGACCATTCGTAAAAATAGATTTTTGATGGATATTTTAATTATCCATTGCATTTTTCCCAAATGCACAGGGATCAACTGTTTTGAGTTGCCTTTACCAGTAGTTGTTTGCTCTGAGCTAGTTGTATCATTCCCCTGGGTACAATCAGTTTATACCAATCATGACATTGGACTTTTCCAAAGGGTTTGTTTTCCTTTGACCATTCGTGAAAATGGATTTTCGATGGATATTTGAATTATCCATTATTTTAAACTTTACCGTGTTTAAGCAGGTTATGCTGACATTTCGGTCTGTCTTGCCAAAATGCCAGTCATTGTCATGGTGTCAACTTATTATGACCTTCTAGGTGCTGTGTAAGCTTTCCCTACTTCTTGGTAGAATGCCCTAGTGTCTCTATTTCTCGAATTTATCACCTAGCTGCTCGAGTCTTGATCTCTAAGTTTGTTCATTTCTTTCATCCATGATAAAACTTCAACTAATGCGAGCAAATATTTATCATTTAATTGGTTAATGCATGGAATGTATCATGAATAAAAGACTAGAAGGGCAAACAATATGTATAAAATGGAATGAATGCAAATATGATGTTGATTCGTAAACAGTCCTTAGAAAGACACCAGTTTAACGGAGAAGATGTCTGATTGTAAGAAGCTAAAATAATGAATTACAGATAATAGTTAGTTTCTCCTCTTGACATCTTGACTTTGTGAAGCACGGTTTACACTTCATGTCTTAACGTCACTTCTGGAATGAGGGGAGATCTCACTGTTCTCTTCTACTGCTCAAAACGTTTACTGCAGTGTAATCTACATACCCCAGAGCTTCTGGAATGATCATTGACCCGTACAGGCAGAATGCGGACAAGAGTGTTCTTCTAGGGTAGATCTTGTCAATCCAGTTTGAAGGGGGCTTTGACATGTGTCTTATCGTAAAACTATCTTCTTTCTCCGTTGGCTTTCGTTTGGCCCAACCCAATATTGTAGCATTATTGCTCTTGGTATCACAGACTTCTCTCCCATGTCGAATGCCCTCTAAATTGGACTGTTCTCGAATCAACATTTATGGTATGATGTGGTATGCAACATAAATGCAGAAAAGGGAAAGAAAACAAAGAATAAACACCAACAGAAAACCAAGTTGGTACGGTAAGATAATTAAATAAATAAACAAAAAAGCAAAATGATAAAGGTAATGAATTAAAGCAATTAAAAGCACATATATGGCATATATAACAAACAAAAGCATAAATATATCAAACAAGGCTTAATGGACAGAGTTTTGGCATGATTAAGAAGTGAGCTCTACAGTCCACTACGTGCGGTTAGGTTCTAAAATAAAGGGTAACCGAACTGTCGCTAGGACATCGATTCGGGGGAATACGACCCTTATACCATATGAAGGTATGAACCCCATGAAACATAAGGACCGAATTCTAGAAATAAGTTACAACACTATACGAAGGTGAATACCACACGAAGCAAAGTAATCATTCCAACTTAAGGGTTCTAAAATGGGTGGGCTCCTACGGTCCACTATATGCGGTTGAAGCTCTAGAGTGAATGGTACCCGAACTGTCACTAGGATACCGATTCGGGGGAATACGACCCTTATACCATACAAAGGTATGGACCCCACAAAATATAAAGACTGAATTCTGAAAGTGAATTACAACACTATACGGAGGTGAAGACCCCATGAAGCGAAGTAATCACTCCCACTTAACAAGGTGAGGAGCCCGAGTAAAAAGCTCATGCATGAACGTCGGGGGATTAAAAATTAACTGATTTTTTTTTATTTTTTGCAAGACAACACAAAATCAACATTGGCCTAATTCTCTTAAAAAAGTATCCCTAGCGGAGTTGCCATCTGTAATAAGGATTTTTTGAACAATTATAAAAATGGTGAAAATAGGGAGATGGAGTCACCACCGGCCACTTTGGTAGGCCAGACACCATTAAAAATAACCAGAGATTCTAAACGTTTGGGTTCAGGAATTGATTACGCGTGGGGAAGGATTAGCACCCCCACAGCGCCCAAAATTGGTACCGCATTGATTTGGTGTTGTCTTTGCAAGAAAATCAAAATTCGAGTTAATTTAAAACTTAATCCCAAAAGAATGGTCTAAGGAGAATATTTCCTTATTTATGAAAACCGAGAAAGATGACATCTGAATGAGTCAGGATACCACTTCCTTACCAATTTCCAAAATAAATTGGAAAATATTCCCTTAATATTAAACCGAATTTAATATTTTAAAAATATATACAAGAGAAAAATTTAAAGGAAAAACTATTTTAGAAATTATAATTTAGAATTAAATATACTTTATTCATATGAATAATTCATACAACTTAAAATATATAAGCATGACATACAAACTATAGGAACATACCAATAATTAAAAGAACATTGTAAATAATTCATTCAACTTAAAATATACAAACATGGCATACCAAATATATTTATTACAAAAACATGCCAATATATATTACCCTATATCTAAGCTAATATTAAAATAAATACAAAGATAAAAAATTTACCCTACTAGAAGCTCGAATGAATAACTTTGACCGACCCCTAGTAGGATCCTTTCATTATCTCGTCAAAAATGACTCGAACGAATCTCAGCAGGACTCCGATCGAATGATTAATCGAACCACCGGGAAAATAAAAATTCCCCGTGAGAGTATTGCTCTCAAAGGTTCGAAAGGGCACTGCCCTTGCCATTTTCAATGGTTTATATTGTTTGCCATTCAAATGGCTTCTTGTGTGTATGCTTGAGGCACCCCCCGTGCCTTTTATAGGCAATTGGGGGGGAGGTGGACGCATGCATGACGTCCACTTGTTTTCCTCTTTTTACTTATTATTATTATTATTATTTCGAATCTAGAGTCCTTACATTCGATTTCATTTGGGTTTTTATAACCTATTTTTACAATATATTTAAAATATCTCCCATTTATTCTTATGCATGGCGGTGGAGCAGATTTTGGGTGGTGGCACAGTGTGGCTGGATAGAGGGTTAGGTTATTATGGTTTATATAAATTTTAGGGTTAAGGGTAGTTTAGTCTTTTTTAGTGTAATTGGGTTTGATAGGTTTTTTGGGTTGTAAATGGGTAATGGGTTTGGATATTAGGTAATATTATTGTAATAGGTTTATGGGTATTGTATGGGTTATTGGTTTAATAAAAATGGGGCTTAATTTTTGGATTGGGTTTAGTTTGGGCTTAGGCCCGGACAAAAATGGGTTATGACATCCATTTTCTTTTTCTTGGCTTCTGTAAGTAATTTCATCATGCTTTCTCTAACAATACATGTAATCAAATAAATATAATTCACACTATTAAATATGAATTATGCATAATCTTTATTGTTAAAAAATAACATTTAAAGTTAATTATAAAATATATGTGTCCAAAAAATTATAAAGTATTGCATACCAGTGACATTAGGGCACGGTTCAACTTCACCGATTTTATGAGAATGTGCTCTTTAAACCGTGTTACTCCTCCTTCGTAATTTTGCCACAAAGTTTACAAACAACATTTCCTCTTGAATTTGGAATTGGATCTCCAAAGTGCCAACCTATATCTTTACTCGGTTGTTCTAATAAGTTTACAAGCAAGTGATATTCAGTGGTAGTAATATTGGTTAAACTAGATTGTTCTAATAAGATTAGAAACCTAAAGACTAATGAGTGTTCAAGAACTTTAGTGATTGAAAACAATACGAAAGTGCATGTCTAGGATTGGTTCTTTGAAAGACTTAGTATTTAAGCGCGCCCAGTACATCACCTCTATTTTCATAAGTTACTTACCTGGTGCACTGTTCATTATTGTTCTTTCTATTAAGACCGTGTGAATTATTATTTTGGGGTTTTTAGTCTTTGGCTAAATTCATTATGCTCAATAGATTCATAATACTTTGGTTTGGGACTATGTGACACAATGAAAAAATCAGTGAAATTTATTGAAAAGAATTTCAAAACGTGGCAACAGAAGATGTTGTATATTTGACTATGATAAACTTGGTCAAAGATCTGAAGGATGATCCTCCTATAATTTAGAGAAGATAAAGTAAATATTGTTACCACCTTCAAATGTTATTAAGGTAAATATTGCTAAGGCAAATATTACCATGGCAAATGTAATGGAAGTCAATAAGGACTTTAAGAGAAACAAACCGTAGAAAAATATTCTATGAGAACAAAAGGCGGTGTGTTCAAGAAGCTAAATTTCATGGGAAATGCTTCAATTATCATAAGATAGGAAACACGTCTTCGGACTATAGACTCCCAAATGAGATCAATGTCGTGACAATTTTTTTCATAACAATTGATATGGCGAATGATTTTTTGAAGGAAAATTGTTACCTTCATGATAGAGCAAACCAGTGTTTTGCTTAAATGCAAAGATGCTATAGAGAAATTATTCTCTATAAGTAGGATGTTGAAATCTAAAATTAATAAATCGATTAATTTTGGGAAAACTCTATGTGAGTAACATCGCAACATCAAAGGTTAAAATGATTTTGAAGATAATAATTGAAACTTCAAAAAGTGCATAACATGTGGGGGGAAGTTTTGGGTCACGCCGGTACACCTCATGGTGCAGCAGAAAACTTATCCGACGATTACCACCAAAGACCCATGTACGAGGAACGAATCGGGGTGAATAAGGGTGAAGAATTACCTGTTTAAAATCTGGAATTCTGAGTTTAGAGGAGATAGATAAACAATCACGATGTCGATTCTTAAGCCGCACTAATAACGCTTCGACCTCTACGTAGTTCACCCAGTTGAAACGAGTATATAAAACTCTCTAAACCATTTAGAAGGGAACGAGCATATAAAAACTCTCTAAACTATATAGAGAGTTTTCCCCAAAAAGAATTAATGACTGCTAGATCTCTCATGCCTTTATATAGCCTTTGTAATCCTAATTCAACTCAGATTAGGATTTAAATAAATATATTAAATATATATAATCCGAATTTAAA
Source organism: Hibiscus mutabilis (assembly GCA_019671005.1). Taxonomy (NCBI): domain Eukaryota; kingdom Viridiplantae; phylum Streptophyta; class Magnoliopsida; order Malvales; family Malvaceae; genus Hibiscus; species Hibiscus mutabilis. The sequence goes on from CM033725.1 coordinate 45,212,759, forward strand.
TTTAATTAGGATTTTAATATATATATATATTAAATATATATATAATCCCAATTCAACTTAATTAGGATTTCAATATATATATATTAAATATATAATCCCAATTCAACTTAATTAGGATTTCAATATATATATTTTAAATATATATAATCCCAATTCAATTTTAATTAGGATTTCAATATATATATTAAATATATATAATCTCAATTCAACTTTAATTAGGATTTCAATATATATATATAGATTAAATATATATAATCCCAATTCAACTTAATTAGAATTTCAATATATATATATATATTGATTTAAATCGAATTATATTATTTATATATTAAAAGAGTCATAATTACAATAATTATTTTTCTTTTAATATTTACTCAATAGTTAAATTATATATATCAAATATATATTAATTTAACTAAATCCGCGTACAACAAATTTGTGACATATCCAATATCAGTCTTTATAGTGTAGTCAGTTACGACACACGTTTGACCGTATCAAAATGTGTCACTCACGATGTTGAAATAATGATGATCTCAAGTCTGAGGATCATATATGTAGTTATCACTACGAGCAATGTTATGACTGTCACATAGTAATACAAGAAACATGCTCATAGCGGGTCAGTCTAGTATGTCGTTCTCTAATACATACTTACGTATTGATTTTGACACCTCCATGTCAATGACAATACTTTGTCATCAATCAACTACATATTAGTCTTAATGTATTATTGTTGTTCATGCTCACAATAATACTCGACTAAGGACATTTTAGAATAACCATATTATTCTAAGGACTTTATTATAATTCAGTTTATTTATGCACGTAGAATTGTAATTGAAAATAATAATGGCAATGCCTCTTTATGAATAAACAAGGTAAAAAAATGTCATTTACAATCATCTTATGATTGGTCTTTGGGCATACTCTAACAATCTCCCACTAGCACTAAGACCAATCACTCATGTGTCTAATACCAAGTGACTTAGTGTGACGATCATGCTTCTGCTGCATCAGAGGCTTTGTCAGTGGATCGATAATGTTGTCATTTGTTGGTACCCTACATATTTCCACATCTTCCCGATCTATGATTTCTCGAATGAAATGGTAACGTCTAAGTATGTGTTTGGATCGTTGGTGAGATATGGGTTCCTTTTCTTGTGCGATGGCTCCGTTGTTATCACAATGTAGATATATGGCATTCAAAATGCTTGGCACAACCCCTAGTTCAGATATGAACTTCTTGATCCTAACACCCTCTTTTGCAACATCGCATGCTATAATATACTCGGCTTCTGTTGTAGAATCATCTACTGTATCTTACTTTGAACCTTTCTAGCTCATAGCGTCTCCATTAAGGTATGACACAAAACTCGATTGCGGTTGTGAATCATCCTTATCGGTTTGAAAGCTGACATCAATAAAACTCAATTATAATTGTGAATCATCCTTATCGGTTTGCAACATCGTATGCTACTTGGTATCGACTTGTCATACTTAAAGCATATGATACATTTAGACGAGTACATAACATGACATACATGATAGATCCAATTGATGAACCATATGGAATCTTACTCATTTGCTCTCTTTCTTAAGATGTTGAAGGACACATTTCCTTCGAGAGTGAAATTTCATGTCTCATAGGTAAGAACCCTTTTCTTTTGGATTCTTCCATACTGAATATTTTCAGTACTTCTTCTATGTATGTATTTTGACTCAGTCCTAGAAGTCATCTTGATCTATCTCTATAGATCTTGACTCTTAATATGTATGTCGCCTCACCCAAGTTTTTCATGGAAAAACATTTTCCTAACCAAGTTTTCACAGACTATAAGCTAGATATGTCATTTCCTATTATCAGTATGTCATCCACATATATTACCAAGAATATGACAGTGCTCCCACTAATTTTCTTGACAACACATGACTCATCTTCATTTTTGATAAAATCAAACTCTTTGATTGCATCGTTAAAACGAAGATTCCAACTTCGAGAAGCTTGCTTCAATCTATTAATGGACCTTTGTAGCTTGCATATTTTTTTGCCATCTTTTGGATTGACAAAACCTTCATCTTGTGTCATGTACACATCCTCATCTAGTTTTCTATTAAGGAAAGTGGTTTTATCATCCACTTGTCATATCACATAATCATAAGATGCAGCTATCGTAAGTAAAATCTGGATGGATTTAAACATAGCAACAGGTGAAAAAGTTTCATCATAGTCTATACCATGAATTTGACCAAAACCTTTAGCGACTAATCACACTTTGTATGTTTGTACATTACCATCCATGTCGGTTTTCTTTTTGAAACCCCATTTGCACCCTATGGGCTTAACCCCTAGAGGTGGGTCTGCCAAGGTCCAAACTTGGTTTTCTAACATGGAACCCATCTCGAATTTCATGGCCTCTAGCCATTTCTCAGAGTCTGGGCCTGTCACTGCTTCTTGATAAGTTCAAGGCTCATCTTGATCTATAAAGAGAACATCACCATGCAATGTGACAAGAAATCTATATTTCTCAAGCGTATTGCATTCTCTCAAAGATCTTTGTAGTGGTTGTGTTTCCAAAACTGTTGAATGTTCCTCAACAACTTGTGGAACTTGTTGTTGTTCAATCTCTTGTTCAATAATATGTGGTTGATCTCAAATTTTATTGAGTTCAATATTTCTCCCACTTCCTTTTCGGAAAACAAATTATCTTTCTAGGAAGATTCATGTTTGAGCAACAAACACTTTGTTCTCGGTAGGATTGTAGAAATAATATCCTCTGGTCTCTTTAGGATAACCTACAAAATTACATTTATGAGATTTGGTTTTGAGCTTTGTAGACATCTTATGTTTAACATAAGTTTCGCATCCCCAAATTTTCATAAAAGACATACTAGGACGTTTCCCAATCCATATCTCATATGGTGTCTTTTGAACTGATTTAGATTGAACACGATTTAGTGTGAAAACATATATTTTTTAGCGTATGTCCCCAAAAAGAAATTGGAAGATTAGCGTGACTCATATCGAACCATGTCTAACAGTGTTCGATTTCTTCTTTTTAGGAACTCTATTCCATTGTAGAGTACCAGGAGGTGTGAGACAATCACCAAACTCCAAGCTTAAGTATTCTCCTCTTCGATCTGATCGAAGAGCATTAATGATTTTTCCTAGTTGGTTTTATACTTCATTTTAAATTCCTTGAACATTTCAAGGGCTTCAAATTTCTGATGCATTAGGTAAATGTACCCATATCTACTGAAGTCATCTGTGAAAGTAATAAAGTATTGAAAACCTTTTTCTGGCTTGTGTATTCATTGGTCCACATACATCACTATGTATTAATCCCAATAAATCACTTGCTCTCTTACTTTTACCATTAAGAGGAGATTTGGTCATCTTTCCCAATAAGAAAGGCTCGCATACATTAAGTTGTTTGAAAACAAATGAATCCAAAAATTCATTTTTATGAAGTTTTGAAATGCGTTTTTCACTTATGTGACCCAAGTGACAATGCTAAAGATGAGTTTGATTAGAGCCATTTTTAATCTTTTCGTATTTATGTTGTAAATGGAATTGTCTTGATTCAAAATATAGAGGTCATTTATTAATTGTGTCACACTATAGAAAATATTATCGAGATAAAAGAACAACAATTATTCTTAATAATTATCTCAAAACCAATCTTGTCTAAACAAGAAATCGAAATGATGTTTTTTAGTCAAACTTTGACAAAAAATAATAATCTTCTAAACATAAATTAAGTCCACTGGTCAATGATAAAGTATATGTTCCTATAACTAATGCAACAACTATTGCTCCATTACCAAACCATAGGTCCACCTCTTCATTTCTCAGATTTCTACTCTTTTGTAGTCATTGTACAAATGTACAAATATAAGAACCACAACCGGTATCCAATACCCAAGAAGTAGGTGTTGATAAATTAATATCAATAACATAAATAATCGAGGCGGACGCTCTGCTTTCATTTGCCTTCATGACTTTTCAAGATAAATGGAGCAGTTCCTTTTACAATGACATGTCTTATTACTAATGGAAACATTTTTCCTTCCAGTGACCAGTCAAGGTAGTTTACGTCGTTCAACTTGTCCTTCTCAAGGACCGATCGCAATGATAAAAAATTTGTATAATATAAGTCTACAATAATAAAATATTTTTTATAAGTACCTATTTATCATGTTTATAAAGTAATAACATTCCCACTATTAAAAACCCTCAAAATCGAAAAACTTGCTAAAAGTATTTCTAGTGGGTAAAGATCCATATTTCATTTCATTTTAAGTCATATTTGGCTTTACTCCTAAAATTCAATTATTTAGGTAAGCAACACTTGCTAATTACATCTCATGTAATTCCTATATTTGATGAACAACTATTTGTCCAAAACAAAATTTCATATGGTCTAATAGAAAGAACAATAATGAAAAGTGCACCAGGTAGGTAACTTATGAAAAGAGAGGTGGTGTGCTGGGCACGCTTAAATACCAAGTCTTTCAAAGAACCAATCCTAGACATGCACTTTCGTATTGTTTTCAATCACTAAAGTTCTTGAGCAATCATTAGTCTTTAGGTTTCTAATCTTATTAGAATAACCTAGTTTAACCAATATTACTACCACTGCATATCACTTGCTTATTCTTCACGTCTAAGTATTATGCTTTGGCAAAACCTGCATAGTATCGATCGAGGTTTTAACGAGGAATAATATTGGATGACTAATTTTAATTAAATATTAAGGGTTTTTGTGAATATTATCTCACCATTTAACATTTGATCTTATCAATTAACTAACATGCATCTCATACATTCATTTTATCATATACATGAAAAGTAGTAAATATGAATGCAGTAGTTATAGCCCATATCTTGAGGTGGCCCATACCAAGCCAATGGGAGAACCAAATTATTCTAAGGATAAAAACACTTCTCAAGCATCTTTTTGTCGGCCCACACTTCTGTTCCTCTGGTCCATGCTTCTTCTTATATATTACAATTTTAGAAACTTGTTTTACATACGAAGGAGTAAGATGAGAAGAGAATTACAATAGAAGTAGAGAAAGACACGACATGCAGGCAGTATTTATAAAACCTTATAAATAAAACTATATGGGCTATTGGTCTATAACCATGCATTCCAAACACCATGCATAAACAAACATAGTAACGACGAGGTTTGTAATTGAGGTCTTTCTAGATTGTTTCTACGCATGGGGTCAAGCCCCCTTGCGGGGTTTCGGCGGGCTTGTAGCTGTTGGAGGGGTTACCCCTGCCCGGTCAGCGGTGGGGATTTTTTTTAAGATCAACATCTTAATTGTTGTGTAAAAACCTCACGATTTGATAACTTTTATCAACATTATCGCGTTTTTTCAGGATTTTAAAATCTATGAGGTTTTAACTGTAACAACTCTTGTTACTTCCCCGCACGAAATCTATAAACTAACCATTAGTCTAATATATAACTATAACCCACGTATGTTAACACTTACCATCTAAAACCTTAAAACTCCGTATTGAATATGTTAACAATTAACATATAATATTTTAAACCCTATCGACAAAGATCCTAATGATTAACTCTTAATCCTCAATCTTAGGAACATCTTTTAATTGGATTACCAGATTAACCGTGATTGAATAGATTTGCTTGTACAAATATCATATATTCGCTTAATAAATCAAAAAATGACATGTATCTCATACAATTACATCACCCAAGTAATTAAAACCCGAATCCGTATCGTATAAGTAGCTCTGATACCACTGTAGGTCATGCCGGTACACCCCATGGCACAGCAGAAAAATTATCTGACGATTACCACCAGAGATCCATGTACGGGGAATGAATCGGGGTAAATAAGGGTGAAGAATTATATGTTTAAAATCTGGAATTCTGAGTTTGGAGGAGATAGATATTCAATCACGATTTCACGATGTCGATTCTTAAGCCGCAACAATAACGCTCCGATCTCTATGTAGTTCACCCAGTTGAAACGAGTATATAAAACTCTCTAAACCATTTAGAAGGGAACGAGCATATAAAAAATCTCTAAACTATTAGAGAGTTTTTTTCCCCAAAAGCATTAATGATTGCTAGATCTGTCATGCTTTTATATAGCCTTTGTAATCCTAATTCAACTCAGATTAGGATTTCAATATATTTATTAAATATATATAATCTCAATTTAACTTTAATTAGGATTTTAATATATATATATTAAATATATATATAATCTCAATTCAACTTAATTAGGATTTCATATATATATATTAAATATATAATCCCAATTCAACATAATTAGGATTTTAATATATATATATATATTAAATATATATAATCTCAATTCAATTTTAATTAGGATTTTAATATATATATATATATTAAATATATATAATCTCAATTCAACTTTAATTAGGATTTCAATATGTATATTAAATATATATAATCTCAATTCAACTTAACTAGGATTTCAATATATATATATTGATTTAAATCGAATTATATTACTTATATATTAAAAGAGTCATAATTACAATAATTATTTTTCTTTTAATATTTACTCAATAGTTAAATTATATATATCAAATATATATTAATTTAACTAAATCCGTGCACAACAAATGTGTACATATATAATTCGTTTAATATATGCTCATTTCAACTGTGGGTGTGACCATGTAGGTTCATGTAACGTTAGTAGTAAATATTAGAACATTTCTAATATTAAAAACAATGAGTGACATCTACCAATATGTTATTGTCACCTAAGTTACAAGAAATCATGATTCGACATAACCTTTTCGTGATTAACTCTATTTATGTATTACATCCTTTTGTCATTTATATCTAGATTAGACACAAGTCATGGAACAGTAACACTTGTGTAGTTCATCTAATGTTTCTTGATATCTTGAGTAGACTATTATAAACGAATAACTATGATATCTCATATCAACTTATTCGAGCATAACCATGCATTTCTAATCTCACTCAATCAAGTAGCCTACGATATTACTCCTATTATGTAGGAGGGACAAATCTTATCTTGATCAACCATATTCCACTACATAGATTGTGACATATCCAATATCAATCTTTATAGTGTAGTTAGTTACGACACGTTTGACCGTATCAAAATATGTCACTCACGATGTTGAAATAATGATGATCTCAAGTCTGAGGATCATACATGTAGTTATCACTATAAGCAATGTTATGACTATCACATAATAATCCAAGAAACATGCTCATAGCGGGTCAGTCCAGTATGTCATTCTCTAACACATACTTATGTATTGATTTTGACATCTTCATGTCAATGACAACACTTTGTCATCAATCAACTACATATTAGTCTTAATGCATTATTGTTGTCCATGCTTACAATAATACTTAACTAAGCACATTTTAGAATAACCATATTATTCTAAGGACTTTATTATAATTCAGTTTATTTATGCACACAGAATTGTAACTGAAAATAATAATGGCAATGTCTCTTTATGAATAAACAAGGTAAAACAAATGTCATTTACAATCATTTTATGATTGGTCTTTGGGCATACTCTAACAGGAATTTGTTCTATCGATTACCTTAATAAGGTTTCCCACAATAAAAGAAACAAGACGCCATATGAGTTATAGAAGGTAATTAAACCTTCCTACAACTACTTGAAAATATGGGGGGTCTTGCAAAGGTAATAGATCCCTAAAAACGGTGGGTTGTATTGGCTTTGTAAAACATAGCAATGCATATCAATTTCCTATGTGTGAATCAAAGAATCCTAAGATTCACCAGAATATGATAGTGGAATCAAAGAATGATTCATTCTTTGAAAATATATATCCTTGTACAACTAAGGAAGTTGATCCAAGTTCAACAAAACAAACTTAGAGATTATCAGTGAAGATAGTCCAAATGTTCAACAAAAGGTTGAAACTACGATATTGTCATGGTGACAAATACGTGTGACAAATGTGTGTATGTCAAACCTACCAAAATTAGGATAGATGATCCCATGTTGATGATATACTCATAGTTATAAGTAATAATGAAATGGTAAACGTACCAATGACATGTTAAATTCAAGTTTTGACATGAAAAATATGAGAATGACATAATTGGTTTTGAGCATCCAAATCAAACGGTCATCTGAAGGTCTCATATTGACTTATTCACACTATGTGGACAAATTCTTGAGAAATTTGGCAAGGATTATTCTGGTATAGCTATAACTCCAATAGACATAAGCCAAGATCTGTCCAAGAATAAAGGTTAAAATGTTAACCAAATGGAATATGCAAGGGTCATAAGCAGTTTAATGTACCTCATAAGCTGCACTAGACCAGATATTGCTTTTACTGTGAGCAGTTTAAGCAGATCTACTTGGAACTATGGATTTCATTATTCCAAAAATCCTACTGTTTAGAAGGATACTATAATGTTAGTTGGATATCAGATATTCAAGATGCCAAAGTCACAAGTAGATATGTCTTCACTTTGGGATGAGGAACCATGTCATGGAAATCCTCAAGAAAAATGATTATAACCAGATCCATATTGGAATTTGAGTTTGCACTTCTAGACAAGTCTAGAGAAGAAGTCGAATGACTTTAGAAATTTCTTAGAGGATATCCCTAAACGGCCAAAGCCAATGCCCACAATGTGCATACATTGTGATGACCAAGCGAAAATTGGTAAAGCATAGAGCTTTGTGTATAATGGTAAGTCGAGACATATGCGTCGTTGACATAATACCGTTAGACAACTAATCTCAAATGAAGTTATCTCTATTGATTTTGTGAAATCAAAGGATAATGTTGGTTTCTAGTTAGTTTCATGTTTAGTTGCATTCATCTTTAGCAATCACATATAGGTTGCATACGTTAGTTGCCATGCCTTTAATTGGATTTAATTGCTTAAGACTTGTTGAATATCCAATGATGAATTTTTGCCAATGCCCTTAATTGAAAAAACCTTTAATTTTAGGATTGCATGAAAAGAACTTAGAATTTTACTATGATGCTGATTTTTTTTACACGGTTGTGGCTTGTTGATTGAAAGAAACTTAGTAAACTTAGGTTGCTTGAAATTTGGGAAAATTTAAAATTGAAAATTAAAAGTTAAATTCTTGCTAGAGGTGTCCGAAACTGGCTCTAGTAGTTAATGCACATTAAATAATCGCTAGAGGTGTCCGAAATTGGCTCTAGTGAAAATAAAAATAAATGCCCCGGTAATTAAATTGATAAATGCCTATTGTTCACATAGAATCTTGAAAATCAACTTGTACACAACTACGCACACACTTGTCACGAGCATTATAGTTTGGTTACGAGTAATTTTTGTGCTATCCGAAAAGTTAAAAGGTGATCATACTTTGTGCCACGGTTCTGAGGTTTGAATTCAAGTTTGAAGCATGCCTTTGATGATTAAAGTCTTGGCAGGTAATTTTTAGTTTTGCATTGCTTGAGGACAAGCAATAGTTCGAGTTTGAGGGTGTGTTAAGTGTTCAAAAGTACTATTTTTATTACCCTTTTTACTCATATAATTGTTAGAATTAGGCTCATAATAGTTGCATAATTAGTCATTCATGCATTAATTCATGTTTCTTTCCACCGTTAAGCTTGATTACATAACTTGTGATTTTTGTAGAAAAAGATACTGCTTTGGTGTGTTTTTGTGTGTGCAGAATCAGTTGCCAAAGCAAGGCTGGAACCAGTAGCCAGGGCAATACAAGAATGAGATGCCGATGCAGTTCCCAGGGCAGTGCATGAAGGTTATGCCGAGCTAGTTGCCAGGGCAATTGTCGACAATGGAAAAAGATGATGTGGTACTCGAATTGATGACTAGATAAAACCCAATATGACATGGAAGAAGATAAATCCTAGAATAATTAGAGATTCAAAGAGAGATTAAATCCCAAAAGAAGATAGGAGAAGATCTAGAAGGAATTTAAATATAATAAAGAATTATGTTCTTTTAAAGTATTTAATTCCAACTTAACTTCCTCCTCAAGAAAGACTTTGACCTAACCATTTCTTATATAAAGAACCCCTAGCCGCCTATTTCAACAAGTTTGGAGAGAGAGTTTGATTGAGAGAAAATTCAAGGGGGCTGATCGATTTCTTCATCTTCTTCTTCTTTATTCTATTCGATTCATGTTTAGGGATTATTCTTTGTATATCTTTCGAAACCCGGCCATGAATTGATGTGAATTGGCTTGGGTTATTTTGGGTCTATGGTTGTGAGAACGATTGGATTTTGTTTAAGTAATTGAGTTTGCACTTTTAATTCAAGGTTTGTTTATTCTTGGTTTTTATTCTTGTTTGCGAGTGAATTGGGAGAGGATATCGTGAATCTATCTATTTATCTAATATCAGAAAAGTTAGATTCAAGAAACGAATGAGCATAGTCTTTATTCAATCAATTGATGGTGAAGACTAATCTGGCTTAGGAATAAGTTAAAGGATTTCAACGGCTAAAAGGAGCGGAAGATTGGTTGTTGTTCACCCTTGATTCACGTAGGGATGTATTATCAAGGCATGCACAATTAGCTAGAGTTTTGACTTAGGGATAAGAAGAAACCATTGAAGAACGCTCTATCGAACCTTGAAGTTGTTGCCCAGCCGCCTAAACAGTTGCCCAGCCAGTTGCCCAGGCAACCGTTCGATTACTTTCCAAGGAAACCCAACTGCGCAAGTTGCCACGGCAACTGAGTTACCCTTGCACTCTTTTACCAAGACAATTCTTCCGACTATCACACCTCAACTCACGATAACCCGGCCTACTCTCTCGTATTTGATTTCATCTATTCTTTAGTTTATTGCTCTTAGTTTACTCGTTAGTTAGAACTCCTATTATCAATTGTGTTTTTATTTTCACAGTGCAGTAACTTAAGCAAAGTGGCCCAAACCAATCCCTGTGGAGACGATACTTGATACTCATATCACTTTATTACTTGCGACGTGTATACTTGCACCGTTTTCATAGCACTCAATACGCGCAACAAGTTTTGGGCGTCGTTACGGGGGAGAGTTTCAAAAACTTGTTGCGCGTATTGAGTGCTACGCAAACAGTGCAAGTATACACGTCGCAAGTAATAAAGTGATATGAGTATCAAGTATCGTCTCCACATCGATTGGTTTGGGCCATTTTGCTTAAGTTACTCTACTGTGAAAATAAAAACACAAATGATAACAGGAGTTCTAATTAACGAGTAAACTAAGAGCAATAAACTAAAAGAATAGATAAAATCAAATAAGAGAGAGTAGGCCAGGTTATCGTGAGTTGAGGTGTGATAGTTGGAAGGATTATCTTGGTAAAAGAGTGCAAGGGCACTCAGTTGCCGTTGAAACTTGCGCAACTAGGTTGCCTTGCCAACTAATCGAACGGTTGCCTGGGCAACTGGCTGGGCGGCTGGGCAGAACTTCAAGGTTCGGCAGAGTGTTCTTCAATGGTTTCTTCTTATCCCTAATTCGAAACTCTAGCTAATCGTGTATGCCTTGATAACGCATCCCGTGAATCAAATGTGAACAACACTAATCTTGCGCTCCTTTTAGCCGTTGAAATCCTTTAACTTATTCCTAAGCCGAATTAGTCTTCACCATCAATTGATTGAATAAAGACTATGCTCATTCGTTTCTTGAATCTAACTCTCCCGATATTAGATAAATAGATAGGTTCACGAGATCCTCTCCCAATTCACTCGCAAACAAGAATAAAAACCAAGAATGAACAAACCTCGAATTAAAAGTGCAAACTCAATTACTTAAACAAAATCCAATCGTTCTCACAACCACGAACCCAAAATAACACAAGCCAATTTACATCAATTCATGGCCGGGTTTCGAAAGATATACAAAGAATAATCCTCAAACATGAATCGAATAGAATAAAGAAGAATAAGATGAAGAAATCAATCAGCCCCCTTGAATTCACTCTCAATCGAACTTCTCTCCCAACTTGTTGAAATAGGCGGCTTGGGGTTCTTTATATAGGAGATGGCTATGTCAAAGTCTTTCTTGAGGAGGAAGTTAAGTTGGAATTAAATACTTTAAAAGAACATAATTCTTTACTAGATCTTCTCCTATCTTCTTTTGGGATTTAATCTCTCTTTGAATCTCCAATTATTCTAGGATTTATCTTCTTCCATGTCATATTGGGTTTTATCTAGTCATCAATTTGAGTGCCACATCATCTTTTTCCACTATCGACAATTGCCCTGGTAACTAGCTCGGCATAACCTTCATGCACTGCCCTGGCAACTGCGTCGGCATCTCCTTCATGCAATGCCCTGGAAATTGCGTCGACATCTCCTTCTTGTATTGCCCTGGCTACTGGTTCCAGCCTTGCTTTGGCAACTGATTCTGCACACACAAAAACACACCAAAGTTGTATCTTTTTCCACAAAAATCACCAAGTTGTGTAATCAAGCTTAACGGTGGAAATAAACATGAATTAATGCATGAATGACTAATTATGCAACTAATATGAGCCTAAGTCTAACAATAATATGAGTAAAAAAGGGTAATAAAAATAGTACTTTTGAACACTTAACACACCCCCAAACTCGAACTATTGCTTGTCCTCAAACAATGCAAAACTAAAAAATACTTGCCAAGACTTTAATCATCAAAGACATGCTTCAAACTTGAATTCAAATCTCAGAACCGTGGCACAAAGTATGATCACCTTTTAACTTTTCGGATAGCAAAAAAATTACCTAGAACCAAACTATAATGCTCGTGACAAGTGTGTGCATAGTTGTGTCCAAGTTGGTTTTCAAGATTCTATGTGAACAATAGGCTTTTATCAATTTAATTATCGGGGCATTTATTTTTATGTTCACTAGAGCCAATTTCGGGCACCTCTAGCGAAGTAAGCAATTTCTCATTTTATTTTAGTCGACTAGAGCCAATTTCGGGCACCTCTAGCAAATTTTTAATGTGCATTAACTACTAGAGCCAGTTTCGGGCACCTTTAGTAAGAATTTAAACTTTTATTTTTCAATTTTAAATTTTCTCAAATTTTAAGCAACCTAAGTTCACTAAGTTTCTTTCAATCAACAAGCCACAACCGTATAAAAAAAATCAGTGTCATAGTAAAATTCTAAGTTCTTTTCATGCAATCCTAAAATTAAAGGTTCTTTCAATCAAGTGCAGTGGAAAAAATTCATCATTGGATATTCAACAAGGCTTAAGCAATTAAATCCAATTAAAGGCATGGCAAGCAACATATGCAACCTATATGTGATTGCTAAAGATGAATGCAGCTAAACATGAAACTAACTAGAAACCAACACCCCCCCAAACTCGAGAGAAGCATTGTCCTCAATGCATGTAAAAGTGAAACAAAATTTAAAAGAAACTAAATGAAATGAGTTAGTCGGAGAGGTCGTCACCTCGAGTAATAAGTTTCCTTCGTGCTGTTTGCTTGATTCGTATTCCGGTCGGTGGTTGAATGCTTGTGGCTGGTACCGCGTGAATAGCATTGCTTTGATTTGATCCATGTTTGCCGAGGCAGGTTCATTTGCCTGGGCATTAGTAGTTTCTGTTGCCGTGGCAACTGCTAAGGTAGTTGCCGGGGCATCCTCTGTTACGGTTGTCGTGCCAAGTAGTCGGCAAGGAATTTCATTAGCATGGTGATTGTGAGTTTTGTTGTGGAAAAGAAAAGAAAACAAAGAAAACCTAAAAACTAAAGATAATGAAGAAAAATAAAATAAAATATCTCCTAAAAATTCCAAAAATAAATAAAGAATAAAAAATAACCGAAAATAAAATAAAGTTCCAAAAAATTAAAAACAAAAATTAAAGATTCTTAGAAAATAGCATTTTTCATGCATCTTCTACTGCTACTGTTAAGTGTTCAAAAGTACTATTTTATTACCCTTTTTACTCATATTATTGTTAGACTTAGGCTCATATTAGTTGCATAATTAGTCATTCATGCATTAATTCATGTTTCTTTCCACCATTGAGCTTGATTACATAACTTGGTGATTTTTGTGGAAAAGGATACTACTTTGGTGTGTTTTTGTGTGTGTGCAGAATCACTTGCCTATACAAGGCTACAACCAGTTGCCAGGGCAATGCATGAAGGAGATGCCGACGCAGTTGCCAGGGCAATGCATGAAGGAGATGCCGAGCTAGTTGCCAGGGCAATTGTCGATAAGGGATAAGATGATATGGCAATCGAAATTGATGACTAGATAAGCCCAAGATGACGTGGAGCAAAGTTAAATCCCAAAGGAGTTTGATTTCCATGAAATGGTCAAAGAGAAAGTAAATCCCAAAAAGATAGGAAAAGATTTATAATGAATTTAAATATAATAAAGAATTATATTCTTTTAAAGTATTTAATTCCAACTTAACTTCCTCCTCAAGAAGGATTTTGACCTAGCCATCTCCTATTTAAAGGAGACCAAGCCGTCAACTCCAAAGAGAGCAAGTGAGAGATTTTGACAAGAGAGTTCAAGAGGGGAGAGTTCAATTGGGAGATAATTCAAGAGGCAGATCGATTTCTTCTTCTTCTTCTTTACTTCCATTAGATTCATGGTTTGGGGATTATTCTTTGTATATCTTTTGAACCCAACCATGAACTAACTTGATTGGTTGGGGATATTATGTTTTGTTGTTGCAAGAAACAATTGGATTTTGTTTAGGTAATAAGAGTTTGCACTTTCAATTCAAGGTTTACTCATTCGTGGTTTTTATTCTTGTTTGCGAGTGAATTGGGAGAGGGTCTCGTAACTTCATCTATTTATCTAATATCGGGAGAGTTAGATTCAAGAAATGAATGAGTATGGTCTTTATTCAATCTATTGATGGTGAAGATTAATCCGGCTTTGAAATAAGTTAAGGATTTCAACGGATAAGAGGAGCGCAAGATTGGTTGTTGTTCACCCTTGATTCACGCAGGGATGTATTGTCAAGGCATGCACAACTAGCTAGAGTTTCAACTTAGGGATAAGAAGAAACCATTGAAAAATGCTCTGCCGAACCTTGAAGTTGCTGCCCAGTCTCCCAAGTAGTTGCCCAGGCAACCGTTCGATTAGTTGCCAAGGCAACCCAGCTGCGCAAGTTGCCACGGCAACCGAGTTGCCATTGCACTCTTTTACCGAGACGATCCAATCGGTTATCACTCTTCAACTCACGATAACCTGGCCTATTCCCTCTCTTTTTTGATTTCATCTATTCTTTTAGTTTATTGCTCTTAGTTTTCTCATTAATTAGAACATTTATTATCAATTGTGTTTTTATTTTCACAATGCAGTAGCTTAAGTAAAGTGGCCCAAACCAATCCCTGTGGAGACGATACTCGATACTAGTATCACTTTATTACTTGCGACGTGTATACTTGCACCGTTTGTGTAGCACTCAATACGCGCAACAAGTTTTTGGCACCGTTGTCGAGGATTGGCAATTGGTGTTAGTTGTTTTTGTTACTGGATTTTTCTTATTAGTTTTACTAACTTTTCTTTTTGTTTGTTTTATCAAAAAAAATTCAGGTGCGTTACAAGTTAAGGGACATCAACATGTCGGGAAATAAAAGCCGATCTATTCGAGTGTTGGTGATGGAAGATAGGAATCAATCCACTCAAGAATTTCTTACACCCTTCGATGATTACCTATACCAACCGAGAAAAGCCCAAAGAACATATCCCGTGGAAAACTCTTGTTCTATGTGTGGAGAACATCATGTGTTTGAAAACTGCCCTCACATTTTCAGTGTATATGGCTACATGGAGGACCATAGATGGAACCAACAGCAAAATCCTTCATGGTATGATCAAAAAGCTCAAAAAAATTACCATGATAATTTTGTCGTAGCAACAAATATGCCATGGCAATATAGTCCTTTCCAAGAGCATTCTAAT
Source organism: Hibiscus mutabilis (assembly GCA_019671005.1). NCBI lineage: Eukaryota > Viridiplantae > Streptophyta > Magnoliopsida > Malvales > Malvaceae > Hibiscus > Hibiscus mutabilis. Next base: position 45,228,654 of record CM033725.1, read on the forward strand.
TCCTTGGAGGAAATGCTGCTAGCTTCCTTGGCTAGACTTGACGGATCAATTGAAGAGATTCAAGAGCTATCAAAGTCCATGGATATGAGGATAGCTCAAAGGGATGCACCCTTGAGGAATTCAGAAGATCAATTGAGGAAATCCACATATGCCATGGATAACATGCCCCAACAATCAATTGCTGGGGATACTGAAATCCTAAGGCAAGATGAGGAGGAGCAATACAATGAGAGATCCCCGATGTGTGAGGATCAACTAAAACCTCAAAGTCAAGAGCCTGCCAATGAGAGAGACCGCCCAACACATGATGAGCCTGAGTAACAAATTGCCTCGGCAATGATTGAGGAGCCTGAACAGAGCAATGCTGCAACAACACCCAGTGAAGCTGAGAACAATAATACTACAGCAAATTCTGAGGAACCTGATGCTCATAAGGTTACAACATTGATGTTGAAGTAGGAATTTGTAGATTGCTCTTATCTACAGTTGCCACGACAATTGCATGACCACATGCAAGATCAACGAGATGATAATACTTTGCCAATGGAATATGAGTAGGTAATGGTTGAACCTTTCGAATTCTTTAAAAACTCACCTCGTCCATTGCAGGTATGTCTTGAGGAACCGATATTGGTAGATTTGAAGCCATCGAAATCTCTACTGATGGAGATGTTTGAGAGGCCAAAAGAAAATGATGTTTGGATTCGTAAAGCTTTTCAGAAAATTGGTTCTTCCCTTGACTTATAGCAAATTTTGGCAACTGATTGCCACGGCAATTGGCTAGAGCAGCAATTGCCACGACAACGAAGGCTACATTTAACCATGATGGAGCCTGACGAGAATGAGGTAATTAAATGGTTGGATGTTGATATAATTTTTCCTAATAATAAATTCATGCCTTCAGGAGCAGTAGCAAGGTGGAAGATGTGCATGGACTACAAGGGAACACGAAAGAAAGACACATCCACCATGGTAACACAAAATGGAGTAGCTGCGAGCACATTGCCCTAACACTTTTTGGGCAATATTATCACTCGATGGAAGGTGCAGATGGATTATAAGAAGTATTGGAAATGACCCTCCTCAAGTTTTCTCAAATATGTAGTAACCTTAGAAGATGCAAGAAAAATGCTCTTTCTAAGAATTTTTAATTTTTTCATTTGTTTTATTTTTGGAACTTTATTTTCTTTTTTATTTATTTTTGAATTTTTTAGAAGATATTTTATTTTATTTTTCTTCATTATCTTTAGTTTCTAGGTTTTCTTTGTTTTCTTTTCTTTTTCACAACAAGACTCACAACCACCGTGCTAAGAAAATTTAATGCCAACTACTTGCCACGGCAACCGCAACAGAGAATGCCCCAGCAACTACCTTAGCAGTTGCCACGACAACAGAAACTGGCGATGCCCAGGCAACAACAATGGCTTCGGTAACTACTGATGCCCAGACAAGTGAACCTGCCTCGACAAACATAGATCAAATCAAAGCAATGCTATTCCCACGGTACCAGCCACAAGCATTCAACCACCGACAGGAAAATGAATCAAGTAAATGGCACGAAGGAAACTTATCACTCGAGGTGACGACCTCTCCAACTAGCTCATTTCATTTAGTTTCTTTTAAATTTTTTTTCACTTTTACATGAATTAAGGACAATGCTTCTCTCGAGTTTGGGAGGTGTTGGTTTCTAGTTAGTTTCATGTTTAGTTGCATTCATCTTTAGCAATCACATATAGGTTGCATATATTACTTGCCATGCCTTTAATTGGATTTAATTACTTAAGACTTGTTGAATTTCCAATGATGAATTTTTTCCACTGCACTTAATTGAAAGAACTTTTAATTTTAGGATTGTATGAAAAGAACTTAGAATTTTACTATGACGCTGATTTTTTTACACGGTTGTGGCTTGTTGATTGAAAGAAACTTAGTGAACTTAGGTTGCTTAAAATTTGGGTAAATTTAAAATTGAAAATTAAAAGTTAATTTCTTACTAGAGGTGCCCGAAACTGGCTCTAGTAGTAAATGCACTTTCTTGCTAAAGGTGCCCGAAACTAGCTCTAGTAGTTAATGCACATTAAAGAATTGCTAGAGGTGCCCGAAATTGGCTCTAGTCGACTAAAATAAAATGAGAAATTGCTTACTTTGCTAGAGGTGCCCGAAATTGGCTCTAGTGAAAATAAAAATAAATGCCTCGGTAATTAAATTAATAAAAGCCTATTGTTCACATAGAATCTTGAAAATCAACTTGTACACAACTGTGCACACACATTGTCACGAGCATTATAGTTCGGTTCCAGGTAATTTTTGTGCTATTCAAAAAATTAAAAGGTGATCATACTTTATGCCATGGTTCCGAGGTTTGAATTCAAGTTTGAAGCATGTCTTTGATGATTAAAGTCTTGGTAGGTAATTGTTAGTTTGCATTGCTTGAGGACAAGAAATAGTTCGAGTTTGGGGGCGTGTTAAGTGTTCAAAAGTACTATTTTTATTACCCTTTTTACTCATATTATTGTTAGACTTAGGCTCATATTAGTTGCATAATTAGTCATTCATGCATTAATTCATGTTTCTTTCCACCATTGAGCTTGATTACATAACTTGGTGATTTTTGTGGAAAAAGATACTACTTTGGTGTGTTTTTGTGTGTGTGCAGAATCACTTGCTTAAACAAGGCTACAACCAGTTGCCAGGGCACTGCATGAAGGAGATGCCAACGTTGTTGCTAGGGCAATGCATGAAGGAGATGCCGAGCTAGTTGCCAGGGCAATTGTCGATAAGGGATAAGATGATATGGCAGTCGAAATTGATGACTAGATAAGCCCAAGATGACGTGGAGCAAATTTAAATCCCAAAGGAGTTTGATTTCCATGAAAAGTTCAAAGAGAAAGTAAATCCCAAAAAGATAGGAAAAGATTTAGAAGGAATTTAAATATAATAAAGAATTATATTCTTTTAAAGTATTTAATTCCAACTTAACTTCCTCCTCAAGAAGGATTTTGACCTAGCCATCTCCTATTTAAAGGAGACCAAGCCATCAACACCAAAGAGAGCAAGGGAGAGATTTTGACAAGAGAGTTCAAGAGGGAAGAGTTCGATTGGGAGAGAGTTCAAGGGGCTGATCGATTTCTTCTTCTTCTTCTTTGCTTCCATTAGATTCATGGTTTGGGGATTATTCTTTGTATATCTTTTGAACCCAACCATGAACTAACTTGATTGGTTGTGGTTATTGTGTTTGGTTGTTGTGAGAAACAATTCGATTTTGTTTAGGTAATAAGAGTTTGCACTTTCAATTCAAGGTTTACTCATTCTTGGTTTTTATTCTTGTTTGCGAGTGAATTGGGAGAGGATCTTGTAACTTCATCTATTTATCTAATATCGGGAGAGTTAGATTCAAGAAATGAATGAGTATGGTCTTTATTCAATCTATTGATGGTGAATATTAATCTGGCTTAGGAATAAGTTAAGGATTTCAACGGCTAAGAGGAGCGCAAGATTGGTTGTTGTTCACCCTTGATTCACGCAGTGATGTATTGTCGTGGCATGCACAACTAGATAGAGTTTCGACTTAGGGATAAGAAGAAACCATTGAAGAACGCTCTGTAGAACCTTAAAGTTGCTGCCCAGTTGCCCAAGCAGTTGCCCAGCCAGTTGCCCAAGCAACCGTTCGACTAGTTGCCAAGGCAACCCAACTGCGCAAGTTGCCACGGCAACCGAGTTGCCATTGTACTCTTTTACTAAGATGATCCAAACGGCTATCACTCCTCAACTCACGATAACTTGGCATATTCCCTCTCTTATTTGATTTCATCTATTCTTTTAGTTTATTGCTCTTAGTTTTCTCGTTAATTAGAACCTCTATTATCAATTGTGTTTTTATTTTCACTGTGCAGTAACTTAAGCAAAGTGGCCCAAACCAATCCATGTGGAGACGATACTCGATACTAGTATCACTTTATTACTTACGACGTGTATACTTGCACCGTTTGCGTAGCACTCAATACGCGCAACAGTTACTACATATTTGAGAAAACTTAAGGAGGGTCATTTCCGATGCTTCGTATAGTCCATCCGCACCCTCCATCAGGTGACAATATTGCCCAAAAAGAGTTTGGCCAATGTGTTTGCCACTACTCCCTTTTGCGTACCATGGTGGAGGTGTCTTTCTTTTGTGTTCCCTTGTAGTCCATGCACATCTTTCACCTTGCTACTGTTCCTGAAGGCATGAATATATTATTAGGAAAAATTATATCAACATCCAACCATTTAATTACCTCAATCTCATCGTCCTCCATCATGGTTGGATGTAGCTTTCGTTGTCGTGGCAATTGCTGCTCAAGCCAATTTTCGTGGCAATCAGTTGCCAAAATTCCCTGTAAGTCAAGGGAAAAACCAGTTTTATGAAAAGCTTTTTGAGTCCAAACACCGTTTTCTTTAGGCTTCTCAAACATCTCCATCAGTGATGGCTTCAAATCTACCAGCGTCGGTTCATCAAAGAATACCTACAATGGAGGAGGTGAGATTTTAAAGAATTCAAAAGGTTCAACCATCACCTGCTCATATTCCATTGGCAAAGTATTGTCATCTTGTTGATCTTGCTTGTGGTCGTGCAATTGTCGTGGAAAAGGTGGGTGCGAGCTATCTGCTGTAGCATTACTCTTCTCATCCTCCCGGTATGTTGTCGCGGCATTGCTCTGTTCAGGTTCCTCAATCATTACCGTGGAAATTCATTGCATAGGCTCATCAAGTGTCGAGCAGTCTTCCTCATTGGCAGGCTCTCGACTTGGAGGTTTTAGTTGATCCTCACACATCGAGGATCTCTCCTTGTATTGCTCTTTCTCATCTTGCCTTAAGATTTCTGTATCCCTAGTAATTGATTGTTGGGGCATGTTATCCGTGGCACATGTGGATCTCCTCAATTGATCTTTTGAATCCCTCAAGGCTGCATCCCACTGAGCTATCCTCATATCCATAGACTTTGATAGCTCTCGAATCTCTTCAATTGATCTGTCAAGTCTATCCAAGGAAGCCAGCAACGTTTCCTCCAAGGAATTCAAATGCTCTTGGAAAGGACTATATTGCCATGGCATATCTGTTGCTACGGCAAAATTATCATGGTAAAAATAATTTTGAGCTTTTTGATCATACCATAAAGAATTTTGCTGATGGTTCCCTCTATGGTCCTCCATATAGTCATATGCACCGAAAATGTGAGGGCAATTTTCAAACACATGATGTTCTCCACAACAAGCATAAGAATTTTCCACGGTATATGCTCTTTGGGCTTTTCTCAGTTGGTATAGGTAATCATCGAATGGTGTAAGAAATTCTAGAATGGATTGATTCCTATCTTCCAACATCAACTCTCGATTAGTTTTTCTTTTATTTTCCCACATGTTGAAGTCCCTTAACTTGTAGCGCACCTCAATTTTTTTTGATAAAACAAACAAAAAGAAAAGTTAGTAAAGCTAACAAGAAAAATGCAATAACAAAAATAACTAACACCAATTGCCAATCCCCGGCAACGGCGCCAAAAACTTGTTGCGCGTATTGAGTGCTACACAAACGGTGCAAGTATACACGTCGTAAGTAATAAAGTGATATGAGTATCAAGTATCGTCTCCACAGGGATTGGTTTGGGCCATTTTGCTTAAGTTACTGCACTGTGAAAATAAAAACACAATTGATAATAGGAGTTCTAATTAACGAGTAAACTAAGAGAAATAAACTAAAATAATAGATGAAATCAAATACGAGAGAGTAGGCCAGATTATCGTGAGTTGAGGTGTGATAGTCGGAAGAATTGTCTTGGTAAAAGAGTGCAAGGGCAACTCAGTTGTCGTGGCAACTTGCGCAGTTGGGTTGCCTTGGAAACTAATCGAACGGTTGCCTGAGCAACTGGCTGGGCAACTGTTTAGGCGGCTGGGCAGCAACTTCAAGGTTCGATAGAGCGTTCTTCAATGGTTTCTTCTTATCCCTAAGTCGAAACTATAGCTAATTGTGCATGCCTTGATAATACATCCCTACGTGAATCAAGGGTGAACAACAACCAATCTTGCACTCCTTTTAGCCGTTGAAATCTTTTAACTTATTCCTAAGCCGGATTAGTCTTCACCATCAATTGATTGAATAAAGACTATGCTTATTCGTTTCTTGAATCTAACTCTCCCGATATTAGATAAATAGATAGATTCATGAGATCCTCTCCCAATTCACTCGCAAACAAAAATAAAAACTAAGAATGAACAAACCTTTAATTAAAAGTGCAAACTCAATTACTTAAAAAAAGTCCAATCGTTTTCACAACCACGAACCCAAAATAACCCAAGCCAATTCACATCAATTCATGGCCGGGTTTCGAAAGATATACAAAGAATAATCCCCAAATATGAACCAAATAAAATAAAGAGGAAGAAATTGATCAGCCCCCTTGAATTCTCTCTCAAACGAACTCTCCCTCCAAACTTGTTGAAATAGGCGGCTAGGGGTTCTTTATATAGGAGATGGTTAGGTCAAAGTCTTTCTTGAGGAGAAAGTTAAGTTGGAATTAAATACTTTAAAAGAACATAATTCTTTATTATATTTAAATTCCTTCTACATCTTCTCATATCTTCTTCTAGGATTTAATCTCTCTTTGAATCTCGAATTATTCTATGATTTATCTTCTTCCATTTCATATTGGGTTTTATCTATTCATCAATTCGAGAGCCACATCATCTTTTTCCATTGTCGACAATTGCCCTGGCAACTAGCTCGGTATAACTTTCATGCACTGCCCTGGCAACTGCGTCGGCATCTTCTTCATGCACTGCCCTAGAAACTGCATCGGCATCTCCTTCTTGTATTGCCCTGGCTATTGGTTCCAGCCTTGCTTTGGCAACTGATTCTGCACACACAAAAACACACCAAAGCAGTATCTTTTTCCACAAAAATCACCAAGTTATGTAATCAAGCTTAACGGTGGAAAGAAATATGAATTAATGCATGAATGACTAATTATGCAACTAATATGAGTGTTGCGCGTAATAAGTGCTCCGCAATTGTGCAAGTGTACATGTCGCAAGTTATAATATAAAAGATATCTTCTCTACAGAGATTCGTGCCACTTCAAGAATCTAATCGCTTGCACTGTAAAAAGTAAAAGAACACAAGTAGAAGTTTGTAGGAGTTTAACTAACAACTAAACTAGAAAGCAATAAAGTAAAAGAATATGTAATCAAATGAGAGGGAATAGGCCAGGTTATCGTGAGTTGAGGTGTGATAGACGATTGGATTGTCTTGGTAAAAGAGTGCAAGGGCAACTCAGTTGCTCTGGCAACTTGCGCAGCGGGGTTGCCTTGGCAACTAATCGACGGTTGCCTAGGAAACTGGCCGGGCAACTGTTTGGGCGGCTGGGTAGCAACTGTTTGGGCAGCTGGGTAGCAACCTCAATATTAAATGTCATCTTGGACTTATCTAGTCATCAATTCCGATTGCCATATCATCTTATCCCTTATCGACAATTACCCTGGCAACTAGCTCGGCATCTTCTTCATGCATTGCCCTAGCAACTGGGTCGGCATCTCCTTCATGCACTGCCCTGGCAACTAGTTCCAGCCTTGTTTAGGCAAGTGATTCTGCACACACACAAAAAACAGCACCCTTTTTCCACAAAATTAAGCAAAATATGATATCAAGCTTAACCACCAAGGAAACAATGCAAACATGCATGAATGGCTAATAATGCATCAAATATGAGCCCAAGTCTAGCAATAATAAAATAGTACTTTTAGACACTTAACAATGAGCCTAAGTCTAAACAATAATATGAGTAAAAAGGGTAATAAAAATAGTACTTTTGAACACTTAACAGATAACGTTGCGGATCCACTAACCAAAGGGTTAAATCTAGATCAAGTTGAGAAAACATCGAAAGGAATAGGACTAAAGCCCAGGAAATTTAAGGTGCTATGTGAAGCAAAACCCTACCTAGTTGACTGGAGATCCCAAAATCTAGGTTCAAAAGGGCAACCTAATTGCATAGACTTTGTACGGTCACTGTGGGGTTATTCTCCCAAGTTCGTTCCTATGATGTAAACAATGATCAAAGTGGTTTAGGCTAAGCAATGCTTTTAATGACCATTGTGTGCTTTGGTGAATAAAGCAACATAAGTCACCTATGTGAGAGTGAAGTGGGGCCGCTTCAAGGAGACTATTGGGGCATAGTTCTCTCAAACTCTTGCAGAACCAGGGAGATGTTCACGGTCATATGAACATAACCATGAGAACTAAAAACCTCGTCAGAGAGGTAATTGTGTGAGGTATATCATCGTTTACACAAACGACAGACAGTTTAAGGACATCGCGTCTACTGATCAGCTAGTAAAGTAAATATACTTTCACAAGAGAAGGTTCAAGGGTGGACACCTACCTATCCTATGCAACTATCAATTATAGAATCTATCACCACATCAAGTCAAAATATTTTTGATTAAATCAATTTCATTCATGTGGGAATTGTTGGAAAAATTCAATAATTTTGGAGCTTTGAATGAGAAATTGATTCAAACGTTGTTGAGGAAAATGTAGAACCATTTGTTGGTTCGTAAATGTGCAGACGTGCACGACGTGGGTAACGCAAATGTCTGAACCGGTCTGGTCCTGGGCTTGCAGATTTTTTGACCCAAATTTGAAATGAATTTTACCTCAAGTAAGAGCATAAATTTGCCAAATTTTATCTTGGAATTAAAAGGGTAAATATTGAAAGTTGTCTTTAATTCAGATAGTAATTTTGGAAATTGCTCTATAGAAGAATCAATTGATTCTCAATATTAAATGCTCCATTAGGTCAAAATTTTCACTTATACCCTCATGAAACTCCTATAAATAGGAAGTAAGCCTTCTAGGTTTTACACAACTGAAAAACACAGAGAATTTTCTATGGTTTTAATATGTGATTTCAAAAATAGTTTTTGGTGATAAAAGAAGGCGATGTTACGGTTCGTTGATCACTGCAGACGTGTTACTGTTGTGCTCATTATGTTGTTGTATCCTGGGAGATAGACGTTTGGCGTTTCTCAAGCACCATAGGAGCGGGCGTTTCTCAAGCACCATAGGAGCGGGCGAATCTGTCTAAAGGAAACTGCGTTCGTGTAGGCCTTAACACGTTTCTTTTGGTTTTTCGTTTCAAATCGGTTTGATTTACATATCATTCTTATTTTTGTATTGTTTGTTTAAATAATAATATTTTATCTTATTATTTATTCTTGGATTAATGCGACTTTTCTAATAAAACCTTGCCCCCTAAAAAATACACCTCACCTCCAATTTTCTAAGACTTTAAACTTAAACTCTAGCCTTAAACTTTAACACTAAACTTAAAACTTAAGGTGAAGCATAGAAAATGGCACTAAAAGAGCAGAGGATTTTATTCCCTTAACATAGCATAATATAACTTTATATGTTCAAATATTAGAATATTCTAGGTTTCACTAGAATAATCCTTTTCCCTTGCCAAAAAAATAAATATTGTTTTTGAAGTAATAAATAAATTATATATATATATATGTTAGGATCTAATTACACCATGTAATATTTATTTAGTTTTACACTTTTTGGACTATTTGGTAAGGTTAAATGGATAACTAAATTTTTCTTTAAAAATCTCATTATTTCTCATTCTTAATCTCAATCATCCATTTACTCTCATCCAATAGTTTAAAAAAGTGTACAACTTAAAAGTTTTACATGATGCAAAAGGATCCTACCTCTCTCTCTCTTATATTTATATAGGGTTAGGATCTACTTACATACAATGTAAAATTATAAGTTTTACACTTTTTTTGGATTGTTGGATGGTGAAATCGATAACTGATATTAACTTCGTACTTTTTTCTCAAGTGATAATCTTCACATATCCTACCATTAATCTCAACAATTCATTTCTCTCATCCAATGATAAAAAAACGTGTAAAACTTTAAAACTATTACTTTATGTAAACGGATCTTATCCATCCACTTACACCATGTAGAACATTTAATCTCATCCCAAGAAATTGAGGATATTTAGTGTTAATCTATTTCAAGGCAGTGACAGACGCAGAATTTTATATTAGAGGGTGAACTTATAGAATTCTAGGAGGGGCGAATTTATAAAATTTTAAGGGGGCAGAAATAGATTTTCAATAGGAAATACATAGAAAATTTCTAAAAAAAATTAAATTATATATGAATTTTAAAATTTTAAGGAGGACGACCGTCCCCTCCAGCCCCTCTAGGTTCGTCTCTGTTTCAGAGTATTATTTGGGACGACGATGACATGACCTAGAAACCTTAAACTTATTGGGAAAAATAACAAGAAAACCTAAGTATATCTTAACTATTATTTGCCCTAAAATAACTGAAATTGTAAGAGAAATCATAGACAAAAGGCATCTTTTTTGTTTTATCATTAACCAGCATGCATTCCCTGATTATCGTATTTTAAAGAATGGAGTTGCTCGAAGATAAGCAATAATGAAAAGGTTTACATGTTACGTCGGCCATTGCATTAGATTCTCGAGATTCATGTTTGTGACGATAGATCAAAAAGTTTATGAAACTCTGTATGTATACCTTTTTAAGGTATATGTGGCAAACAGGTCGTTTGGATCGGGTCACTTTAGGTCGGTTGATTTTCGGTTTAGGTTGTTTTTGGTTTAAGTTCGATTCGGGTCGGACCGGGTCTGATTTGGATTCAATCCGGGTCTATGTTAGTTCGGATCGGGTTAGGTATTGGATCGGTTGATTTTTGAGTTGAGTCAATATCGAATTAGTTGTCTTTCGGGTCGGGTCAATATCGGATCGGTTGGCTTTCAATTTGAGTCAATATATGAAAATAATTTTTTAAAGGAGAAAAATGATATTAAATTATTACTAAAGGTAGTTGTTAATTAATAATAGAATACAAAATGAGAGCAAAACATACGTATTTAAGGAAATTAAATTTGGGTTGCTTTCGGTTCGGGTTGATCTTCGGTTCTGGTTGCTTTTGGTTTGAGTTGTTTTTGGTTTCGGTTGTTTTTGATTGGGGTTGATTTTCGATTTAACTAAATTCGGGGCATTTTTGGTTCAATTCGGATTTAGGTTAGATTTAAACTATCATGTTCGGGTTCATATAGAGTCTCGTGTCAGATAAATCGATTTAGGTCTCGGGTCAAATTTGTCAAATTTATCTACTAGAATAAATTTAGTGATTAATTTTTTACGTTCGATTGGATCGTATAAAAATATAGTTCAAAAATTTTAAAACAGCTTCATACGTAAGACGAAAACTAAGGAAGTACTCAAACTGAAAGCGTGGAGACTATAACAAAGGATAAGAACAAATTTAAAGGGACCATGTCCTCGTTTAGTTCCATCACCATAATATGAAATATATATTATTAATTTTAAAAGTTTAAATAATTTGAATGGATCTGATAGTTTCTGTTATTAATTTCAAAATTAAGAATATTTAATATTTATATAAATTTAAATAAAATATTATTTTATTTATAACTATTGGAATCCGATGAAACTTGATTTTTTTATATGAGATGAGATCTAGTTACACTATGTCAAACTCATCTAGTTTTATTCTAATTCATGACCATTGGATAAGTGAAATAGATGGATAAGATTAGTAGTGAAAAAAAGTAAGAAGTTAATCGCATCCATCCATTTCACTCATCTAATGGCCATAAATTAGTGTAAAACTAATTGAATTTTACACAGTGTAAGTGGATCCTAACCCTATATATATATATATATATATAAATATAAAAAACTCAATTACTTTTACACAATTTTTGAACCATTGGATGAAGGTAATAAATGGCTCAGATTATTTCCTTATCTTTTTTTCTAAGTGATAATCTTCACATTTTCTACTGTTAATCTCATCCATCCATTTCACTCATTCAATGGCCATAGATTAATGTAAAACTAAATGAATTTTACACCATGTAACTAGATCTCATCCCATATATATATATATACTAGCGGTGGAAATATTTTATTTTCACAAGCGCTCCAATTTCAGGGAATATGGATTTAGTTTAGGGTTTTTAGTTTATGGGTTAGGTTTATGGGTTTAGAATTTAGAGTCCATATTTAGAATTTAGGGTTTAGTATTAGGGTTTAGGGTTTAGAGGTTAAGGTTTAGGTTTAGGTTTTAAGGTAATATGGTATGGATTTAGGTTTTTATCTATAACCCCTAAATTTTAACCCTAAACTCTAAATTCAAACCACGATCCCTAAATTCTAAATACATAAACATAAACCCATTAACTATGAACTCTCTCTCTCTCTCTCTCTCTCTCTTAGATGGGTGTTCATGGTAGGTTAATCGTACTATTAAGTCTAAATGGTTGGTTAACCGCTACCGCATTTATTAAACGGTAACCTACCCGTTAAGAAATAATTATTCGTTTTTTAACAGTTTGGTTATTGGTTAATCCGTAACTTATTACTTAAATATAGAGATTCTAATCACATACTTCATTTTATGTATAAGATAATTTAATAATGGCTAATCTCCATTAACTATCGTTTTGGACGGTTGGTTAACCAAATTTATTTAGCCTTAACGATTAAGTCAATTAACTTGTAAAATATAATGATTATACCAATTATCGATTACGGTTTCTTTTGCACGCCCTTAATTTCAGGATTTGCTTTTTACAGTAGTTTGCTAGGAAGTTAAAGATTTATAATTGTGCTATCATTTATAACTTATGCCTCACTCATAACTGGCCCGGCCTATTGGGCCCCAATGTCAAATGTCCAAATTTATACGATGAAATTAAGTTGATCCAACTAATTTTCAGGTGCGTCTGCAACACAACCTTCAAGTATAAACTCATCATCAATGATTGGCGATAAAATATTTTTTTTCATAAAATATACAGATGAATGTCACCTAAACGAAGCATATTCAAAATCATTATTATTATTATTTCTAAGGTATAAACACAATTATACTTATAAATAATACATATTTAAATAATTATTAAAAATATCATAGATAATTTGTTCATTTTTAGAAATGTGATTGGCTATCCCTTCCCCTCTTGCTTGTATTTCACGTCTAGGGGAAGTGTTTCAGAAAGATTATTAACCTACGATAGTAGTGATTCGAGAAAATAGTCGTATCCTCTAGACTTCTAGTTGAGGTTTTAGTGAGATTTTAGTCTTGGTGACTTTTAAGCTGGTTTCATACCATTTCTAAGATTTAAATTTATTTTTTAACCTTTATAAGCTATTACTCAAGTTAGTAATCCATTTTACATTGTTGAATTAGTGAAAGAGCTTAGAGAGTTCTCTTCTATCAAAGGAAAGACTAAAGTGAGTTCTAGCTGATCGAGGAGGTTCAATTGTGTTTCACTTAAGGTAGTATACATGTAAACTTTGAAATATTTCATACGCTTCATAAAATAATGCATTGTACACTGAGTTTTGATGCATGTTGAGTGGTTTTTGTTGCAAACATGCTAGTTGATTCAACTTTAGTGTATGTTGTAATTAATGAGTAAAAATGGTATTAAATAAACTTGTAGGACTTCTATGAACTTTAGAAATCAACTAGAACCATATTGCAGGTGTTTTAAAGATGTGGATTGAATGTGGTTTTCAATATCATACTTTATTCTTAGGTACTGTAGAATAATTTTTGAAATGTAAATAGGGCATCATATCAAAACTAGATGATCGTAAGCTAAAAATACACATTTTGATTGAATAGAAAGCTTCTATTTTTTTGGTGCCCCTATTTATGTCTCACACTAAAAATTAGGTTTAGGGTTTGTGGTTAGGGTTTAGAGAATTTGGAGTAGGGTGTAAGGTTTAGGATATAAAATTTAATTTTTTATTGTTGGAGCACCGAAAAGAGCAGAAAATTTTTGTCATATTTTGATTGGCCAGTATCGATATCACCTGCATAGGATATCAATTCTAATCATTCAATAATGGTACTAAGTTGTTAGTATCGATATTGTCTGATTTTGAGTAAACATCAAATGATTTTTTAATGTTGATACTCATAACGAGTGTCAATACTTATGGAGTTGAGTATTGGTACTCGAAGACCATTATAAATACTAATGAATTTATTATAAAAATCGAATGATATGCTAGTACCGAATGCTAGTAGGGAGTATCAATACTGTTGAAATTATTTAAAACAACAAAGGCTAGATTAGTATCAGTACTCGTAAGAATATAGATACTTATGGGTCAATATTAATACTCGTTGTAAGAGGTATCGATGCTCATAATGATAATTGTTAATGACCTCCCCAATAAGTTGGTAATTGGTTCGATAGGCTTAATCGACACTTATGAACCATTAGTTGGCATAGAGATTCTCACATAACATTTTAATAATAATGAGTTGTGTGGTAACTGGTATGAAATTTTATTCGACTTGAACTGTGATGATTGTTTATGACCTTATGACATTGCTTGATTTTCAGGACATGATATCTGAATATTCTATAGATTGTGCTATGTGACAACATGACTCATCAGATAATATTTTTATGAACCATGACTCATCATATAACTTCAATAATGAAATTTGTAGTACCCCGGCGCCAGTGCATGAGATTTTGGGTCAAGTTTTGTCAATTTCCGGCCTGAAATAAAAATGAGAACTTGGGCTGTAATTGATAGATTGTGGACCAAAATCCAAGCCCATTTAAACAGCCATAGTTATTAAATTATTTAATTAAAAAATAAACTATTTGAATGACCACTTAATTAAAAGAGAGATTCTAATTCGATCATAAATATATTAATTTTTCAATTAGAACACTTAAAAATTAATCATTCAATTGGAAACATGATTTGTCAAATGTGTTACCACTTGATTGGATGAAAAAATTGGAAGTAAAAGGAATCAGTGTGAATTGAACATTGGAATAGGGATGGGAACAAGTCCTGTAGGACTTTTTTTTGCCAAAACCCACCCTCGATCCTATCTGAAACAAATAATATATATATATATATATTCCATTTTTATTAAAAAATAAAGGGAGATAATAGAAAAAATATATAAAGATGAGTATTTATAGTAATTATTTATATTCTCTTTTTTTATTTGATAAAATTAAGAATGTAATTGAAAATAATATATAAAGAGGGAACATTATAACAATTACTGGTAAATATATAGAATAATTATACACATATCAGGTTGAATATTTTCACCCTAAATCTAAATCTGACTCGACATTCATTAATTTTTCACCCGATCAAACATAAACATAATTTTTTAAAAAAAAATTGACCCTATAAAATCGAATTGGAGCTCGTGTTTGTTCCATGCCCATCCCAACATGGGAAGGGTGGGTTGTTAGTGTCTTAACTGCTGGGCCAAGTTCCTCTTTTGATGAAGATTTTACAACATTTTTTATATATTAAAGGCATCATTGTATATCCTGCTGCTAAGGATCAGAAAAACTTTACGGAATTCGATTTCTTGGAATTCTTATCAGAATTATTTTCGTGTTTGTGTTCTTTTTTCGATTCAGGTAAAATGTAGAGCTAACAAATGTTGATGAGGTGCAAATTAAGATTCTGAAATGAGAAATTATGATAATGCTGAGTCTTATTTTTTCAAATTTGGATTTGCATAAGTGAAAGACGTCATCACGTTTGTTCTGAAATTGTTTCTTTCTTTCTATGAGAATTGCAATAATAATGTTTAAAAAGGTTAGTCTTGATTGACATTTTCAAACATGAATATATCCTAAAAATAATGAATACTATATGAATTTTATTGTTCTTTCAAAACTTATTTTCTCCATTTCAATGAATTTTATTCTCGATATTGTGTGAACCAGATAACGTTGTTTTCATGTGTATATAATTAGGCTAAAGTGGGCGTTGAAGGTGACAGAGGAAAATGGTTTCTACTTTGTATCAACTCATTTATGCAAACAACTTTTAATTCTAAATCTCCATGATAATTTTATGGTTTATACTTTTATTATAGAAACCTATAAATTTTAACAAACCATATATATTTTTGGTGCTATTTATATATCAATCAAAATTCATTATTTTTAATACTCGTCTAATGTTTCTACTTCTTGAAATATATTGTTTTATCTTTACAATTAAAAATTATTTACGATAATCTTTATAATTTCTTTAAATTGTTTTTATTAGTAATTGTGACTTGAGATGTTGATTGACGATATATAAATATTTTTTATATTTTGAATTATTTAAGCTGCACATTTAATTATCTAATGCAAACTTATATCCCAAGGCTGACAAGTTAAAATAACCCACAAGTGTTTGATGCATTAGTAAGGCGCATTGTACTCCTAAAAAAAGGATGTGAGTTTGAACCTTGGAGACAACATTGTTGGGAGGGGTAGCCTCATACTCTAAACATGGACTATAAGACGGACATGCATATAGCAAAAAAAAAAAACAGACAAACCAACACTTACATTAATAAGGCACATTGTACTCTCAAGAAAAGAACACGAGTTTAAACCTTGAAGACGACATTATTAGGAGGTAGAACCTCACACCCCAATCATAAACAATAAGACTAACCCAGACGAAATTCAGCTAAAGTTGCGTGAATAGCTCAGAAATTAGGTACTACCTTTGCACTTGGGTTTAGGCTTGAGATTTTGACTTCTTGATCAAACCAAGTTTAAATCCGCTCGAGCTCATTTTATTACCTCTTAGTTTTTAATGAGACAGACATGTATTTAATTATGAATATCCAGAAGAGAGTGATATAAATAATAGAGATTATTGTAGAAATCTATAATATTAAAGGAATATAAATATTATTTTTTACAAGATAAAACATTTATTATCTCTTCTATATATAATTTTGTATTCATTTATCTCTTATGTTTATCAATTGATATTGTAAACTATATTATTATCATTTATTCCAAGGGACAGAGTGATATACATTTTTCTATGATTTAGAATTTTTAAAAAATTGTTTATATATTTTTTATTAAAAGTTTATTTTTCACCTAACGTAAAATTTTATAGGTTTGTTCTCTTAGAATTTTATAGATTTGCCCCCTTTAGTTCTGTAAATGAATTAAACGAACATGAATGGGGATATCATGCTAATGTTTGTTCGTTTAATTTTAACCGAACAAACAAACGAACAAGAACAACTAAACGAACATAATTTCTTGTTTGTGTTCATTTGTTAAGGAATATAGATTGTTTGTGTTCGTTCGGTAAAGTGATAAATAAACGTAAACAAACACAAATGGACATCGAATATTGTTTAATTTTTTTCTTAGGAAGATCGAAGAGAGTACTGTTTAATTTTTTCCTTTTTATTTCATACTTTTAATATATGTTTTTAAAATATTTTTAAATATAATACTTTTGTTATGAAAAATAATAAATGCAAATAGACACATGTGAATAAGTTTAAAACGAACATAGACGAACGGATTACCGTACGTTCTCAAACGTAAATGAACGAATGTGTCATTTGTTCGTGTTCATTCATTTAATTAAACGAATAGAAAATCTTATTCATGTCCGTTCGTTTAATAAATGACCGAATATAAACAAACTTTCCGTCGAATGATTCGCTGAATGTTCGATTTATTTATAGCCCTACTCCTAACATAAAATTTTGCGTTTGTTCATATTTATCCGCTAAGCACTATAAACATATGATCGAAGTGCATGAGAAAATACAACAATAAGAATTATATGTTCTCTATTATTACTTATTTTTCTTTTTTACTTGTTAAATATCTTTTAATTTATAACTAATTATAGTAAGTTTAGAACAATGAGAAGATGGTTTGCTTGACTGCCTCTATAGACAGCTTAGAATTGCATGGAGCAATGCTCCCGACAACGTGCCCCAAGTGGAAGCTACTGCTAATTCATTTTTATTTTACTTTTAAAGTGAGGCATGGCGTGTTGTTTCACTGACAGACATTTTTTTTAATCCAAATGAACCGGGCTGTTTTGTATGAAAATCATAAAAAAAAGAGGTTAGATTCTCAGATTCCACCGCCATTCATCATTATCTCTGCTAATTTTTAATGGCTACTAATTAATTTATTAAAATACTTAGTCCTATTCTAATCTATACTTAACTAGTGATTATGGAAAGCAATCAAACCCAATAATTCACGTCTCCCAAACTTAGATGATCGTGACTCTTGACCTTCTCAATGGCTGCTCATCAAATATTTTTTATTAATTACTTCATTATTATATTATTGTTTATTTAAACAATGAAAAGACCAAAGGGGGTCATGACATAGTCACGTCTCGTAAAATACCAGGTTAAAAGAGTTAGGAATTTCATGATCCAATGACTTATTCTTATGCAAGAATAAATTAGAATTTTTAATTATTTACATTCTATTTATTGACAACTAATTCTAATTATATATTATAAAAATTTATTATAAGAATAAGTTCTTTCAGACTAATTTATTTCATTCACAATGTCAGAGAACGTTTAAACTTATTTAAAGAACTTAACTCGCTTAAACTAACTTGTAATTAATAATAAATTGGAATTTTCAAAAACTAAATGCATGGTTTGGTGGCTCTCTTAACTCCACATTAATCAAGGCATCGTAAAATTTCCATAAACCAGCTTTTACGTTCCCGGCATTGTTATAAAATTTAATTATTTGTTAATTTTGGTTTAATAACAATTTGGTCTTGTAAAAAAATATTCAAATTAAAAATACAAGGATTTGTTACTAAGTCAGTCCATACATTTATCAATATTAAAATTTTAAAATGTTTTATGAACAATTTGAACTCAAAAGTTCACCACGTGCCCAAGTTACTAAGTTAGTCCATACATTCATCAATATTTAAAATGTAAAAGAAAATAAAAGGAAAAGGGAAACCAAGTAAATGAGCTTATAAACGAGCTTGTTCGTGAACATAAACGAACGTAATATACCTTTGTTCGTGTTTGTTTATTTATTAAATGAACATAAAAATTTATTCATACTCATTTATCTAGCTTAATAAACGAAAATTATACGAACAATTCACTAACAATTCATCGAACGCTCTGTTCATTTACACCTCTAGGTTGAACTAAAGAAGAATGAACATGTATCCTCAATACTTTTGGTCCAATAACAATTTAAGTCCTTATAAATTTAAATATTAGACAAATTAAGTCTTGCCTCATGAATTTTTGAATACATAATAAACTCTTGCTTTTTTTAGATTCAATATTTTGACCCCACTAATATTCGATCCTGGTTCTGTCATTCTTTTAACTAAGGATATTAATTTTATTATCTATTATTCGTGAGTCGAACTTTTAATGTGTGGCTATAAGCTCGAGATCCAGGGCAGGCATGCAGGTAACAAATATGACAGCATTACTGAGCCATGTTTTGAAACCATTTAGGCATGCATTAATAATATTCCACATGTTATAGTATGAAATAAATAAATATAATACAATTACCATAAGAATATATAGATACTTAAAATACGATTACATTAAGATCAAATGTATACCTTTCCCAAACCCTATCTCCAACTACCATTTTCACTCTATAGAAGTATAGAGCGCCGCATCATTTTTAATTTTGTTTAGCCAATGATGGCACTTGATGCTGGTTGTTGACCGTCAGTTCTCTTGTTTTTTTATTTTTTTAATTTTAATAAGAATAATTTTATTTTTGTGGTATGTCTTCCTTTGCCTTTATGACGTTTATCTTTGTCTTTTGACATGTTTTTACCTTCTTTTTTGGTCATTTGACTGTTCTTTTTATTTTATGTTTTTTCAGAGGTGAATTTGACGACGCCACGACTGATCAAGATGACGCTTATTTGTAATCCTACTAACCTTTCCTGCTCTAGACCCGTGGATTGAATTTGGATACATGATTTGCGTTCACGGATAGTTTCCCATGTCGCTCGGCTTTGATTTGCAGTTCTCGTGGTCTTTCAATAACTTAATTCTCTTTTGTGGTTCATTTGCCAATGCAGTTAGATTTGTTCGTATCTATTGTTCGTTCGAGACTTTTGGTTGGGTTTTTAATATTTTCTATTTATGGTCTTTGTATGATCTAAAGTGGTTAGTTTTTTGTGTCAATGTTATAGAAAAATGTCTAAATTATTTATTTAGGTTACGACATTAGTTATAAACTCATCTTGTAATTTTGGATATTTTTTCTTTTTAATAAGGCTAACGGCTTCTATTAAAAGATGTATACCCTTCCATCTGGACTGAACTATGAGAATAAAAATTTTATGTCCCTTTTTTGTGCGACTTTTTATATTTTAACACTAAAAATTAAATTGTAAACTATAACTATAAAATTTAAATTTTACCTTAAACTTTAAACTCTAAACCCTAAAACTATACTATATCCACAATTCGCTACATCGTAAATTTAAACACTAACCTTAAACCTTAATTTTCTAAATTTTGTATCTAATTTCTTTTATGTAAAGTATAAATAAGAACAGTAAAAAAGACAGAAGATTTTGACTATTCCCTTGCCATTTGTTCCATATATGTTTATTGTTTGATACTGAAAGTGTGTTAATTTTGGTTTTAAATGATGTTTTCAAAGTGGGGACCAAATGGCAAACCAACTAGGCAAGCGTCGCCTCCCCCTTGGCTTGGGTTTCAGCAGCAACCCCAATGGACCCACCGCCCAATACGGTTGCACCTCCCTTCACCGGCAACCCGTGCTTCCTTGTCACTCTCTCCAACTCTTTAATGTTCTTGCTTTTAATAAAAACAATATACCCAACTTTCTTGTATTGCATCATTCATTATCATTTTCCACAAAGTCTGAGCCCAACATGAATGTCATGTCATCATTTGTATTTTTCAGCTTTTCATTATTTATCAAGTTATTCGGATTTTTGAACAAAAAAAAATTCGGATTCGAATAAGACTTGTAAATATTTAATGAGTATGCGTTTAAGATTTTTAGTTTGAAATATATTTCGAAAATCGTATTATTTATTAAAATGGAAATATTTCAAAATCGACATAGAAAGAAGAACAAGAGAGGGGCATTTTATCTTTTTTTTAAAAAAAATTTGAAGAGTTTATAATATTTATTAAAATATCATTGACAACGAAATCCATTCACATCTTAATTTATATGGCCCTGGATGGATACTGTTCCAGTCTGGACCATGTACTCCCATAACATAACAGCGACAAATAATCAGATATATTTTATTTAGCATTATTTTCCAAGCTCATAAGAAATCTGGAACTAAAAGATCTATACCCATATTCATTCCAATTGTATTCCTATTTCACTTCCATCATAATAATTATATTTGAAGCTTTATAATAGTTTTAATATATTCGTATTATTTGTTCGTTATATAATTGTTTACACAAAATCATCGTGTTTAAATCCAATCATCAAGTTGGAACACTTTGTACAGAGCAAAAATCCATCATTTTTCGATGCCTAATGTAATAAAACAAATATAAATTCAAAGATTCACCCTTATTCATCAGGTTTATATTCGACATTTATGTTTGACACAAAATATAAATATATAAAAGATTGGATAGTCCCTGCTTATTTTGATTGGGGGTTGTGAACATGCAGTATTATATGTATGGAAAAAAATGATATACAAGTCACGTGCCTTTTTGTTTTAGGGGTAAGAGTTTTAGTTTAGAGGTTTAGGTTGTATGGTTTGGAATTTAAAGTTAATGTTTAGAATTTAGGGTACATGGTTTAAGGTTTAGGGTTTAATTTTTTAGGGTTTAGGGTTAGTATCAAAATTTTACCCCTATATATAAATTAGGGGTGAACATTCAATCGAGTTGAGTCAAGTCAAAAAAATTCGAGTTAGTCGAGTTGAAGAGACATATTTTATAACTCAAACTTTATTTAAAACTTTTATGAGTCGAGACGAGTCTATAAAATTTGAGTCGAGCCGAGTTGTTTGAGTTTCTGCTCGAATTTAATTGTAAACATTTATAATATTACGATACTAATTAGTTTAAATTTGAACAATTTTGTATAACCATATACAATACACATATATATTTCTTCATATGTGTTATATATAAGGCAAAATTGAGGACTTAACTCGAACTGATTCACTAATTACTAAAATTTTGAGCTTTTCGAATTTCCATTTTATAATTTAAATTTTATTTAAAAAAATTTCAAATCGAGTCAGACGAGTATTTTCGCACCGAGTCAAATTAAATAATTCAGTTTTTTTAGTGAGTTTTACACCCTAAAAATAAAATTTTGGGCATTATTATATGAAAAGGCATTGATGAAGAGGCATCTATTTCACAAAGCTTGAAGGGTATTGGTTAAGGGAGTGGGATTTGTTTTGGCATGCCTCAAACCCAGACCCACATCTCCTGTCCTGTCCTTGGTTTCTGCGTCTTAAGGAATCTTAAATTCTTCTGCTTCAATGACATGTGTGTGTATATATATATATGTCTATTTCAAGGAGTTGTTTGCTGGGGAATGAGAAGTTCAAGTTAAGGTTTCATCTGAACTGGAGCTTTCTTCTTGCCCTTTTCTCCTTACAATACCCATTTTCCTTTTCCTCTTTCTTTTCCTGCTGAAGCTCTTGAAGAATCCTTTACAGGTTTGTATTTATTTTCTTTTTCTAGATTGAGATAAAGATTACAGGTTGACTTTGATTATAGTATTGAATTTGTTTCCGATTTATCTTCCATCTTTTGAAAACCTTGCACCTTCACTAATCTCACAATATTTTCTTATGAATTTCCCTTGTATCATTCTTTCTATATATCAAGTTTTAATTTAAAAGAGATCAACATGCAAGGCAGACTCTGAGTAAAGACAGAGAGCATCGAAGCCACATGTGAATGCGATATATGTTCACCAATGTGGCCCAAAACAACAGTGAACAACCAGACAAATCATGCTAAAAGTAGCTTCTTTCTTATCTATGACCCATAAATCAACAGACTAAGTGCCGGCTGACGGGTTCATACTTTTAGTATGCTCTCCTGCCGTATTTATCAGCTTTTCTTCTAATCTTCTTCCAGTTCTTGCTCATTTTACAGGTGGAAACAGTGAGAGTGTAGATATCACAATGGAGAAGTTTCTTACACCCTACGATAAGGAGTTTATGAGGATGGCAATCTTAAAACATGAAGAAACATTCAAACAACAGGTACATTAATTTAATTTCTCAGTATTTCTTCTTTCATCTTCTTCTTCTTCTAAACATTATATATATATATATATTTGTTTTAAAAGCTTGCATTTGATGTTTGACTAGGTCTACGAGCTTTATCGTCTATATAGAACCCAGAAGACATTGATGAAAAGCATGGAAACCAGTAGACCCATGAATGGATGCTATATGCATCATCAGAGTTCAAGAACCAGACTTGACTTGGAACATCCGGCCGCCGCCGACAACGATGAATTCATAAGTGAAAGCGAGATTGAATTGACTTTAGGGCCTACAAAGTTCATGTTGAGGAAGAAACATAGGACTCCCACTTTAAGCTCGGATTCTGGACCCAACAGCTTCTCTTCATCTTCGACCGAATCCTGTCATATGATCAACAGCAGGCCGAGTGGTTCCACGTTGACCAAACGGAAGTCGAACACAGCAAGAGATGAATTCATCGATCGTGAGCTGGGACTCCTCCATGTTACGGATTCGACATTGCGGTATCGAAATGGAAGCAAAAACAATGTCAGCCTCGAACAACAATTGAGACAAGAAAGATTAAATCATCCCCCCCTTGGCTTTTCCAAGTTCTAAGTATGAATATGACATGAAAAATACAAAGGAAAATTCTTCCAACTCGATATGACTAGCTTTTAGATTGATGCTTGTGAGGAGGTTTCAGTCCAGTCCTTTTTTTTTAAGTAAAAATGGTTGCCGGAATCTTTCTGTAAAGATGACTTGTTTTTGTTTTCATTGACTAGCATATAAATTGACTTCATTGGGTGCTTAGCTTTCTGATCAGTCGATCCAAGTTTAATTTAAGGTAGTAAAAGTAACAGAGAGCAAGAAACCCGAAGAACAATATTGTTTAATTGAACAGAGATGCCGGAAAGATTCAAATCTCCAGTTGAAAAGACATGAGGATCAACCAATTCCTCACTCTGAGCCTGAGGCACACATTCATCCGATACATTATAGCTGAGGCATTACATGATAAGGAAATGACATTTCAAACAAGTCTATAATATATATATATATATATATAGCAGTTTCTTGCTTCAACCACCATCACTTCTTGAGATGAGGGAAGCAGACATACACATCGGATTTCGGATGCTTGGCTTCGGCATGCTCCCTGCACTTGACCTCTGATGTTGTGCATATAAATGTCTGCATACATACCTTGCACTGCGTTTTAAGTAAATAAATGTTACTGAACAATCACTGATAATTTAGTACATCGAGCATACGATGAAGTTAAAATGCTTAATCATCAAAAACCCCTTAAGCTTGATGCGTAAATGAAACGTTTAGATTCTAAGTATTCATCCAGAGTTCCAATAATTGATCACATGCTAAAGCTTAAAAATCTACAAAGATCAGGGCTCTCTAAAGGATATCCTTTTGAACACCCCGACTAATTTCTTTTATTGGCCGGAAGAAGAATTCATGTTCATCCATAATAACCAATAACCGAAAACAGAGATTCCATAGCCAACACAATTATAATTACTTTCACTAGTCTAATACACACAATTCATCATTATTAATACATAAGCATGCGGAATAGCACTTGAAGGCAGAAGCATTGTTTTAGGGCATTTGGCCTCCAGTCCACCCATCAATGAAAAGACTCATAACCATATATCAAAATTCATACGATCTTTTTCTAGTGTTAAAACTTAAAAGTAATCGCCAATAAAATTAAAATAAATAATACCACACAATTAGAACCTGTAAAGATACAAAATATCAGAAAATTTTAATGAACCCTTTTCTCTGTTACACAGAGACCATAAGGATTCTTCATACTTTTTAATCAATAAATAAAAGGAACCTAATAGTGGCTGATAAACACAAAAATTACCTGAATAGACATAGCTTTCTTGTTTGATTCTAGCTGGCTTCCTGAAAGAAAAAGAAAAAACCTCATTAAAGCAAGCAACCAAACAAACAAAATTAAGACGATGATCTAAATCGTATTAAAAGGGAAAGGGGAAACCTTTCGCAGCGTTTTTAGCCTTCTCGAGGTTCTTTTCACGCGCCATCTTGGACTTTTGGGCATTGCCTCCTCCCATATCTGATCGAATTGGCGTGAATACGGCGTTCCTCAAGAACCCTAATTTGGCTAGCGAGAGAAGGGATTCAAAAATCGAATTGTTTATTTGTTTTGGACAAATAAATAGTCGCTCAAAAATAAGAAAATAAATAAAAGAATAAATATAGTTTACCCAAAAGCATAAATTATCTATGGGTAAACTACTGCAATAGTCACATATATTTTCGTTGACTACAGTTTTGGTCACCAATTTTCAATTTGATTGATAAGGTCGCTTACGTTTTTAATTGTTGCCGTTAAACTTTAACGGGAGGCTATTATGGCACAATAAAAAGAATGATAAATTATCTAAATAGTCTCTAATTTTTTTACTTTATTTCTATTTTGACCACCGAAATAAAAATAATTTGTATAATTACACATTTAATCATTTGTATTTACAAATTTTTTATTTCTTCTCCCTTTCACCATCTTCTATATTTACATTTTTTTATTTCTTCTCCCCTCCACCAAATTTTTTACTTTTTCTTTCATCTATTTGCTTCTCAACACTCAAATTAGGGTGATGACTGTTGATGTTCTAAATGACATTCATATTGATATTATAGACGATATTTCTCCTGCTGTTTGTATTGATACTGCATTCAGAACTATGTGGGGAGAATTTGAGTGGGAAAATAAGATATTTTTCAAGCTATTTCCTATTTTACTATTACCACCTTACTTTTACAGCCTCTACGATTCTTTTATTTAGCTAGCTTAATATTGATATCTCAGTTTAGTGTAATTTTTTACCTTTATTCTTATCTGCATTGATGTTTCAATTTTTTATTATTATTAATTCTTTTGTTTGTGATACAGGTTGCTTTTAACACACTGTAATTCAAAATGAGAAGAAATTTTTTTGACCATATTACCAAGTTAACCAACATGAAATGCCTAACTACACTGTGAGTTTGCTTGTCTAGTATTATATTTACATTTAAAAATAAACTGAGCAGGTTTTGGTTTCTGCAAACCATACTGAAAGTTGCACATTATTAGTAATGCAACTTGCAATGTAGTTTATAATGTGGTTGCTTTATTGTTGTGAAAAAGTACTTGAACCTGATCATGCTTTATATGTAGAGCGATAACCTTATGTTGGTTTTGAAATACATTTGTATATTATTCTCAAGTAGCAGTTGTAACATGGTAATAAATTTCTCGACTGAGATCCTTGTAGATTATCTTGAATCGTTTTTGCTCCTGGCTGGTTTATGTTTCAGATCTGCACTAGTGGGGAGTGTGGATTCCTGGCTGCGAATTTGTATGCAAAGAGTGTTTGGAGAGGATGCCTCGGTGAATTTGAGTGTTGAGAAGCAAACAGATGGGAAACTGAGTGGATACATATGGGTAAATAGGAAAGATGGTGGAGGGGAGAAATAAAAAAATATAAATATGGAGGATTAAATGTGTAATTATACAAACTGTTTTTATTTCGGTAGTCAGAATAAGAGTGAAGTAATAGTTTAAGGACTATCTAGGTAATTTATCATTCTTTTTATTGTGTCAGATCAGCCTCCCGTTAAAGTTAAACGACAACAAACCCCCCAGTGGCCAAAAGTTTACAAATCGAAAACGTATGTGACCTTATCGGTTGAATTTAAAAATCGGTGATTGTACTCAGCGAAAACATAAGTGACCATTGCAGTAGTTTATCCATTATTTATTTATGATTGTTTAATAAAATATAGGCTTAAATGAACTAGTCACTTTTACCTAAAGAATTTTTATAGATACACTATCGGATTGGTCACCTATGTTTTATAAGTGTTTACTTTTGTTTATTAAATTTAAAAAAATAACGTTGTGGTCACTTATATTTTTTTAATTTTTAGTTGTGATCGTTCGATATTAAAAGCCGTTAGTTTAATGATGTGGGACATTAGTAACCGCAGTTAAATTCTATTTTGACTCTTAAACTTTAAATATAATACTATTTTGACCTTTTAAGCTTTAGGTAATATAAAAATTTGACCCCCTAAGTTTAACCAAAAATCTCTTGTTATCCGCAACCACTCACCATCTGCCACCAGAATTGAACGAGGACTTGACTCAACTGATGTCGAAGTAAACGTTGAACCAAATAATTCCCACTACCCTTCTGTAATTCCAGCAACTCCATAATTCATCATACAGTCATGATGTTTTAATGCAGTTACAACAGTCTCAGTCTCAGTCTCAGTCTCAGTCTCAGGCCTTTTATGGGGTGTTGCCGTGTTGAAGATATATAACTAATAATTTTACTCAATTATTTCAATTCTTTGTATCTAATGTGAATTACCTTTTTTATGGAACAAGTTTATAAATCAAGGTCCAATGGTCGGTGGAGTCGGGCGGCCACAATGAGTGGTTGTCGACGCGGGATTCAATTTTTATATTATCTAAAGTTTAAATGTTAAACTAGTATTCTATTAAAAGTTTAGTAATTAAATTAAAATTTAACTTGTTTTACTAACTGAACACATCATTTAGTTAACGGTTTTTAACTGATTTTCTTGGTCGGGAGGATTTCCACGTTCACCGCCTCAATTTTTATGCCAAAATAATAAGGCATCGAACAGGGTAAGTGAAAACGATGGGCCAAGGTGTTGTGGCAGAATCAGGAGGTTCTCCCCATTGTAGACTTGGGACAGAAAGCCGCAAATAACATGACGATCTAACTCATGAAGTAGACAAAAAAAGGTGATGGAGAAGAGGGGTATTGTCCTCAAGATCTGACATGCTTTCTCTCTTCACTTGTCCGGGTATATATAGTCTCAGAGATTGTTGGTAGTTGGATAGCGTCAGACCTAGTGACGCTCTACGGATGGAAACAAAAATAGGTTCAACTCTCTAGTACTTAGGCCTAACATATTGGGTACGTGAATACCTTACATAAGCGACTGATCATGTTTTATCTTCATGCAACCTAAGGGTTCCAAAAGCGTCATTCTCCAAGAGAATCTTCCTTTAAAGAGATAATTATTATGAATTATCCTCGTTGTATGTTTTCTCATGTTTTTATAGTATTTAAATAAAATAACTCTGTTTGGTTCTAGAGAATGAAGTTTGTTTAAATTTTTATTTTTTTGAAAAATGGAAAATGATAAAAAAAAACGTGTTTGGTTGTAAAAATAAAAATGAGTTTTAGAAAATGAAAACAAAATAAGTGAAAATTTGAAAACATAAAAAAGATGTTTTCATTGAAAATGTTTTAGAAAAATAGAAAATACGAAAACAAGAAATTTTCAATTTTAACTTTATTTTAACCCATGTTCGAATCTTTCTAATGTTATTTTTTTTAAAATTTTAGTTTATATACTCATATTTTATATATTATTATTATAATATTTTCTAACTATATTTTATTTCAATTATTTAATAATTATTTTTTTATTTCTATTCTGAAAAGCTAGATATCAAATACATTTTCACTATTTTTATTTTTAAAAACAACTCTCCATCTCTATTAACCAATCATATTTTCTAATTGGATTAATTACCTCATTCGTACATGAATTATACCGAATTCTCAGTTTTATACATTTAGTATTTTTCTCTCTCTGTTTCATACATGAACTTTTTTGCTGTCAACGGGTTTACACATTTCCGTCACGGAAGCTGACATGGACCTTTTAGACCACTCATATTTTTGACACGTGTCATTTATTTTATTTTTTAAAAAATTCTCCACTTACTTAAGGTTAATAACAAGATCGGTCCTCAATGTTTTAATAATTTTTAAATTTAATCATTCAGATTTAATTTTTTAATCAAATATTTATTTAAAATATTATAAAAATAGACCAATTAATGATTGATACGCGACAATTTATTAAAAAAATTCTAAAACATTATCCAATTAATTAGTTTTATTTTAATCATTATTTGAAAATATTTGATTTAAATCAATGATTCAAAATTCTGATACTAAAAATTTATTGTTGTTTCAGAATTTATTTTTTCTTCTGTTCAAGAAGCAAAAACCTACCCTCTCTTTCGACTACTATCACCCAAATCTCTCTTTGCACTCCATCTCCACCATTAAAAACTCATTGAAGCATCTCATTCTTCTTCACCGCTTTAAATCTCAACGAAGGTTGGCCAGGTTAAGCCATTGAAAACCCATCCTTTTAAGGTCTTGTTGGTATACAACCTGCATTTGAAACCTCATTTCACATAATCTCAAGCCAACAAAGGATGCTTCTTGAAACCTCATTTCACACAAATCTCAAGCAATTTTATAGGAGTGATGGGTTTCAAAGTTCAAATAAAGAGTTTACATTGCAATCGTAGCTCCAAATTGTAAAACTATCTCCCTAAATCTAAACCCTAAAATCACAACTATGCCCATTCATTACCACACCCAAATTCTTATTTTTCGGCAACACTTTCTCCTCCCCAAACTCATGTTCTTCGATTCCCAATTCCTCGAATCCCAATTTCGTCATCCTCTTTGAAATCTGCATCATCCCTTACACCACTTTACTCTTCCGCGACAAAACCCAACCTGGTCCAGCGCTTGATTTGATATCGATTAAGCTCGGGATGCTTATGACTTACACAATCGCCAATCGGTCTACTACTACTATTGGTGGGGTTGTAGAATCTCAAGCGATAGCCGTAGTCGAAAGAAGCTAGGTAAGATAAAAGAAGATGACAAAATGAGATGATACAGGTTATTATGATGAGAATTAGATCTAGGAAGAAAGGACGGAAGATAGACGAGGAATCGAGATTTAGAGATGAAAATAGAAAGAAATAAATGTAAAAAATGATTTTAAATAAAAACTATTTTTTAATATTGTGCCACGTGTCGATCTTTAAGTGGTTTTATTTTTTATTTTTAAAATAAACTTTATTTTTTTATAATATTTGTAAATAGACATCTGATTTTAAAAAATCAAATCTAAAGAGTTAAACTCAGAAATTACAAAAACATTGAGGACTGATCTTGTTATTAACCCTTAAGTTAGTGAATTTTTTTTAAAAAAAAATAAATGCCATATGTCAAAATATAAGTGGTCCAAGGGTTTACGTCAGCTTCCGTGACGAAAATGTGTAAACCCGTTGACGGCAAAAAAAAATATGAATAAAACAGAGAGAAAAAAATTAAATGTATAAAACTAAAAATTCGATATAGTTCATATATAAATAAGTAATTAATCCTTTCTAATTTTTAAAAAAATAAAAATAAAAATAAAAAAATATATTTTCTAAAACTAAACAGACATCAACTATATAAACCAAATAATCACGTAACTTTTATAGAGATGGCAACAGGGCGGGTTTTTGGCCGCCCCAAACCCGCCCCGATATATTAATCCCAAAACTCGACCCCGCCCCGCCCCAGAAATAAAATAATAATTTACCCGTCCCGCCCCGATTTATAAACCCTAAACCCGACTTCGACCCGAAAATATAAAAAATATATTAAATTTCGTCGACGATAAATGTTAAATTCGATCGAACGACCATTATATTTACAAAATATAAATTTTACAGACTTTAAACTATATAAAAGTAAAATAAAACCAATTAAATTACTCATATGAAGAAAAAAAATACATATTTAAAAAAATAAACTCGACCATTGACTTTTAGAATCAGATATATTAAAATTCCAACAATATCTAACAAAAATTTACGATAAACACAAACTAAAAAATAGCTTGAAACTCCTAAAAGTATTTATATATTGTGATATTTTTATAAATATAATAAAAATAAATAAAAAAATAAAAAAAAATACCGGGGCGGGGAATTTTCATATCATACCCGAACCCGCCCCGACTTTACATTTTTAAATACCCGCCCCGCCCCACTCTAATCTCCGAAAATCATAAGAAAAAACTCGATCGGATCGGGTCGGGGAACACCGAGTCGGGTCGGGGACGGGTAATTTTGCCGTCCCTAAACTTTTATCACCACACCTATAATCACGTGGTAATTTAATTTTTCCAAATATTTCTTTTTATTTTTTGAAAGACTATTTCTTTTTATTTTTAAAAGTAATTGATTGGTTTTAGTGTCACTTAATGGCAACAATTAGGAATTATCAAAATAACCGAACCTGATGGGTTTCGAACTCATTCATTTTAAATTCAGGTCTGGGGTGGTTTTTGTAGAGATGCGAGTCAAGTTGATTTTAGGATAAAAAACTAATAATTCCTAATCCAATTTAATTTAATTACAAAAGTGTCATAGACCTCAAAAATTTGAACCCAAAATAAATAAACAAATTATATGAAGTGCTGTAGCCTCTTCTTAATCTCATTATTAAATAAAATTATTTTTAACAAATTTTAATCATACTTAGAGGGAAGGAGAAGAGGAAACTCTAAAAGAAGAAAAAAAATGCTTCTAGTCAATCTAAACCTCATTACCTAAAAATATTTAAAAACAAAGATGAACATAATTAACCGGCCAAATGTGCTTACTCTTATTATTACAAAACTTAAATTCATGCTATGTTAACTACTCGTGTCTTGGCTTGCTTAAATGTAGTGTCAATGCGAATACTCAACTCAAAAAACCCTTTCAATTTTCAAATTTGAGTACAAAGATATGGAACAACAAAAATGAAATTTAACCACAAGTTGTTTCTGGATCTGTTTTTTTTCACACCGAACAGATATGTTGGAGGTAATCAATGCCAACTTTAGCCTTTGATTCTTCAAATTAAGACATGTGGTCCATAAATTTAAATCTCTTTCTTTCACATTTATAGCTGGTACACTAAAGCTTTTATCCTACATCCCAAAACAAGTCATTCCTTTCCTGCTTCACCAGCAAAGGCACATTCCAATCTTTCAAATCCAAAGGTCCCCCCAACATAATATGAAAAAGATTATACACATAAGAACTGTATTAAAAACCACACCAACCCTTAATGTGTCTCGTGTCTCTTTTGGTCTCAATCTCAATAAAACATTTGTCACTTCAAACTACTTTATCGTGAATCTACCCAAAAGAATTCGATTCATTAAATGGAATCCTAGAGAGTCATTATTTCACATTATAATAAATCAACTTATTACAACATTTTATATAAAGTTTACATGCCTCATTGTCTTCTAGCTTTAGCCCCACAAAAGCATAAAATCTAAGCCCCCCTTGGTTCGGCTAATGGCCGGCCTCGTAGTCCACTCTCTGCAATTCAAAATTTGCGCTTTCTTCATTTTATAAATCACATTTCTGCTCCCCTTTTTTTTCAGTCCAGGACGACCCAAAACGGTGTTTGAATTCGAAAAGTTTGTATTGAGTTTCAAAGGAATGGAGGGTGCTGCAGTTAAATGTTGTGATGAAGACAAATGGGAAGCTGAGGAAGAGGAAGAAGAAGCGTTGTCGCTGTCTGATTTGCCTGTCAATTTGATTAAAGAAGAAAATCAGCTGGTTCAAGAAGAAGATAGTGAACCGGTACAAACGAGTAAAACAGCAGAAGATTTCAACTTTGGCTCATGGGGTGGCTCTCTTTCGATAAAACCAGAGATGTGTGCCGCGGATGAAGTGTTCTTCAAAGGCCAAATTCTACCCCTGCGTCACTCGGTCAGTTCCGACAGTGGCATAACGGGGTTCCGACAAGATAGCCACAACACTAGCGTGTGCTTATCGAGGTCGGAGTCCTTGGACCGTGGCTCATTAAGTAGGTTCACAAGTGTTAGTAGCAGCGGCACTAGAAGTAGCCATTCCTCAACGAGTAGCAGTAATTCAATGGCAGAGAGAACGGAAAGTACCAAGATCAGAAACAACTTCAACACATATCCGAGCCCGAAACCACAGATCAGATTGTCCAAAACCCGAACACCAAATGCCAGCAGCAGAAACCAGAGATCATCGATGTGGGAATTTTTCAGGTTAGGCTTGGTTCGAGCACCAGAGCTTGAATTGCAAAACTTGAAACTTCGTAGCAACAACAACAACAATGGTAACAGAACTTCGGCCGTCAGCCGAAACAGCAGTTGTAATAGCAGTAAAAGCAGTTCAAGCACCAAGAATGTTGCTGTTAACAATGGTGGTGCTGAAGTTGCAAAGAATCAGCAAGAGTTGAACGGAGGGTTCTTAGAAAATAGAATGGGATTGCTTAGTGGATGCTCATGTTCAGTTAATGCAGTTGAAACCGTTCCATTGAACAAGGTAGTCGTCACAAAAAGCAACAAGAACAGCGAGAAAGACAACGCAACATCGCATGCTGCCGCCATTGAAGAGAAAAAGAAGAAAAAGCAAGCTTTGTCTCGTCATCGAACCTTTGAATGGATAAAGAAGCTTTCACATGCAAGCTATGTTGATGACGCCTAAAGAAAGACTCACCAACAATCCCTCCCGTACTACCCTTTTTTCTATTTTTAGGGTAAACTACATAAATAATCATCGAACTTTTAGGGCAAATTCATTTTGGTCACCATATTATTAAAATATTCAATAAGGTTATCTAACTTTTAGTTTGAATTCGATATGGTCCCTTCAGTTACCTCCCGTTAAAGTTCGAGTTTGTTTTCGTTTTTCCTTAATAAGAAATTGGTAAACTACATCAATCATCACCCAACTTTCTTCTCACTCCTATTTTGGTCACCAGAGTTTAATAATTTTCAATTTAATAAATTAACTTTCAAATTGTTCATATTTTGGCCACTCTCAAATGACATGGTTATACAAATAGAAAAATTCGATTAATCTTTAAAAAAAATTCGGGTAATGTTTTTTTACTTTGCTTATTAAATTTACCATATTACCATATTTGATATTTTAATAAGCAAAGTAAAAAAATATTACTTGAATCAAATATTCCAATTAACTGGTCAATCAATTATCCAATTTAATTGGTAAAATATAAGATCGAGAATTGAATAATCTGAATTTAGCAATTAACCAAACTAAATTTTTAAGAATTAATCAAACCCGATTTCGGTACAAAATTTTAAAATAAATTATTTTGATTCGATTACGGTTCACGGTTTTAAGCAAAATTGATTAACCGATCTGATCTATTATATACAATATTTCTAAATTTTATGCATTACAATATCTTATAGTCTAGTGATTTTAATACCATTCTAATTTAAAAAAAAGTTTTGGCTTTGGGTAGGATTAATAGCTTTGAACTTTCAATTTTTGACTTTCTAGTTGTTTTTATACTTTTATCACAACCAAACAATTATTTGATTTAATTGGTACAATATAAGATCAAGAATTGAATAATTTGAATTTACAAATTATCCATTTTTTAAGGATTAATCAAAATTTTATATTTGTATAAACATGTCATTTGAGAGTATCCAAATATGAATAATTCGAAAGTTAAGTTATTAAATTAAAAAAATTTTAAACTCTAGTGACCAAAATAGGAGTGAGAAAAAAGTTGAGTGATGATTGATGTAGTATACCCATTTTTTATTAAGGAAAAACGAAAAGTAACGTCAACTGCTAACGGAAGATAACGAGAGGGACCATATTGAATGCAAACTAAAAGTTTGGTGACTATATCAAATTTAAACTAAAAGTTAGATGACCTTATCGAATATTTTAAAAGTATAGTGACCAAAATAAATTTACCCTAAAAGCTCGGTGACCATTTATGTAGTTTACCCATTTTTAATCATTATCACTTTTAGTTATTTATTTTTTAGATATATATTTTAAAATGGTTCAAAGGGTAGGCTCTTTGTACCTAGAGGTATTTGAAGTTGTTAATTAGTATTGATTTTTGTTTACCTTTTCCCCCGAGTACTTCACCTTTCTGATAAGAATATTAATTGGTTGATAAATAGTAGCCGCCGTGATGGGTGGAAATCAACTAACGTGGCGGTGCTAGTGGTGGTGGAGGTGGTTGTCATGATTAAAGTATCAACTTTAACAGTCACACGAAACGGCAATTAGTGCCTGTCAATATAAAGCTAACCAGGACACATGAAACAGAGAGACGGCCATAAAATCAAAATCAAAATCAAAATCAAAATCAAAATCAAAATCAAAATGTTAGAGGGAAAAAAAAAACATGCAATACAGCCCAAAAAAAGGAAAAAGTAGAACCCGGAAAGGGTGGATTTAGGATAATAACTCTTGGGACAAAATACAGATTATCATTTAACTATCTTCTTACTCTTATTTTGGTTACTCAACTTTTAAATTTTTTAATTTAATAACTGAATTTTATACAAAATAATTTTAAACAAATAATTTAAAATATTTTATTATTATTATTTATTAAATATAAAAATAATTTAAAACAAATAATAAAATAATATTTTATGATTATTAAATTTTAAAATATTCGTCTCCGCTTATTACCACCGTCGGCCTTCGAAACCAGTGACCGTTTGACCCCAAATTGCACCGGGCGACTCACTTTGACACGCTGAGTCCGAATCGGTGATTGTTTCACCGGAAAATATCATGAAACTCGCGAACCTCGACATAAACGTTTCGATTTCCTTATTTTTGATCTCCTTTTCATGAACTTTGGAGCATTTTTTGGCAAAACGAAGGTCAAATTTGAACTCGGGAATGAGACAAAACGACTGGTGAAATATGAAACCGAACGGCCACCATTTACGACTGTCGGCGTTGGCGTCTAATGACGGCAAACGATGGCCAGCGAACAATTTAATTTTTTATTTTAAATTATTTTTATATTAAATAATAATAAATACTATGTCATACTAAAATAATAATAAAATATTTAAAAATGATTAAAAATATTTAATATATAAAATTTAATTATTAAATTAAAATTTTTAAAATTTGGGCGACAAAAACCGAGTGATGATCTATTTATTTTGGCCATAACTCTTTCAATTTCATTCACATTTGTTCTTTTAATGATTTCATGATTACAAAAGGGCAGAATAATAACAGGTTTTTGTCTGTTTCTGTTTCTGCCTTGTATTCGTGTCTGGCTTGCCCATTTTGTTGGATTTTGAATATATTTTATTCGTAAATTAACTGTGATCTAATGTTTTTAACACAGATTAACATAATCATATAAATGTGGGCCTTAAATAGTTTAGAGTGATTAGGTCTTCGGTTCTTGCTTTTGCTTTTTTTAAAAAGCTTTCCATCAATTGGACAGCATATGCCACGCGTGTGAATGTTCATCTCCATCGTACTTAAATCATTTTCTCCACTTTTTTTTTTTTTTTAGAAAAAGTTCCTTTTAGTATAGCCAATTGAATCATTTAGGGAAACAACGATTTTGCGTATGTCAGAGTGTGTTTGACAGATTTAATCAACAGAGCATAAAGCCATGTCTTAAATTCAAATCCTTGTACAGAAAACTTAAGTAGTTGTCTAAATTTAACCATAAATATCATGGCATGCGTAAGATGTTTAAAATTACTCGATTCGATTGACCCGAATTGATTACCCAACAATTCAATATAAATAAGCGGATATTTTTAAGATTTTTTATTTTTTATTGGGCCGGATACTCGACCCGATAATTTTCTTAAATACGCGAGCCGACAAAAGAAATACTCGGATTAACCAGGTACCCAATTTTTGGATACCCGACAATAAACACCCCTAGGCATGCCTACCGTTTTTTACTTTTTTTTTATTTATTTATCAAAGCCTACCCTTTTTACTAGTCTTTACATTTTCCCAACACGGAATGGCGGAAACTTTGGAGGGTTTTCAGCTATGTTTTTTTAGATACTTCGAATAACTCCATTGGTTGTGGGCTGAACAAGCCAACAAGGTCTGGATGGTACATGATGTTGCTCAACCAAGGAATGCTTATCCACAATAATACATGTTTGGGGCCCTTCGATTGGCTATGGTGCATGAAACACAACACCCCTCCTCAAGTGGTCATAACTGGTCATTAGTCTTTTGTTCCAAAAAAAAAAAAAAAAACCTAGACATTACTTTTTGTCTTGTGAAATAAAGAATCTATAGAATCTGTGTTCTGTCAACACTTCTACCTTGAATGATTAGGCCAACTAGGCCTGTTTGGAAATTAAGTTATAGACGAAGGCCCATTTATTATTTATAGTTTATTTGATTGATTTATGTTTGAATGGCATGGCATCAATTAGGGCTGGGTGTTCGATCCAGTTGAGTAAAAAAATTTAAATTATTCAAGTTTACAAGTCCTATTTTATGATATAAATTGTACTTGAATTTTTTCCGAATCGAGTTTATGAAATTCGAGTCGAATTTTTGAGTTTTTGTACAAATTTAATTGTAATTATTTATAATGTTATAATACATTAATTCCAATTTAAATGACTTTCTTATCCATATACGATATACATACATATTTCTTCATATTTTCACATGTGATATACTTAATATATCGGGCCAAATTGACAGACTCGACTCGAACTTGAAAACTGATCAACTAATTACCAAAAATTTTGAGTTATTCGAATTTTATAACTCAAACTTTCACTACAACAAAAACAGGTTTTTAGCGGCGTTTTTAACCCTATAGCGGCATTTTTAAGCGCCGCTAAAAACACTCTCGGCGCTAGATAAAGCGCCGCGAGAAGTGCCGTTGAATCGAGCGCCGCAACAGTTAGCGGCGCTTGTGAACAAAAAATATCTGGTTTCGATAGTATATTTAATATTTTTTAAAAAATAATTGGATCAAATATCAACCTTAATCCTTAGTCAATTTTAAAAATATAAACCATAAACCCAAAACTCAAAACTTAAACTTGAAACTCAAAACTTGAAACCCTAAACCCCAAACTATAAATCCTAAACCCTAGTTTCAAACATTGGGTTTATGCTTAAGAGTTTAGGGTTTAGGGTTTATGGGTTATGGTGTATGGTTTAGGGTTTACAATTTTGAGTTTTGAGTTTAGGGTTTATGATTTTAGGTTTAGGGTTTTTTATTTTTTAAATTGACTAAGGTTGATATTTGATCCAATTATTTAAAAAATTAAAAAATATATATAATATATATAGAAAATAATTTAATTAAAATTTTATTTTAAATAATTTATAATTATATGTCGAGTCCTTAAGATTTTTAATCTTTATTAATCAATTTAATGATGTTCAGCTTTAGTAGTATTTAACGATGTTCGTCGAGCGTGGTAGACTCGTCTATATATTTATAGATCCATTTAAAACAAATACAATGAACATAACATAATTAGGGTAGACATAACAGATTCTTGGAGTAAATAACTGATTCTTGTAGTAGTATAACATTATTCATATTGTCTGTTTTTTCTTCTTCCCTTAAGAATTTGTCCGCTTCTTGTTTTTAAGGTGATGACTAGTTAGTGGCCGATTTGGTTAAGAGTTTTGGGGTCAACTTATATTTTTAAAACATTTAAAGGCTTAAACTATTTTTTAATAATTTTAAGAGATTTAATAAAAACTCTTAAACATTATGAAAGTAGTTTTAATTAAAAATATCAAAAGTTTTAAAACATAATAAAAATTTAAAATGTTGAAAAAGTCAATTATTTTACAAATTTTTTAAAGATTAAATTCTAATTTTCCAATTTTTTTGATCAAGAACAAACACAAAGCTTCATTAAGGAGAGCAAAAAACATGATACATCCGTGGGCTCAAACCCATGCACGGCACAGGCAAGCTCGAGCCGAAGAACGACAAGGAAACACAAGCAAAACACGAAGGCATACTAAGCCTTGAGTAAAAAAGAGAAAACAGATGCATAACAAAAGGAAACCGAAACCCGGGAAAAAAGAGAACTCGACAACCACAAAAGATCCACGCTAACACCTTACCGTGGCAGTGGAAATCTTGACTCCAGCTATGCACAAGCGAGAGTTCCATTCGAAGGCATGCTCCCTCACCCAGGCTGGGTGAGGGTCTTGTCATCTTGAACGATACTGAACTACTTTCATGCTTGGGCAGGCAAAAGATAGCTCCGCCAAAGGCTTCACCTAACCTCGGCCATAAAAGGGAGCTTAGACAAACATGATAGGCCAGCGTAAAACCAGGGATCACAAAAGGAAGAAATTCCATGGGTGATCCTTGGGGAAGGAACACAATCTTTTGCTATGCTTCGATCCTTCCCACCCTTGAGCATAGTTGGAAACAAAGGAATCATGGTGCTTGCGGATATCCCTGGTAAGGGATATCCGCGAAATCATTGTCAACAAAATTCTCAGAATCAATCGAATAAAGGAAAAAACCTCGGACCACCGGCTCATAATGCACACAACCCAAGGCCAAAAAGTTAAGCCCAAATTTAAAACAAAAGAAACTACGTTCGGGACCAATAGCTAGGGCATGCGTGTTTGCTTTTGAGAAAAATAAGGATAGGTAGGCAGCAACCAATATATTGGGAAACCAAACCCCATGAAACCAGGATATGTGGACCCCACCCTTCGATTTGTCCAAAGAAATAACATAGAAAGCCATAAAAAAAGGATATGCAATCCCTAAAAATCCGGCCATATTCTCACCACTTTGGCCCCTCCACCACTGCACCCTAGGCCTAGTCAAAGGGCCAAAAGGCAAACCCCAGCCCATAAGTGTAGCGACCCTTTTTTTTGAAGGAGGGCAATCGTATAGATCGTTTGTTACTTTGGCGCTATGAATTATCCCCTTAAATCATTAATGAAAATCTTTTAAAAGAATGGAGATTTCTTTTGAAAATCTTAAATTTTGAAAACGATGAAAACTTGAAGTCGCCACCGGCCACTTGCGTAAGGTAGGCCAGACACTATAAGAAACCAGAGATTCGTTGTGAAAGGGTTTGGGAGTTGGTTACGCATGGGGAAGGATTAGCATCCCCATCACGCTCGGAAATCGGTACCAAAATATTTTTTACTTTTAAAAGGATGAAAATCATTGAAATTTATATTAAATTCAATTCAGAGTTCTTAAATAAAAAATAACCTTAATTACACGAGCTTTATCGAATTGGTGGATTCAAATTAATTGAATACTTAATTAATAAGGTTGACGATATATCGGCGATAGATTAAACCAAAATCGAATAAGCCCGATTGCCGTGTTAATTTATGGTTCGACTTCCATACATCACCTTTATGCATGATGCAAGCATTTAAGTATGATATGATGATTTTGTTAATTTTTAATCCATTTACCTCGGGATGGTAAGGATTAATCCGAATATTTGGTCAACATTCTTTAAGCTCGGACTATTACGACACAAATATTAAAATTAATAAGTACCTCCCCTTTTACAATTTAGATTGATTAGGAATGCAATTAAGATTAAAGATTATATGAATGACAATTAAGGCATGCCAATCAAAGGCACAAATATAAACATACAAAAGAGAGGCCCAATTTATTAGAAAGCCTAATTAGTGATCTATTTATCAACTAAATGATTTCCAATGCTTAACTCTAAATTAATTAGCCCTAAAAAATTAGGAAACCTAATTTATAGTGACTAATTTATAATTTAATGTTAATCTAAACTTGAAATTGATTTTATCTTAAAAGTAACTTAAGAAATGTTTAATTAATTTAATGAATTTAATATTTACCCCAATAAGCCAATGATAAATTTAAATTTACGAAATTAATTCGAACCATAATCTAACCTAGGCTCTAAAGCATCTAATCCGTAAATTAACTTAATTGATTTAAGAATCGTGCCCTTATGAGACGAGCACACGATCTAAATTAATCAAACTAATTCGCTTAATCTAATTGCAAGCCCCAAAACCATAAAAACTAAGTCTCAAACCTAAAGCCCTAAAAAGACCTTATATCTAAGCCCAACCAAGAGCCCAAACTAAAAGTCCAAACCTCACAAAAATATTGTACTAAAAAAAAATATATTATATTCTTTTTATAAGAAAACATATATTACATAATGTATCAAAAACGTATAATACTTTATTTTGTATCTTTTGAAACTATATTTTATGTGCATATATAAAAAAAAACGATATATATATTATTTTGCAAACCCAAGTATTATGTAACGTAAGGAAAAATTCATATTATATATTATAACATAAAAGCTATATATATTTTACAAAATACGTATTGTATATAAATATATATATATATATGTTATAAACTTCTTCAAATCACATATGTATAAAAAAACTACCATTTTGTTATCATACATATGTATTTATAAAACTGTAAACTTTCTACAAAAACTATATATTTCATATATCTTAAATAAATCATACATCACCTTTTTTATTTTGTATTTTTAAAAGAAAACTATACATATACTATAAACAAAAACATACATTATATATTTTACAAAATTATTCTATATACTTTAAAAACTATATTATACATCAAATATATATTTCACTTTTATAAAACATTATTATATACTTTAAAAACTATATACTTTATATACCAAAAATGTTTGTATTATATTTTTCAAAATTATACTATATACCTTAAAAACTATATGTTAAATCAAAAAGATATGTGTATTATTTTATAAAATTATACTATATGCCTTAAAAGACTATATATTATGTCAAAAACATATATGTATTATTTTATAAAATTATACTATATACTTTAAAAACTATGCATTATATATCAAAAATAGATTACATTATTAAAAATTCTATTATATACTAAAAAATACATACACTATATATAAAAAAACATGTGCATATATTACATTTTTATAAATTTCTATTTTATACTAAAAACACATATATATTATAGGTTGAGAATATACACACACATATATATATATATATATATATTTCCTTTTACAAATTTCTACTTTACCTAATATATATATATATTACACTTTTAAGGTTTTTATCTTAAACTAAACTATGTACATATTTAATCCCTAATGTATGCTATTCAAACTAATTCCATCCACAAAATAACAATCACAAACTAGCAATATTAACATAAGAATTAAATTGAAACTACGGGAAATAAATATATGAGATTTAAACTAAAAATGCATGAAAAAGAATAAAAAAATTAATTTAAAACTATAAAAGGGACTAAATTGGATAAATTGAAAATCGGGGGCCAAAATTAAAGATATTTAAATTGGTGAAAAAGGGACTAAATTAAAAACAATCGAAAATTTTTAGGGACCTAGGGTGTAATTTACAAAGGTGGAATGATTTGGGTTATAATTAAAATGGGGCGGAGGGACTAATACTATAATTGGACCATGCTAAAGGACCGCGTGCATAATTATTTTAGGCGGAGGTCCTTAAAATGTAATAATACCAATTTTAAAACGTTATAACTCTATAAATACCCCCATTTACCCGAAATTCAACCATTTTAGCCATTTTGTTATAACACCCCCGCCAAAATCCTTTGGAATTCTGGGATTATACCCAGATTCCGACCGGTAGCCACCGTGTCGGTGAACCTAAACCACCAAAAAACCCTTTTTTAAAAACTTTTTCCTTTTTGACTTCAAATTCGAAACCCGTTTTGAGGAAAAAACAAAGATCAACCCCCGTTTTTGAAAAAACTGAAGCAAAAATAGGGTTTCGACCTCCCTATACTCGTATCGTTTCACCCGTTTGGCCTCGAGGAGGCCGGGGCTTATCAAAGGTAGAGTAACGGCAAGGCGGCAACCGCAGCAATGTGAAAGGGGTGCACCGGTGAGGGTAAACCCTAACCCTTTCTCATTTTTTTTAATTTTTTTTACATATATACATGCATGTTGTTTCGAACTGAAAAAAGGAAGAATAAATACCTTGAAAGGCTTTTTTGGTTTGTATTGATTCTGGATTTCCCCCCGTTCGAACTTAGAGGTTACAAATGGCAGATTTACATTTCTTATATCTCTCTTGAATCACCCATTGCCTATAGATCCTATTGTTTAGATTTTTAAGCAAACATTAAATGTCTAAACTGTTGATGATGATGATTCTGATATCATGTTTTTTTATGTTTTTCTCTATGGCTTGGTGGTTGAGAGTCGGCATAATTTCCAGCGTTGATGGAGGCCGTCCGAGGCGTGGATCACACTCGAGCGTGGAAGTCGGGGAGCCGGCGCGTGCATCATAGGCGAAAGCTAAACGGTCGACACGTGTTCCACACGCACGCGTGGAAGAAATAATCAGATCCAAAGTTGATCTAACGGTGAGGGTTGGGCTGCGCAATAGGGAAAAATAATCAGATTAGGCTAGGGTTTCCTAAAATTGGGCCTTATCGGGCCACATGTAATATATAAATAAATGGGCAGACTGTAAATGGACTTGGACTTATATATAAACATTGGGCTTTAATTATTTGTTTGATCTGTTTGTTTGTTTGTTTTT
This sequence comes from Hibiscus mutabilis, assembly GCA_019671005.1. Lineage (NCBI taxonomy): Eukaryota > Viridiplantae > Streptophyta > Magnoliopsida > Malvales > Malvaceae > Hibiscus > Hibiscus mutabilis. The sequence goes on from CM033725.1 coordinate 45,272,086, forward strand.
ATTATCTTTTTAATTAATTATCAGCCCATTTTATAATAATTCTAATAATATACTGATAATATAACACATATACATATATAAACAAACATACTTACACATAACACACAAACATTAATACGCACATAATACGTACATATAATCATACATGCAATATACATGCATTCATAGTTAAATATTAAAGGCATTGAAGTAATAATGCATATATACATACATGCAAGAACACATACAATATACATACTCATAGTCACATTTAGACATTAATGATATTAAAACAATAGTAAATACACTAACATATTAATAACACATACATACAATTGTATATTGCATGCAAGGTTGACAAACAACACATATATTCATGTTTTAAATAAACACACACTCATGACACATACTAGTACATATAATAACACGCATGAGCCCAATTTTATTATCACCTAATAATATATAAGCCCATTATTGCAAAATAAAGAAAACGGGTCAACCCCGGACAAAATTAGTGATTACAGCTGCCCCTCTTTGCTTATACTTATGAAACAAGAATAAAGCAAAGACCATAAGCACTAATTTGTCCTACTTTCCTGTCGGATGATTTGCTCTTCTAAAATGGCAGTAAGCAAATCCAAATAACTTGTTTCCCTGAAACGGCAAAAAACAAACGGGTAGCACTGGCATGTCTTTCCTGGACGACAACGAACAAACCAGTTACTAAAAGACTCATTCCTCTAGAGCAGCAGCGAACGAATCCAAATATCCTTCAGACGACCCATTCTTCTAAAACGGTATTGAATGAATCCAAATAACTTTGCTTTTCTGAGGCGGCAGAAAGCAACATTGGTGACGCTGTGACGCCTTCCGAAATGGCAGCTGACATAACCAAACAAAGATGGCATGTTCCTCCGAAGCGACAGCGAACAAATAGCAGTTCTTCAAATGAAGGTTTTATGAAGGTTTCCGCTCTTCGTGAGCCTCAACGGATAGGTTAATTTTCTTCTTCCCTTTTATGAAAGGTTCTATCATCTCATCTCTTTCACTGGGAAGTGGTGAGTTTGAAATCCTTTGCTTTGAAATTCCTTTCAAGTTTTCATTTTGACGTTCGTTTCTCTTCTTAGGAGGACCCCAATTTATCTCCCAAATACCTATGAAAATAGATGAAATGCTACGATGATATGAGTTAGCATGCTCCTAACCTAGGAATGTCTAACTAAGTATGATTCATGAATAACAATAATTCACTCGAGCACTTCTTCTTCTTGGTCCATTGATTTTGATCTTCTCTTGCTCTCTCTTCTCTTCTTTGTAACGGCAGTGCCCTATCTCTCACTCAGGTTCACCTTTTATGCCCCATCTCTTGACCTCTTGCTCTAAAGCGCCCTTTCAGGTCTAAAGCGCCCTTTCAGGTCTAAAGCGCCCTTTACAGGTTTTCATTTCAGGGTTTTTCTTTCTTTCTTTCTTTTTCTTCTTTTCTTTGGGCGCCCTTCTGGGTTTTCTCCTTTAGCTATTTAGATTTCAACACGTGAGGTACTCATTGTCTTTCTTCGGTGAATCTCGTCAATTTCGCCCCCAATGACCTTTTTTGCCTTAACCTTGGCGATCTCTCCTTGTATCTTGGAACAACCTGCACTCAATAGGTTAAATCATAGTAATACCAAGAAATCCTTTACTTTTCCATAATCTATGCCAATTCATCTGCGAAATAATTGTGAGACAGCAACATAAATGAGAATAATATTTTTTAATACTTAGAGAGATATTAACAAAATTTTGGAAGTCATGGCAAACATGGAAGAAAAAGATATAGATAATATCGACTGTATGAATAATGATAACCCATCGACCACAGTAGATATTTCATTCACCATATTTGGTTACAATTCTTGACGACCTAAGGATTGAAGCATCATTCCCCGACGAAATCTGCCAGTCGTATGCCAAAATTCAAGTATATCTGAACCGTCTCTTTTGGATTTTCAATTCAGATCACCTTATTGGTTTTAAGATGCCCATTTTTGGGTTTTCGCCCTAAACCCCCATTCTTCTTCTTTTTTTCTTTTCTTTTTCTCTATTTTCCCTCTTTTTTCCTCTTCTTCTTTTTTCTTCTTTTTTTCTTTCCTCCCCTTTTCAGGCATAATACTTTTTTACAGAGTCTGAGTTTACCGGGTTGCTCAACCCTCTCCCATTTATTTCGGCTAGGATTAATGCTCCTCCGGAGAAGGCCTTCTTTACAACATAAGGCCTTTCCCAATTAGGCATCCACTTCCCTCGGAAGTCTTTTTGTTTAAGTAAGATCTTTTTAAGCACCAGATCCCCCTCTTGAAACTCTCTAGGGCAAACTTTTTTGTTATAGGCTCGAATTATCCTTTTCTGATACATTTGACTATGACAGATAGCATTCAACCTTTTTTATTCAATGAGGTTCAATTGGTCAATCCTGGCTTGCATCCATTCGCCTCATCCAACTTTACTTCGTTCAAAATTCAAAGTGATGGAATCTCTACCTCGATGGGTAATACCGCCTCCATGCCATTTACCAAAGGGCACGGTGTTGCCCCGGTGGAGGTCCTCACAGAGGTTCGATAAGCAAATAGGGCAAAAGGTAGCTTTTCATGCTAATCCTTGTAATTTTTCGTGGTTTTTGCTATGATCTTCTTCATATTCTTATTCACCGCTTCTACTGCTCCGCTCATCTTAGGGCTATAAATAGTAGAATTGTAATGTACAATTTTGAAATGTTCACATACTTCAGTCATCATTTTGTTATTCAAGTTGGAAGCATTGTCGGTGATGATTCTTTCAGGCAGGCTATAGCGACATATAATTTCTTTCTTGAGAAACTTGCAAACTGTCGCTCTTGTGATGTTGGCGAACGAGGCAACTTCTACCCATTTGGTGAAGTAATCGATGGTTACTAAGATGAAACGATGCCCATTAGAAGCTTTCGGGTGTATCTGACCAATAACGTCTATTCTCCAAGCAGCAAAAGGCCAAGGTGAGTTCATGACGTGGAGTGGTACTGGTGGGGTATGTATCTTATCAGTGTAGATTTAGTATTTATGGCATTTCTTTGCATAATTGATGCAATCTCCCTCCAAAAGTAGCCACATAAACCTCTATCGACCTCTGCTAAAATAGTTTCGGCCTCCCGAGCATTAACACATCTCAATAGTATCTGATCTTTTCTTCTTTTATACAGAACCTCTCCATCGAGGACGTACCCCGATGCCAACCTTCTGATAGTTCTTTTGTCATTATAGTTGGCGTCTTTTGGGTAAGTTTGGTACTTGATAAACTGAAAGATGTCATAATACCATGGATTACCATCTTTTTCCTCTTCCAAACTATAGTAGTAGGCCGACACCTCAAAAGTTTGCATTTCGACAAGCTTCATTTCTGCTGTCGCATTTACTTTAAACACGACGGCCAAAGTGGCCAGAGCATTGGCCATTTGATTATCCTCTCTTGGCAAGTAGGTAAAACTAACTTCTTCAAAATTTTTGACCAAATCTTGGATCAAATCATGATACTTGATTAGCATTGGATCTCTGGTCTCCCACTCTTTTCGAAGTTGGTAGACTACCAAAGAAGAATCTCTAAAAGCCTGGAGCACATTGATCTTCTTCTCAATGGCTGCTCGGAGTCCCATAACGTAGGCTTCATACTTGGCTATATTGTTGGTGTAGAAGAATTCCAACCTACTTGTGAAAAGGTAGTGATCATCTTCATGGGAAATTAATACCACCCTTATTCCATGACCTAGGCCATTCGATGCCCCGTCGAAATAGAGCCTCTATCCCTCTTTCTCGGTAACAGGTGTTAAGTGTCTAAAAGTACTATTTTATTCACCCATTTTATTCATATTATTACTAGACTTAGGCTCATATTAGTTGCATTATTAGCCATTCATGCATGTTTGCATTGTTTCCTTGGTGGACAAGCTTGATTTCATATTTTGCTTAATTTTGTGGAAAAAGATACTGCTTTGGTGTGTTTTTGTGTGTGTGCAGAATCACTTGCCAATGCAAGGCTGGAACCAGTTTCCAGGGCAATGCATGAAGGAGATGCCGAGCTAGTTGCCAGGGTAATTTTCGATAAGGGATAAGATGATATGGTAGTCGAAATTGATGACTAGATAAGCCCAAGATGACGTGGAGCAAAGTTAAATCCCAAAAGAGTTTGATGTCCATGAAAAGGTTAAAGAGAAATTAAATCCCAAGAAGATAGGAGAAGTTCTAGAAGGAATTTAAATATAATAAAGAATTATATTCTTTAAAGATATTTAATTCCAACTTAACTTCCTCCTCAAAAAAGACTTTGACCTAGCCCTATAAATTGAGGACCAAGCCGTCAACTCCATGAGGGAGAGAGGGGAGAAATTTCGACAAGAGCAATGAGAGATTTTGACAAGGCTTCAACCATTCTTCATCTTTTTCTGTCTTGTTCAATTAGGTTTATGTTAGGAATTCTTTGTTTTGTGTTCCTTTGGAACCTAGCCATGAACTAAATCTGGCTAAGGTTATTGTGTTTTGTGGTTGTGAGAAATAATTGGATTTTGTTTAGGTAATAAGAGTTTGCACTTTCAATTCAAGGTTTACTCATTCATGGTTTTTCTTCTTGTTTGCGAGTGAATTGGGAGAGGATCTCGTAACTTCATCTATTTATCTAATATCGAGAGAGTTAGATTCAAGAAATGAATGAGTATGGTCTTTATTCAATCTATTGATGGTGAAGATTAATCCGGCTTAGGAATAAGTTAAGGATTTCAACGGCTAAGAGGAGCACAAGATTTGTTGTTGTTCACCCTTGATTCACGCAGGGATGTATTATCAAGGCATACACAAATAGCTAGAGTTTCGACTTAGGGATAAGAAGAAACCATTGAAGAACGCTCCGCCGAACCTTGAAGTTACATCCCAGCCACCCAAGTAGTTGCCTAGGCAACCATCGATTAGTTGCCAAGGCAACCCCGCTGTGCAAGTTGCTACGGCAATTGAGTTGCCCTTGTACTCTTTTACCAAGACGATCCAATCGGCTATCACACCTCAACTCACGATAACCTGACCTATTCTCTCTCATTTGATTACATCTTCTTTTACTTTATTGCTTTCTAGTTTAGTTGTTAGTTAAACTCCTACAATCACCTACTTGTGTTTTTACTTTTTACAGTGCAAGAGATTAGATTCTTGAAGTGGCACCAATCCTTGTGGAGAAGATATCTTTTATACTATAACTTGCGACGTGTACACTTGCACAATTGCGGAGCACTTATTACGCGCAACAACATGTCTCCCTTCAATTAAACCACAAATTAAATCTTCGTCTGGAAAATTTAAATCCAACAATTCATAGTCATTCGAGGCGCGACTTGCCAAAAGATCTGCCACGATACTTCTTTTTTCTGCTTTCTGGTTCACATAAACGATGTCAAACTCCGACGAGCATTTGCCAACGGACTATCTTCCCGGTCAATGCTGGCGCTTCTATCAAAAATTTCAGCGGATCCATCCGAGAAATTAGACAGGTGGTATGATACAACATGTATTATCGTAGCCGCTTAGTAGCCCATACTAAGGCACAACATAATTTATGGATCGGCGGGTATCGAGTTTCACAATCGGTGAACTTTTTGCTCAAATAGTAGATTGCCATTTCCTTCTTGCCTGAGTCATCATGTTGTCCAAGTACACATCCCACAGAATTTTCCAAGACTGTTAGGTACATGATCAACAGTCTATCTAGTATTGGTGCTACTAGAATTGAAGGATCGGTGAGATACTTCTTGATCTTTTCTAGTGCCTCTTGACAATCTTTATCCCAGACCCCGGGTTATTCTTTTGGAGTAATATGAAGACGTGGTCAAACTTATTAGTCAATTGAGTTATGAACCGGGAGATGTAGTTTAACCTCCCCAAAAATTCCCAAACCTTCTTTTGTGTTCGCGGCGGTGGAAGATCTTGAATCACTTTCACCTTGTCGGGGTCAATTTCGATGCCCTTCTGACTTACCACAAAGCCCAAAAGCTTTCCTGATGTAACTGCGAATGTGCATTTAGCCGGGTTAAGCTTCAACTGATACTTTTTTAGCCTTCAGAAGAGTTTTCGCAAGTTTTGGATGTGCTCCTCCTCGGTCTTAGATTTGGCTATCATGTCATCCACGTACACCTCGATTTCTTTATGCATCATATCATGAAATAAGGTTACCATGGCCCTTTGGTAAGTTGCCTCAGCATTTTTTAATCTGAAGGCATTACTTTGTAACAAAATGTGCCCCACATGGTCACAAAAGTGGTTTTCTCCATGTCCTCGGGGTGTATTTTGATTTGGTTTTACCCCGAAAAGCCATCCATGAACGCGAACCAGGCATGCCTTGCAGTATTGTCTACTAAAGTATCAATATGGGGCAAAAGAAAGTTGTCTTTAGGGCTCACCTTATTAAGGTCTCTATAATCTACATACAAACGCACATTCCCATCATTCTTCGGTACCAGCACGATATTGGCTACCCATTTTGGGTACTTAGAGACTTCCAAAATTCTGGCCTCGAGCTGTTTCTTTACCTCTTCCCTAATTCTTAGTAGCATGCCAGTTCTCATTCTTCGAAGCTTTTGCTGGACGAGCTTGCATTCTGTTTAATGAGAAGCTTGTGCGTCACAATGTCCGTGTTTAAGTCTGACATATCTTGGTATGACCATGCGAACACGTCTCTAAATTCTATAAGCAGACTAACCCCTACCTGACTTCTGGTTATAGGGTACCTCCGATCTTTACTTCTTTCCTTTCTTCGTCAGTTCCCAAGTTTAGGATCTCTATCTTCTCTTGGTGCGAAAGGATTTGATTCTCCTCATCGGCCATCATTCTTAGCAGCTCATCAGAAATCTTATCATTTTCTTCCCTTATCTTCACCAAGTACATGAGTCATTCAAAATCTACTTTAGGATTAGGTTCCACATCATTCATACAGTTTATATTAAGAGGCCTGCACAATTTTAAAAGTGCGTATTGGGAAAGGAAAAATATAGTTTATGACGCGAATAAATAATTAATCAATAAATAAACGAGTAGGTAAATAAATAATGAATGAATGAAATGAAATGGAAAGGAATGAATGCCATGTTTTCCATTTGAGAAAGAAAAGGTAGATATAGTATATTTCATTGAAAGTAGATGAATATGACATAGTTGCCCTTTTTTACAAAAGATGTTCGTTACTTTCGGGCCAAAGTGACGGAATGGTTCTAGGCATTATTTTAATTTATCCCTATTGAATGCTGGCACGACCCTAAAGGTTTAGTTGTTGAGCTATTCTCCTGGGAGGCACGGACGGATTCTGTCCAGAAACCTATTAGGCTTGCTTCAATCACCAATCATGTTCACATTCATTTCTTCTAAAGCCTCACTAATCATCTCTTCTTGGAGGCGCCTTTCACCCTCCTAGTTTTCCTCTTAGATGTCCTCCTCCGGATTTCGGATCCCCCAGATATGAAGATACCTCTGAAGTTTGAGTAGGTTATGAGAGCCTAAAGAATGTCTTCCCCTCTCAACCTGGTTTTCCTCTGCTCTTGTCTCTTTTTCCATTCTTGTCTTTTTTTGCAGAAAATAAGGCATATAGCCAAGTCTGAAACGGTCCACCTTATGAATCACACTAACGGGACGAAGATGCCCCTGTAGATTCCTCCCCAAACCTTTATTCTTTCTTGCTCCTCTTCCTAGGGTTTCGAATACCATCATGTTAGTGCAGTTTGACAATTTAGGGCATGAAACTTTGCTCCCTTCAGCAACAAAAGTAGCATTGATAAGTTCTAAGGCTCTAAAGGCGCATTCCATTGCTTCTCCATCAGTAGAAATGTATGGTGTATCCGGAGTCAATGAAGCGATGATTTCCTCTTCGACATTCACCGTTACTAACTTCCCCTCGGTCACAAAGTTTAACTTTTGATGGAGTAAAGGCGGAACGACGACGACTGAATATATCCACGGCCTTCCTAATAGGCAGTTGTAAGACGGATGGATATCCATGACCATGAAATTGACCACATATTCAGTGGGACCAATGAGTAGGGGTACTTCTATTTTCCCAACCACATCTCTCTGAGTCTCGTCGAAGGCTCGCACCGTATTATGACATGGTTTCATATGTGAGCTGTCGATTGATAGTCATTGTAGCGTGGCTAATGGCATAAAATTCAATGCAGAGCCATTATCAATTAAAACGCCCGACAACACATAACCTTTACAGTAAGTGGTGATGTTCGGGCCTTGACAGGCCCTGTGCTTTCCCCTGGAATTTCATCATCACTTAAAGTAACGTGATTGACGTCAGTGATGTGACTGATAATCTGATCTAATTTCCCTATAGAGATGTCTTTTGTAACGAAGGTCTCATTCAAAACCTTCAACAATGCATTACGATGCTTTTCTGAGTTTAGTAACATATTAAGTACTGAAATGCGAGCTGGTTGTTTTCGAATTTGGTCGACAACATTATACTCACTGTGCTTCAAAAATTATTGTGCTTGAGTTTCTGTGACCGGCTCCTTGATTTTTGAAGGCAGGTCTTCTCCAAATAACTTCTCGGGTCCTGCTACAACTTCCTGGCCTTTCTCCTTTGGATCCCATAGGTTAATAGGAATGTAGCATCCGTCGCAACCCTTTTTTCTTTTAAAAAGAGGTATCGACGTTTAAAAACAAAACAACGGAGTCACCACCAATCTTTTTTAAAAAAGGTGTGATTGGATCACCTAAAAATCAGGTTATTTTAATAAAAACATTTTATTTTATTAAAACAACGGTTTTGGTCTGCGAAAACAAAAATGGGTTCGGGAGTCGATTACGCGTGGGGAAGGGTTAGCACCCTCACAACGCCCAAAAATTGGTACCTAGCCGATTACAAAATGTTTGATGTTGGATTTTGCGAATTCACATAAAATTTAAATTACTGTCCATTTATGAATTTGATTCCATTTTAACGGCCTTATGATAAGTGTTCAAAAGTACTATTTTTCTTACCTTTTTTACTCATATTATTGTTAGACTTAGGCTCATATTAGTTGCATAGTTAGCCATTCATGCATTAATCCATGTTTCCTTCCATCGTTGAGCTTGATTACATAACTTGGTAGTTTTTGTGGAAAAGATGCTGCTTTGGTGTGCTTTGTGTGTGTATGTGCAGGATCACTTGCCAAAGCAATGCTGAGCTAGTTGCCAGGGCAATGCATGAAGGATATGCCGAGCTAGTTGCCAGGGCAATGCATGAAGGAGACGCCGAGCCAGTTGCCATGGCAATTGTCGACAAAGAGAAAATGCAATAGGGATGTCGAAATTAATGACTATACAAGCCCAAGATGACGTGGAGCAAGGCCCAAGCCCAAAGGAATTTGATTTCCATGCAGAGATTAAAGAAGAATTAAATTCCAAGAAGATAGGAGAATTTCTAATAGGAATAAAATTATAATAAAGAATTATATTCTTTAAAGATAATTTAATTCCAACTCAAACTCCTCCTCAAAGAAGGACTTTGGCCTAGCCCTATAAATAGATAGGAGATTTCGACAACTTGGAGGGGGAGCAGGAGGGCAAATTTCGACAAGTCCAAGAGAGGAAGCAAGGGGAATTTTCGACAAGCATCTAGGGCAAAGGATTTTCGACAAGCTTCATCTTTTCTTCCTTGTTCGATTGGGTTCATGCTAGGGATTGTTTATCTTGTGTTTCTTTGGAACCTAGCCATGAACTAAATTTACTTGGCTATGGTTATTGTGTTTTGTGGTTGTGAGAAACTATTGGTTTTTGTTTAGGTAATAAGAATTTGCACTTTTCTATTTCAAGGTTTATTCATTCTTGGTTCTTATTATTGTTTGCGAGTGAATTGGGAGAGGATCTCGTGATTTCATCCATTTATCTAATATCGGGAGAGTTAGATTCAAGAAACGAATGAATATGATCTTTATTCAATCCAATGATGGTGAAGATTAATCCGGCTTAGGAATAAGTTAAGGATTTCAACGGCTAAGAGGAGCGCAAGATTGGTTGTTGTTCACCCTTGATTCACTTGAGGATGTATTATCAAGGCATGCACAAGTAGCTAGAGTTTCGACTTAGGGATAAGAAGAAACCATTGAAGAACGCTCCGCCGAACCTTGAAGTTGCTGCCCAGACGCCCAAGTAGTTGCCCAACTAGTCGCCCAGGCAACCATCAATTAGTTGCCAAGGCAACCCCGTTGTGCAAGTTGCCACGGCAACTGAGTTGCCCGTGCACTCTTTTACCAAGACGATCCAATCGGCTATCACACCTCAACTCACGATAACCTAGCCTATCTCTCATTTGAATTCATCCTTTCTTTTACTTTATTTGCTTTCTAGATTAGTTAAACTTCTATAATCTTTTACTTGTGTTTTTACTTTTTACAGTGCAATAGACTAGATTCTTGAAGTAGCACCAATCCCTGTGGAGACGATATCTTTTATACTATAACTTGCGACGTGTATACTTGCACAATTGCGTAGCACTTATTACGCGCAACACCTTACTATTTGGAAAATGAACTCCAATCACCACCGACACTTTTGGCGCTAACCCATCATTCACGTTTAGTAAGACACCTCATTAATTATATTATTAAACATTACAACCACAAAAAAATAATCTACAAAATAATATAAAAGCAAACAAGAAAAAAATAAGTAAATAAACAAACAAATAAAAAAGGAAAAACAATTGTTAAAATAGGCTGGATTTATTTAAATTAAATGAATATATATTTTTTTATATAAGTCGATTTATAAAAATATACCCATTATAAATTATTTTAAAAAAGTGAATTTATTTAAAAAAGAATTTAAAGAAATTTAATGACCGAATTAAAAACAAAATAAAATTATAAACCAAATTTAAAAGAAAATAGTGACCAAATCGAGAAATTTGAAAACTCGGTTGCCCACAGGATAAAAATAAATGGGAAGGGGAGATTTAATGAGTGAAAATGACCCTTTTTGTGCTGGGTATAAAACCAAATTTAAAAAACACTTATTCCTTTTATTTTTTTCAATCAAAATGGATCAAAACCAATTTTTAACAAATTCTTTCAAATTGTTCTTGATGCTTTTTCATGAATTGAAGAACACCAGGAACAAACCTTTTTGAAAACCCGATTCAAATCCAATTAAAAAATCTCAAAACAAGAAAAACATTGTTTCCCCCATTTTTAAAAAAATCGAAACTTCCCTCTCCTTTTTAAAACTTCAACTTTCAACCATCCCTTCACTTGAATCCGGGTTATAGTGATAGTGATTTAAAATTCGAACAAGAAAGAAGAAGATAAATTTTATACAAACATTCGAACAAGAAGAACACATAAAAGAAAGTAAATGAATACCTCAAAAGATGCTTTAAACTTCTATTCAAATTTCTAATCCACGTACAAGAGCTCGAGCATAAACTGTAAAAACTCCCAAACTCTCTAAAATCAATTATGTTTCTCTCTCGTGAATTGTATGAATTGTGTGTGTGAATGAGTGGTGGATGTTGATTGTGTTTTGTGTAAATTACAAAGGAAGAGGGGGTGTTTATATAGGCTTTATGGTTGCCAAAATTACAAGAAAAAAAATTAGAATTCAAATCCCAAAAATCCAATTGATATTTCTTCCATATTTTCGTGATTCAGATTTGACCTTCCCTTTTTGATTTGATTTGCTGTGATTTGGGATGATTTTCCCTTAATTTTCGTATTCGATTCGCAGATCCATTTTCTGCATGTGTTGTCTTCAGTAAAACGAGCATATCTTGAGCTCCCGATGTCCGATTGAGGCGTTTCAAGATATGTTGGAAAGATAACTGAAAGTGTAATACCCCAAAATTTACTAAGTTGATTAAGGGTCATTTAGTACTAAGATAATAGCTTAAAAGCTAACTTAGTGACTGAAATGATGAAAATGCGAAAGTTGGGATTTCTTTAATTATGGGTTTTGGAAAGGAAATTTTTAAGGTTTAAAGGTATAGTTGGCTAACCATAAAGTCATAAACAGCTGTATAAAGATTCTAAGCACTTAAGGTAAAGTGCAAATTTTATAAATACTCATTGAGAAGTATACTCATGCATGGTTTGAGTATACGGACTTATTACGGGTGCTAAGCACTTCGGAGTAATTTATAAAAACTAAATGAGGGATATATTGTATACTCCGGTAAGTATACAGAAGCACTTCGGTGCTAAGCACTCCTGGTAGAGTGCAAATAATATACAAACTCAAGAACTGTTGGGTATGGGGGGATGACTCGTGGACATAGAATCTCTTAATTCGATACCTTGGGCTAAGTAAACTGAATTGAAATAAAAAAATAGAATGATAAGCTTGAAAGCTTGCAGACAGAGTTGGAAAAAGGTATTGGTAAGCATTGAAAGTTTACGGATGGAAATGACACCAATATTGGTAAGATCTAATCTTATCACTTTGATATACATATATTCTATTACTTATTTAATTATGTTAATGAGCATGTAATGGTAAGGTGATCATATGCATTATTAATAATTAATAATTAATATTGAGATTGATATTATGACAATTACACTTAAATTTGAATTATTGCCTCACTAAGTAAATACTTAGCATGTAACTGTTTTACACGTAGGAAAGAAGAAATGGTTGGAGTAAGGAGCATATACGAACATCATCAATCAATAACAGGTACGTCAGTATCAGTAAGATATCTTTTAATACTGTTTGATATTTACTAGTTGGCATGTATATTAAAAGGGTATGTCTGCTCTGATAGAATTTATATTTTATTTGGTATCTGGATGAATTTTAAATCATGCCTTTTTTAGGCAGTTTTATTAATTATATCAAGACAAATTAAATTGATAAGTTGCTGCCTGAAAGTAAATTCGATTTGAAGATGAAAATATTATTTTTAAACTTTACGCGAATAACTAGATTTGTAAATAAAAACTAAATACATTGTAACATTTTTAAAGAAACAAAATTTTACCGAGTTACAAATGTAGAGGGTTTTACAAATGTTTTGTGATATCTCTGACTCGCATTCAGCTATGAATATAGGAAAGGGGTATTACATTTATTGGTATCAGAGCTGCAGGTTTAGCCGATTCTCGGCCTAAATGGAAGTGGTTTTATATTAAAAAGAGTACACATGCCACTAATATATCAATATTACTGATCTGATGTTTTTACGATTTGATTGTTGTCGCTCCTTACTAATATAAATTGGGAGGAATTATAAGAAATATTTGAGGTAAGAAATTCCATTTAGTTGAACAGATAAATGCCAAGAAAAATTTGAGACATTAAAGAAGATCTTAATAGAAGCCACGGTACCAGTATAACCAGAATCGGGTAAAGATTATGTGGTGTATAAAGATGCTTCTTCTAACAGTTTGGGATACGTACTTATGCAAGAAGGAAATGTAATGGTCTATGCTTGAGACAACTTAAGATATATGAGAGGAATTATCTTACTTAGAATTTGGAGCTAGCAATGGTTGTATTTGCTTTAAAAGATATAACATCATTATTTATACAGTGAACGATGCTATATTTATATAGGTTATAAAAGTTTAAAGTATATGCTTACTAAATAAGAGTTAAACTTGACGTAAAGAATTTGGATTGAGCTTTTTAAGAATTATGATATGGTCATTGACTATCATCCAGAAAAAGCTAATGTGATAGTTGACGCTCTCAGTCGAAAGACAATTGTTGCCTTAAGAGCTATGAATGCAAGATTGTCATTAAAAGAAGATGGTGTTTTGATTGTCAAGTTAAGAACAAAATTTACCATATTGGATTAAATAAGATATCTTTAAAGAAAGGATGAGAAATGTTGTCAAGGTTCAAACAAGTGGAAAAAAGTAAAACTGAAAACTTGGAAGTTAGGTTTAATAAATATTTGTATTATCAAGGAAGAATTTCTATCTCAATGATGGAAACTATATGTTGACCCTAAAAGAAAAGATATTTAATATGAAGTTAAGGATAAAGTATTCCTTAAAAGTTTCACCTTGGAAGAAGGTGTTATGGTTTAGACAAAGAGAAAGTTAAGTACAAAATTTATTGGGCTATAAGAAATTGTGAAAGGAGTTAGTCTGATAGTTAAGCTTAATAGTTAGCTTTATCTTTGGAAATGAACAAGATTCATAATGTATCGATGCTCTGGAAATATTGATTAGACCCCTCACATGTTGTTACTCCGGAGAAAATAGAGATTCAACCGAATTTAAGCTATGAAAAAGAACTGGTAAAGATCATAGCACATGGAGTCAAAGAACTAAGAAAACAAGACAATCCTGTTTGTTAAAGTTCTTTGACAAAAAAATCACAAGGTTAAAGAAAAGATTTGAGAGAAATAAGAAGAAAATATAAGAAAATAGTTTCCTCACCTTTTGGAACCAAGTAAGTATTGAAAAAATCGAGGACGAATTTTCTTAAGAGGGAGAGAATTGTAATACCCCAAAATTTACTAAGTTGATTAAGGGTCTTTTAGTACTAAGATAATAGCTTAAAAGCTAACTTAGTGACTAAAATGATGAAAATACGAAAGTTGGGATTTCTTTAATTATGTGTTTTGGAAAGGAAATTTCTAAGGTTTAAAGGTCTTATGTGATAGATAGTGAATTGAATAAGGTATTATTAAAGTTTGGTTGAATTCCAAGGAAAATTGGAATGGGAATTGAAGTTTAAAAAGGTAGTGACCAAAATATAAATTTTGAAAATTTTATGGCTAAAGAATAAACTTTGGAAACGTTTGGGGACTAAAGTTGTAATTTCCCAAAACTTAAGGGTTTTTATTTCATAAATAAATATATCACCTAAGGGTGTGAATCGAATTCAGAATTTTTGGTTCGATCTAATACTTCGATTATTGGGAAAATCGCAGTTAAAGTTTAAGTGGAATTCGGATACCCGGATCGAACTAATTTTTTTTGAAGTTTTACCATATGATAGAGAAAGTTTATAAAATTCATTTCCAAGTGTTGGAAATATTTTTAGTTTGATTCAAGATGAATCCAACAGTTTATTTCCTTGTAAAGGATTATTTATCAGTATATTGGATCGAATGGAAATTTTGGAGACTGATCCAAAAGATATGGAAAATTTCATAAAATATTACTTTATGAATATTTTATTATAGTTGGTTGGATTCCAACTAGATTTAGTTGAATTTTTACAAGAATGGCAAACTAGTTGGAGGGCAAATTGGTCATTTGGCCCCAATGACAATTTTGAAATATTTAAAAAGTTATAAGGGCAATTTTGGAAAGAGAAAATGGAATATTAAATCTTGGCCCTTGATTGATGATAAAATCAATCTCAACCATTGGATAAAAAGGGCAAAACTGTAATTTCACTATTAAATGAATTTAATATTCATTTAATAGATATATGTGTAAAATAATGGTAAAAAGATGAACCAGATGTTCATATTTTCCAGCCAAAAACGTGAGGGCTAGGGAAAGAAAAAGAACAATTTTCCAAGCTCGATTCAAGCCCCGAAACTCGATTTTCAGGTAATCTCTTCAACTATAAAGTTGTTATACTCTTCAAGCTCTATCTTTTTATATCAATAATTCATGAAATCCATGCTTGATTGATGAGAATTTACATGAGAAAGAATTAGGGTTTATGGATCAAATTGAGATTTTATGATTACATGATTGAATAGATGTTGAAATAATGATCTAGTAAGCTTGAATTGTTGTTTGGAAGCAAAACCCTAAGTTAAATTATGTAGGGACCATTTTGGCAACTTGAAAAGTTGAAATACCAAATCTGAATTTTTAGAATTTGGAGTGTATTTGTGTTATTAATGATGTTAGAGATAAGAAAATGAAGTTAGAATGCCAAATTGATGTTGAATTGAATTAGTGACCATTTTGACAATTTGTCAAAGTTAAGTGACCAAATCGAAATTGAAGTTTTGTATGGGGGTTAAATCTGATTTTTAGTTGTAATGATGGAATTAAGGTAGTAATGTTGAATTGAGGACTAAATTGCAAAGTTAAGAAGCATGAATCCTTATCTTTGCATTTTAGTACCTATTTCGGTAAATAAGGAAAATTAGGGAGAATTATTGTGAATAATTATTTGGTGAAGTATGTGATCAGTTGGTGGTTTAAAGCTAGTGATTGGACTAAATTGAAAAGTAGAGAAGTAAGGAGAAGTTAGTATAAAAGTTGAAGTTGTTTATGGAAGTTGTGTAGAAAAACTGGTTTATGGCAGTAACTTTGAAAATTCTCCTTCCAACCATTTAATATACATGCAAACTAGTAAATATCAAACAGTATTAAAAGATATCTTACTGATATTGATGTACCTATTATTGATTGATGATGTCCGTATATGCTCCTTACTCCAACCATTTCTTCTTTCCTACGTGTAAAACAGTTACACGCTAAGTATTTACTTAGTGAGGCAGTAATTCAAATTTAAGTGTAATTGTCATAATATCAATATCAATATTAATTATTAATTATTAATAATGCATATGATCACCTTACCATTACATGCTCATTAACATAATTAAATATGTAATAGCATATATGTATATCAAAGTGATAAAATTATATGTTACCAATATTGGTGCCATTTCCATCCGTAAGCTTTCAATGCTTACCAATACCTTTTTCCAACTCTGTCTGCAAGCTTTCAAGCTTATCATTCCATTTTTTTTATTTCAATTCAATTTACTTAGCCCAAGGTATCGAATTAAGAGATTCTATGTACATGAGTCATCCCCCCATACCCAACTTGAGTATGTATATTATTTGCACTCTACCGGGAGTGCTTAGAACCGAAGTGCTTCTGTATACTTACCGGAGTATACAATATATCCCTCATTGAGTTTTTATGAAATTACTCCGAAGTGCTTAGCACCCGTGATAAGTCCGTATACTCAAACCATGCATGGGTATACTCCTCAATGAGTATTTATAAAATTTGCACTTTACCTAAAGTGCTTAGAATCATTATACAGCTGTTTATGACTCTATGGCTAGCCAACTATACCTTTAAACCTTAGAAATTTCCTTTCCAAAACCCATAATTAAAGAAATCCCAACTTTCGCATTTTCATCATTTTAGTCACTAAGTTAGCTTTTAACCTATTATCTTAGTACTAAATGACCCTTAAGCAACTTAGTAAATTTTGGGGTATTACAGAAAGACGGTCAATACTTAAGAAGACATCCTGGCCTGAAAATGCTTGGATCCTATTAGAAATTTGCCATAAGTTCGTAGTGAGGAATCCTTGCACATAACTTGACTTTCCATGTTTGTCATGATTATGCTTGATCCCTTGCCTTACTTGAATTATTCAAATTTCTTTTCGATTTTGGCCTTATTTACACTGAATTGGGATTTATTTTCTCCTTTTCCATATTTGATGTCATCTCTTCCCTTATTTTTTATGTTAGGCTAAAGTCAGTGACAACAGCTGCCCCTCTTTGCTCATTCTTGTGAAACAGGGATAGAGCAAAGAACAAAAGGCACTGATTTTAGCCAATCACACTGCAAATCAAAGCAAGGTTCCATTCTCCTTGCACCCGAATGGATAGGCGTTGTGCTGAAAAATAAGAGTTTCAGTCTCCTCGCGCCCGAATGGATAGGCGTTGCTAAGAAGCAGGGTTCCATTCCTCTTGCACCTGGACAGATAAGCAGGTTTCATCCTCCTTATGCCTGGACAGATAGACGGGCTGTATCCTCTAAACGGATGGACGGGTTCCATTCTTCTTATGCCTAAACAGATAAACGTGTTCTATTCTCCTCATGCTCGAATAGATAAGCAGGTTCCATTCTCTATATGCTCGAACATATAGGCAGGGTTCTATCATCCTCATGCTCGAATAAATAATCAGGTTCCTTTTTTCATATGCCCGAACGGATAGACATGTTCTATTCTCCTTATGGCTCAACAGATAGGCAGGTTCCATTCTCCTTATGCCCGAACAGACAGAGGGGGTTCTATTCTCTGAATGCTCGAATAAATGAGCGGGTTCCAATCTTTTTACGTTTGAACGAATAAACAAGTTCTATTCTCCATGTGCCCGAATAGATGAGCGGGTTCCATTCTCCATATGCCTAAATGGATATGCGAGTTCTACTCTCCACATGCCTGAATAGATAGACGGGTTCTATTCTCCTCATGCTCGAATAGATAAGAAGGTTCCATTATCCATATGCCTAAACGGATAGGTGAGTTCTATTCTCCTGATGCTCGAATTGATAAGCAGGTTTCCATTCTCCTTACGTCTGAACGGATAGACGAGTTCTATTCTCCAAATGCTCAAATAGATGAGCAAGGTTCCATTATCTTTACGCCTGAATGGATAGAGGGGTTCTATTCTCTATGTGCCCGAATAGATGATCATGGTTCTATTCTCTGAATGCTTGAATAGATTAGTGGGTTCCAATCTCCTTACGCCTAAAAGGATAGACATATTCTATTGCTGAAGAGTTTTTGTATACCTGCAAAAAACCTGATATATGATGCAATTAAGATGGGCATGCCCCTAAGGACGACTAAAACATGAATGCATGCTAATTTTCATAGTCTTTTTTACTCGTTTTAACCCAGATAAGTGGCTATCTCCGCTGTCTCTGCTTCGCCATCCATATTGTTTGTATCTCTTTGCTTCATTAAATGGTCGTCTTTTGCTTCACCATTCTTATTCCTTGTGCCTTCTTGCTTCATGGAAAACATTTGCTCTTTGCATATTTGCTCACTCAATCCGGTGATCTTGCATTCATGGGAAGGACAAACTTCTTCAGCTGTCTCTTATTCACCATTCTCATTCTTTGTACCTCTTTGTTTCGTGAAAACATCTGATCTTCGTTGGCAAATGTCTCAAGATCTACTATCATTGTAGGTGATACATCAATATCGAGTGAAAGACATCCTTGAATGGCCTTGAAAGCTTCAAGTCTTCATATGCCCCTTAAAATAACATTAAGCACCTTCAGCGCTTCTTGTGAATTCTTAAATTCTTGCCCTACAAGGCATCTTGAAGCGTTTGTACACTAAACCTTCACTTTTAATGTCTTTGCATGATGTTGGCGCTTCAATCTCTTCCCCTTATGCCTATTAAAGCCAGTGATCTTAAACCCTTAGTCGACATAACTTGCCCCAATATGATGGCTCAATTTGCCCACTAGGCATGGCTTTATCCCTTTTTATGCTTTAGGGATCTTACATCTTATGTATGGATCTTGCTTGACAACACAATCCACTTAAAACTCTTCAACACATGTGCTTCTTTTTTTTTTCTTTTTGACCTTCTCATGCAAGGTGATGCCCTCGTTGAAACTGAGGTTCAATTATTCCTGAAGTGATGGAAAGCATTCGTTCTTGGTTCCCTATGGTTGGGATCAATACCAATAAATCTTTTGTTTTTTATGAACATGTAAGATGCAAGAAAATGCTAGAAATGATATTTTTAAAAAAAAGGAAGAAGTCATGGAAAACATGAAGAAGAGCAAAGTTGGATGCCCCGAAATTCATAGTATGAATGATTCATGAATCCATCAACCAGATAGTGCCCCACTTTTAGGTGGCTCTCTTTAACTCACTCACTCCCTAAATTTCAATTTTCCCACTTTTCTAATCTCAAACAGACATTTAAGGCTTTTCTCAAATATTCATGTGTGATCCAAATGGTCTTTTAAGGCTTGTAATGTAGGCTAGGCTCAGGTTACCAAGAAAAGGGTATATAGGCTCAAATACATGTTTAAGGGTGATTAAACCAAGGATCAATTCTTTCTTGATGAAATCTTCGTTCTTCTTTTATTCTCTGGATCACTCTAGACTGCTCATTTTGGGTTTTCACCCTAAAGTTCATTTCCCTTTCTGGTATATGTCTCATTTGAAGGTTTTGTTTCAAATTTTCCTTCGCACTCTAGCTTTCAATTCTTCTTTTTTTCTTTCTTTTCCCTTTTCTTTTTTTCGAGTCCTTTTCACTTTTAGTTTAGGATATTCAACTTGAATTGACATGTTTTTTCCTTTGTTTGCAAACATCTTTTCATCTTTTTTGCCCCCCGGTGTGGGGAGTGATCCTTGGTTAGGGTTCAATCACAAGAAAAATAATATCAGGCTCAAAGGGGGGACAACAATGGATTTTTATTTTCTTATTCGTGAAGGGAAATGAAGGAATGCCAATTATCATTTCACACACAAATACCACCGAAGAGAAACAGTCTTCAGTTGGTAGATGTTTTAGAGTTATCATTTCATTCAAAGACCTTAACAACAATGTCTGAGACGAAAATTCACTCAAAATATGTGTATGGGATCTTCCCATTAATCCTGAACACACTTTATTTCCCCTCTATCTCGGGATTAGATTCAAGAATCATTCATACAATCAATTGTAAGAACTCTGCAAAGAAGATGGATGAACAATGAAAAGAAATAAAAAAAGAAATGTTTGCCACTTGAGAAAACAAAGGGAATGCATCTTTAAATAAGTAGATTAACATAGGAGCCCTTACAAGAGATCTCTAATGCTCGCGGGCAAAAAAAAAAGGTTTGATTCTAGGTATGACCCCAATTGTTTGGAAAATTCTTTATTTTTCTTTTCGGAATAAAGAAATTAATCCCTAGAGGCATGAAGTCTAGCCAAGCTCGAGTGCTCGTCATACTCTTCCTCAAGCTTCCCACTTTTAGTGGCTGCCAATATTAACTCCCCATTCATGACCATGTCTACAAAACCTTCGATGGAATTGTTTATCATACGGTCATAAAATGGACCGCTTAAAGTCTCCACGAACATTGGAGTGACCTCATTTTCTGATAATGGAGGTTGAACTTGGGCTGCCACATTTCGCCACCTCTGGCATACTGGTGAAAGCTCTCATTGGGCTCGTGTTCCATGTCTTGCGGTACGGCTCTGCTTGGGGCCATATTTATCATGTGTTCATAATGTTTAAGGAAAACACTCGACATATCTCTCTAACTGCGTATGTTGACCTGACTTAATTGGGTATACCATCGGGTTGCAAACCCTGATAAACTATCCTGAAAGCAACGGATCAACAATTTCTCATTTCCCAAGTATGGTGCCATTTTTCGGTAGTACATAGTCAAGTGTGCCAAAGAGCAAGTGGTCCCGTTATACTTCTCGAAGTCAGGAGTTTTGAACTTCAGGGGAACCACCAAGTCAGATGCTAGGCTTAGATCCCTAGCGTCTACGCCACCATAAATACTCTCTCCCTGTATGGTTCTGATGGCCTCTTCGAGCCTGTCACAATAATCATCCAACCTTTTATTCACTCTGGCCATGTCGGCTGAATTATTGAGAACCTCGATACCTCGGTTCTTCTCATGATTTATTCCGAACTGTGCTGGAATACAGGCTGAGCTTCTTGTCATATGGATCTGGGACCTTCTATCCAGTGGAAATGTTTGTTTGGTCATCTTGGGCTAGGGCGACAAAAAAATATCTACGACTTCGACCGTCTTTCCTCTTTCTGAGTCCCTAAGTCCCAAAATAGCCGCTATATGGCTAATAGTGTTTCTCTGAGCTTGCGCTATTTCCTCATCCAGGTCTTTCTCTAAATTGCCAAGTCGATCTTGAGTATTCTTGTGGTTTACTTCTAGAGTTGTCAATCTATCCTCCATAAACATGGCTCGAGTAGAATTTTGCTATTTGTATTAATCTTTTATTAAGTGTGTATGTATGCAATGATCAAAACATAGACAAATGCAATGAAAAAAACTAATGCAAACAAACAAAAAATGCAATGCATGAATGCAGACGAAGGGCCATCGATTCCATTAAGCTATTGCTCTCGAAGTAGCTTTCCATTGTATATTGAAGCTCCTTATTACAAAAGACTCACGAGTATTTTTCTGCCTTAAATGTCTTTGATTAGCCATATGAGTCTCAGCCTTATTTATTCAACTAGCCTAGCATACTAGCGTAGAGCTACAACTTGTTTGACCAACATCATCACATGCCCAGCTACATCCTGGACTTGGGTCATGATATTCTTGTCGAACTCGTCATGCTCTTGGAATCTCGTGGCATTGTCCCAATAGACATTGCCCCCTCATCGATATCTTCAAGGACCAATATCTTTGTCCCGTATTCTGGAATGATATTCTCCATGCGTCCGCTGATTAACCTTGGACCAGTGACGTGCATCCATATTGTCTTCCTCTTTTGGAAAGAATCTTCTATCCATTGCGAAAAGCTTTTTCTAATTGAGCAACATGCTTTTAGAATCGACCCCTTCTAGATATGTGATGCATGCAACAAACGAATATGCAAAACAAAAAAAACAAGAAAGAAATGATTAATAAACTTAAAAGAATAGAAATAAACACAAAAGGTACTAAATAATTCCATTGTATGAATAGTAACTGGGCAACGCATTCCAACACTTCTAGACATGTCTCCACGGATTATTTCTACGAAATAATTTTGTCCAAACTCTAAAACCTAGGTTTTCCACATGGCTCTAATGGGGTGGGCTTCTAGATTCTCACAAAGGCTTGGTTCTAAAAGGGTTCCCGAATTGTCCTCGTTGTCCCCTACTAAGGGTAGCAAGCCCCCTAATTCTCACCCATTATAGGCTTCAAACGAATCAGGTTCAACTCAGGGGGACTCACTCCTATGCCCATACGGAGGATCAGTATCCACATGAAGACATAGATAGAGCGTGAGCCCCGGAGGTACTTGCTAGGCCCATACGGAGAATCCGTATTCCCACGAGAGCAATGTCATTTTCCCCACTTAATCAAACAGGACGAAGCTCAGGTCTAGAGCTTGTTACCAAATCTTAAATGCGTAAAATGGAATCAAATTCATAAACGGACAATTGAGTTAAGCTTTACATGAATTCACAAATTCTGACATTAAAACAAGGAGTAATCGACTTGTGGCCTGACTCTTTTTTTTGTAAAA
Source organism: Hibiscus mutabilis (assembly GCA_019671005.1). Classification (NCBI taxonomy): domain Eukaryota; kingdom Viridiplantae; phylum Streptophyta; class Magnoliopsida; order Malvales; family Malvaceae; genus Hibiscus; species Hibiscus mutabilis. Next base: position 45,294,989 of record CM033725.1, read on the forward strand.
ACAAAAAGTTGTCCCTAGCGTAGTCGCTAAGCTGTCACAACCCTTTTTTCTTTCAAAAAGTGGTCTCGACGTTTAAAAACAAAACAACAGAGTCACCACCAATCTTTTTTAAAAAAGGTGTGATTGGATCACCTAAAAATCGGGTTATTTTAATAAAAACATTTTATTTTATTAAAACAACGGTTTTGGTCTGCGAAAACAAAAACGGGTTCGGGAGTTGATTATGCGTGGGGGAAGGGTTAGCACCCCTACAGCACCAAAAAATTAGAACATAGTCAATTACAAAATTTTGATGTCGGATTTTGCGAATTCACGTAAAATTTAAATTACTGTCCATTTATAAATTTGATTCCATTTTAATGGCCTTACTATTCGGAAAATAAACTCCAATCACCGCCAACACTTCTGGCGTAACTTGTCATTCCCGTTTAGTAAGGCACCTCATTAATTATATTATTAAACATTACAGCCACAAAAAATGATATACAAAATAATATAAAAGCATACAAGATAAAAATATAAGTAAATAAACAAACAAATAAAAAAGGAAAAAAAACAATTGTTAAAATAGGTTGGTTTTATTTAAATTAAATGAATATATATTTTTTATATATAAGTCAATTTATAAAAATATACCCATTATAAATTATTTAAAAAAAGTGAATTTATTTAAAAAAGAATTTAAAGAAATTTAATGACCGAATTAAAAACAAAATAAAACTATAAACCAAATTTAAAAGAAAATAGTGACCAAATCGAGAAATTTGAAAACTCGGTTGCCCGCGGGGTAAAAATAAATGGGAAGGGGAGATTTAATGAGTGAAAATGACCCTTTTTGTTTTGGGTATAAAACCCAATTTAAAAAACACTTATTCCTTTTATTTTTTCAGTCAAAATGGATCAAAACCAATTTTTAACAAATTCTTTCAAATTGTTCTTGATGGTTTTTCATGAATTGAAGAACATCAGGAACAAACCTATTTGAAAACCCGATTCAAATCCAATTAAAAAATCTCAAAGCAAGAAAAATATTGTTTTCCCCCCTTTTTTAAAAAATTGAAACTTCCTTCTTTTTTTTAAAACTTCAACTTTCAACCATCCATTCACTTGAATCCGGGTTATGGTGATAGTGATTTAAAATTCGAACAAGAAAGAAGAAGATAAATTTTATACAAACATTCGAACAAGAAGAACACATTAAGGAAAGTAAATGAATACCTCAAAAGATGCTTCAAACTTCTATTCAAATTTCGAGTCCATGTACAAGAGCTCGAGCATAAACTGTATAAAATTCTCTCAAAAAAACTCTCAAACTCTCTAAAATCAACTATGTTTCTCTCTCGTGAATTGTATGAATTGCGTGTGTGAATGAGTGGTGGATGTTGATTGTGTGTTGTGTAAATTACAAAGGAAGGGGGTGTTTATATAGGCTTTTTGGTTGCCAAAATTACAAGAAAAAAATCAGAATTCGAATGCTTAAAATCCGGTTGATCTTCCTTCCATATTTTCTTGATTCAGATTTGACCTTCCCTTTTTGATTCGATTTGCTGTGATTTGGGATGATTTTCCCCCTAATTTTCGTATTCGATTCGCGGATCCATTTTCTGCACGTATTGTCTTAAAAAAACGAGCATATCTTGAGCTCCTGATGTCCGATTGAGGCGTTTCAAGATGTGTTGGAAAGGTAACTGAAAGAAGGTTAATACTTAAGAAGACATCCTGACCTGAAAATGCTTGGATCCTATCAAGAATTTGCCATATGTCTGCAGTGAGGAATCCTTTGCACATAACTTGACTTTCCATGTTTGTCATGATTATGCTTGATCCCTTGCCTTACTTGAATGATTCAAATTTCCTTTTGATTTTGGTCTGATTTGCACTAAATTGGGATTTATTTTCCTTTTTTTCCATATTTGATGTGATCTCTTCCCTTATTTTTTATGTTAGGCTAAAAATCAGTGACAACAACATCGACTACTTCTTGTTAGATGCCCCACATTACTTACTTCTCCGCTATTCGGTTGAGCAGGTTCTGTCTCCTTTATCCTCTTTTCCTCTTGTGCACTAGACGAGCTTGGAATCGTGATGCCCACGATGTAATTCCACGAGACCATATTTGTATCTTTGAAATGAAAAGACGTTGCCTCACTCGTCCTGAGACCGAGGACAAGTGGTCTCTTTGCACTGTATCTAGTTTCTTAACTCTCTGATTCACAGACTTCAAACTTTTTTCGTCTTTTCTCCTTCTCAAAAAACTCAATCTCCTTATTATCCATCATAGCTTGTAGTAAATAACATAATTCCTCACAATGCTGAATATCATGATCTCCTAATTGGAGGAACTCACAGTACAGCCCACATCCTTCTTTGACCAACACCATTTCTCGGTTAATAAGGCGCGCTATGCATAACTGCTGAAAGACCCATCTCAAGGGAGAGTGGACTTCAGACACGTTCCTTTTGGCTTTCCTGGTGCACTCATTTTTGATAGTATTCACACCCTGTCCCCCGTGATTCAGTAACGGATTGTTGGCCGTACTGGGTTCCCCCAACTGTAACACCATAGTTCGAATTAGATTCTGAACGAACTTTTTGAATGCTATACAGTTCTCGATTGAATGTCCTAGGACATCGAATGATACTCACAGTGTTCCATAGGGTTATACCAAGCTGGGTACGGTGGGTTGTAAGGAGTAACATGGTACGGTCGGACTAGATCGGCCTTGTATAACTATGAATAGAGTTCTTTATAGGTAATTGGAAAAGACGTGAAAGACCTATTATCATTTTCCTTCTTAGGTCCCTTATATTCTCTCTTATTAAAGTTTCTGGAATTCTCTACTTGGGCTTGCGGCTGGGAGATGGTGTAGTTCTTGGTTTTCTCAAAAGCGTTGGTGTTGTTTACTTCATGATCCTTCTTTTTAAACTATTTTTGTGAATGATCCCCTCCATCGATCATTCCGCTCTTGATGGCTGCTTCAATGCGTTCGCCAGTCATGACCATTTCTGTAAAGTTACTAATAGGCATCAGAGAGATCTTATGCTCATGAAGCGGTAGTTGGACTTGGGATACCACATCGTGCCACCTTTGAGCATATTCACGAAGGGTCTCGTTGCGCTTTTGTTCCATGCCTTGTAACAACAGTCGGTTGGGAACCATGCCGTTTACATGCTTATACTGATTAATAAAAGCTTTTGCCAGATCTCTCTATGACTTGATTTGAGCCCTGGTTAGTTGGTTATACCACCTTAAAGCAGATCCTACTAAGCTGTCTTAAAAACAGTGAATCAAGAGCTTCTCGTTGTTGGTAAATCCAACCATCTTCCGACAAAACATCACTATATGAGCAAACGAGCAGGTGCTTCCATCAAACTTCTCAAAATTTGAGGCCTTGAACTTATATGGGATCTCCACATCGGGAACCAAACTGAGCTCTCATAACACTTAACCCATAGGGGTCATCCTTGTCTTCCTTCACTCGAAACTTTTCTTCTAGGTCTTTCCGAGTGTCTTCTAGTTGCTTAGTGAAAACCGCTTTCATTTGGTTCAATTTTTCCAATTCGTCAAAGTTTAGGATGTCGTCCCCAATAATCTCGGGATTCCCGAAGTTCACCCCTGGTTGAGTTTGAGCTGCTGCACCGGTATGAGAAGCAGACGTGCCTTGTGTTGGGTTTGGTGAAGGGTCAACAAGTAGAGGATTCTTGACGGTTTGGGCATAAAGGTGATCCCCCGAGTTTTGGGCAAGATTCTCGACGGTACCCTTGTCTCTCGACTCCTGCCCTAGCCGGGCTTGCCACAGCTGAGATATTTCCTTCATCATGTCTTGCTGGGATTTGAGAATGGTGTCCCTTAATTCTTGTTAGGTTCGTTCCATTTGACCACACGGATCGACTTCCAACTTTGCAAAACCTTCCTCCATTCACTTCGCTCGTAAACGAGTATGATATGGGTGTGGAATGATGGTAATTTTAAAGAACTAAAATGCAATTTTTTTGCTTCTGAAACAGAAAGCTTTTTAGTCAATTATTTTTAACAAAATAAAGAATAAAAATAAATGAAATATGCATGAATGCAATAAGCAACACTGAGCTTGGCAAATATCATCGTTAAACGAATTTCATTAATAGAAACACAGTCTTGGTACAATAACCAAAGAAAGCCAACTAAACATATGACTTCAATGCAGTATCGAGGTCAATGATCTCTCTCAAAATCCAAACAATCATCTCTCTTTCCTTAGAATCATCATCAACACAATCATGAAGTTCAGTAGCGTATTCTGCCAAGAGCTGTATCTTCTGGGCAACTCCTTGCATCCGCACCATCTATTGCACTAACTCATGTTCTTGTCTCCAAATGGTGTAGGCAGCGAAATGTAGTTGCTCTAAACTCGGCATCGGGCGTACTTGAATTGCTTCCCTAAAGCTTGCCACATGATCCTTGAGCTGTTGAACCTCAGTCTCCAACTCTTCAATGCGAGCCTTTAAAGCCTGGTTTTCTGACTTGCTTACTTTTAACTTGCTAGTCAAACCCTTGTGTTTGAAAAGGGACTTCTCCAGACACTTAACCCGATCCTTCAAGGTTTCATTTTGGCGACGTTCTTTCTCGAGATGCCTAGAGTGAGAAGTGTGTAGGTTCTTCATTTCTTGTGTTAAAGTAAGCACCTGGTCCCTGTTCTCGCAATACATCATTTTATAATTCTCGGCTCTCGCTTTCTCCTCCATGAGTCAGAGCTCTAACCCTTCGCCTGATCCTCCTTCCACTACTCTCTTGCTTTTTCTTAGCCTCTTGAGTTTCTGAATCTTTTCTTTTTCTAACTTGAATTCAAGTTCCAATTCATCATTTCTCTTTTGTAGACCTTTAACTATTCCTTCAAACTGGATCTTCTCCAACTCAAAATCAAATCTTTCTTGGCGAGCTTTCTCTTCGAGCTTGAGATACCTCTCTTGCTCATCTTCAAGCTGTTTTCTCATCAACTCAGCCTCGGTAGGAAGTGTGGCTAACCACTTTTCCATTAACCTCTTTCAATCGGGATTTAGTTGGGGAATGTTATCATTGACACGGCTGAATCTCCATGCCTCGTATTTGGAAGTGGTCATGTGGTAGCATTCATGACTCTAACTCGTCTCGTATTATTCCAAGCCAAAGAAACATCGTACACCACTACCTTGTAGCCTTTTTCCTTCTCATAATTCATATTGAACTCATTCAAACCCTTGGTAGCCAGTACAAATTTCTTCGAGCCATACTGTCTCAAAACCATAAGAGGACCATAAGTAGTGTGCCCCCAAAGTCCAAGTAATGGCACCCAAGAGTGTATCTCACACCTATAGAAGATACTCTTTGCAGAAAGCCAGGGAGCCCTCCAAACTATATCTTCCTCTTTTAGGTTGCAAAAAACATCTACCCAAACTTCCTCAGATCTTCGGGTGGGCCAATCTTCCTTTCGTAGAAATTCTTCTAAAGGTGAGAAACTGCCATTGTAGAGAGGCTTTGAGAAGTTAGCATCTAACCATAGGTGACTATAGAACCACACAGTCAAAAGCTGTGGGTATATGTGGAAACGGTCCCTGCCATGCTCCTGGCAAAACCTCAGAGATCGGAAAGCTTCGGCTAAAATCACAGGCACCAAATTGGTCCCATTACTCAAACGGTCAAATAAGTCAAATACTACCGGATCAATAAACCCTCTTGCCCAGGGAAAAAACACTAACCCATAAATTAAAAACGCGAAAAGATCCCACTAAACTCGACCTACTAGATGTACGGAAGCTAGGGCTAGAATCCCATCCCTCTTGAGATACTCCTTACCATTCTAAGTAGTGACCAGAAGCTCAACCAAGGATTCCAACATGTCCAATAATCTCTTGAGCTTGCCCCGTAAGGCTTTGTTCTTACTAGGCTTCGAGTATACCCGAGTTTCGTCAATCTTCTCACAGTTTAAAAGGTCTTGATATTCTTCAATCGTAGGAGTTAAGTTGAGGTTATTGATCATGAAACAATTATAGGCGAGATTCCAGAACCTCACCAAGGCTTGCAGCAGTGCCTGGTCTACCAAAACATCTAACAAACATGCAATGTCACCATATTCTCTGCTGAAAGTGCACCTTGTTTCCAAGTCCCAAATATTCCACACTATCTTCAGCCCGGAAATGTTGTTGTATTCTGTATTCATGAATGTCTCTGTTGCCAATGTTAGCCTAAACCCCGCAGGGATATTGTCCCCATCATGCAACTGCTCCCCTTCAGACCATATTTGCACGTCAGATTTCTTTTCATCATTGTTGCGAACTAGGTCTCCCATCAATCTAGCCTTTAACTTCAAACTATTTCCAACTCAATGTGCTCTTTATGATATGGCGACAATATGCAAAACAAAAAGAGTAACAAAGGAAAGAAAGAAAGAGAAGAGTTAGTCATGAGATAAAAATGCGAAAGCAAGAAAAGATAAACATAAGCAATTTCCACAAAGAAAGAAACCTAACCATATGAGTTCTAGTTCGCTAAGGTTATCCTCATGGCTCTAATAGGGATGGGTTTCTTAAATTCTCACACATGGGTTCGGTTCTAATTAAGGGTACCCGAATCTTATTGCCTACTAAGGCAACAAGAACCTAATTCTGGCCCATTATAAGCTTGCGAATTGGTTTTGATTCGAGGGAAAACACAACCTGATGACGTGGAGGGCTACTAACGTGTCAAAAGGCATGGATTCCAGAAGTGAATTACTGACCCGTGGAGGGCTACTCACATGTGTATGTGGCGTTTCACTCCCATTTAAGGGAAGAAGCTCGGGTATAGAGCTTAATTATATGATGCAACACATGTCAGTGACTCCTTAGAAATTAAATGAAAAATTAATTTGAGGACCACCGATTATCAAAGACCGTGAAATCTCGATCACACTTTCAAGGAAGAATCATCCTGGTTAAAATCAATTAAAATCTCAATAATTTTCATTATTTAAAAGCAACAAATTTTCCTTTGTCCTAACTCTCTGTCTTTTGTTTTGGAAAAACAAAAACGTCCCTAGCGGAGTCGCCATGCTGTAGCGACCCTTTTTTTTTTTGAAGGAGAGCAATCGTGTAGATCGTTCGTGAATTCGGCACTACGAATTATCCCCTTAAATCATTAATGAAAATCTTTTAAAAGAATGGGGATTTCTTTTGAAAATCTTAAATTTTGAAAACAATGAAAACTTGGAATCGCCACCGGCCACTTGGGTAAGGTAGGCTGGACACCATAAGAAACCAGAGATTCGTTGTGAAAGGGTCTGAGAGTTGGTTACGCACGGGGAAGGATTAGCATCCCCGTCACGCCCGAAAATCGGTACCAAAACATTTGTTTCTTTTAAAAGGATGAAAATCATTGAAATTTATATTAAATTCAATTCAGAGTTCTTAAATAAAAATAACCTTAATTACACTGGCTTTATCGAATTGGTAGATTCAAATTAATTGGACATTTAATTAATAAGGTTGACGATATATCAAACTATAGATTAAACCGACATCGAATAAGCCCGAGTGCCGTGTTAATTTATGGTTCAACTTTCGTACGTCACCTTTATGCATGATGCAAGCATTTAAGTATGATATGATGATTTTGTTAACTTTTAATCCATTTACCTCGTGATGGTAAGGATTAATCCGAATATTTGGTCAACATCCTTTAAGCTCAGACTGTTACGACACAAATATTGGAATTAGTAAGTACCTCCCTTTTACGATTGAGATTGATTAAGAATGCAATTAAGATTAAAGATTATATGAATGACAATTAAGGCATGACAATCAAAGGCACAAATATAAACATACAAAAGGGAGGCCTAATTTATTAGAAAGCTCAATTAGTGATCTATTTATCAACTGAATGATTCCAATGCTTAACTCTAAATTAATTAGCCCTAAAAAATTAGGAAATCTAATTTATGGTGACTAATTTGTAATTTAATGTTAATCTAAACTTGAAATTGATTTTATCCTAAAAGTAACTTAAGAAATGTTCAATTAATTTAATGAATTTAAAATTTACCCCAATAAGCTAAGGATAAATTTAAATTCACGAAATTAATTCGAACATTAATCTAACCTAGGCTCTAAAGCATCTAATCCGTGAATTAACTTAATTGACTTAAGAACCGTGCCCTAATGAGACGAGCACACAATCTAAGTTAATCAAACTAATTCACTGAATCTAATTGCAAGCCCGGAAACCATAAAAACTAGGTCCAAACCTAAAGCCCTAAAAAGACATTATATCTAAGCCCAACCAAGAGCCCAAACTAAAAGCCCAAACCTCACAAAAATATTGTACTAAAAAATATATATTATATTCTTCTTATAAGAAAATATATATTACATAATGTATCAAAAATGTATAATACTTTATTTTGTATCTTTTGAAACTATATTTTATGTGCATATATAAAAAAACGATATATGTATTTTATTTTGCAGACCCAAGTATTATGTAACGTAATGAAAATTTCATATTATATATTATAACATAAAAGCTATATATATTTTACAAAATACGTATTGTATATACATATATATATATATATGTTATAAACTTCTTCAAATCACATATGTATAAAAAAACTACCATTTTGTTATCATACATATGTATTTATAAAACTGTAAGCTTTCTACAAAAACTATATATTTCATATAACTTTAAAAAATAAATTATACATCACCTTTTAAAAAAAAGAAAGAAAACCATACATGTACTATAAACAAAAACATACATTATATATTTTACAAAATTCTTCTATATACTTTAAAAACTATATTATACATCACATATATATTTCACTTTTACAAAACATTATTATATACTTCAAAAACTATATACTTTATATACCAAAAATGTATGTATTATATTTTTCAAAATTTTACTATATACCTTAAAAACTATATGTTATATCAAAAACATATGTGTATTATTTTATAAAATTATACTATATGCCTTAAAAGACTATATATTATGTCAAAAATATATATGTATTATTTTATAAAATTATATTATATACTTTAAAAACTATGCATTATATATCAAAAATAGTTTACATTATTAAAAATTCTACTATATACTAAAAAATACATACACTATATACAAAAAAAAAACATGTGCATATATTACATTTTTACAAATTTCTATTTTATACTAAAAACACATATATTATAGGTTGAGAATATACACACATATATATTTCCTCTTACAAATTTCTAGTTTACCCTAAATATATATATATATATATATATATATTACACTTTTAAGGTTTCTATCTTACACTAAACTATGTACATATTTAATCCCTAATGTATGATATTCGAACTAATTTTATCCACAAAATAACAATCACAAACGAGCAATATTAACATAAGAATTAAATTAAAACTACGGGAAATAAATATACGATATTAAACTAAAAATGCATGAAAAAGAATAAAAAAAATTAATTTAAAACTGGAAAAGGGACTAAATTGGATAAATTGAAAATCGGGGGCCAAAAATTAAAGATATTTAGACTAGTGAAAAATAGACTAAATTAAAAATGATCGAAAAGTTTTAGGGACCTATGGCATAATTTACAAAGGCGGAATGACTTGGGTTATAATTAAAATGGGGTGGAGGGACTAATACTATAATTGGACCATGCAGAAGGACCGTGAGTATAATTATTTTAGGGTGGAGGTCCTTAAAATGTAAGAATACCAATTTTAAAACGTTATAACTCTATAAATACCCCATTTAGCCGAAATTCAGCTCTTTTAGCCATTTTGTTATAACACCCCGCCGAAATCCTCTGGAATTCTAGGATTATACCCAGATTCCGGCCGGTAGCCGCCGTGTCGGCGAAACTAAACCACCAAAAAGCCCTTTTTTTAAAACCTTTTTCTTTTCTTACTTCAAATCCGAGACCCGTTTTAAGGAAAAAACAAAGATCGACCCTCGTTTTTGAAAAAGCCAAAGCAAAAATAGGGTTTTGGCCTCCCTATACTCACACCGTTTCACCCATTTGGCCTCGAGGAGGCCAGGGCTTATCAACGGCGGAGTAACAGCAAGGCGGCAACCGCAACGACGTGAAAGGGGTGCATCGGCGAGGGTAAACCCTAACCCTTTCTCTCTTTTTTTATTTTTTTACTTATATACATGAATGTTGTTTCGAACTGAAAAAAGGAAGAATGGATACCTTGAAAGGCTTTTTTGGTTTGTATTGATTCTGGATTTTTCCCTCGTTCGAACTTAGGGGTTACAAATGGTTGATTTACATTTCTTATATCTCTCTCGAATCACGTAAAAGACGAACGGTCCATGCGTGGAGGCATCTGGACCGTCAGATCTAAAGTTGATCTGACGATAAGGGTTGGGCTACGCAATAGGGAAAAAATAATCAGGTTAGGCTACGGTTTCCTAAAATTGGGCCTTATCGGGCCACATGTAATATATAAATAATCAGATTTATTTGATCTGTTTGTTTGTTTGTTTTTTATTATCTTTTTAATAAATTATCAGCCCATGTTATAATAATTCTAATAATATACTGATAATATAACACATATACATATATAAACAAACATACTTACACATAACACACAGACATTAATACGCACATAATACGTACATATAACCATACATGCAATATACATACATTCATAGTTAAATATTAAAGACATTGAAGTAATAATGAATACATACATACATGCAAGCAACACATACAATATACATACTCATACTCACATTTAGACATTAATGATATTAAAACAATAGTAAACACACTAACATATTAATAACACATACATACAATTGTATATTACATGCAAGGTTGACAAACAACACATATATGTTCATGTTTTAAATAAACACACACTCATGACACATACTAGTACATATAATAACACACATGAGCCCAATTTTATTATCACCTAATAATATATAAGCTCATTATTGCAAAATAAAGAAAACAGTTCCACCCCGGACAAAATTAATGATTACAATGAGCAAAACAACTTTGCAAAGTCGAGAATACCCTTATCTCCTTCTCCCTCACTCTGAACCAGCCGCGGGAAAAACTAGAGCCTGCATCGACGTTGGGTGAATCAACAAGAACCGCCGTTATTGGGCTGTGAACTCCCCACTCTCGGTCATTCAGGCAGAAACAATCGTTGGCGAAAGGGATGAAAGCGATCCCATAGACTGAGACCTTGAGTAGCAAGGAGAGTCGCCTAGAACCCCAACCCCACGTCGGGCTTCCCTTCCATATCCATGTTTGCAGCATCCCTAGGCAGAGCGGTAAAATCCAACCAGCAGGGACTCCGGGCAACCAGTATCCACGAGTTGAGATGATATAACATCCAGTAGCTGATAAACGCCCCCCTAACAGAGAAACCCATAGCGTTTCTTTCCACCGTGAGGAAGCATCCTTTGACTCCGAGTCCCACGGCAAGGCTCCCTTTGTGACTGTGGAAGAAACCATGGTACAGACCAGAGAGTCCAGTATCACTTCATTGCTCTGCGTAGAGCCCCCTTTTACTCCGAGTCCCACAACAAAGCTCCTGTCACGACCATTGGAGGAACCGTGGTACTGACCTGCGGGGAAACCCAACCAACAGGAACAAGAAACCAAACAACAACCACCGAGCCATGATTGACAAGCACAGTCGAAAACCCTAGAGTTTTGGAGATTTCACACACAGAGAGAGGGAGAACGGAAGGTTCTATCTCTCTTTCAAATTGCTTTAGTCTTTTAGATCACCAACCCACTTTGGCTTATTGCTACGCTTCTTCCTGGATTTCTTAATTTTCCAAAATTTTAGTACATAACTTACTAGTCTTCACAAATTATTTTTGTCTCTTCAGGTGAGGTGACCTTTAAATTTTGTCTCATATGAGTAGGGAAACTTGAATGCACAGGTTTGGTTAGAATATCTATAACTTGACCTATCGCAAAGACAAAAAACCTTTTCCCTTTCTCTACCGTGTAAACCCACCACAAGCAAACCCAAGGTCTATTTTCTTATTTCTTCCGGCGGCAACCAACTGCTGCCTTCGACAGCTGGCCTCCCACTCGGCTTTCTCTTGTTTCTTTAGCCTTCAATTGATTCGTGTTGCTCGTTTTTTCTTGCAGTTTTTTATGGCAGCTTTCTTTGGTGGGTTGATGAGTGGTTTCTTCCACGACCACCAAAGCTCAAGCTTGGGCTTCGGTTTTGGAAAACCGACCTCAGTCGTCTTTGGTGGCTCCAAACAAAGAAGAACGGGTGGAGAGGCGAGTCGTCTCCTTTGTGTCTTCAGTTTTGGTTTTCTGCTTCTTCGCTATTTTCTTTTGCAGGTTGGATGAAGGTCGAGGGTGGTGGTGACTATGGCATTTCCTTTATCTGAAGTCATCCTTGCAGATGGTCTCTGTTTTTCGACATTGTGTCGGGTTGTTGTCTTAAGAGGCCTGCCCATTTTAATGGTGCCTCATCTGTCGTTCTAGTCAGCCCGGCGCTTGGAGTCTCCTTCGGTGTCACTAGTACTCGTGGTCAAGATTGCCGTATGCCTTTTGTGGGTGCTGACGCTCGGTGTTGTCTGCTAATTTTGGTGGCCTCTGCAGCCTATCTTGTTTCCATCCGTTCGCTCCGTCGACGACTCTGTCTTATTGCTCTGTGTTCCGAATCCTCTTGGGGCATCCATGTTTTTCTTTCCCTGTTTATGCTTCACTTTGTTATGTTTCATGAACATTTGCTCTGTTTCCTTAGCCCTTGTGGCCTTTGTGTTTGGTTATGTGAATGAATGAATTGAAGCATTATTGATCCAAAAAAAAAAAAAAACTTGACTTATCGCGGATATGTGACCAGCTTAAATTTTTTGACCACCTATTACATTCTTTGAACAAAATAAAGTCGAGCTTTACACGCTCCATTTAAATATGATGCAGAAGATTCGTTGTTATGGCACTAGTGTTATCACACCAAATGATAGGAGATGACTTCATAGCAATGCAAACTTAAACTAGCAGTGAGCTTGTTTAAATTACCTCACGCACAACATTTGCATCGCATCTAAATTTTGTTTATCATCGAATGAGAAACTATGTATTTTTAGCACTAGATAGCATATCACCTCAAAAAAAGAGACACGTTCAACTTTTGATATTATGTCTTCACTATTAGTACTCCAATCAAAATTAGAGTACCAATTAAATCAAGAGTTATAGACAATGGAGCTTGAAATAAAATGCCATAATCTATAATACCCTTGAAGATATTTTAGAATACATTTGATTGTATTTCAATGTTTGTCAAGAAGCGCTTGAATATAAATTGTATATTTGGATGAGTGTTGACTATGTGTTGTAAAACTCTCGGTGTTTTTCTATAAAAAGTTACATCAGGCAAATGTACTCCATTATTAGTTGAGACAAGTGAAGAAATTATTATAGATGTTGGTGTTAATGTGGCATTCAACATGTTTTTTTTTTAATTTTAAGATGTGTTTTTTTGTCAGAATGAAACTAATGTTAACATTATGGGAGAATTTACCCCAATATTGTGATTGGTTTTCCCCCCAAAAAAATATGGTTCTCACCAAATTATTTCCAAGAATATGGTGGATTACTGTTCAAATCAAAAGTCGGATAGCTTGCCATCCATTTTTGAACAGTTATTTACCAGAAAATATTAAAAAAATTGAAGCACTATTTAAAGTCGGATTCTTCTCCCCACATTTTCAAATAGTGTCAGCTTATCACCATGCTGCCACGTGGCAGTCACCCAGGGCAGCACACCCTATTCAAAGTCGGAGAGCCCTCCATCCGACTTCAAACAATGTTCGGATGGAGGGGTTGCAGGGGTGGCAGTGATGTAGCTTTGGTGCAGTGGCAGGGTGGCATGCATTCAGTTGCATGCATGCCTCGGGTAGCAGGTAAGGTTAACTTTTTTTTAATTGTTATAATTTTGATTGGATGGTTGGTAGGTGGGTTGAGTGGTTGAAATTTAAAGTAGTTGGGGTTAAATAGGGGTTGAAGGTAGAGTAAAGAAGTTGGGGTTAAATAGGGGTTGAAATTTTTGAGAAGATAGAGTAAAGAAGAAGCAGAAGAAGAAGAAGAAGAAGAAGAAGAAGATTTAGAGAAAATTTTGTTTGTTTAGTTTATTATGTTTATTATTTTCTTAATGTAGTAGATTTAGTCTCGGGTCCTAATATATTCTTACTTGTCATGTAGGATGGCTGGGAAAGCCCCTCTTTTGCGATTATAGGATTGACACATTTATAGTCTCACAGTTGATGAGGTGATACAAATTTTTAATAATTTATTTATTAGAAATTTAATTACTTTTTTGTTTGTTAATAATATTTATTTATTAATATGTTAATTATAGGATATGGATGATACATTTAAGCACCATCTGACCATGGCCAAAAATCCTCCGGACGAGCGAATCACTGAATGGTTGCAAGTTTCAGGATTTTGTTATGCAACCTTCATTTGGGAGTACAAGTTGGTGCCTGGGTTGATTGCCGCTCTGATTGAGCGTTGGAGACCGGAAACCCATACATTCCATATGTCGTGTGGTGAATACACAATCATACTTGAAGACGTGGTCATGCTTATCGGAGTCCTAGAAAGCGGGGCACCATTGACCGAGGAACCGTCGATCAACTAGACGGAAGCTACACCTGAAGTAATTTATTCATTTTACCTTAGGAAGGTGTCAGATAAATCAAATTTGAAAGGATCTCGTTTGAAAATGAGTTGGTTGTAAAGTGAATTTAAACTCACTAAATATAATTTGGTTGATGCGATTTATAATGTCAATCGAGCTTATATTCTGCAACTCATTAGAGGTATACTTATGTCAGATAAATCCGGCAATCTTGTTCATACACGGTATCTATACTTTTTGAGGTATCCTTAGGAAGTTGCTAAATATAGTTGGGGATCGGTCATATTAGCGTTCTTGTATCGTGAGTTGTACAAGGGCGCTAAAATAGAAAATGGTCATAAGGTTCGGGGTATTGGTGGATGTTTGTTGTTTCTGCAAGTGTAGGCTTGGCAACGACTTCCCTTTTGGACACCGATTACTTGAACACCGATACAGTTCCATCTTGTCGCCAGCAATTATCATGATTTTGATTTTATTTTTTAAATAAATTTATTTATTTTTAAAACATTATTGTGATTTGTATGCAGATGGTGCGAGAAAAAAACGCACACGGGATTGGCGAATAACAACCTGAGAGTATTTAGAGCTAAAATTGATTTGTACTGTATAGGGACCTTTTTACTTTTTCCCTAAAAAGTCGTTTTTGCTTTTCTTTTTGAAAAAATAAAAGGACTTGGAGTCGTTACCGATCACTTGGCTAAGGTAGACCGGACACCAGAAAACTAGAGACTCGTGAAATTGAGTTCGGGAGTTGGTTACGTGTGGGGAAGGGTTTAGCGCCCCCACAATGCTCGAAATTGGTACCAAATCATATATTACTTTTGATCGATGGAAACGTATGAAATTCAAATTAACGTTAATTAATTGTTCTCAACTGAGCATGGACTCCAGTTAAGTGGGCTTAGTTAAATTGGCGGGTCTGAATTAATTAAACGTTTAATTAATAAGGATGGTGATACATCAGACCATAGATTAAACCGACATCAAATAAGCTTGACTGTCGTGTTAATTTATGGATCGAAATTCGTACTTCACCTTTATGCATGATGCAAGCATTTAAATATGATGTTATGATTTGTCCATTTTAATTAATGTTTACTTTTAGACGGTAATGATTAATTCAAATATTTGGTCAACATCCATTAAGCCATGACTGTTACGACCTAAATATCAGAATTAATAAATACCCCTTTTTAGGGTTTAAGTTAATTATTATGCAATCAAAATATTGGAGGTCATATGAATGACAATTACAAATGCATGTCACATAAGGGCTTAAAATAAACACACAAAATACCCACAAAAGTCCTAACCTAAAAGGCCCAAATTATGAAAAAACTCAATTACTGATCTTCAAAAGGCGGAATAAAACTATTTTTAGAATTGGGCCGAGTATATAACCTATTTTTTGGCTAAGAATGGTTAAAACATAAAAAAGGCAACCCTCTTCTTCTCTCTCTATCCCCTTTGAACCAGGATGAACACTATCGTGGTGTTCATCTATGCCGTCAGGTGTTCAACCCAGATCCTAGAAACCACCGCCAAACCCAGATTTCGGTAGTATCTTTACCGCGTTGACCATCGTGGTTGGTCACCAGCTGCCATTTGCCGGCATCGGTGAAACACGAAATGTCGACCAAAACGTTCCTCTTCTCCTCTACACCCCAAATCTGACATTTGCTTCACACAAAAACACTTTGATTTACCTAGATCTAGAAAAACCGTGATGACATCTTTTTTTTAAAAAAGAGCCGACTCCTTCCCTTTTCAAGACCCGAGTGGCTCACCATATTTGGCCTCCCCTAAAGGAAGGCCAAGAGGCTTGTTGCTGTAGGGATTCGAAGCAACGGAGGAGGCTCACGGTAATTGAGGTAAGCCGAACCCTAACCCCTTTGTATTCTATTTTTTCCTTTCTTTTTTAATGCATGCAAATAAGAACAGAGAAAGATACCTCGGAAAACTTTTCTTTATTGATTTGAATCTGAATATTCCCCGTTTGAACTTCGGGTTTACAATGGCTGGGGCTTTTTCTTAAATACTCGATTTACATTCTTTTTAAGAAAAAGGAAAAGAAAGATTAACATCCTATTGGTTGCCTCTGTATGTATTTGGCCGGATTTATCTTGCTCTTTGCCACTGTCAGTTCGACTTTGTTGCATGTTTTGTGGTTGCCTGTGTGTTTTCTTTTATTTGTATCCATCTGTGGGTTTTGAAATATCTAATATTGTTGCCTATTTTTGTTTGTTGTTTTGCATACGGTGCTCGATAGAGAGAGGACTAGTTTTGGCCGGGTTCATGTGCGGCGGAGGAGAAAAAAGGTGGCAACCAAGGTGTCAGGCGCGTGAGTGCCAAAGCTAAAGGGATGGGCGTGTGAGCGCGTGGGGAGATGGAAAGCCGACGGTGGACTGCATGTACGCATGAGATGCCAACGGTCACTCCCAGTCTCATCTTGACCGTTAGATCTGATGTAGATCTAACGGCTAAAATTTGGCTGCACCAAGAGAAATAGAGGGGATTAGGGTTTTGTGTAATTGGGCTTAGGTTTAATATTTGGACCCTAACATGCCACGTAATATATATTTTGTTGGGTTTTAAAATGTAATTGGTCTTCTTAATTAAGCAGCTGGGCTTTTATTTATTTATGTTAATGGGCTAATAATGTATATATGTAATGTTTTTGAGTTTTTAATATCTAAGTGTAAATGGACTTTAATATATTAATAAACATGGGCTTTTACTTTATTTCATTGGTTTTTAAATATTTACGTAGTCTTTTTTTTAGTTTAGTTTAACAAAATAACAATAGTAATACTACTATTAACTATGAATAAAAAGAAGAACTAATATATAATAATATTTTGGGTTTTTTAATTGTATAACAACATAGTAAAATGTAACAGTAATATGATAATAAATAGCAACATATATATATCACTAGTATAATATAAGACTATTAATACTTAACAAATAACACTAGTAATATTTTTTGGTGTTTTAAGTTTTAATCATACATAAAAATAGATAAATTAAATAAACAAAGCCCATTATTGCAAAATATAAAAACGGGTTAACACCCCAGGTAAAATTAGTGATTACATATTGTCAAGAGAAGGTATCTGGTTAAATGTATTGTTTACAATTTAGTTAAATATTTAGATTATAGTTAGATGTCTTATTATTATAATAACCTTTATTTTTTAGTTTATTTGGATGTCGTACAACGATGATTGCATTTTTGTACCGGATGATTTGATTTGACATTCTAATTAGTGGTGTAGTGTTACACTGTTGATCCACTTTGCGATTGTCGAGTTCCACTTTGCCGACAGGGTGTTGAGGCAATTTGGCTTTCACTATCCCATTCCGTATATTCACATTGATCATGACTATTTGCACGATTTTGATGGACACGGCAGGGCAGAAGTGGTTTGGGAAGCCACACACGCCGAGTACATTAATATGTGGAACAACAGAGCTTCAACATTACCGATTCGCGCTCCAATCCAAGAGGATAATTTTGATTTTGAGAGGTCAGAGTACCTGATCTATTTTCTTAATAATGGGATGTCGTACTTAACTACGGGCGATGGACGGGAAGAATGTCAAAAAATATAAGAAAAAATACGGTGGTAAGGGTGAATCCTTTAAGAGTGCAACGGACGTATCTCAAAATCCCGTTTGGAGTAGAAACCCTGAAGGTTGGCCAACCACGTGGGAACAACCAAAAGTGGGTTCGCCAGTTATGGGGGAAAAGGAACTGACTCGTACATATGTACAACCAGAAGTAGGCCCGAGCTCCTTAGATACTCACAAGTTTGATAATGTTGTTTTATACACACCCGAGTTTTGTCCTCCACAGTCACCTTTTTACAAGAACTTTGGACAGAGCTTGGATTTTTGGGAAATGCGAAATTTCATGAATTCACCAGAGATTATGAGAGGGCATAACGGTTACATGGACTTGTTCACAACACCGCCTCCTATGCCCTCGGTGACTGAGGTGGTCAGCTACACTAAAAAGGATCCCGAGGCAGCACAGAGGCCACGACGTGCTCGACGACCGCCACTATCTTATCTTTCGACCATATCCGCCACTATCTTTCGACCATATCAGCACAGAGGCATTTGAGTTTGAATTTGTATTTTATTGTTTTTTATTTGTCACTGTTTTTTTATTATTCACTTAATCTAAAACTAATTAAAAAATAATTGATAAGTCAACAACTAACTCAGCTTAAGTTTTTTATTATCAAAAACTCAACTTAATCTAACTCAATAAAATAACTAACTACACATGATTTGTACAAAATTAAAACTTAAATTATTAAAAAAACCGAAACCACAAAATTTGTGAATTGTACTAAATTCTCGTTGTAAAAGAACTTTTTATTTTATAATTTCTTTAATTTTATGTTATGCATATAATTTGCAATTGCAATTTCAAAAGGTTTTAAAAAATTAAAATTTACAATTGAAATTAAAAATTAATCTCACTTAAAATAAAAAGAAAAGAAAAGGGGGATTGAATTTGAAAAAAAATGGTGGAATGCAATAAAAAAAGGCAGGTGCATGAATCTAAAAAAAAACGTTGAATTCAAGAATTGAATTCTAAATATATGCGTGAGTGAAGGGGAGGGGTGGTGGCAGGAAATCCTGCACCACACAGGCTAAGGGGCTAGGGTGGGTGGGTCTGTATTAATTTCAGTTTAAGTTTTATATAGTTTGTTTTTTAACATTTTGGTTCAATATTTAACTCGATTAAAAAATTTAAATTTAAATTCAAATTCAAGTTCCAATTCCAATTCAAATTTCAATTTCAATTCTAATTAAAATTAATATTTAGCTTAGAATTAATATTTAGCTTTATCTGCGATTAAAATTCAAAACCAAAGTAGATTTGAATTAATATTTAGCTGCGATTAAAATTAAAAATCAAAGTAGATTTGAATTAATATTTAGCTACATCTGAAATCGACTTTCTTAAATTATTAAATTTTTACGTTTTGGTACCTGGCCCTCGATCGGATATAATGCAGACCCCATCTTCTCAAACAACATGGTCACGTAAATTGGTCAAAAAGAAATTCCAAGCTTCCCCCGTATTAATTATTATATTTATTTGTTCAAGCTCAAATCACCTTAACGACTATTTTTTTCATTTGATCTATTTTAACGATTCGAGCGTGCTACGAGCCTAAGTACAACTACCACACATTTGGACATTTTCAAATACAAACATAATATCTTCAAATACAAACATAATATTTTCAAATACAAACATAATATTTTCGAGTACAAACATACGAAATCACTGAGGCATAGGCACATATCTTGGTTCATTTGGACATTTTGATTTCGAATGGCCTTCAGCCCTACATATGGTACATCTCTTTCTTGTCTCTTCTTTTTGTGATGAAGATCATACTGGTGTAGATGCGAGTCGGTCTAGGTCGGCTAGTTGGAGTTCTACGGAGTGTAGGATCCGGTAACCATTTTTCATGTTCCACTAACGGCCAATACATCTCTTTCGGGATTGTTGGAAACTCAATTTTGTAAATATCTGACATCTGGTTGAGACCAAAACATTCATCAACATATGTGTACAAGTCAACATTGGTGAACATACATGCTACAAATGCATGAGCACATGGATATCGCCACGCCTGGAACTCACCACAGTCACACCACCTACGTCTGGAATCTATTCAAAATACATTTGAATGGAGTGCTCCGGTCGGGTTCTAGAACCAGCAACATCAAAAGTCTCATTCATTCGGTCGAACGCGTGAATGGTGATCAACGTTGAACTCTTCACATTATCATCTATTTTGTCACAATAGTAGGAGCCCAATGTTGTCCCCTGTTTATTAAGGACTGGACCTGCTTCCCTTTAACGGACCAAACCTTAGCCAAACGGTAGTACGTCTCTATCACCAAGCTTGCTATTGGGAGATGACATGATCCTTTCAGTACACCATTTATGCACTCTACAAGGTTAGTTGTCATTTACCCGTATCGTCTACCACCTTCGTCATATGATTGGGCCCATCTTTCTCTCTCGATATTGTTGGCCCAACTCCAAACACGTTCGCCGTATTTCTGTAAATTCGCCATCTTCCTCTCAAATTCTGGTTGTAGTAGTTGATAGCTTGTGCCATAATATATGTTGTTAGCATCAACAAAAATTAAAGCACATAACTGCATAGGCATATATAATAGATTTTGAAAGAATGATACTTATCCATGCTTAAAATCTCATTACGAAGGTATTGATTTTTGAACTTCTCGTAGTTGTTCTTACTGATGTGACGAACACAATATGCAGGGCATACATGCGGAGGTGTCCAACGACTTCCCTCTTGATTAATTGTTGCTTTGATACTTGTCGCTCGATTAGAGATAATGCATACCCCATCTTCTGGGACGACATGGTCACGTAAATTGGTCAAAAATAGAAATTCCAAGCTTTTACCGTCTTCCCCTCAATAATTGCAAATGTAATCGAAATGACATTGCTTTCACCACCTTGCGCAACGGAAACCAACAGTATATAAGAGTATCTCATGTAAAGCCACGTTCCATCGACTTGGATCATACGTTTACAAAATGGAAAGCCTTCAATGCATGGCTTGAACGCCCATAATAGTCGATAGAAAAATTGATACACTTGAAGCAGTTGGCATTGTCGGTTGTATGCATCCTTTGTTTGATACCTCATTATGGTGCCCGAGATGAAATGTGTCATTACTATT
This sequence comes from Hibiscus mutabilis, assembly GCA_019671005.1. NCBI lineage: Eukaryota > Viridiplantae > Streptophyta > Magnoliopsida > Malvales > Malvaceae > Hibiscus > Hibiscus mutabilis. The sequence continues at coordinate 45,316,393 of CM033725.1, forward strand.
AATAAAGCCAATAACTTATTATACGATTTATCATAATCACCGTACACTGAATGCAATGCCTTATCCCTTGTACGTCACCCCTTCTTGTATTTTATTTGATATTCAAATTGTTGCGCAATGGTTGCCTGAATCGTTGAAACTGGAACCCTTGGATTTGCTTTGACCAACTTCATCACGTAATGTCCTATTACACTCGAGTCCAATTTGGTGTGGTCCTGGTCGATGGATGTTCGTAAACATGTGTGATCGTTGTTGTACTTTGTGACCTCCCAGCGATCTATCTTCTTAAGCTTTGATACTCGAATCTTCCAATTGCACCCTTCTCCATATTTCACACACTTCGCAAAGAAAGTCATCGGGGTGGATTCTGCAACCCCGTAGTCTACATGTTGCATGATGCTATACTCTTTAATTGCCAATATAGCTTCATCATTTTTATTAAATTGAAGCCCCTCAAATAATTCACCATGCTGACTTGAAGTTAATTGGGGCATATCTGGGAATTGCGGCACCCTCATCGCATCGAAATCCACCGAGTTCATGTGAGTATGAGGTTCAAAGAATGTAATGTCGCCCACGGTCGGAATGAATTCTCCAACACTGAAATTAGGAGCATCACCGACGTCATCAGGGAACAAATCGGGATCCCCAATATCTTCATCTTCGCTTGAATCTTCAAGTGATTTTCCCCATCGACCTCGTAGGTTCTCAATATTAGCATCAACAGTTAGCCCGTGTAATGCTGCACATGTCGACGACCCACCTTAATGAAATCCACTAGATGTCCTAGTTGCCAACATTGCGACAAAACTGCCTCCGGACATATCAAATTCGTTACTGAAACTCATTTGACTGGATTCCCCAACTGCATTTTTGGATGGGCCAGGAATATCACGCACCTCAGCAAACAAATTGACATTTCGAATATCCATAGAGTCATGCTTTGCGATCATTATTCCTACATATATATTATCTTCGAGAGCTATTACGGAATATCTGACTGGATTATGACATGTCACCACCGGTACCGCAAACCATGAATCTGAGCTCCAATTTTCTTGGATATCTTCTCCTTCATTACTCGAAGCGTGATTTTTTTCAAATCTCATCTTCGTAGGACTTTCAGACTCAAATACAATACCGACATCAGTTTTTACCATTTATCCATTGTAATGGACAATCGCCACAAATTTGTTGTTGCTCATTTTCTCTGCATGTTCAGAAAAAAAAATTTCAATAATAATACACAAATCAAAATGAACAACTACAATGTCACTAAATCTAATTTTAAACTATAAATAACAACAATTTTAGAACATACTACTTAATTACAAAATTATTTTGAATATATATTCGAATAAACTTTAAAAACTATACTAATTTCTCAAAAATACTAATTACGATTTTTCCCACTACTATAATCATAAACAAAAATAAAACATTCATCATTCTAACACAAAAATTAAATTTCAAACCGACTTACAATATTTTTTTCCACAGCTTTCTTCTTCTTCTTCTTCTTTTTCTTCTTTACTCAATTTTTTACTCAATTTTTTCTCTAACAAATTACCCCTAACAATACCTATCTAAAAAATATATATAATTTTTTTCACTTAAATACCCTTACATATGGTTTATTTGCACTAATAAGTTTCAAATCAAAAAATTTATACTACCCTTATATAATTTAAAATTATTATAACAAATAAAAAACTCACCTTTCTTACATGCCTGAGGCATGCATGGCTGCCATGCATGCCACCCTAAATCACACTGAATCACTCTGAAAAACTGCCACCCTACACTGTCCTCTGCCGATACTGTTTGAAGTCGAATAGAGGGCAGTCCGATTTTCAACAGTGGATGGCCCTCTACGGTGCTGCCACGTGGCAGAAGCTGGAGGCCATTGTCCTTATTTGAAGTCGGACAGAGGACCCTCTGACTTTGGCCCAAATATTTTATTATTTTTTCGAAATTCACTGTTCAAAGTCGGGTAGAAGTCGATCTGACTTCTGACTTGAACAGTAAACTATCATAGATTTAGAATTAAACAAGGAAGAACCATATTTTGAGAAAAAAAATTGAACCACAATGTTATGGTAATTTTGCCTAACATTATGTGTATTTATACCCAAGAAATAAATCAAAATTCTAAAATCTTTCAATAAAAAATGAAAGTCTTTTATGTTATTCTCTATTTTTTTTCTGCATGCATATATATGATCATGTTATGAATATATATTATCAACATAAACCATAATAAACACTAATAAATCTGCACGCAAAATTGAAACCTCAGTTCATAAATAAGACATATTTGAAATTTATCAAATCAAGCTCCGAGTGTCTATTTAAGATTATATATAAACTTGTGTAGTCAACAAACCAATAGTGTTCCTTTGATCAATTTGCTCTAACTATGGAGACTGCTGCATATATATTTCTTCAAATAGATTTCTATTTAGAATTGTATTGTCCACATTGATCAGAATTTAATTATCAGTAAAGTCTTGCTCAATAGAATTTCTACAGTTGTAAGTTTAACCATGGTATTGTATGTTTCATGAAAGTTAAAACTAATGTTTACATTAAGGTTTAAGCCTCTATACCAAGGTTTTATGGATACTAGTTGTCTAACATTACAACCAACATCCAACAATGGCTTCAAATTTATCATTCCCTTGGATCATACGTACAATAAAAGAACTGGATTTTGTCCTGATTTCTGCACTCATTATCGACAAAAGCCAATTGTAAATTTTTTACATACATATAAAAGAGAAAAAAAAATCATCAACACTATGTTATATGTAGCCTCAATACAAAATATTAGGTACAATAAATTTATCAGCAAGGTTCTATTAACGACTACTAACCTCCAAGTAAAATATAAAGTATTTTCAACAACCAACAGATAAAGTATTTTCAGCAATCAATTTCAAAAAAAAAATTATAGCAGTAAATAGATAAAGTATTTTTCAAAAATCAATTTCAGCGATATAAGATATACGATGATAAGTTAAAAAGAAAAAAAAAATCTTCTAGTACCACTGGACGTTTCTCTAATATTTTCAACAACCAGTTTCAAAAACATAATGGTAAATAAAACTAAAAGAAAATAAAAATAAAGAAATGTTTTAATACAACTTGAATTTTGTCTCTAATATTCAACCTTCTTTATGACATTTATTCCTTTTTATACATCATATAATTTTTATAGATCACTAATTCTCCCGTTATAGTCGCGTGTTTTTATCCGGCTTATTTTTTATATTATATTATTTTTTATTTTTAGTTATTTTATTTTGTTTATTTTTTTAGATTACAAAAAATTCCAATCACATTAGATATGAGAATATTACAAGAGATTTTGTCCAACAACTATGGAAAATCAAGCTACGTGTAACGAATTTTTACTACAGACTTATGGAGAATATTCTATAGGATCCGAACATTTTTGAGTCATGATGTATACTTAGGAACTAACAGTCTTTCAGTTTCCTTTCCAACGCATCTTGAAACGCCTCAATCGGATGTCGAGAGCTCAAGATATATTCATTTACTGAACACAGCCCGTGCAGAAAACTTGCTATGGGTCCAATACGTGAATTTGAGTTTATCACGAATTTTAAATTATTTCATTGATTTATAATTAATTTAGGGTTATATTGAGTGTAAGGAAAGTGGTTTGGTGCCCAGAAAATGTATTATTCCTTTTCAAGAATATTTAGCATTAATGTAGAAGATGTCATACTTTTAGAGTTTTTGATATTTTTAGGGTTTCCTAATTCATTCTTTTGTAATTTTCACAAGAATACACACAGAGAAAAAATATTATAGAGAGAACAAAAGGAAGAAAGTGTTGTAGAGAAAAATAAAAAACAACAGATTTTTTTAGTTTCTTTGTTTAAGATTTCATCTTTATTCTTACTTTGGAATAACGAAGATCCAATGTATTACGATGTGTAAAAATTCATCAATACTTTTACTTTTTAAGCATCATTCTTGCAAAATCTTGGTTGAGGTAATATAAACCCCTTTATGAGGAGTTGTTCGAAAAACAATTTTGAATTTAATTTTATGTGTGTCCCTATTAACTTTAGCTTACGTATTGCTATTCGAATGAATGTTCTTTACCTTTTTTGTTTTGTTTTGTTTCTATATAGCATTTACGTATGTTTGTATATACTATATGTATTTAGATATTTACGATGATAATTGTATTGTATTATTTTTTATTTTATAATATATTTATGTATACATCTATACCATATAAGTTGTTTTCCGCATAATATGTATATATAAGTCAAGTGATTATTTTCATTTAATGTGTACATAATGTGTTGTATATTCTTTCATATTTTCTGTGTTTATTTTACTATATATGCTATCTTTATATTAGTTAACATATATGCATATATATATTACTATAATAATTTAGATTGATTTATTTATTTTACCTAATTTACATGATATTCTTTAATATATTATTTTATTATGATATTTTCCATTAATTTTAAAGCTTTTTACTAATTGATGTATTTTTATTTATATGCATATATTATATATAGGTTACCATATATATTAATAAATATGCATACCATAGCTTAGTATATTATATTTACTATATATGTATTTATGTCATAATACTAAAAAATATCCCTAGCGTTTGACTAAATTGTCATTTTGGCCCTTATTCTTATTTTTTCGAAGCAATTTAGCCCCCAATCTTTCATTTTGGGTCAAAATGGCCCCTATGCGGATGAAAATTGTTGGCCAGCCAATGGTAAATGGCTTGAAATTATATGAAAAACCTACAAGACAGTGCTCGTGACGATAACAGTGTCATATAAGCAAATATACTGACTTTCCAGAATGACACATCAATCAAAATATAACTTTATAAAATTGTATAAATATAAAATATTTTTCTTCTAACGTGTCATTTTTCCAAGACATTTCAAGTTGTTTATCGTTAGTTGACTAACAATTTTCATATGCAGAGGGGCCACTTTGACCCAAAATGAAATGTTGATGGCTAGATTGCTTCAAAAAAGAATATGGGTCGAAGTGATAATCAATCAAACGTTAGGGGCATTTTTTAGCATTATGCCTATTTATATATTTACGTTATATTTACTATATAATGTTGTGTATAATGTATTTATTTACTATGTATAATGTTTAATTAGATTTTTTTCTATTTGTTTATTTTTATTCATGTTTAGAATTTAGGTTTAACTATTTTAGTCCTTAGATTAATTTTAAATCATTTAGGTTAGATCCTTAATGTAGTTTAGTTTCTTAATTCGCGCTATAGGTATGAGTCTCTTTCAATAATTTATCCTTAAATAATAAACTTAGTAATTTAGGATAATTTTACATTATGTAGATTTTTTAGTCAAACATTTTAAATAGAACCTTTAAAATTAGAGAACCTAGACTTTAGAATTTTTTAAGTTTTTAATTTATGCATGCATATACCCAAATTACAAGAAAAAATATTAGTGACCAAGTAAGCGACGTGCTACGAGCGTTGTGGGGTGCTAATCTTTTCCCACACGTAACCATGCCTCCGAATCCAAGATTTTAGATCTCTGATTTTCTTTAGGTTTCTGATCTACTTAATTTAAAGATTGGTGGCGACTTCGTGTATTTTTTTTACATCGAGTCCTAACCAGACACCCGTATGACGTGTTTACTTCTAGTTGATGGTAATTCAACACCCTCTACATCTTGGTTATTCACAATTATTTTTTCCGTTTTATTCATATTTTCGTTATTTCTATTAAAAGAATTTTTTTCTAATTGAATCAAGTAGAAACCATTGTCAACTCTATAAACTATAACAAGCACTCAATTTAACATAAAATTAATTATTACAACAAGTTTTGTAAGAAAATCATCAAGTTCATTTTATTAAAATTATTGTACAATGGATCATTTAAATTCTTTTAGTTGTTTTTTGAGTTTATCCTTTTTACAAAAAGCTAATCAATCTTCTCAAGAGAGTGATAAATGATTGTTATGAAGAGTAGATAGTTATAATCGTTGTTTTGTTGTTTCGAGACTAATGACCTTAATAGTCTTTTGAATAGCATTTTGCATATCACATTAGCTTTTTATCTATTAACTTGAAGTTCTCGTTCTGTAACATTTCTGTTGAATTTTAATTTTATTTTCTTTTATAATATTTGTTGTTCAAGAGCATTCTTTGTTGACTTATGCAGCATACAAATATGTTTTGTGTCATAAAATTTTCAAAACGTTGAATAATATTTATAAAATAGTATATGGAATATGGATTTAATGAATAACATATAAGCTCAACAAAATTATGTTTATTTATAATTATTTTTATGTGAAAAATAAATCATTCAATTCTCTTATAATTCTCTCAATAGTTTTTATTCTCTATTTTAAAAGAGAAATATTGAAACTCGTAAATGGTGATCTAATCAAATATATATAAACACTAGATTTTAGTAAAATTATTTTTTATTTTACGTACAAATCTAATTTTTTTTTTAAATCTCCATGAAATGCATTTACACACCAAATTAAGATCAACATTTCAATTATTTACACATACCGAAATAGTTTCATTATTTATTTCCTTTTAAATATCTATATTTCTTAATAATTTTTGGATAAAACAAGTGAATATTACATATGCTAACTTTTGTTGTTAGTTTTAATGTCTTTGACAAAATTTCATTTAACACCTATTTTATTATAATTTCAAAGACAAACTTATCACCATACGTTCATCATACACGATGAAAATTATTAACAAAAAAGATTTAAAAATATCAAAAGATACCTAAAATGAATTATTTTTAAAAAATATAATTCTAAATTTTCTTATATGTATCAACATTTACGTCTACTAATAATTTTAAGACTCTAATAGTTGCCCCATCTATCTTTATGGTTCCAATAAAGTAATTGGATTATTAGATTTTAGGATTTTTTGCCAAATGACCAAGGTCATTTATTTATAGCCTTTCACCTCCTCAATAGACCGTAGAAATCAATTTAATCATACGGTCAATATTTAACTTCTAGATAAACTTATACAAGTCTATAAATATTTTACAACTTCTGAAATTTTCTACACAATTCTAAAATGAACTAGTCCTAAAGAATTTTCTACAAGGATCTAGAACATTACATAATCTTCCAACATGTTTCAAAACCTTCCAGAATATTTCATATCATTCTAGAATATTTTAGAGCCTTCCTCAACATTATAGAATTTTTTATGGCATTTTTGAGCATTCCATTAAATTCTAAAATTTTCAAAGTGTTTTACATTTTCTATAGTGTTCTACTTTTTCTTTTGTAGAGTTTCAAAATTTTCGTATGTTCTAAATTCTTCAACAATGTCCCCATCCTTCTAGAAAAGAGTATAAGATTTAGGTGGTAAAATGTTTTGTCTGTGGATAACTTACACGCCAAATTAAGGAATATTTCAATCATTTACACAAACTAACTAGTTGCAATACATACTTTCTCCCTTGTAGTTATGTTTGTTAATAATCATAGGGTCAAACGACTGCACGTTACTCGTGCTAACTTATGTTGTTAGCTTCAACGTTTTCAACAAAACATCATCCGGCATATCTTTGTTCCCTTGTATTCCCTTAGGTCATGAGCTCTAGACCCATTAGGAATGTCTTTTTCCTTTTCCTAGAGTTCTTCCTTTCCCTCTTCTCCCTCCTCTCTAAGTATGATTAGGATTAAAATTAGGGTTTGTCATTAAAATTTCAAATGATACCTTAAATGAATTATTTTAAAAAATGATGAAATCCAAAGTCTTCTTATATTCTTATATGTATCAACTCTTACAACTACCAGCAATCATTTGAATTTGAGAGTTGTCCCCCTTAATTTTTATGGTTCTAGTAATTATGTAGAAGGAAATAGATACGACTGATTGGCTTGGTTTAGTGCAAGTTAATCTGTCAAGGAGTATATCAGATCATTTGTAGAGACGACTATAGATGCTTTGGCGAAGTGGGTGTCGAGAGGACATCTTGATTCAAATTTGTTTCCTAATCGTGATATACTTGCTGCAAAATTGTGAGTTTAGATTTTTGGGGGGTTTGTTATACGTTGTTTGGTATCATGTTTTGAATTCTGTTTTTACTTTGGCAACAAATTTTTGTTGAATTGTCTCTCTATTTTGTGGTTTATTTTGGCACTACTTTGTGCCTTGCTTTTCTTAATAAAAACAATATGTATGGATCAAAAATTAATGTTGAAGGAATATGATGTATGGCCTTTGTTAATCGTATCCCTAAAAACTGTTTATAATAAGGTTTTATAGACACCATTAGTTTAATATTAATATCAATATCCAGCTCTAGCTTTAAATATGCGACTATTTCTAACTTTTTTTTCTGCTAAAAAAACGACAACCCTAGCCGCTCTCAACTTTGTTCAATTCCTTATGACACGTTTTTCTTTGTTTGTTGTGGTTTAAATATGCGACTACCGGATTTATTATTTTTCTTATGATTTTTTTTATATTTTAACAAAAATCTTTTTCTTTGTGGCACGCGTTTCCTTTGCCCTTATGACACGTTTTTCTTTGTTTGTCGTGGTTCGTTTCATTTTGTCCTTGTGGCATGATTCCAGCATACCTTAGCGATCAGTTGATGCTTGTACTGAGATCCTCACGGCGCTAATCTCTAATTATGGTTCCGCCGATGGTCTTAGAAAGATGGATTCCCACTCGGTTGATGGTTGGTTGCCGATGTAATCAGACCTAGGTAGCGGAGCAATCTGCCTGATAGCTTATTCGCTCACTACTCCTCTTTCACTCCCGTAAAGCGTCTCGTTTGGATAGAGACAAGGAGATTCAGAAAGGTTTCTGGATTTTGGTATGTTAATTTCGATGGAAATGTATGCTTTTCTTTGCACAATTGTAAGAGATTTTTAGTGGTATTGTCCTCTTTTTCTTTCTTTTTTTAATGCATTGTATTGTATTATCTTTTATAATGATTAATAAAATTCAGATGTCATTATTTAAAATAAAATTTGCGATTATTTCTCTCGGATGATATTTAGAAACAAAAAAAGTTCTACAATATCCTAACTTATTATTGACAAGAACCGATTGTAAAATTACTACATTACCTAAGAAAAAGACATCATTAACTTTATGTTATACATGATTCCAGTGTAATGTATTAGCTATGATAAATTTCAGAAAATAATACATAAAATATTTCTATTGAATAATCATCAACCTTCAAATAATACAAAAAATATTTCCAACAACTAATAAATAAAATACTTCTAACAATTAATTTCAGAAAAATCCAACGACCAATTGACAAAAAATTCCAACAATCAATTTTAAAAATATATATAGCAACAAATATAGTAATTTCAGCAATTATTTTTTTAAAAATCTAGTAAACAAATATATAAAAATTTCAGCAACTAATTTTAGCTATAATAAGAAAAATGATAATAAATGAAAAATGAAAGAAATGATGTAATGCCGTTGGAAGTTTGTCACTAATATTCAACCAATTTCATTTATTCTCTATTAACTAAGTACTAATATTAAAAAAAAAAACTAAGTACTAGAATTTTTTGTAATTGGTTGTAAAAATACATTATTTATTAGCTGATGAAATTTTCTAAAAGGTATAATGCCAAAAAATACCTCCAACGTTTGACTAAATAATTATTTTAGTTCTCATTTTTTTGAAATGTTTTAACCCCTATCGTTTCATTTTGGGTCAAAATAACCCATCTTTAAATGAAAACAGTTAGTCAACTGACGGTCAATGTTTGGGGATGATGTGGTGTTTCATGCTATGTTGACGCAGCAATGCCACATACGCCAAGATAACCACGTGTTATCATCTCATTAGTTTTTTTTTTAAATCACAAAAATTCATTATTGAGGCTAAGGTAACTTCGAAACCAAGCTATTAGGAAATAATTTCAACATACAAACCATCAAGCCAACTCCTCTACTTGATTTATTTGTGAACTAAAGTTTGTTTAAAATTTACTTTAATTGAAATTAATTAAAAAAGAAAAGAAAATAAAAGAAACACGAGTTAAATTAACAAGGAGGGTCAACTCAGTCCTAAAACTTCAATACTGAAAATTTCCCAAATCATAAAAGTGAAAAAGAACAAAACTTGAAATCGAAATAAAAGTTTCTGATTCCTTGATCCAAATGGGAGCTTCTGTATCGAAGCAGAAAAACCCCAAAACCTATAGTGGTTATCGAAAGAAGATCATATTTTCAAGGTCAGTGTTTTGCAAACAATATTTTATTTTATTTTAAAATATTTTGGTGCGTGATTTTATTTTGAAAATCTTAGTTTAATATTTTCGTTTATATATTGTGTGAATGGGTTGTTCTTAAATAATTAGGGTTCCTCGAAATGGAAGTGTAAAACCTATAATTAATTTTGATATAACAAATTATTTAAGGACCAAATTGTGAAAGTAAATAAATTTTTAAGTACTCAAAGTCTCACAAAAATGACAAGGATTTGAACCTAAAATTGTTTCTAAGTCAAAAACATAAAAGCCCAATTTTTTTAAGTGTTTCATACTCAAATTAACCAATTATGTCCAGGCGTATCAATACGCTCCTTAGCATTTCGATACGAGTTTTTACTACTGGAATTTTAATCGTAAAAACGTACCGATACGATTGTCCCCGTATCGATACGAGCTTCATCTGGGTTTGTGTTCTTGGTTCCGAGTATCGATACGGCCTTCACCGTATCGATACAGGATGTTGAGATTTTCAAATCTTTGCATTTAATTTTGTTACTATTGCCTTGTTAGTTATTGGAATCACCAAACTTTGAAAATTGGTTAACCCGTATAGATACACCCCTTAGACGTACCGATGTATTTTTCACTAGACTTTTTCCTTAGATTCCAATGAGCTAAAACCGTACCGATACGGCTATACCGTATCGATACGCCCATGCTTTTACACTATATCTGTTTCAATACGCTATAAAGCGTATCGATACGCCTCTACACAACGACTCTTTCTTCTTTTGACAGGTACCGATACTGCTCTTCGTGTACCGATACGGTTGGTCACCAAACAACATTTAGTACGGTAAAAATGGTCTCCAACGGCTCTATTGATGACCTCAACCATCCAAACAGTTAGAAATCAATGAGAGGGTATAAAATCAAGTCTCCAAAGCTGCAACAACAACTATTGAACATACATTGAACAACTATCAAGCATTCAAGCAAAAATCTAACCTTTGAGCTTTTAGAGTCATATCTTGTACCCAACTTGTGTATTCTAATTTGTGATCCTTTGTTTCAAATTTAGGGTTTCTGTGAATTTGTATTTTTGCAAACATATCACCTTTGAGAGGAATTTTTAGTTTGCTATCCACTTCTTGTAAAAGAGTGATCCTTGATCAAGCTTAGGGTAGAAAGCTTTGATCAGTTGTAACTGTTACCTCCTTAGCCTAGAAAATGGGAAGAATTCTTAGTGAATTGTAATCCTTAGTGGGAAGCTAAGGTAGTGGATGTAAAGCTTGTTAGAAGCTTGAACCACTATAAATCTCTTGCCCATCATTTTTATCCTTTTGCTTTGTTTCCCTTCAAATTTTTATTTTTGCCAATTCACCCCCTCTTGGCCTCTAGTCGTCAACTGATCATCCAAGCAATTGGTATCAGAGCCTAACTTATTTAAGGGATTAACATCCACTTCAATCAATCGATATTCAAGCTATGCCGTCTACTTTCGGCCAAAACTTGTATGAGTCACAATCGACCACCAAACCACCATTCTTCAATGGGGACAACTATCCATATTAGAAGAATTAGATAAGGCTATTCATAAAATTCAACGATTACCTCATTTGGGATGTAATCGAAGACAAACCATATATTCCAATAAAGCAAGATGGAGATAGGCAAGTTCCCAAAACAAAGCATGAAATGACTGATGAAGAAAGAAGGAAGTTGCAAGTAAATGACAAGACCTTGCACATGCTCTTTTGTGCACTTGGACCGGATGAGTAATCAAAGATGTCTTCGTGTAAAAGTGCAAAGGAAGTGTGGGACAAGCTCGAGACCACCTATGAAGGCACCGATGATGTAAAGGAGACCAAGATTGGACTCCTCAACTTGAGTTACGAGAACTTCAAGATGGAGCCCGATAAGAGCGTCACCAAGATGTAATCAAAGACAGGCTATCTATTCCAATAAAGCAAGAATGAGATAGGCAAGTTCCCAAAACAACAAGAAATGACCGATGAAGAAAGAAGAAAGTTGTAAGTAAATGACAAGACCTTGCACATGCTCTTTTGTGCACTTGGACCGGATGAGTAATAAAAGATGTTTTCATGCACAAGTGCAAAGGAGGTATGAGACAAGCTCGAGACCATCTATGAAGGCACCAATGATGTAAATGAGACCAAGATTAGACTCCTCAACTTGAGTTACGAGAACTTCAAGATGGAGCCCGATAAGAGCGTCGCCAAGATGTTCGATCGTTTCTCTATCATCGTCAACAGTCTCAAAGGCTTCGAAGAAATTATCCCTGAAGATAAGCTTGTTCAGAAGCTCATCTACTCCTTTCCCGAGTCATAAGATGGAAAGAAGACCGCAATCATCGAGGCCAAGGACCTTAAAACCTTGAAGCTCGATGCTCTTATGAGTTATATTCTTACTCATGAGATCATGAAGCAAGGTAGAAAAGAAGAAAAGAAAAGAGAAGAGAAGAATGAGGTAGAGAAGAAGAAAATTAGAATTGCTCTTAAAGCTTCTCTTGAGGAGAGCAATTTGAGTGAGGAGGAAGATGAAGAGATGGTTATGCTAGCCAAAAGGTTCACAAGGTTCATGAAGTCCAATAGAGGAAGAAAGTTTCATCGAAGATGAGACTTCAAGAGCAAGAACAAGGAGGAGGAGAATGATCAACTCATTTGTTTTTAGTGCAAGAAGTCGGGGCACATAAGAACCGAATGTCCCCAACTCAAAAGGAAGAGCTTCAGGAAGAAGAAGAAGCTCAAGGCAAACGTTGCCACTTGGAGTAATAAGGAATCATCCGATGAAGAGGAACAAGAAGTTGCCAACCTTTGCCTCATGGCTCTTGGAGAAAATCCTAAGGTAACCTCTAACTCGTTCGATTTTGATTTATCATTTGATGAGCTTCAAGAAGTTTACGATGAGTTGCAAGAGATATATGACGAATTGGTTGAGAAGTATAAGGAATTCTTTTTGAAAAAAAAAGAAAACAATTTCAAATTTGAAAAATCAAAACGGTTCATTTTCTAAAACCAATTCAGAACCTGAGAAGAAGGTTTTGGATTTGCAAGAAAGTCAAAAAGATTTTGAAAAGAAAAACCTAGACTTGCAAAACCTTTTTTCTAAAGTTCATGATGATCACCAAAAGGAAGTTGGTGATCTCAAAGCCTCTCTAAACAAAGTTGGGAAACAAGGTTTTGAAAAAGAAAGTTCTTCAAAACCCAACTATGTGAAGAGAAACTTTAATGGATACAAACAAAGAAGCTTCCCAAGGCCCTCTAGAGGAAAGATGATTAGAAGTGTTTGGGTTCCAAAAGAACCCATCACATCTAATGACACTAGTGTCATTGTTTCTTGGATTCCTAAGGGAACCAAGATTTTGGAGTTAATACTCATGGACCCAAAATTATTTGGGTACCAAAAATCAAGACTTAATCTTTATTTGTAGGTGGAGCATTGCTACAAGACCAAAACTACATGTGCAAACTCATGGTACCTTGATAGTGGATGCTCGAGACACATGACTGGTGACAAAAGCCGGTTATTGGAACTAAAACCAAAGAGTGAAGGAGTAGTGACTTTCAGTGACAACTCCAAAGGCCACATTGAAGGAATTGGTTCCATTGGTATTTACTCTTCAATCCTTATAGATAATGTTTTATATGTTAATGGTCTAAAACATAACCTTTTAAGCATAAGCCAACTTTGTGATAAAGGTTTCAATATCCTTTTTGATTTAAATGGTTGTAAAATTTTAAACATTGAAACTAACAAAATTGGTCATCGCATAGGAAACATATACATGGTGCATTTAGATGACATTCATATTTCAAATGCATGTTTTGTTGTAAAAGATGAACATGACCCATGGTTATGGCATAGAAAACTATGGCATGCAAGCATGTGTGTTTTAGAAAAATTGATTTCAAATGATCTTGTAAGAGGTTTGCCTAAAATAAAGTTTTCTCTTGATAAAATTTGTGATGCTTGAGCAAAAAGCAAACATAAAAGAGTTTCTTTTAAACCTATTAATGATGTTTCTACTAGTAGAGTTTTACAATTGATCTACATGGATCTTTTAGGCCCTATTAGGACATGAGCTTGGGTAGAAAATCATATGCATTTATTTTAATAGATTATTACTCTAGATACACTTGGGGGTTCTATTCTTAAGTACCAAGAATGAGGCTTTAGAAAAATTCATCACGTTTTCAAAAATTACTTAAAATGGTATTGGTCAATCTATTTCTCATATTATAAGTGACCATGGTACCAAATTTCAAAATTTATATTTTGAGGATTTTTGTAATTCAAATGGTATAAGCCACAATTTTTCTGCTCCTCGCACTCCCCAACAAAATAGGGTTGTTGATAGGAAAAATTGTACTTTAGAAGAAATGGCTAAAACCATGCTTTGTGAAAACAATTTGCCAAAGTATTTTTGGGCGGAAGCCACTAATACCTCTTGTTACATTGTCAACCGAGTAATGATTAGGCCAATTTAAAAAAAAACTCCTTATGAGATTTTAAAATCCAAAAAGCCTAATATTAGCTATTTTCATCCCTTTGGATGTAAATGTTTTGTTTTAAACAATGGAAAAAACAATTTGGGCAAATTTGATGCTAAAAGTGATAAACTTATTTTCTTAGGGTATTCTTTAAACTCTAAAGCCTATCGTGTATTTAATAAAAGGACTTTGGTAGTTGAAGAGTCTATACATGTGGTTTTCGATAATAACCTCCTTCCGAGGAAGGATTCTTGTGATAATGATGATGTAGGAATTTTTGAAGCCAATGATGATGGGAAATCATCAAAGGTAGATAAAGTTCCATCCAAAGAAGAAGAAGCACAAGATCCACCTCTAGAAGCATTGAAGGGCATGACTCTAGAGGAGAAGAGAGTGAGCTACCCAAGGGAGTTCAACTATGTCAAAGGTGGTAAGATTTTGGGTGATCCATCCAAAGGGGTAACCACTAGACTTTCCCTTAAAAATGCTTGTAATGTTGCATTTATTTCATGTATTGAGTCTAAAAATATCAAAGAAGCTTTAAAAGATGATTATTGGATATTGGCTATGTAAGAAGAATTAAATCAATTTAAGAGAAGTCAAGTTTGAACATTAGTTGATAGGTCTAATAGTAAGTCTACCATAGGAACTAAATGAGTTTTTAGAAACAAACTAGATGAGAATGGTAACATAGTGAGGAATAAGGCTAGACTTGTTGCTCAATGTTACACTCAAGAAGAAGGAATCGATTTTGATGAAACCTATACACCCGTAGCTAGAATGGAAGCTATTAGGATGCTTCTTGCATTTGCATGTTATCATGAATTCAAGCTTTTTCAAATGGATGTAAAAAGTGCTTCTCTAAATGGTTTTATAAATTAATAAGTGTATATAGAACAACGACCCAATTTTGAAGATCCAAAATATCCAAACCATGTTTTTAAACTTTTAAAAGCTTTATATGGTTTGAAACAAGCTCCTATAGCTTATTATGAAAGGTTGTCAAGTTTTTTAATTAAAAAATGTTTTGATAAAGGAAAAGTTGATACTACACTCTTTATTAAAAGAAATGGCAAAGACATTTTAGTAGTTCAAATTTATGTTGATGATACAATTTTTGGTTCTACTAATGAATTGTTTTGCCAAGATTTTGCTAAGTTGATGCAAGGTGAGTTTGAAATGAGCATGATGGAGAACTCTCATTATTTTTGGGACTCCAAATCAAATAAAGGAAGGATGAAATATTCATCAATCAAGCTAAGCACATCAAGGACATGCTCAAGAAATTTGGCTTGTAGAATGTGAAACCTCAAGCCACATCAATGAGCTCTTCTACAAAGCTTGACAAAGATGAAGGAGGTAAGTGTGTTGATTTAAAGCTTTATCGCTCTATGATTGGATCTTTGTTTTATCTTATCGCAACTAGACCAGATATTATGCTTAGTGTTTGCTTGTGTGCTAGACTTCAAGCTAGTCCTAGAGAATCACACCTTATAGCCGTTAAGAGAATCTTTAGATACCTTATAGACACACCTTGTTTAGGCCTTTGGTATCCTAGAGATTCCTCCTTTGATTTGCATGCTTATTTGGATACGGATTATGGAGGTTGTAATATAGATAGAAGGATTACCTCTGGTACTTGTCAATTCCTAGGTAGTATGCTTATATCTTGGTTCTCTAAGAAACAAAATAGTGTAGCACTTTCTACCATCGAAGAGGAATACATATCAGGCGGAAGTTTTTGTACTCAAGTCCTTTGGATGAAGCAACAACTTTTAGATCATGAAATTGATGTAGGTACCATCCCTCTTAAGTGTGACAACACTAGTGACATTTGCCTCACTAAGAATCTCATCCAACATTCTAGAACCAAACACATAGAGATAAGACATCATTTCATTAGAGATTGTGTCTTGAAAATTGATTTTGTTCTAGAATATGTAGACACCTTTAACCAATTAGCGGATATATTTACCAAACCTTTAGAAAAAGAGCATTTTTGGTGTCTTAGGAGAGAGTTAGGTTTAACTAGCCTTTCTTGAACCTTAGAGCCTTTTAGTGTCTAGAAATATTACTTGAATTTGGTTGATCTAATTGTTTATGTGTTTTTGCTCATATATACATCTATTCTTGTTGTTATAGGGAGTATTCATATGTTTTAAATCATACATGATGTTCATATATCATTTGCATGCATTTTTATTCGAGTAAAATCGAATTTTTGAACACCCTGCAGTCAAAAATGACATTTTTGGCTCAGGTGTACCGATACGGGGTAACGTGTATCGGTACAGGTATTTTGAGATTATTTCGATACAATTTTGACCTATATCGATACGGGGTCACGTATCGAAACGGATAACAACCATTTTCGATACAGTGTTTCGATACGCATATGTGGCGTATCGATACGCGTAGCGGCTAGAGAGTTAAATGGGCATTAAAAGAAGGTTTTGAATTTAAATCAAACACCATTTTTCTTTCAAACCCTTGATACAGTTTTCACCTATAAAAAACTCTCATATCTCTTTGCTTTTCACACATCTCTACAAATCTTTTGAGGGCTTTTGAGTTTCACATCAAACCCTACAAAAATCATCAAGTTTGGTGCATCATCATCTCCTCATTCATCCATAATCCTTTATTCAAGGTATAAACCTCTTTTCTTTATCCTTTTAATTTCATTCTTATTTATATACTGTTTTTGTTTCAAATTTATATATTTAGTATGTATATAACATGTTTTTCAGAGATTCTGTAAAAAAATTCAAATCTGAAATTTTTTGGTTCGAATATAAAATTATACCATATATTTTCAACACTGTTTTTCAAATTTTATTTTACCAAAAATCCTTTTTAAACTTTTATATGTTTTTAAACTACGTTATATAGATTTTTAACAATACCTTGATCATTGGATTGCTTGTTGGATAAAATATGTTGATTTATGCATACATTGTTTTTGGTTTGATTTTGATTTCAAATTATTGCCATGGGTCCTAAGAAAAGACAAAGAAAATATATGGCATCTAGTTCCAACCCTCCTAATCAAAATCTCGAGGTCAATAGACCCAACCTCACCCATATTTTCCAAAAGATTTCAATTTAAATATCTTGAGTTGATGCAACAATGGAAGTTTATACAATTTTTAGCTTTACCCAGCATTTTATACCGAAATCTTGTTTTGATTTTTTACTCAAATGCCCGGTGTATTTATAATGAAGATAGATCCGAAGTTGTTGCTATCGAATTTTATCTTATGGGTAAAAAGTTTCGAACTGATTCTTTGGTTTTAGAAAATTTTGTAGGTTTTGAGGACGTGGGAATTAATACTGAGGATTCCCCGGGACATGTTCTTGGTGGCTCCATGACTGTGCTTGATGCTCAAGCTTGCATCCTTCACCTTATGATCACTTGGTGGTTTCGCCCATCCGGTGGAAAATTCTCAACGATCCGACAAGTTGACGATTTTTGAATTTGTTGCTTCTGTGAGGGTAAGCGTCCAAACCTTGCTCAAATTATGTTTGCGAAGATCGTCTTTCTTGTGCAAAATCTCCATAATACTATTGTTTCTTCCTTCACATATGGCACCGCTTTGAGCTATCTATTTCACAAGATTGGAATTGATTGCTCTTATGATGTTGTCGAACCTCTCACCGAAAGAATTGATGAGCATTCTCTCCATCGAGCCAAGTTCACATACTTTAATGGAGAATGGGTTCAACTTGCCGATCTACCTCAAGGCGTTCAACCTGATCTAGTGGCGGCTCCTCAAGCGGTTCCAGTTCCTCAAGCTTTGGTAACCCAACCTTCTCTTGATGCTCTCATGGCCTATCTCAACGAGCAATTTACATCTTTGGGCACCAATATTGCATCTTTGGATACCACCATGACCTTCGGATTTGCCGCGATTGACACTTGTTTCACATCCTTGGAGGAAAGAGTGACATCCATTGAAAACCGTCAAAATTAGAAGGATATCTCTCTTACCACTTTTCATGGTGAGTTTCGTCAATCTCTTGGAACCCATGCCAATGATGAAGATAAAGATGATCCTTAGGCATCTTGCATATCATATCACATCAAGTTTTATGCACCTATGTCTTTATGTTTATAAACTCCTGTGCTTTGGTTTATTTGTTTTTGGTTTATATTTTCAAGAATTAAGTTGGATTTGATTATGTTGCTTTGAATTCTGCTTTGAATTTTAATGATATCTATGTTGATTCCTTTAATGCTTGGAGTACCTCTAATGTCTATATCTTGCTTTTTTTCATATCCTATTGATTTTGATCTAACAAAAAGGGGAGAAGTAAAGAGCACTTAACTTTGCTCTTTTTATATCTTGCTCCTTTTATATCCTATTGATTTTGATATAACAAAATCGATCCGAACGTCAACCCAATTTTAACCTGATAATTGAGTCAAAGTGAATAAATATTTTATTTTTATTATAATCTATTTTTTAGTAATATGATAAATAATAAATATGTATGTTTTATTCTACTTTTGTATTATATTACTAATTAACAACCACCTTTAATAATAGTTTAATAGTTTAGTATCATATTTTCTCCTTTAGAAAACCATCTTCATATCTAATTTCATAATTTTTACCTTCCTATTTTCTCACTGCCCAATTTTTTTATGGGTAAAATACCTAAATCATCACTCAACTTTGCTCCCAAACCTATTTTGGTCACTGAACTTTCAAAATGATCAATTTACTCACTAAATTTTACTTTTTGGCCTATTTTGGTCATTTTCAATTATTTTATTAATATTTTGGTATAACTTGACATATTTTATTATTATTAAATATAAAAAATAATTTAAAATAAAAATAAATTATATTTTATTATTTCTAAATAAAAAATTAAAATTAAAATCTCAAATTCCAACACTCAAAACCTCAAACTGCTTTCACCCTTACCGACCACCTACCCCTTCGTCGGCGTTACCCTCACTGACCACCTACCCACTACAATTTGATTTTCCATAAATTCTTTATAAACACATTTATTAGTTTATTTTAGGAAATTGAATCTCTAAATTCAATAATAACAGAAGTCAAACAGTAAAACCATGGATATTCAGAAAAAATGGAGATCTGTAGTTACCTAGGTCACAAAGTCCATAAAATTGATCCACATCTGAGAGAAAGGGGGAAAAAGAAGGGTAACGTTAAATCGGTACAATGGAGAGAGGAAAGCATGTGAAAGATCTACCGATAGTCAAAGCTCAAAGGACGGCGGTTCTTCGAGCCAAGTAATCTTTGAAGATTTCCTCAACGGTTCGTGCAGAGACTGCCATTTCCATAGCCGGAGAAGGGGTGGATGGTCTGATGAGTAGTTTACTCAATACTTTTCTAACTTTAATTATGCCTTTAATGATTGGTTTACGTTGCTGATTTAGATGTTTTTTTGTGTGTTTTCTGTGCAGGACTTCAATTCTGGAAATTACACTTAAAATGGCAAAGTTCTGCAGTTTTATTTTCTAGAATCAAGGCCGGGTTAGTGGGCAATTACTCTGGCATGAAATCTGACGTGGCATCCAGTTAGCAGTTTCTAGAAGGTACAATCAGCGGCTTCCAGAAGGTGACGTCAACAATAGCAGGATTAGCTGCATTTTGAATTTCAAACTTGGAAATTATCTTTTTAGGATTTAAATAATTTTTAGGTTTTATTTTTTATCATTTGTTTAGGTTAATTTTAGGGTTTCGGAATACTATAAATACCCCATTTTAGGTAAGCTCAACTTATCTCTCATTCTTAGTTTTGTTCTTGCTTTTGAAGTTCTATAAAATTCCCTTTTCTTTACGTTCTTGTTTTTTAAGTTTTTATTTATTTTTAAAATGCTAAGTATGATTTCCACTATAATCATGCTTAGCTAATTTCCTAATTAGCCAAAGGCTTAAAGCGATGCCTCAATTCATCCTGTGAGAATTGAAAAGCACTTAATATCTTCGGATAGTATTCTCAATTTTCTGAAAACTTAGATCGGCAATCGGCCTTTCTTTTAAAAAAATTTACACTTTAATTTCAAAAAGCTAGCATTGACTTGAATGTTGTTCAAATTTATAGTCGGGAGGAAGGAAAATTTGACTTCCTATGAACACACTTAGCGACGGATTCACAAAGGGAAATTGAGATCGGATTCGATTCTCATCGAGACAACATAGTCTGAGTCGGGTTTTTCCAGATTTTAATTTTTTTTATTCTAACGACGATAATCGTGATTAGTCTAGCCAGAAAACTGAAATTCAAAAATTGATTTTGGATTATCGATTTACCAAAGAGAAAAATAAGTTACAGGGGTTGGGCCTTGCAGACTGTAACCGGTATGTATCCGGGGTAAAAATCCTTTTTCGATGATCAGTTTGAATTGAAGCTAAGCAAGAGGCTAATTAATTTAATCAACTTTTCTCAAAAACATTTACTTGCGTCATTTTCTCCAAATTCATTTTTATTATTTTACCTTTAGTTCATACTCTATCAACCCCCCATTATTTTTATTTTCGCGCTAATGTCAAAATCAAAATCTCTCTACATCAGAAGCTCCATAGTCCATGTGGATCGACCCTTCTTCTCTATATACTACATTATTTTTATATTTATTTGAGATTAAGGAATATTTATTTGACAATATACGACTCTTGCCAAATTGTCTGTGAGGGTAACACCAACGAAAGGGGTAGGTGGCCGGTGAGGATGAAAGTGGTTTGAGGCATTGAGTGTTGGGGATTTGGGATTTTTATTTTAAATTTTAAATTTTTTATTTAATAATAATAAAATATAATTTTTATTTTAAATTAATTTTTATATTTAATAATAAGAAAATATGCTAAGTCATACCAAAATATTAATAAAATAATTCAAAGTGACCAAAATAGGTCAAAAAGTAAAGTTTAGTGAGTAAATTGATAGTTTTGAAAGTTCAGTGACCAAAATAGGTTTGGGAGCAAAGTTGAGTGATGATTTAGGTATTTTGCCCTTTTTTATTTATGCTATTAACTTTAATTTACATCACTTGGACAATAAACTATAGTTAACTTTAAAAGAAAAAAATTATATTTATTTGAAAATATATTAACATATTTGAATTAATTAGTAGTAGTATTCTAATTAAAACACAATATATATTAACTTGAAGATATAGCACATCACATAGAACCCAAACAAGTGGTCCTAGTGGAAAAGCATATGGTATTTATCCCAAGAGACTTAGGTTCAATCGTAATGTCTGCAAAGTGTGTTTGCCTTGTCAAAGGGTTAAGAATATCGATGAACATATACTACCTTATCATCACCTTTAGACTATTTAAAAAAACACACCATATATTTTTTAATAAAATAATAAAAGTAATATATATATATATATATGAAAGTTCCAAGTCAAAAATTCAAATATTCAATTAAATGTCTAGCAATTAAAATACCTAAATTAATTTTAATTTATAATTAATTAATTATGATAAATTTATTTTTTCATTAAATAATTTCTATATAGTCCAATTCTAATTCTATTAAAATCAAATTTTACCGTCTTAAAATTTATGTAAAACTTTATTTTATAAAATAGAAATCAAACGGTTGAAACTCGATAAAGGTCACGGTACAAAATTCAAATTATAAACTCTAACAAGTCTTATAGGGTCAATTTGAGTCAAATTATCATTCTTTAATGGTGGTTGAATTCGAAACATTAAACGGTTAAGAGTTGAAATTGAGCCTAAATGATAAGATTGACAAACAAAAAAACACATTTTTTACAAGAAAATATCAACAATTCTACTTGTACTCGATTGGACACATACCCAACTCAACTGGAATTGACCCGAAGAACCAAAGGTTGACTAGAATCGAAAATCGACCTATATGATATTGACCCACACCGAAAACGACCAAACCGATAATTTACTCGACCCAAAAAATTAATCGATCCAATATCAACCCGAACTAAAAATCGGCAGGTTCGATATTAGCCCAACTCAAAAAGTGAACTAATCTGATATTGATCCAGGCTAACTAAAAATAGCATAGCATCGAAGCAAATCCGAATCAGACCTAAATTGAATTTCAATAGAAAAAAACTCAATCCTAAAATCAACATGATTTAAAATGACCCGACTTAAACTCAACTCGAATGATCTTTTTGCCACATCTGGGGCAAGTGGAGTCCTTCCAAACCTTAACCAACTTTCTATCCCATAAATAAATAAATTTGGATTACCTAAAAGCCCAAAAGTTAAAACCCATGCTCTTAATAATTTGGGAACCAAATACCAAATTGTTTCAAACCCAATGTAAACTAAAACCCAACAAATTCAGTTTTATTCTAACTAATAATAATAATAATAATAATAATAATAATAATAATAATAATATGGTTACGATAGTTGCTTCTCTTTACATTTTGTTGAGAATCAGGAACAATGCAAAGATCAAAATTAACTGGGGTGCACCAAGAGCTGATCAGAGAAGGGTCATTAGCAGGAGCAGAACTTAGAGTAAAAGTTTGACGGGCCAATTTAAATTTTTAAAAATTTAAAGGATTAAACGAAAATTTTCAAACAAAATTGAGGGTTAAACTAAAATTTTTAATATTTTTTTAAAGATTTAAGAAAAAAAATAAAAATTGAGAGGGAATTTAATTAAAAATGTTCAAAATTTTAAAGCTTAATATGAATTTTTAAAAATCTTGAATGGGCCAAATTAAAAATTTTGAAACTTTTAGAAGTAAAATTCGAATTTATCAAAATTTTGAGAGGCCGTGGCCCCACGGGTCTCTTAAACCTTCCGCCCCTGGTCATTAGACCAAATCCAATACTACACTGTTGTGCACATATTACTTTTCGTATCTAACAGTTAAATGACAAAAAAATAATATCAAAAGTTTAGTGTTGAATTTTAAAACTTTTAAAATTATAGTAAGCAAAATAATGCAAAGACAAAGTTTAATAACTGCATTATAACTGGTTAAACCAACAGCAGAAGTATATCTGGTTCAGTATCGGGTCCGATTTTTAAAACATTGGTATTTACCCTCTCTCCATTAATTATCCCTCTAAAAATCTCTTTTTCAAAGAGTGAATAGTGTGGTATATGTTAAGATATCTGTTTTGATATAATAATTGAAAAATAATTTTAGACTAAATAGAAAAAAAATTAAAAATGATTTTAAGTCCAAACAACTTGAAAATAAGTTTGAGATGTTTTCATAAGGTTTTGGAAGTGTTTGAAATGTTTAAACATAGCCAAACTCATTTTTTCAACACGACCGTACCAATACGGTATACACCCGTATCGATACACCTTAAGATTTTAGCTACAAGAATTCGGTTTCTGCTAAAACTCATACCGGTACAGGTAAGTCCGTACCGATACGGTGGTCAAACGTTTCAATACACCTCGTAGCGTTTCGATACACCTACGTGTCAAAGCCCCCAACGGCTATTTCCTACTGGCCTTTTGAAATACAGGTCGTATCGATACGCATAAGCTGAGGATAGCATAACGGCTAGTTTCCAAAGAACCCGTACTGATACGGTGTATCGTGTACTGATACAGACAGCTCCAGAACAACATTTATTGCGGGAAATAAAGGCCCCAATGACTCCAACCCAATCCCAACGGTTAGAAACTCAATTGGGAGTATAAAAGACCTCAAGAAGCATCTGGACAAAAAAATGTTCCTCAAGTCAACAATCATTTGATTAGAAAATGTCTTAGTGCTCAAATTGTACATTCTTATATAGACAAACACTTGTGAGCTCAATTGTCAATGTATGCTCAAGTGTATTAGGTTTTGGGTGAGGGTGAGTGCTTTAGAGTGCAAACATATACCTTTAAGAGGGATTTCTAGTTTGCTTTCAATTCTCTTGTAAAGAAAGGTTTCCTAAAGCTTTGGGTAGAAGCTTTAGATGCTAGGCTTGGTGAGTGAGTTTAGGTTGTAAAGGTTTCCTCTTAAGTCTTGAAAATGAGAAGAATTCTTAGTGAATTGGTTGAAATCCTTGGTGGGGAAGCTAAGGTAGTGGATGTAGGCTTTGGTTAAAAAGTCGAACCACTCTAAATTCTTTGTGTCTTATTTCTATTTTTTGCTCCCACCACAATCACCCAAAAATCAATCTTCTCCACCACTTGACAAGCTAAACGGTTGAAGGAATTGAGTCTATCAGTATATGAATCACAAACCTGAGGTTCATTGCCTGCTGATGCCACGGTACATTTATGTCTCATACGTGTCGTTTCAACTTCAGTAACACAATTTGAGCAAATCACATTTAGCCGGTTGGCCAAGCTGCTCATCTTTGTTCTCTCATTTTCCTTAAGTCATGGGTTCTAGACCCACTAAAAGCACCATTTTCTTCCCTTAGAGTCTCTTTTCCCCTGCCTCAGATTAAGATTAAATTTAGAATTTGTCAATACTTTTTTTTGAAGATTTTGGTGTACATTTGTGCCAGGGTCGTCCCTGAGCCAGGACAATAAAAGCAACAGCCTAAGGCCCCGCCTTGCTAAGGGCCTACACCCAAGTATATTAACCGGAGACTTGAAATGATTTTAGAGAATTTTGAGGCCCACTAATATATATATATATATATATATATAAACGTGCATATTGAGTAAAGCTGTAAAGGTTTCAACTTTCAAGATTGGAAATTGGAATAAAGCTGTTACATAGAGCCCACGTCATTATTATTTTTTGGATAATCCACTATTTACTTTTATATAACCGTTTGATTTTTTTTGTTTAAAATGAATAAAAGAGGAATTAAATTCCAGCAATGGATTGCTCCCAACGGTTGGATAACCATTTAAACTTAACCATTGTTTTTTTTAATACAACTTAACCAATTTTACAAGTAATCTAATACCATGTATTGTACCATTATTTTTTAGTTTATAATTATTATAGGTTTTAGTAGGTTTTAGGGTAATAATTTATTTTTTATTTATAGGTTTTAGGGTAATAATTTATTTTTTATTTTTAATAAGAACAAAAAGTTTCAAATAAACCTATAAATAATCCTTGTATTGTTCTTGTTCTTCATATCTCAAATTTTCCTCGATTTTCTCTCTTTCTTATGTTATTTTCTCACAATTTATTTTAAGTTTATATATATAATTTTGATTTGATATTCTAAGAGGGCAAAAATTCATATATTGAAGGAGATTGCGATTTATGAGGTTTACTACTGATGTACTATAATTAAATTTGAGGCATAAATTCAAGTCTTCAACGATAGAGACTCATGTGCTATCATTGTATACTTTTTTGCTTCATAGTTTTTATAGTATAATGTTGAATCGAAAGCATGCTTCTGGTAGTGAAAAAAGAAAGAAAAAAAAAAGCGAACACAAGAATTAATAGAATCACAAAATGGTGCTTTAGATAAAAAAAAATTCCAAAATGAGTAGAAGAGACTTTAGATAATGATGAGTTGGACGTAGATGAAGATAATATTGAACATTCTAATGAAAATTTGAATGATGAGGATATTAGTAATTTGAATAATGATGATATTACCGATTTAAATAATGAGCATGATAATGTACTTGATGGATCAAATGTTGATGTTAACTTTGATCAACTTATAATTCCTCCAATTGATATCTATGATCCTAGAAATTGGGATGTTCTTGATACTAAAACTAGAGATATTTTGATTGAAAAAGGACCCATTAGAGATTTGAATCTCATATTTTCTAAGGATAATCTTTCTAGACATTTTTCATATTCTCATTTTTCTAAAAAAATTGAGAAATGGAGAAACTCTTGATAGAAAATGGTTAGTTTACTCTAGACATATTAATAAAAACATATTGTTTTTTTTTGTAAATTATTTAGTTCTCAAAATAGCAAAAGCATTTTAGCAAATGATGGAATGGATGATTGGAAGCATTTGAGTGATAGACTCAAACAACATGAGAATAGTGTTGAGCATATGACTAATATGAATACTTGGAATGAAACAAGAATAAGATTAAAAAAGAATAAAGGTATTGATAAAGATTTGCAAGAAGGAATTTCAAAAGAAAAGGAACGTTGGAGACAAGTTTTAATAAGAATAATATCCGTTGTGAAATGTCTTGTAAAAAATAATTTAGCTTTTCGTGGATCTAGTGGAAAACTTTATGAAGATGGTAATGATAATTTTTTAGGTTTAATTGAAATAATAGCCGAATTTAATTCAATAATGCAAGATCGTGTTAGACGTATCCAAAACCAAGAAATTCACTATCACTACCTTGGTCCTAAAATTCAAAATGAATTGATTTCTCTTTTGGCACATAGTGTTAGAAATTCGCTATCACTGCCTTGGTCCTAAAATCCAAAATGAATTGATTTCAAAATATTTTTCTGTTATCCTTGATTGTACCCCAGATATGAGTCATCAAGAACAAATGAGTTTGATAGTACGATGCGTTAATGTGTCAAGTAATGAAATAAAAATAGATGAGTTTTTTGAGTTCTTAAATATAAATGATACATCTGGATTGGGGCTTTTTAATGAATTATTAGATGCATGTAAGTCACTTGATTTAGATGTTAATGATATTAGAGGTCAAGGTTATGAAAATGGTTCTAATATGAAAGGAAAACACCAAGGAGTTCAAAAGAGGTTACTTGAAATAAATCCAAGAGCTTTATATATGCCATGTGCTTGCCATAGTCTTAATCTTACTCTATCGGATATGGCACATTCTTGTGTGAAAGCTATTTCTTTTTTTGGAATTGTGCAACGCATTTACACACTATTTGCAAGTTCTACCAAGAAATGGAAAATTTTAGTTGATAATGTTAAGGATTTTATAGTTAAATCTTTGTGTAATACTCGATGGGAGAGTCGAGTAAAAAGCATTAAAGCTATTAGATTTCAAGCACCTCAAATAAAATTAGCTTTATTGGCTTTGTACAATTCTAGTAGTGAAGATGCCAAAACAAAAAGTGAAGCGGAGAGTTTAACTAACTCTCTAGCAAGTTTTGAGTTTTTACTTAGCTTGGTGATTTGGTAAGAGATTTTATTTATTATTAACAATGTGAGTAAGAAATTGCAATCTAAATCTATGTGCATTGGAACTATAGTTAGTGAAGTGAAAAGTGTAATGTTATTCTTTGAGAAATATAGAAATGAAGGGTTTGAGTCTTGTATGGATATTGCGAAAACCCTTGCATTTGATATGAATATAGAACTGACATTTCCAAAAAAAAGTCATGTGTTTAAAAGAAAACAATTTGACGAGAATGATGATGGTGAAGAAGTACAATTACCCAAGGAATCTTTTAGAGTTGATTATTTCTTGTGATTATTGATTTAGCTATAACTTCTTTGAAAAATAGATTTGAACAATTAAAGTTATTTGACAATATTTTTGGATTTTTATTTGATTTTAAAATGTTAAAATCTTTAGGTGATATTGAATTAAAAAAATCTTGCATAAACTTTAAAAATATTTTTTTCTCACAACGATTTGTTTGATGTTGATGCGGATAAGCTTTTTTAGAATTGAAAGTCTTGCAAATGACTTTGCCAAATGAGTTAATGTCGGCACTTGAAATTCTCAAGTTTGTCAAAGTTTCGGATTGTTATCCAAATATTTCAATTGCTTATCGAATTCTCTTAACTATGCCAGTGACACTTGCATATGCTGAAAGAAGTTTTTCAAAATTAAAATTGTTGAAAACTTACTTGAGGTCGTCAATGTCGCAAGAAAAGTTGAATGGTCAAGCCATTTTATGTGTTGAGAAAAATATGTTAGAACATATTGATGTAGACACTATTATTAGTGGTTTTGCATCTAAAAATGCTCGTAGAAATGGTTTTGTATGAGTAGTTGGATGTTTAATGAAATTTATTGATTTTTTTTTCATTTGAAATTTGATTTATTTATTAGATGGTTTATTGATTGTAATAAAAAGTATAATTTACAAACAAAATAATTTATTTTTATATGCTCTTAAAATTATTATTATTTTAATAATTGTTATTAGGGCCTAAAATTTTTATTCGCCCATAAGCCACCAAAATTTCAGAAACAGCCTTTTTGTGCTTCAGAAATGGTTTCTTGAATTCTGCTTTCGGACCATTATCTTATACTAACTAGACCCACATCGTCGATATTTTCTCTCTCGATGCGGATGACCCGTGGGGAAAAGGGAATACTTTTTGTCTAATGAATGAAGACAACATATGTGACAAAGATACATCCGGTTTTGCTAGTTCTTAGAAGATTGCTTGGGGTTTCTGTACACACACTTTGTTCTTTTGTTGCATAGCATGATAAACGGGAAGACCAGGGATATTGTTTGTAAACAATTTGTCCTCTTCATACGCCACCAATCATATAAAAATCGAAATTGGATGCTTGTTGATATTCAAATTCTAGACTCGTTAAATGTTTAATCAGACTAATTGTTCGACATTCTATGTACGTCGGATTTTGTTTGTCAAAATTGGTTACACGTGGAAGACTTTTAGGAGTCCGTGGAATAAGAAATCCACGACAATTATAGTGTTTTGATGGCCAAGACTGTTGGAGTATCTACAAGGAATTCAGATATTTCGGCCATGAATTAGTTTATGTCTCGGTGCCTTTAACCAATCAGAGGAGGTGGGGAAAAGTGGGTAAGAATAGAAGTGCCAAAAGTAGTGAAATTTGGGGACCAGCGGATTGAGACAGGTTAATGATGTGTCGTAAAACCTGTAAAACTTTGAAAGTCGACGGGTCCTTAGAAGAGGTGGTTTCGCACATGGACCCGAAAAAAAATAAAGAGACCAAAACGATATATATATAGAGGATGAGATTCAGTTACATGGTATAAATTTATTTAGTTTTACACTAATCCATGGTCATTGGATGAGTGAAATAGATGGATGAAATTAACAGTAGAAAATGTGAAGATTATCACTTGGAAAAAAAGATAAAGAAATAATTTGAGCAATTTATTACCTTCGTCCAACGGTCCAAAAGCTGTGTAAAAATAATTGAGTTTTACACAGTGTAAGTGGATCCTAACCCTATATAAATATATATACATGTAATAATTTTTCAAAATATTTCTTAATCCAAAACATTAATTGTGGCTATGGATGATTTAATTTTATTAATTTTATTTTAACGACTAGATTAAAAAGTAGAATATGACAATTAAAAGTTAACTTTAAAAGAAAGATATAGAATAATTGCTCAAGTCATATGAAAATATGTTTGGCTTCTTGTTTCATTATGATAATTACATTTATTTGATGACGTACTCTTAAGAAAGGTGAGTTATCTGATGTTGATGGAAATGAACTATTTGTTGAGCTGAAATTACTTAGAGAGCTTTTACCCAAGGAAAATAGGAGCAATAGACTTATTAAAAAATTAAAACGATTTAATTGTTTTCTAAATGCAAAAAAAATGCATATAGAGTCTTATTGACTATTCATATTATTATTGCTTTTGTAGAACAAAACTTTTCAAAATTATAATTTGTGATGTCATACTTACGGACAATTATGTTGCAAGAAAAGGTTAAATGAACTTGCTATGACGGTAACCGAGAGTGATATTTTAAAATAAGTTAACATTAAAAGTGTTGTAAATAATTTACTTCGAAATATGCAAGAAGAATAATATTTTTAAGTAAAAATAATTGATTTTTATATGTTTGTAAGTGATTATTACATTTATCAAAAGAGAAATTGAACATTTTTTTATGTTAAGAGAATTTCATTTAAAAATATCTTACACTTTTTTTATATTATAATTTAAGGGTCTTATTTTAATAAATTGCAAAGAATTCTTAAATCTTTGAACATACTTAGGTACTTAGACATGGACGTTCCTCCAACCTCTTGTTCTATAGGATAAGGATGAAAGTGATAAATGTCAATCGCCTTTGGTCCACCTAGCTCTCTAGTAATTATAACCTTTTTTTCTTTGTGGGTTAATTAAATATACATCATTTAACTTTGAGTTAAATTTTAAATTGATCTCTAAATTTAAAATTATTTTAATTGAAACCTCAAAGTAAAGCATCATTTCAATTAGGTTCTTGTACTAGTCATGTCCTCAACTTTGGTGTTGGATATAAACTTGAATATGACATGCATGATTCCTTTCTTTTCAAATATGTATATACTAATAAATGTTTTTACTTATGCCGGATCCAAATTAGAAAGTCAAAGTTGACGACTAGACCAATGCATTGGAATGACGTTTTAATTTAAGGATATAATTTAAATGTTTCTAAATTTAAGGACTGGTTTAAAATTTGACCCATGATTTGAGGGTGTCCAATAAAGTTAACCCTTTTTCTTTTGTTATGGACAGAATATTGCATGACAGCGGTTGGCAATGGGCATATTCGAGGGGACGTGAGTGCCGGTGCATGAATCAATCCAATTGATGAAAATTATGGGGGTTTTGGTTGGTTGTTGAGTTCATTTAGGCAACGCCTACATTAATGCCCCCGGTAGAAGGAGGAAGTTCAAAAAAAAAAAAGCAATCACTAAATTTACACAAAATTCATATTATCTTTCCATACTTTTAAAGGTGATTGATTTTAGGGTAAATTACATCAGATGTCACTTAATTATAGGTTTAGTAACAAATAAAATAACTAAAATTGTTAAATTAAGATGAAAACATGGTTAATTGTTTAGCAAGCAATGCATTGGCCTCATTCGAATATTACATATATGATATATCATGATATGCTTTGATTGGGTGTATGTGTGATGATGAACCATTGAAAGATTTACGGTTTATACTAGATAAGTAATGCTTGGCTGATAATGTATGATTTTTATTGGAAATCAATAATTCCTGAGTGTGATTATTGAGATAATTTGCTTGAATAGCTAGTAGATTATGTACGAGGAAAGATTAATCTATATGCAATGTAGTTGTCTATTTTTTTTCAAGCCATGCTAGATTGAATAGAAAATTGGTTATGGGATAACTATTACTATGGTAATTTTACATTAAAGTGTTATGCCATTAACAAAGATTTAAAATGTCATAAAAAACTTTAAGGATCGATTTTTGACAAGGAGAACTTTCTAAGTACGTTTCATTACTTAAGTTCGAATTAATTGTATGGACTCTTAGGATCTGAGCTAAACCCCTGAGTTAATCGATCTTTTTCGTAAGTTGATAACTGACTAAGTTTTGATAGGTGGAAAATTGATAATGTATGGCGGTATTGAAGCCTCCAATTTATATGTTTAAAGTGTTTAAGCCTAGTGGCTCATTGCATGTTCGAATGGACCTTGAAGCCTTAATGCTTGTTTATTATGGATCGAATACTTACTTGGATTGTAAGTAAGTTGTGTGTTTGAATATGATATGTTAAATAAGGGTTTCATTAAGCAAGTTTCGGAAGCATATATGCATGATAAGTGTTATGATATAAAAGAAAATAAGTATTTCTAGTGAAAATATGAGTTAATATGACATTGAATGTTGGCAGAAAGTTACATATAATTGAAAGAGCTGCTATGTTAAGAATTAGTTAATCACAAATTTTCCATGAAATTTCTTAAAGATATGGTTGTATTGCTTTTGGAATGTTTGCTAATAAGTTGTGCACGCCGATTTGTCTGAACATGGTTGGTAATGTATAAAATGTTTGATGGTATGAGTGATATGTGTGATTAAACATGAGATAATATGAAAAGTCTTGATAGATAAAAATCAAGCAATGAAAGTATGTGTTTGGTATTACCATGCTTGATGCTAATTTGAAAGTTATAAATGAGTAATATGGCGCATGTCCTATGATGTTTGGATGTATATATACACATACTCGAAACTATGAGAGGTTGGTAATGTTGGATGTAACAAGTCCTAAACTTGATCATGCTTAATTATTTATGGAATTGATATATATATATATATATATATATATATATATATATATATATATATACACACAAAAGAACTAAGAATGATATGAATGATGAATTTGATGATGACATGGTTAAGATTAGTTCGAATGGTACTCATGATATAATTAATTAATCTTAAATGTTAAACGAATCTTGTTCATGATTAATCATATGAGAATAGATCAAGGAATAAATCTTAATACTGAAGGATAAGGATTTATACTTATCAAATATTGATAGATCATAAATAAGTATGATATGTAATTACAAGTTAAGTTTAAGAATCCAAGAAACTTTATAAGTTAGTAACAATCTATCCTAGAACTGGTATAAAAAGGTGCAAAGTAGTTAAAGAAATACTCGAAAGTCGTTCTGGGTTAATAACACTGCTAAAATATAGTTGTGGATAATTGAATGTTGGTAGAAGTGTAATGTTCCTTGTAATAATATATGGAGTGCATGATTAATGTTTTTAATATGTGATAATTGGTGGCTTATAAGCTAAGTTAAGTCATACGGGGCTTAATCATAAGTTGTCTTATGGAAATAAGAGAATCAGTGTGAAGAATATTTACACAAGTGATATGACTTATATGTTTATAAATGCGTTGATGATAACTAAATGAGTTTGAGAGAAAATGTAATCAAAAGAACAAATTGCCAATGACATGGATTGAGATGTGCAAAATCTTAAAGATAGGTTTTCATTTGTATGTACTTGCAATTGCATGCAATAATAGTCTGACTACTCTTCTTGTGAGTTTGAATATTTTGACACTTATGCTTAGACTCAATTGCGCCCAAATAAAGGAAAAATAGAAGAAACTCTGAAGGCTTATTATATAAGCTTACTTGACGTCCAAGCATGTGTACACTAGACGTTAGAAACTAGTGGTTGAATAGATTGGTTCTATATTAATAGCCTTGATCTACCTCACTAAGCAAAAGCTTAATCTATTCTTCCATTTGCTTTTCAGGTAGAATTGATTGGGTAGCCCTCGAGCTTGGACATGATCTTGGGTGTCAAGAGTTATGTTCGAAATCACTTTAGGAACTTCTAGTTGGTGGCACATGATAGTTATGTAGGCTTAAGCATTTAAAGCCATTTGATTGTGTATGTATATCTATCTAAGTTGTGTAATGGGCCTCTTATTCTTTTATGATTATTTAGTTATGAAATCTCCTTAGTAGTTATGATAGATTAGTTCAGGGTAAGTAATTCTTAAAATGGATAATCATAAGATGGATTGCTTGCATGCACGCTTAATCCACCATGTGCTAAGTACTAGAATTAAACACTTAGATACTAGATTTATAATCTTGTGAAACATTTCGAAATGGGCTTATATTAACAATTTCTTAAGGAAGTATTTATAGAGGCCGGTCTAATGAATAATCTTTGGAATAAGGAATCATTATTGAAGGTGTATGCATGTCATAATCTTTAATTAGTGGCTCATGGTCAAGTTTTTGGAGTCACAATATGATTGGTTCTCATAGCTTGAATTTACTACAGTGTTTCCTAGTTCTTAATTGAATAATATAGAAGTGATTAAATTCATGCTTGGAAATACCTAAATGGTTATCCTTTGTCCATAAAAAGGTTGATGAATAAATGTAGTGATATACCGAGTGTATAGCTGTTTGATAAAGGATCTTTTTAATGTACTGATATACATGATGTCTCCATAAAAAAGTATTTCATCCGAGCGATCCAATAGATAGTCTAGAGCGATCCAAAAAAGTATTCAGATCAAAGATCGCGGGAATATAATTTCACTTGGAAAGTAATGATCCTTGGTTTTATCACCTTTAAACATTATTTTGAGCCTATATATCCTTTCTTTTATAGCCATCAACCATAGCCCCATTACAAGCCTCAGAAGACCATTTTGATCATATACGAGTATTGGAGTAAGAGAAGTTTGTCTTCAGAATACATTCCGCTTATCAAGGATAACCTTTCTTCAAGGATTTCCAAAGAGGGGAAGGATTGGGTTGGTGAGTTAGTGAGGCAAAGAGAGCCACCTAAATGGGATAGAATTAGGTATATGGGAAATGTTTCTCTCAGAAGTCTAATAATTTGGAAGGGGTCACATTTGAGTTGATCTTTACCAAGTTTGGTTCAAGGGCTCGATTGCATTTGGTATTCAAGGGCCTAATTTTGGTTTTATTTTCTCATGTTTGCCATAACTTAACAAATTATTCCATTTTATCAAATTTAGTAAAATAATATTATGGGTCTTTCACTTATCATTTCAACGAGCATCTTGCATATAAATTGATTAGACATAAGAAAAGCAAATGATTTCGTGGGTATTATTATGATGTACTAATCCTTTAAGTGCATGCAGAACAGTAGGTGGCCTCGGTACTTGATTAATGATGGAAAGTATGACGAGGAAAATGACACAACTCTGAGTGTCAGTAATATTTAAACAAAGCTGCAAGAAAACACAGACAGCCCTAAGGCAAAGGGAGAACATGAGCCATATTTTGGGGCAAAAGCTGCATCAAGATCGATACATTGAATGTTCATCTTATTCAAAAGCAAAGATCATTACTTCTGAGGCATTGTAAGACGAAAAAGATTTGATGATAGTTGAAGACCAAGACAATGCTACAAAGAACATTATAGAAGAATATGCTGCAAATCCAATGAATAGAGTCCACAAGTTGGAACAATGGAAGTGGTGATCCTTTTTGGAACCATGAGAAAGAATGTTGCCAAAAAAGTTGAATGCAGACATAGCAAGAATGGCTTTACAAGAAAAGAATTATCATCAGCACTCGAGTTTCTCTTATGTGAAGTGCGAGTTTATGTGATGAATCTGTGAAAATCATGTATGACTTCTATCATAATTGAAATATGTCTTATTTGGAACAAAGGAAAAACATCATTGCAAAGATAGAAGAAAAGAAAGAAATGAAGTGAAAACCCGCACGCTCTAAAAAAAGAAAAGAAAAGAAAAGGAAAAGGAAAAGAAAGAAAAAAGAAAAGAAAAGAAAGAAAAAGGAAAAGAAAAGAAAGAAAAAGGAAAAAAGAAAAAATAAAGAGAAAGAAAAGAAAAACCAAAGTGAAAACCCGAAAGGGTGCTTTGAGAAAAGCAATTTAAAGCGAAAACCTGAAAATGCACTTTAGACCAAAAGATGCATAGATCTTGAAGATTGAACCTGAGTGCGAGATGGGTTACTTTGGCAACAAAATGGGTGTTTGAAAAATGAGGCGAAGAAATTCTAAGCTTCCCTAAAGATGAAAGCTTACTCAAGTGGTCCTCAATTGACATCATTCATGCATCATACATAGTTAGGCATTCATAAGATAGGAGCATGCTAACTCATACATTTAGAGTTTTTGCATATTTTAGCAGGAATTAGCAGATCCAGCAAAGAACAAGAAAAGATCGCAACTTACAGAATTGAAGGGATAGACCCAGTCACATATGTTCCAAGCATAAAGAAAAGTTGATCAATGCACAGAGAAAGAGGAGCGAAGATCTCAGGAAATTGAAGATATCGAAGAATATACTTGATAGAAATTCAAGGATTTGAGGAAAGCTCAGGGACCTGAGGTATCTGCTCACCCTAGATGATGAAAGGGTGCAAATTTTACGTGTTGAAGCAAAAAAATAAGATTTGAGGGACATCATTGTTTATAAAAGTGTTGATCAGAATAGAAAAGGAAGAATGCAAAACCTAAAATTTTGATTACCGATGAAGTCGAGTTTTGCTCAAGAGGGATAAGAGTTCAACAATAAGATTCTGGGGCAAATTTTGTCAGGGCATGACGACAACATGAGTTTCAGACCAAACTCAAAGAAGATCAAGCAAAGCAAGATATGATAAGAACAATCATAAGAGATAAGGCATCATTGCAATAGAAGCAGAAAACTTAACGAAGAAGCAAAGTCTACCAAGGTTTCTGCTAAAATAGCTGGGACCAAATTCACATTTTTATAGGCTAGCAAGTCTACCAAGGTTATCTCAATGTGCCCCAAAACTTTAGGGAATATCACTAACCCATAAATAGCCAAAGCGAGCAAGTCAATGACCCTTCTGTGCTTTACATCCTTCATGATCTAGGCGTAGATGAATTCCCATGTGAAGCAAGGGCTTTTATTCTTTTTAACAACGTGGATATCCACTTCTTTGACATCCAGACCGGCAATCTTGGCAAACTTCTTCCGATAACCAGAGTTCTTCTCCTTCCAGTATATTTTATCAGGTTTCTCTAACTCTATGCGCAACGGGGCCATGTATTCCTCAATAGTGGGAGTCATGTCTTCTTGATTGAAGATGAAGCAACGATAAGCCGGATCCCAAAATTCAACAGCTGCCAATATCATGGGCTCCTCTACCTCTACCCCAAGCAGAAGGACTATATCTCCATACTTCTTGGTGAATATAGCCCGGTCAGCTTCTAGGCTCTCCCAAATAGTGACTAATATGGACAAATGATTATGAGGCAATCCCATGTGTACTTGTTTCAGCAGATCAATAGTGGTCTCTTTCCGCACAATGTCTCTGTGTCGACGCTGAAGCTCCATGGACTCACTTCAGACATCGGTATTCGAGCAAGGGACTTTGGAGCTGAATAATGTGACCTGAATACTCATGATCTCTAACCAACTAGTGTTTCGGAATACCAAATGGATGCAATGCAATGTATACTCTAAGAAAGTCAAAAAAAATGTTAGTACGTGTTAATAATCAAATAAATACAAGGGTAAGATACATAAAGTAAAAAATAAATAATACAGAAAAAAAAAACTTATGGCTTCATATGGATTTAATGTGTGGGCTTTCTAAAACATTCATTCATACGGGTTTGGATCTAGAAAAAGTTCTCAAACCGTCTCTATCCCCTACTCCAAAGTAGATAGGATGTTCGATCCTGACCCATCACAGGCTTGCAGATCGAACACGGCTCGAGGGGATGCATTTCCATTATTCCCGTGCGGAGGGTTACTCACGAAAGCATAAGTACACTGGACCTCGGAAGACTTTCACTAGCCCATGCGGAGGGTTACTCACGAAGGCATAGCTATTTTCTTTCACTTATGTTTAATAAAGCCCGGGTAAAAGGCTTATGTTATGATACAAACAATTTAAAGCACCCAAAAATGCATACAAAAATGCAACGGATTACTAAGGAAAATAACTCGTGATTAAGTAAAACTTGTGCTCTCTTAAACAGTCCCTAGCGGAGTCGCCAAGCTGTAACAACGGAGTCGCCACCGGTCCCTTTTATTATATTAGGTGGACTGGAAACCTAAAAGACCAACCAAATCTAGATTATGAAATCTCAAGGGTTCAGGGGCACAGTTACGTGCAGGGAAGGATTAGCACCCCAATCACGCCCGTAGAACGACGCTTACTTGATCACTAATATTTTCCTTGTAACCCGGATGCATGCATGCAGAGAATAATGTAAAAATCTACAGAGTTCTATAAATGACCTGAATTCGCTCACGGCTGAGTAAACCCCAAGCATTTTTGACGCAAAAGGATTAAGACATTAATCCCTAAAATCCAAAAATATAGTTTCGCATAGGAGTTTCGATCGTTCCCCAACGGCTAGGGGAAGACCTAATTAACCCTAATTGAGAAAATATCATGTTTTTCATTATGTAATAAAAATCCTTTTTTAAATTATGTTTTATGTTCTTTTTGACTTTTTATGGGTGATTTAATTTTCGAAGTTAATTATTATTTTTAGAAGCGTGTGTTTAAAAAAACTAATCCTAAAAGGCTTTATTTAATTATTTACAATTTATTTACTTTTCTAACAGTTACCTAAAGTGTTTTATTCATAATTAAGGAGAAAGAATTATTAACTATTTTTTAAAAAAGTACCAAGTTAGTTTTATTTACCAATATTTACAATTAATAAATTATTTACCTTTTCAAGAAAATTTACCTAAGGATGTTATCTACAATTAAGGATGAGTAAAAAAAAGTATTTAAATTATCTATTATTTTAAGATACATCATTTTAGGAATTTAAGCCTAAGGATTTAATTAAACTTTATTATTGGTAACTAATTCTTACAAGAGAAAAAAGATCTAAGCTATAAATTAAGGAAACTAACCTAAAGAGTATTTATTTAAATTATTTGGTAGCATTAATTATTAAATGATTTATTTACCTTAATCTTTTATTGAGTTAAAATGCACAAAGATTAATTAAAGAACATGGTAAATATGAATCAAACAATGAATTAAAATGCATCAAAATTTAAGAACTAAAAAAAAGGTTAAAGTAAAGGAATTGCAAACAGTGGGACCAAAGCGCAATCTTGTCAACGTGGGGTATGAGTTGAACTGCGAACCATACGGCATCACTGCTACTGTTGGACGTCGGCCATTATGCGCCGACAGTGGGCTGTCGCTACTATCCTTGCTCCGGTGGTGGTGTTGCCTCCGTCCCTCGGTGATGATGGATCTTTCACGAGCTTCACTTAACAATAACTTGTACCCTTTCTCCTCCTTATTCAAAACCAAGTAACAAAGGAAAAAATAAAAATAAAAATAAAAATATAGAGAAGCAGCGTTTGGGTAAAATACCTCCAAAAATCACTATAACTTGTATTGCTCTTGAACTCAATGTGTTACAAAGGATGAATGTTAGGTGGTTGTGGATGTGAAAGTGAATGTGTGTGTGAATTACAATGGAATGAAGCCTATTTATAGGCTTCAAGAAACCCTAAAAATCCTAAAACCCTAAAAGCATATTCCCTTCTTATGCTCAACATTCTTGGAAATGGAATAATGACATTACTTGGGCATCAAACTATTTCCTTACATTCAATATGATCTTAAATGATTTAAAAAAATAGAGAAATATTTAAGCATAAATTTAATTAAAAATATTTAATAAAATAATTGAAATTTTGTAATAAACTCAATTCTTGTATTAAACCCGTATCCAATTTTCTACACGTACTGTCTTTAGTAAAATGAGCATATCTTGAGCTCCCGACGTCCGATTGAGGCATTTCAAGATGCGTTGGAAAGGTAACTGAAAGAAGGTCAATAAATAAGAAGACATATTGACTCAGAAATGCTTGGATCCTATCAGAAATTTGCTATGAGCCCTCAGTGAGAATTCCTTGCACATAGCTTGACTTTCCATACTTGTGAACATGATATTTTGCAATCTTCCCATATCTGATGTAATTAGGATCTTATGTGATCTGCAAGAATAACTAAAATACATTAATAATATAAAAAATAAAAAAATGGCCAATTGGGCATTTACTCATGTACATGGACTCATCTTTTAATTTCTAATGGACTTTAATTTATATACAGACACTAATAAACTCAAATTCCCGTATTGAACCTGTATCCAATTTTTTGCATTTGTTGTCTTCAGTAAAATGAGCATATCTTGAGCTCCTGACGTCCGATTGAGGCGTTTCAAGATGTGTTGGAAAGGTAACTGAAAGACGGTCAATACGTAAGAGACATCCTGACTCAAAAATGCTTGGATCCTATCAGAAATTTGCCATGAGTCCACAGTGAGAATTCCCTGCACATAGCTTGATTTTCCATACTTGTTGAACAGGATCTTTTGCAATCTTCCCATATCTGATGTAATTAGGATCTTATGTGATCTGCAAAAATAACTAAAATACATTGATAATATAAAATAAAAATAAAAAAATAATTGGCCAATTGGGCCTTTACTCATGTACATGGACTCCTCTTTTATTGTCTAATGGACTCTAATTTATATGCAGACTCTAGCATAAAATTTAAAGGGCCGGATAAAATTGGTGACTACAACCTAATTGTTTTTTTTTTTGAAAAAAACCCAATTGTTCTATAAATTTTGTATTTTTAACAAAAGTTTAATGCTTAGATGCATAAAGTAAATTTTTTTAAGAGAAGTTTACATTTCAAAACTAAATGTTAAGAATTAAACTCATATTAAATATGATAGTATAAATATTTTTGACCAATAAATCCATTAATAGATCTCAATGTGAGAAGTAATTTTGATTAAATTTATCCCATTTTTGCCTTGATTTTTTTTCCTATAAGAATCCGTATTTAATTTATCATTCAATAAAGTTAATGAGTTTTTTTATAGAGAGATTATAAAAATGTAGTTTTATATTGGTTATTAAACTAGGTTTTTTTACTGGCCGCTCTTTCATTCCTCTGCACTGTTCATTGTTTTTTTATTCATTTGGTTAACCGGCGGCGACATTAGTTTTAGTGTTAGTCGTCGTCATTAATATTTTTTTCTTATTTTTTATATTTTAATTTTCTTCTAGTTTTATCTACTTTTGTGGTACGTTTTTCTCTGTTTTGTGGCACGTTTTTGTCTTATGGCACGTTATATCTACCGTTGTGGTAAATATGCGTTCTTGGGTACATTTTTTCATGACGCTCGGTTCAGATTTACGGTTTGTCGGTGGTCTTCAAAGTTTTATCCTGTTTTGTGGTTCTTTTGTTGATGTAGTCAGATCTGTTTTGCGAAGCAGCCTCCAAGATTGTTGGTTTTACTTACCACTCCTACTGCAATCCTGAAGCGTGTCGTACCAAATCCAAATGTTCAAAATCTCCCTAGCTACCCGTGTCGTAACCGCCCCCGACGTCTTATGTATGCCTGTAAACAAACTCACAAAATACGAATAAGGTATGATTATGTTTGTTGTTCGTTCTTTTAAATTTAACTAAACAAATAAACAAATAAGAACAATTAAACGAATATAATTTTTTTTTGTTCATGTTTGTTAAAAAGATAAACGAACATAAATGAACACAAACGAACAAACATAAAAGGACATATGTGAATAAATTTAAACAAACATAAACGAACGAACATATGTGAATAAATTTATTTTTTCAAATATAATAATTTTACTATGAAAATAATAAATATAAATAGGTATATGTGAATAAATTTAAACGAACAAAATCGTACGAACATAAATGAACGGATTACTGAACGTTCACAAACGTAAATGAACGAACGAGCCCTTTGTTCGTTCATGTTTGTTCATTTAACTAGCTCGTTCGTTCATTTAACTAAACAAACAAAAAATCTTGTTTTTGTTCGTTTGTTTAATAAAAAAATTGTCAAACGGTTCGTTGAATATTTGGTTCGTTTACGGCCTTAATCCTACAATCATCATCATAGAGGTGTATCACACATAGAGCCACTATAAGGTCGATATACTTACATAAGGATGAGCATTCGACGGAATCATTTAAAGATATATCTAATGTTATGTTTGATGGGTTATGTGACCCACCATCAAAAAGGAAAAAAATTGTTAAATGTATCACCATCATTTTTTTACCAAATTTCCAATTCACTCTTTACCCTAAAACTTCAGCCTGAACAACGATACAGCTATGGGTGAGCATTCGATCAATCGAGTCGAGTAAAAAATTTTAAGTTAGTCGAGTTGGCGAGACTTATTTTATAACTCAAACTTTATTTTAAAAATTTCGAATCAAGTCGCGTTGTTCGAGTTTTTATTCAAATTTAATTGTATACATTTTATAATGTTATGATACTATTAGTTTCAATTTAAACGGTTTATATATATATATATATATCATGCAAAATTGAGGGACTTGACTCGAACTTGAAAATGAATCCACTAATTGCTATAAAAGTTTTAAGTTATTTGAGTTTCTATTTTATAACTCAAACTTTATTTAATACTTTTTCAAATCGAATCGAGTTTTGCCTACCCCTAAATAAAATAGTCGGAAAAAAAATTTACTTCAAATTTCTCACATTGTGCATGCTTCTCGCTCCGTCTCTGGCCATTCCTTCAAAGTTTGAATGATAGGTTTCTTTTTTATCCCTTTTAGAGTTTATAATCTCATGCCTGCGAGTACTAAAAGTTTTCAATGATTTTTTAATGTTAGCATGGATGCTATTATATGTCGATATCAAAATATGAAAAATTTTCGTGTCTAATTGTAGTCATTTTTATGTATTTTAATTTAAATTTTTTATGACTTTTGAATGTAGCTTATGATAACTTATCTAATTTACTATTTTCTCATATTACATGCGATTGTATTTATCATTGGTCGGTAAATTACCAAATTTAAATTTTTAGATCTATCGCTGATTAAGTTGAGCTGATTCAAAAAAAAATAGTCAAATTAACAAGTCCTATTTTTTACTCAAATTTTATTTAAAATTTTTTATTCAAGTCGAGTTGTCAAGTTTCTGTGCAAATCTATTTGTAATTATTTATAAAGCTATAGTACTGATTGGTTCTAATTTAAATGACTTTCTCTAATCATCTAAGATATAAATATACATTTTTCATATTTTTTCACATGTGTAAGTAAGATTTGTAATGTTATTTAATGAAATAAATATCATTATAAAAAATTTATTTATAATTTCATTTGTTAAGAAAGATTTTTTTTAGGACAAAGTATTGATGGGTATGTAAAGGATTCAAAGAATTACTAAGAAAAAAGAATTTACAAAAAAAAAATACAGTTGAAAGACCAAATTGAATAAAATGTAAAGTTAAGGATTAAATTGAAAAAAATAATAATTTTTTGTTAAAAATATAAATTGAAGTTACATAGATATTATATGGTGGTATTAGACATGTGGTTTAAATCTGATGAAAAAACTTAATACGAATGAGGAAATCATACAATGTTGAGGGACTAGATTGCAGAAAGAGTAAATTTGTTTTCAAAATTATGAATTGAAGCTAAATAGGTATTCTACAATAGTTTAGGAGCATATGGCTTAAATTTAGTCAAAATGGATTAACAATGAATGTGGAATTGAAGAAGGAAAATACGGACTAAATCGCAAAATAGTAAAACTTGGGTTTTCAATTTTTTGAGTTGGAAAACTCAAAC
Organism: Hibiscus mutabilis; assembly: GCA_019671005.1. Lineage (NCBI taxonomy): Eukaryota > Viridiplantae > Streptophyta > Magnoliopsida > Malvales > Malvaceae > Hibiscus > Hibiscus mutabilis. Next base: position 45,359,912 of record CM033725.1, read on the forward strand.
TCAGAATTCACTTATCGGCTCGACTCGTTTCTCGTTAAGCTCGCAATAATTTTTATATTTTTTAATATATGTAAAATCTTACAATACTATATAAAGCTTAATATAAACATAAATTAACAAATTTAACAAAAAGATCAAAATATTGTACGAAGCAATTCCAAAATCTAAACTCCAAAGTACCGATCCACAAATATACTAAACTAACATATTATAAAAAAAGTTAATGAGCTGCTCGCAAACTTATCAATTCGAGCTCAAGTTAGGTTCAAGTCAACTTGAGTCAAGCATTGGTTGAGCTTGAGCTGATCACGAGCTGCTCAAATCTGTTAGGACCCCCTACACCCGATGATGACATAAATAAAGCATCAAAAGGCAATAGTTCTAAATGCACTAACAAACTGTCACAAAAAGATATCTAACCATTAAGGACCGTCGACTTTCTCTGATCAATGGTGTATTATGATTAATGCAACACGAAGCGTCAAACTATTTAATATTTTATGATAATTAATATATAGGGTAAACTATGTCAGGTACCACCAAACTATTAGGTGTGGTTCGTTTTTACCATCAACCTTTCAATTGATCCAATTTTACCACCAAACTTTATTTTTCGACTCGTTTACACCACCGCGCCTTTAACTACTTAACGTCGTGATGACTTGGATGCTAGACCAAAACGACGTCGTTTTGGTGCCGCTATTTTGATACTAAATTGCCCAAAATAGCGTCATTTTACTAGAGGAAAATAAGGAAAATCATGCACTCAATAGGATTTGAACCTACAACCTTTAGAATTAAAGGTAACCTCCTAACCACTAAGCCAACTTAACATATTTATTTTGTTTCCAGCACAAATAATATATATTCCAAACTGTAGTTTATCATATAAATAATATTACTCTATATAAATAATATAAATATATTAGTATACATATATTAATATAAAATTAATAAATAAAATAAAAATATATAAATTTTTTATATTATAAATAATATTAAATATATAAATATATTATTATAAAAACTAAAAGACTAATTTTCAAAACCCCGGATTTTTCAAAAAGCCCAAAATCCAACAGAACCTTAAACCCTAACACTAAACTATAAACCTTAAATCTTAAAATTTTATTCACAAACAAATAATATTAAAAATATATAAACAAATAATATATTATTATAAAAACTAAAAAACTAATTTTTTTTTAAATAAAATTTCAAAAATTTACAAAAAAAACCAAAAATTCACCAAAACCCTAAAGCTTAAACCCCAAATCCATCCATTTAGGTTGCTAATGGGTTTATGCTTTTAGGGTTTAGGATTTATAATTTAGGGTTTTAGGGTTTATAGGTAAGAATTTAATGTTTTGGTGAATTTGGGGTTTTTTTGTAAATTTTGGAGTTTTTTGAAAATTAATTTTTTAGTTTTTATAATAATATATTATTTATTTATATATTTAATAATATTCGTAATATAATTTTTTATTTAATAAAAATATTTTATTTATTAGTTATATATATTAATATGTTATTATATGTATATTAATATTATTTATAATATATGTATATTATTTATATAGACTAATATTATTTATATAATAAAATAAATTAAATTAATCTCAATTGCAGTTTAGAATATATATTGTTTGTGCTAGAAACAATTTAGAGATATTAAGTTGGCTTAGTGGTTAGGAGGTTGCTTTTGATTCTAAAGATTGCATATTCAAATCGTATTGAGTGCATGGTTTTTCATATTTTCTTCTAACAAAACGATGTTGTTTTGGACAATTTAGTATCAAAATAACGGCACCAAAACGACGTCGTTTTGGTCTAGCATCTAGGTCATCACGACGTTAAAGAGTTAATGGCGCGGTGGTATAAACGAGTCCGAAAATAAATTTTAGTAGTAAAATTAGACCAATTAAAAAGTTGATGGTAAAAACAAGTCACACCCAATAATTTAATGGTACCCGACATAATTTACCCTAATATATAAAATGTACACCAAAATTTCAGGAAGTGTTAAGTGTAGCCTTAACTTGTAAGGCATCTGCAATTGTAATAAAAAAATATAAATTTAAATCTTAAAAATAATACTGTTACGATGTATAATCACAAACTTCTAAAACAATCATTGTAATATAAGATATATACACACGTAAAATCATATTTAAAACTATATAATTTAAAATTGCATTCATAAATAAAAATCATATGGGAAACTACATCGATGAAATCCTCGAGTTTATGGTAAGTAATAAAATTTGAGTTCTTTCCATGTAATTACATGATAATATTACTTTTAAATTTTTAACAACAAACACACAAATACTCGAACTCAAATATTCTAAAATAAATATCTTTTCTTTTTTTTTACCGAAGTAACTTACTAAGTTGAAAAAATTGAGATTTTAGATATTATTATTTAATTCACTAATTATATATATAATATTCTTAAAAGCTTTGTATTTTTAGGGTTGTTGATTTTTTTTGAAAAATATGACATAAACAAAATTATTTATACACATATTGTAGTTTGAACCGGAAAAGTAAAGTTGGTGTGCACTCAATCCGACTTCACTGTTCTTTCTAATTTTTTAATAAAAATGATGAAGATATGCGGTGAAAATACACTTTTAAACCCTTTAACAATAAACACACAAATATTCAAACTCGGATCTTCTAGAATGAATATCTTTTATTTTTTCGCCGAAGTGACTTAATAAGTTCAAAAAATTGAGATTTTAGATATTATTATTTAATTCACTAATGATATATATATAATATTCTTGGAAGTTTTGCATTTTCAGGGTTGTTGATTTTTCTGAAAAATATGGCACACAAAAAATTATTTATACACATATTGTAGTTTGAACGGTAAAAGTGAAGTTGGTGTGTACTCAATCCGATTTTATTGTTTTTTCTAATTTTTTAATAAAAATAAGAAGATATGCGGTGGAAATACACTTTACACAGAAGACAATGTTCAAAGTCTGATTGTAGGTGATGCGACTACAATTTTTTTATTTCAAAAAATTAAAACACTGTTCAGAGATGGTGAGAATTCCTAAACAAAAATCGTCTGCCCCCTAATCATGTCCTTTTCTATGCCCACACTAAAAAACACTAAAAAATAAATTCTAAACCCTAACCCTAATTTCCACGTCCTAAACCCTAAAAATACACTCTACCCCTAATTTTCTAAACCCCTAACCTTAAACCTTAAATCTTAAACCCTAAACCCACTTTTTTAAAGTGGGGCACCAAAAAAGGCATAGTTTAGGGAAGAGAATTTATATCCGAGAATTCCTATCGTCTTCACTTTCACTATAATAAATATAATATTTGTGAAAATAATCTGGCTTATACCATATTTGTAAAAAAATAAAATTAAGTGCAATATTTGAGTAATTTTCCCATATATTCTTAGTTGATATAAAAATACCAGGGGAGCGAATAAATCATGGACCCAAAGGCCAAAATCCCTAATGCAGAAGCGCATATCAACCCTCCGATCTTGGATGGAAATCTTCTATTCCATACTATGTCTCTTTTGATGCTTCACTTTAAAAAGTAAGTTTAAGGTTTAGGATTTAAGGTTTAAGGTTTAAGAGTAGGGTTAGAGTTTAAGAAATTAAAAGTAAGGTATATTTTTTAGAGTATAGATCTAGAGTTTAGGATGTTAAATTTAAAGTTAAAATTTAAAATTTAATTTTTTTAATATATTTTAATATAGGGCGTAAAAAGGAGCATGACAAAGTGTATACTATAAAAAAGTATGTGTATACTATAAAATAGGTATATTCCATACTTTAGTAAATACTCTCTCTAGGTTTTTTTCGGGCCTACTCATATGACACCCAATCATGTAGTATTTAAGCTAAAAAAAATTTATGAACCGGTATGAATTCGGGTCTTTCCGATTTAATTAGGCCCTTAATTTTTGACCCCATTTTTTACGAAATCAAGATCGGAAAAAAGAAAAAATCTATTGACTCAAATCTATTAGCGGAATAATGGGTATCTTAAAACAATAACTCTACGTCCAACAACTAGTATAGCAAAATTATGGGCGGATCTAAGAATTTAAACTTGATAGTTCACTCACCGATAATAAATACAATCGTATGTAAGATAAGAGTAGGTTGAATAAGTCATCAAAAATTACTTAAGATGTTCATAACTGACATGATAAAAGACCATTCAATCACACCTTAATATATATGTAAGAGGTCTGCTATGATTTAGTTACTAACTCTCTTTAATAAAACACATGTATAGAAGAATTCATATTAGTCTATACAATTTTTTCCCTAATCAAATCATTCCAAAATATCATTTTTACAACTAATGCTCTAAACACAAAATATTTTATATTACTTGTAAGTAACTAAAATCATCTAAAATGATTTTTCACACTTTTATATGAATGATCATTGATCTCTATCACCAAATCTTTATCAACTTCACTTTTTTAATGAAAATACACATACTTGCTAAGAATTTAAGAAATCTTTTAAATAATAAAATTTAGTAATTTAAAGAAGTTTAATTATTAATTTATTTTAAAATAAAAGAGAAGTAATGAAGTCATTAAAAAATATATAAAATTATTAAGAAAACTATATAATAATACAAAAACCTTAACTTTTATAGAAAATTATGGGGTAGCAATAACTTAAACCGAAGGATTTCATAAATAATTTAAAATAGATTTAATTTTAATGTAGAAATTACTTATAGATCTAACATTAAAAATAATTATAAATATATTTACATTTATAAATTTGTATACTAGATTCATTAATAATTTTAAATGGAGTACTCTATTGTTAATGGGGGTATACATGTAATTTGGAGAAGAAAATAGTTAAATTGATGTATTTTTTTAATTATTAAGGGTTAAATTTATTGAATTATTTTGAATTAGTATTAAATTGGTAGAATATATAAGTTTTGAGGACTAAAACTATCATTATACCAAATATTGTTAGATGTATGTTTATATTTTAAGTGAAACTAAAACTTTAATTTAGTGACCTAATTGTATCTTTTAATAATTGAATGATCTAATTATAATTTTATTAATAATTAAATGACTTATAATATAGTTTATCTAATTTTTTAATGACAGGTCAAGTGACCTACTTGACCTATGGTAGATACGCCCCTAAGCAAAAACCCAGTGAAATCTTATCCCAAAATGAGAAATATCGTCATGTGCGGTCCTTATGAACCATCCGCCTTCGTCAACTCCCTTAACAAACGTCAGAGAGATCAATTTGTACTACCTTCACCAATATAAATACAACCCACCATATGAAACCAAAAGTCGCTTCTTTTTCTGGTTTTTTCCACACTTTCGCAAAATTGGACTTTGGGGGGTAAACTCCGAAAGAAAAAACATTTCATAATCAATGGGGATCATTGAAGAAGCTCACAACCTCAAGGTTTTGGGTTCAGGCGACCGATGCACTGTCCTGGCTCATGGGTTCGGAACGGATCAGTCGGTCTGGAAGCACTTAGTTCCTCACCTGGTCGACGATTTCCGTGTGGTTTTATATGACAACATGGGTGCTGGAACAACCAACCCGGATTACTTTGATTTCAATCGTTACGCTACTCTCGAAGGTTACGCTTTTGATTTGCTTGCTATTCTCGAAGAACTCCGAGTTGATTCTTGTATTTTCGTTGGCCACTCGGTTTCCGCCATGGTTGGTGCTATTGCTTCCATTTCCCGACCCGATCTCTTCTCCAAAATCATCATGATCTCAGCTTCCCCGAGGTAAAATTTTAAATAAGAAAAAAGGGTTGTTTTCAATGAGATCAGAGATTCTATTGGCTAATATTTTATTCAACTTTAACCCATTTTTTTATTGTTGTTGTAGGTATCTGAATGACGTGGATTACTACGGAGGATTTGAGCAAGAAGACTTAGACCAACTCTTCGAAGCAATGGGAGCCAACTACAAAGCCTGGTGTTCCGGGTTCGCGCCGCTAGCGGTGGGCGGCGACATGGAATCTGTGGCTGTTCAAGAATTCAGCCGCACCCTTTTCAACATGAGACCCGACATAGCCCTCAGCGTGGCTCAGACCATATTCCAAAGCGATATGAGACAAATACTCAACCTTGTCACGGTGCCATGCCATATCCTTCAAAGTGTTAAAGATTTGGCCGTCCCCGTCGTCGTCTCTGAATACTTACACCAAAACCTCAGCAGCGAATCGATCGTCGAAGTCATGACGTCCGACGGTCACCTCCCGCAGCTTAGCTCGCCCGATATCGTCATCCCAGTGCTGCTTAAGCACATTCGTTATGATATCAGTAACGCGTGAAATTAAGAAGTGCGATTGGTCATTATATATAATAAGATTGTTTTTAGTTTTAATAATCTGAAATGTTAATCTCGTATGTTTATTATGAAGTTAATTGTGATTAGCAAAGCTCAAACTGTAGGGCTGCTGCCGGTCGGTTTTTTTCTCTCTTTTGCAGATTATTTATTTGGAAAATGACGTGTATGTCGGTAACTGTGTTGTTGTGTTCAAATGTGCACCAGTTAATAAAAAGTTCTTTAATCTAACTTGTGAAACTCAAAATGGACGGTCAGATTTGGAGGTAAGATCACAAGTGGCACTTTTTTAAAAAAGATATCAATGCGTAATTAGTTATAGAAAGGTAAATACATTAGATTACTTACTTATAAGTTTAGTAATAAATATGATATTTTTTTAAATAACACTTCAATTATTTAATTATAAGTTTAGGATTAGATATATAATTTTTTATAATTTAATATTAAAATAAGTGTTTAAACTATCTCTTTTTTTTAGGTGCTTAAACTTTTTCTTTTTAAGATTAAATAGTTATTTTTTAGTTAAAATATATGTCTTAATTGACTTAAAAAAAAATAATAGTTTGAGACCTAAAATAAGTAAAAAAATTAAACACCTAAAAAGAAAAAAATAGATAGTTTAAATACTTATTTTGATATTAAATTTTTTTTATTTTAAAAGTAATAATTCAGTCACTCAATTATAAGTTTAGAAATAAACATATTAATTAAAATTTTATGACAAACAAGTAACTATATCTTTAAAATTAAAAGAATGACTTAGTATCAATTTTAGTCTTCGAAACTTATACATTTTATTAATTTGGTCATATTTCGAAGCATTTCAATAAATTTCACTTTTTATTATCCCTTACCACACTCTATGTTATTGTCCATCAATATGATAATCAATAGATGTGATAGCTAGATAGACAAAAAATAAAAAAAAATGACCATCCTTCGTCAATGACTACCACCGAGGAATAGTGGGAGCATAACACCGAACATGTCCTCTAAGAGAGACACCAATCGAAAGAGAACACAAGGCAAGACAGAATGAAAACCACATAAAAATGAAAGATGGTTTCGGGGGAGGGCGCTCGATCATCATGACCAGAGGAGTGGAGGAGGAGCAGGCCGAGGTGACTCCGATAAGGGGCTCTGTCGCCGTTCCTAAACCCTCGAAACCCCCTTCGAAAATGACGACCTTTCTTCTAAATCTCCGCCAAGATTTCGTGGGAGCACCATGAGCCGCCGGAAAAATTAATCTCCTACGAACGACCATCGAGATTCGCAAACAACAACCATGGGAGACGAACAGTAACCCGCCTTCAAATACAGAAAGGCTGAAGGGCAAGGGATGACGATGAACATCCAAATCTTAGGGACGCCGGTGCTATCCCTCCGAAAGCTCCTCCTGTTGCAGGGAAAAGAGGGGGAGGGATAACAGGGGCTACCGACACCCGACGACTAGGATTTTTGGTTTCGCGAAAGGACAATGCTTTTTTTGTTTTTTTAGGATTTATAATTTTAAAGAGGATTCCAAGATGACTATGCTCTGATGTTACTCATTCTAATTGTTTATCTCTAAAATTCAAATTCAAATTTAAATATTTTTTTCTAAAATTTAATATATTTCATCGTTGCATCTATTTTTTAAATTTATTATATTTAAAATTTAAAACTGGATCAATTAGTTTTTGGATTTTTTTTCTTCCAACTCTTCTGGCTATGATTGGAAAAGTCCAAAAAGTTGTACTATTTATTGATATCATGTCTTGTTTTTTATGTGCAAATTGATACTGAAAGAACAACTCAACAGTTGTATTTGGCACTGTCTTGCTGCTTTTGAAAGTTTTCATTGGGCCATTAGCAATAAATGAAAGGGAACAAAAAACGAACTCAATATTAATTGCTTGTTGCACCCCCCAAGGTTCGAATGCCTAAACGAAATAAATCCCCTTAATCCCACAATGGTCAAATTTTATTCGATATTCCATCGTGGATTCGTCTAAGAATTAATTATTCACGTTCGTTTGACTCATATAGAGATGAAAGGTGATCACTATTTTTTTTTAAAGCTCCTCTATATTTAAAAGACCGATCAAACCTTCAACTACCGGTTAAATTAAAAAAAAATTAGGCTTAACTTAAAATAAGTATCTAAACTATATATTTTTTCAGTTAGGTGCCTAAATTACTTTCGGGTCTAATAAGTGTCCGACGTTTTATTTTGTTACTTAAATAAAAGTTTTTCGTCAGCGACCGTTAAAAAAATTATATCATCAAATCAGAACATAACATGTGGCCTGTTTTTTATTTTAATTTTTAATTTTTTTTAAAATTCTCGAGGTTTTAATTCATTTCAATCAAACACTCAAATTACATCTCGCTCACCGTACGACATTTCTCACACGTCAGTGGTTCACCGTTTCTCATCATTCGGCATCATCAACCGTCTAGTTATCGGTCAGAACCTAATCAGCCTCGTTTGTCTTCATTATTGAATGTTTGTCGACGATACAATCGACAGTTCATTCGTCGATTTTCGACGACAAGATAATAAAGTTTTTAATCGTGGCGACGAAAGCAAATATGGCTGATGGTGGTTGAATCGGTGGTGCGATAAAGAAATTTAGGGATTTAGAATTAGAATTTGGAGTTTTCTAGAAAAATTAAAGATTTTTGGTTTTTCTTTATAAAATTAAATATTTTCTAATCTTTTAAAAATAAAATTTAAAAATAATAAAAATATGTCATGTCATGTTCTAATTGGATAACGAAACTTTCTTAACGACGATGACAAAAAATTTTATTTGAGTAACGAAATGAAACATTAGACACTATTTTAACCTGAAAATATTTTAAGCACCTAACTTAAAAAAAGGTATAATTTAAGGATGAGTCTACCACGTGCGTCAAACACCGCTGAACACCACTAACATTGAACACCATTAAATTAATTAATAAAGATTAAAAATCTCAAGGATTCAATATATAATTAATGATTATTTAAAATAAAATTAAATTTTGAATTAAATTATTTTTCATATTTTTACTATACAATTAACAAATAAATTTTTTTAATCTTTATTTTCAAATAATTGAATCATATTTCTACCATAGTCAATCCCTAGATAAACAAACCCTAAATTTTTTTCTCCTCCTTGCCATTACAGTCGTCGTCGCCGTTACTCAACTGTCAGTCGACGAGACTGTCGTCGCCACCGCCACCTCTTAGTGTCGCCGTTGAACATAAAACTCTGATCGGTCGCCAATTTATAGTGCTTTAATCAAGCATGTTTTGTCCGTTTTAACTGCCGCCGTCTTGCATTCATAACCAGTACTTCAATATTTTTCCCCCATGACTTGTTTTTGTCAAAGCTTAAAGGAATATACCATTGGATTTACAAGGAGTCAGAGTGAAGATGAGGAGAAAACAATCATTTCATATTTAATAGTTATCTTACGTTAAGTGAGTTTAATAAAATGATTGAGTTTTGAATATTAGATAGCTGTGAAAACATTGTCGTTCAACAGCTTAGGTTTATATTATCTGCGACTCTTGTGTTTTTGTTTTTTTATCAAATGTTACGAATGAAAATGTGGTTTTCTCTCTTTGAAAATTCTTTTCTCTTCTCATCTGAACTCAATTCTGCTTCTCATCTCTTATAATTCCTTTTAGTTTGATTCTTAGTGTTACCAAGGTATCAGAGCGCATGTTTTGATGTTACGGTATGGAGGACGGTTGGTAGCAAGAGGCGGCGCGATTACAATTGGAAATTAACCGATTGGAGGATAAGTTGGAGGATAAATTGGAGGCCAAATTTAAGGATTTTTGAGTCCAAATTATGGAGGACTGTAGGCAATTACTGGAGATTTTCTGGGTAGACTTATAGAACCAGCAACGACCAGAGTTTCATCGCAAGGGATTTTAGGGCCGACAAACCAAGCTATTGGGGACGATATAGTGAATCGATCAGAATTTGAAAATCTAAAAGTCGGAACTTCCAAGACAATTCAGAAAAATGAATCATCAATGGTGTTTGATTTCACTTAACCGAAATAAAAAAAAAAAAGGTTAAATGCCCCCAATGATACTAAGCTGCTTGATGAAGATTCAGAAGAGTTGAATAACCCAACTAAGGATATGTTGGAAGATGATCCAACTATGGGGTTGCTAGAATGTCCACAAGACAAGGCTATCATTTTCAAGGAGTCTGGGGATTAAACGAGGGGTCTGATGGAACAATTGCAAATTCAAGGTGTATTCTTGAATTTATTCATGATGGCTAGAGATGTAGATGCAAAGGCAGCCCAAGTGTTCGATAAAAGGTATGTGAGAAAGGTAAGAACCAAAATACAATAAAATTTAATTTTAAGTTTGTTGAGAATGATGATCCATACATGTTTAGGCTATTGTTAATGGGAAAAAATTATTACTGGTAGATAAATACTCAATGTGGCATGAAGTTGTTGAAGTGTACGACCCTTATAGATTTAGGCTTTTAGTGATGGGGAATAATGCCACCTATGATTTCGATGTTGCAAATGTCATAAACAAAGGTGGTTTGGATACTGTTTTTCATGGCATTGTCATAGGTGTATTGTTCGCAATCAAAAGGCTTGATACGCTCTCTTTTCAAACTAATAGAGAGTTACAAAACGAGTTGTGGATTCTTGGTGGGCTAAGATCACTTTTTCTGGTTACCTTTACGGGGTATTGTGTTGAACAGAACAAGTATTTGCTTGTAACTGATCATTTGCCTGATAAAAGCTTGCAAGAATCGTTTTTCGAAGACGGTTATTTGAGCATGAATTGGTAAACAAGGTTTGATATTATCCTCGACGTTGCTGAAGTTTTTGAGTTTCTTCACTTCAGTTGGGATCCACTAGTGATTCAGGAAGATATCAAACACAGCAATATGTTGCTTGATTTTGGTTATAGAGCAAAGATTTCAGATTTTGGGTTATTGAGAATTAAAGTAAAGGGAGAATTTGAAGTGAATTTATTCTGGCAAGATTTGAGGAGTCGAGAGTTATAGAAGAGCCATAAATTATCTTATACTTTTGGAGGAATTACTAATGCACATACATCAGCTATTGAGACTCCTATGGGGAGTAACAACACAGAGGTAGACTTTACCCTTGCTCTACGAGCTTCTTATTCGAAGAATTTTAAAAAGAGTTATAACGTTAGGGCTCTTAGTTTAATTTCTCTGAGTTATAATGTTAACTTAGCTAATGAGCGTGGTTGTAAGAATGGTATTAATGGAAAGAGGAAGGAGCTTACTTGTGTGAATACTGGTGGAAATGATTGAAACACTAAGTTGGTGTCTTATGATGATGAGTTTTGTAGTATTGATCATAGTAAGGAGCTGATTCTACAAGTTTTGAGTCGACAAACTCAGGGAAGTTCCCCAAACTTATATGATGTTGTATGTGCTCTGTTACCATCAAATGATAATCGTGTTGTTACTAAAATTTATATTCTGCATCACTATGTTTTGGCTGAGAGGTCATTCTACACCATACCTTGCTATAGTATTTCCCTTTATAATAATTCATTTGATGTTTTGATTGGAGGAAAATGGATAATATTAGAAGACCAGCATGTCCATGCATCAGAATTGTTGGCAGAACGACAACGAGCTGTTGAAATGAACATGAACTTTATTGTGTGAAGCAGAATTTGGAATCCTTAAAATCTTATGTGAGTAGTCTCGTTGGTGTAAGATAAATCCTTCTTTCTTCAGAGAAGCAATTTCAAAACATTGAGAGGCTCTTTGAATATCTAGTTGCACTTCTCGATAGGAAAGAAGCTCAGTTTTGGGCCTTGAATGAACAATGCAAAGTAGTGGCCTTGCTTGCACTTATTGATTGTAAGGGTTATTTGAAAGAAGCTGAGTTACATGTGAATGAAATTGTTGAGGTGGAAGTTACAGAATTTGGAATTAATATGAAATTGTTAGAAGGAATGAGCCACAACCAATCAACTTTCGAATCTAGTTCACAGAATCTTGTAGAAGCTGCAGTGACAACTGTCCACTATAGCAACAAGGATGTCAAAAAGAAACCACCTGATATTATCATAGAGGATGAGGAAGGGAAATTAGTTTGGCATAGTAATTTGGAGAAGCATATTACTCATGCCATTGATTCACACCTACTGCTACAATTTATTAATGTGTTATTAAGAGGGATTTATGTTGTCGGTGGATCACCTAATGAAATACCAGACGATAAGAGGGTAAAAATTGATGATGGTTCTTGTGTTTTCCTGCAGCTTTCACATCTCTTGGGAAATGCACTGGTTGAAGAGTTTAATGAGCAGGAGAATACGTAGTCTTTGAAGGATCTCAATTATTTAATTGTCATTTTGAGACAGGTTTCGCGACAACTCCTAAGAGTGATTCATTCAACTCCTCTTAAGCTAGAAATTAAATCTCCGACACTTTTGCTTATGTTGCTCGGTTCTGAATTTTTTATCCTTGAGGTCAAGGGTCATTTGAAGAAGGGAGCATTGTAAGGAGTCAGAGTGAAGATGAGGAGAAAACAATCATTTCATATTAATAGTTATTTTACATTAAGTGAGTTTAATGAAATAATGAGTTTTGAATATTAGATAGCTGTGAAAATGTTGCCGTTCAACAACTTAGGTTTATATTATCTGCGACTCTTGTGTTATTGTTTTTTATCGAATGTTATGAATGAAATTGTGGTTTTTTCTCTTTGAGAATTCTTTTCTCTTCTCATCTTAACTCAATTTTGCTTCTCATCTCTTATAATTCTTCTCAGTTCGATTCTTAGTATTACACAATGTCGCATCAGTATCATTCCCCCCATGGCATGATGACATTCAGTGCTCATGTCCTGAATCTTCAATGAATTCAACAAAGTTTACTACAATACTTCAGTCTCTAACAATTTTTATGCTAAAATCATTGAAAAAGAAATGCTTACATATTTTAGGGAAAGAATTCAATACACCTATTACGTGTATGGGAATTGTGTGGCTACATATATGAGATCATGGCTACCTTCAAATTGTGCGGCATAACATAATTCAGTTCAACTTCTTAGCAGATCAACCTCATATTCTATGCTACCCACCAACTGCTTGGAAATAATTTTAGATATCTGCTCATAATAGCAAAATGTGTCAGCTTATTTCTTTTTTAACCTTTTCTCGACGAACTTCTGAGCGTGGACAATTATAATGTTAATGGATGCATCAGAGAGTGGATGTGGAAATAAAAAGGTGCCAGAAATCTGTTTTTACATTTGCTTCAATGTGCTTGGTGAGAAATTATGTCGTGGACACATACAATCTTTATATGGTTGTGAATGGTTGAAGGTTTGGTATGATTTCTTGAAAATGTGGAATCTATCCTGGTGTATCCCTCTTAAACTGTCATCTTTCTTTATGAATTGTCTTGAGTATCAATTTTCTGGTTTTCTAAAAATCTCCGGTTAGAAGTTTAAATTTAATGCGGCCGTCTCGATGCTACTCTCATCCTACATTGCAGGTATTGGTGGTCTTGTGAGAAATAAAAAAGGTATTATTAATGCCTTATTCTTTGGTCCTGTGATGACTATGGACCCCAGATTTTTTTAACTTTATACTATCAAAATGGCTTTAGATGTTTTTCTTGAAACTGATGCTAAGGCAAGGCCAATCTTTTTATTGTATAGGATTCTGACTTGCTATTTTTTGGTGCTAAAATTTGATGAGAAACCTTGGATGGTCTTGGAGCTTTGTAACATGATTGATTTTCATTTCTGCTCTTTTGATGTCAGGATACATAAGTTTTTGTAACATTGCTAATTTTACTCGATTAAACCAACTTTATTTATTAATAAAATTATCCTTTATTCACATTGGCTTATACAAACACAACATATAAAATGTTATCCCTATAGCTAGTTTAGATTAAACCAATGACAAATACAAACTTGTTTTGTGCTTGCAAATAAGCAAATCTTATTCAGGTTAAATTGGAAAACCCGATATTCTCCCAAGTTAGTTGTCTTCTGTTTTTTGTACATTTGGCAACTAAATAGAATATTACATATGAGCATGTGTAGGCAGCATTAGGGTGTTGTGATTGAAAGGATCCAAGCTTCTTTGTCCGCCATGGAAGAGAAGAAAACATTAATCTACATGGGCGACGGGCTTGGCGAATTCTGTCCAAGTTTGAAGCTCGGAGATGAAGATTATATGCTGTCGAGGAAAGATTTCCCAGTCTGGGACTTGATTTGCAAAAACAAGAAGCTAATAAAGGCTGAATTCTGCGAATGGAGCAATGGAGAGGTGTTTGAGCATGTTTTACTCCACCTTATCACCATGATTTCCAACGACAAAAGCAACACTAATGGTAATACTGCTCAGCTGTATTCAAGCTGCAAACTACAGACAATTCCACGAGCTGCCTATGAAGCGTTTACCAATACCCTTTATGTTCCTTACTAGATGTTAAAAATGGCCGATGCCATGCTTTAGCTTTTCAATTATTGAGATAACATTTCAGTTTTTAAGTATTGTAACAATGTATGCATTTGTATTTGTACTACCAGTGAATTATAATGCATTAGAATCTTAGCGAAATCAATAACATGAGTCATGAATGCATCATATAATTGTTTCATAACAAATAATATCAGAGAAGGAAACAATGAGGAAATTATAATCCAACACCTTTCCTTTTTTAATTCTTTTTCCAGTAAAGTTGGCAGTCACATGTCACAGCTCACATGGGATTATTGGAGTGATATTATTATTTTTTCCATAAAATAATTTTTAGATATCTTGATATTTTAGATGAGTTAGTTGACTGCAAGCCAGCATGCATTCTGAAAAAAAAATGGATCTTAAAAGCAATATAAGTATATGTTTGGATCTTTATAACTTCTTGGTACCTATAAACACCTACCACCACGTGTCAAGACTAGAACGGATAAGACTGTAGACGATGTAGCACAAGGGACGTCCAGTAATGAACGTAACAACACACGCTCGCAAACTATGCGATACCCTTTGCAATCTGTGGCGAACAAGAGTGCGAGCTGCATCGCGTCTCCCTCAGCGACCACGTGACTACACACGTGCTCACCACGGATAACGAAGCAAACCTATGACGTGATCAACGTGCCACGACAACCTGGTCATAACACCTGTCCAAGTAGTATAAAACGGGACATGCAATAGGAGAAGACCAAGATCTTCCTCCCCCGACACCACCACCATCCAAAAATAAGAGCAATACATAAGCTCTGGCCGAAAATGACTATCCCGACCACTATTGAACCACCATCTCTAACCCCCTGATTGAGATAAAGTGGACTTCGTAATACAGCAACCAAAATAGAGAGAGACGACAAGTAAAAATTAGATAAATGGTGATAGAAATATTTCCCAAATACTCTCATCTTATAAATGGCTAATGACCTTCCAAATACTATCGTCTGTCGATATGAATAACACGATTGCCAAACAACCCCGTGATCTACAAAGCACAATTTTTGTATGTTGCCTATCACTAAAAACATGCTCGCTTCACACATATATTTTATCTTTCCTTCCCCTCAAATTAGAGCCAACAAAATTGCAAAACAAAAGCAAACAAAAGAGAGTGCACATGAAAGAGTAAATCACTCCTAAATCGGTTCATCACAACATACGTCCTCAAAAGCCCTATTTATAATAGGAAAGTGAGAATATCAACTCTCTGCAACAATCAAGAAGATCGCACAACCAAAAAACATGAATAATAGTAACTATTATATCGAAGCCGACATACGTTACAAAACTTAAAGTACAGAAAACAAAGAATAAGATCTAGAAATTACAATTTTCATTAGAGGCATGCCTCATTTATAGCCATCACACAAAATATGCCTTGACGAGAACATCGAAACTTTAAGAAGCAACTCTCTGCAAGTATCCGAATATTCCAAAATTTGAAATCCACCATTTAAAGAAGGAGTAATTCAGTAAAGCCCCAACAAACGAAACAACAAAACAACTCTTATATCCATAAAAAAGTCTTCTTCATACAAAAGAACAAAAACCAACAATAATATCAGCTATACACCCCCAATACTATCACCCAACAAATTGTTATCTACCCTACCCTCTACAACATCTCCGCGATTACTTTGCGAAGAGGGAACATTTGTCTCAGAAGTAGGAGGAATCGCTATCTCACTATACTTCGCAACAAAGTTTTCCCATGAAGGTCCGGAAGAGTTCCTCGTATCAAAAGCCGTGACCACCTCACAAAGAGTGTTAAAATCTACATCCCTAACATTGAAGGCACCACGTGCTAACTAAAAGCTAAGAATGACAACATCTCGTGATTTATTCAGTCCTTTGATCATAAAAACGGAGGTTGCATCCGCAGCCGCCTTAACTTTCTCAGTTACGTCAACATCGTAGGTAGCTTTCAGCACATGAATTTTATTTTCATAAGATTCTTTTAACTCAAAAAAGTTCCTTGCGTATTTCGCAAGGTTCTCAGCTGCTGCGCCCTTCACTTGTTCCAACTCTTCCTTCAAACCTTAAATTTCACGTCTAAAACTTCGCTCAAAGGACTAAAGAAATTTCTCTTTGATCCCGAGGGAGCGATTGAACTCTTTTTCCTTTTTAGAAATTGTTGGGATGCTCGTTCAATCAACCGTGTGGCCAAAAGGGGGTGAATTGGTTTTTGAGTGATTGGTGTGGAAGCAATGGAAATTAAAAACTTAACACAGTGATATATAGTTGTTCGAGCTTCTAACCAAGCTCTACATCCACTACCCTAACATCCTACTAAGGATTTTCCCAAATTCACTATTGAATTTCTTTCCTTTTTCTAGGCTCAAGAATAAAACCTTTACACTATCAAAGCTTTCTACCCCAAAGCTTTGATAAAACACTCTTTTACAATAGAACAAATTTAAGAAAACTAGAAAACCCTCTTAGGTACAACGTTTGCACACTTAAGCACACTCACCCAAAACCTAACACTTGAGCATATATGACAATTAAGCTCACAAGTGTGTTCTACAAAGAAAATTGACAATATTAAGCACTACAACAATTTCTCTATCATTGAATGTTGGTAATTGGTTTCTTGTTCTTCTATGGATGCTTGAAGGAGTCTTTTAAACCCTCTAACAACTTTATGGTTATTACTAGCCATTGGGGGTTGTTAAGAGCCGTTGGGGACTTTAATTTCAGACTTAAATGTACTTTTGGAGCAGGGCGTATCGGTACACGGGTGCTAGTATCGGTACGCTACCTAAAGAAGAAAGAGTCATTGGGCATTTAATACAAAGAGTATAAGTAAACATACATGCATATCGGTACGAACCCATTCGTATCGGCACGTTTGAAACCGTTCGGGTACAAAATTTTGTTATTGGAATTTGGAAAACTTGGGGATGAAAAAAGGTATCGGTACATACAAGACTATATCGATACGGGCACAATGGATATCGGAACGAGTCAAACCGTATCGGTACTTAATGCCTGATTTTCACACTTTGGCTATTTAAAATCATTTAAAAACATGTCAAAAACCTTTGAAAACATTTCAAACATATTTTTCAAATTTATGGACATTTAAAATATTTTTAAAAATTAGTTTAAATCTCAAAAACATTTTTTTAAGTTATATCAAAATTAAATATATCAACAGAAATTGCTTCTGAATGTTTTTTTGTTTAACTCCCCTAATCACGCCCAGATATCTGCCTCATGTCTTTTTCGCACCTTTTGCAAGTTGGTAGTGTAACCCTCCACCTTCAAACGTATTTTTTCATTTTCTTCAACTAGAGCTCTTGCGATTTTTCTCCGTGTTGTATTAAACACAACATAGTTCCTGAATGAGACCCAAACCCCCTTCAACAATTCTCTTGATATTAGCACAAGGTCTAAAAACGCCTACACTATTTGAAAACAGTTCAAACAGCCTTTTAGAAGCAGCTTCAGGATGAAGCCATTCCTCTGTCTCTAAAAGCCCCTTCTAGGGATAGAATGCACTTAACTGAGCGAAAGACTCATAATTTCCACCATGAGAAACACCAGCCGGCGGCGATAAAAGAGTCGTCGCAGCCTCTGAAAGAGTTGCAGTCGCAACAGGTGCAACCTTGGGAGCTGTATCTTTTGTCGAACAATGAACCACAACAGAATCCGCAACGGTCACTCCTACAAGCATGCCAACAAATAGAAATTTATTACAAACCAAAAATAAAAATTATTAAAAACAAATTCAATGACACAATCAGTAACATACCTAAAGACATATGAGAACCAGGAAGAGTAGCCGTCAGTACAGTAGAAACAACAATCCCAGCTGCACTAGTTGTAACCAAACAAGAAGAATCAAGTAGTCTACTCAACACAAGGCGACATCGAAGATCGGACCATAAAGGTTATCCACAGCCCCAACATCAAATACTGGCCTTTTTCCAATCACTTTATTCACACTAGTCAAAAGATGTTTCTTAGAACTATAAGTCCTTAGTCAGCTCGCCACACTTTCCCGCACCACTTCTATGATGTCCGCTGAGAACTCAAAGAGACATTTCGAACGATGGGAGAAACCTCTAGACCAGCAACAATAGGCGGTACATTCGCTGAGGACGTCACTGCACTGGTCAAACCTAACGCACAACGCGAAACTACTTATCCACTGTCCAAACCTTCCGAGGGCGCCACTCATACCAAACCTTGTGAGCAAAATTGCTCATCGACGGATATAGAAAGTGATATTTCTAACGTCGCAGCTATATCCCTCAATTCGCTACCAATAGTTTGCGGAGGAGAAATCACTACCCCACAAGTAGATAGGCAAAAATATGACAACTAAGTCATATTACAAGGTGCACCACGAAAGTCAAACCAAAAACATATATATATATATATATATATGTAAGCGGAAGAAATTTGTACTTCTCAAAGGGTTACAACAACATAATATATGTGTCCATTTGTCTTTTTGTCCTCCGTTCCAAACGCAACACATTACCCTCACCTTCTGAACTGGACTTCGCCGATGAACTCGGGACTATCTGCCTTTTATCTTTCCCATCATGACCAAAACCAGATAGGCTCACATTAACGCAACACCTTGGAGCATTGGGAGCAGCTTCCCGCTAACCCCACCCGAGGGAGCATCTTCATCGCAATAATTCCAAGGGCGGCCACGAACCTAGTATACTCCGAAAAGAAATTTCCCTCCTCCTCTTCATGACCCAAAAAATCCTCACCATTTGTTCATTACCTTCCTCGCCGAAGGGCCAAGCTTCCATACAAATAGGTACGTTTCCAGATAACCCTCAAGTAAAACGTTCAAATCCATCTCATCCCAACCATTGAGACTTTTTTCATTAAGATAGTACACCCAAACATTTCTCATAGTACATATCTCTTCGCAAAGCGAAGGCAGATCACTTTCCAACTTGCTAAGAAATTTCAACTCGGCAAGCGACATCTCCTCTGCATTGGGTGAAGTAGTCCTATCTTTTGACGGTCGACGTCATACAACAGGAAACAGAAAACACTTAAAATTCACTCCACTTTAATATACTTTGACCTGTCCAGGCGAAGATTCAAAGCATAATTACTCATCACTAACGCCTTACCTTGACGATGGCCAATGGTCACAGAACCTTTTGCATTGTTATCATGCCCAGCCATTATATTATAACAGTAATGAAACACATTGAGAGAAGGCTCGTCCTTATGGATCATACAATTTAAAAAATACGTCATCAAAATCCACCAACTAGCCCCAACCAATTGACTTGACGCTACGTCAAACCAATTCAACTAGTCTACAGAAAAAATGCAGCGGTAAATGAAACCCAACTTCAAAAGCAAACAACGGAATCAAACACCATAACTTCCCCTCTTCTGAACAGGCACTCAAAGGCCACGATCCCTTTGGTAAACTAAATCGATATCGAAAGTTCTGTACAGCCTGAAGGCCCCGACATTCAAGCACCTTCAACTTCTCATCCAGTTTGGTAGTGCAAATGACTTCATCACTCACAACCACAGACGAATTAGCCATTAGAGTACACGTAAGCGTGTTTCCTTTTCGTAGATTTTTCTTTCCTTTTCCTCTACTTCCCCCCCTTTTGTTCAAAGCTTCAGACGCGATAGACAAAACAAGTAAAAAGAAAAACCTAAAAACAAATTTTATTTATAACCATGAACCAAAACTTATTTGATAAGTTATCAAAGAAAATAATAAAACATGACGTCTCGTGAGCCACAAAATGTCGTTACGTGTCAAGCTTGTAAAGCCTACGTGCACGTAGCCGATGAAAACTCGAGTACCAAATTTGCTAAAGCCGCCTTATAATGTTACCTCACTAGGGGGACAATTGTTGGTACCTAAAAACAAGTCACCATGTATTGTGACCATGTTGACCGCTACCGTAGACAATGCGTTGGTGATCATCCGCAGATCACATTTATAGCAAATAAGCGAGACTACAAGCACATCGCATATAGGGTCTCGGGTAATCACGTGACATTGCACGTCAAGAAAACTCTGACTACACTCTTCAGGCTCGCCGAGATCACTTTATAACCTCCCCTCACATGGGGGGACAATTGTTGGTAACTATAAACACCTACCGCAACATGTCGAGACCAAAATGAGTAAGACTGTGGACGGTGTAGCACAAGGGACATCCGATGATGAACGTAAGAACACAGGCTCACAAACTGTGCGATACCCTTCGCAATCTGTGGCGAACAGACAAGAGTGCGAGCGACATCGCGTCTCACCTAGTGACCTCGTCACCACGGATAACGAAGCAAACCTAGAACGTCAAGTCATACCCAATCCGATCAACGCACCACGACAACCTGGTCATGACACCTGTCCAAGTAGCATAAAACGGGACATGCAACAGGAGAAGACCAAGATCTTCCTCCCCCAGCACCATCACCGTCACCATCCAAAAACAAGAGCAATACATAAGCTCTGACCCGGAACGACCATTCTGACCACCGTTGAACCACCATCTCCGACCCCTGCCCATTTTAACAATCAAAGTAACTTAATGAAAATTTTCGTTTTCATTGCTCAATATTTAAGAAATTGCAATTCGGTAACCATTATCTGTGAATTTTATTGTTAAAGCTTCTGGCAGACATGATCTGCAAGTTTTTGTAAGTTCAATTTCACAACATCATTGATAACTACAAAAAAGCTTGGGAAGAACCCTTTCTGCAACTTAACCAGTACTCAGCTACAAGCTTGGAAAAAGAAGAGTTGGTCGCCATTAATCTCGTAGGCTCATCATACTCTATCAACTACCCTGCAAATCAAAGCAATCCCACGATTTTCATGCATTCAGTTTCATACAGTTTAATGTTCTGATAACGTGGTTAAACAAAAACCGTAATATTTGTTTGGAAACAGTTAAAAAGCATTACCATATGAAAGGATCATAACCATGGCATTGTCTATTACAGTTGGAACTCTATGAGCCACTGTTATCACTGTGTATCCGGAGAATTCTTGCCTGATAATTTGCTTCAAAATAGCATCCGTTGCGGAGTCGGTCAAAGTGTTGCCACTTCGTCTAACTCCAGAATTCTGTTTCTCTTGAGCAGGACTCTTCCGAGGCAAAAGAGTTATAGTTGTCCTACACTCCAATTATCCCCTTCATCACTGACTGCTCAAGGTTGATCCACAAATCATCATGTGATAAATATCTAAAATGCTATACAAACATGCTGAAACGGGTACTTCGAAGAAAAATGAAAAGTACTAGCGTGTGTGAGTTATGAAACGACTTGCAGATACTATTTAGTTGCTGGATTCAACTCACCTGATGAATCTAGCTTATTTGGTAGACTACTGATAGTTTCCTTAAGCTGACATTTTTTTCAAAGCCTGCAAATAAAAAGATTTGAAGTATACAATTAATATTAGGGAAAACTATCTCACTGACCACCCAATTATTGGCCACGACCTGTTTTGACCACCCAACTAAAAAAATTCAAAATTTGACCACTCAACTATTTAAATAGACCTATTTTGACCACCGGCGTTAAAATCTAACGGAAAGGTGACATGGCAGTTAAAGTAAAATTTGTATAATTATACTTTTAGTCCTTTTTAATTATATATTATATCAATTTGGTCATAATTTTAATTTAATTAGATAAAATTAATCAACTAATCAGATAAAGACACGTGTCCACCCTATTGGATGAATTTATTTTGATTTTTAATTTTATTTATTTAATATTATATATATATATTCCTCCAATCAGGACGTGTCACCACCTGGTTAAAGGAAAATTCAAGAGAAGGGAATATGGTCATGGTGTGGTTTAAACCCTTGGAAGGAAAAGTCAAGGCTTAACCACCAGGACAACTACTCTTTTGTGGTGTGAAATGCATCATTCTATATATATATATCTTATAATGAAGTAAGTGCTAGGGAAAAAAGAAGAAAAAATATTTAAGAAGAGACTCGAACATAGGTCACATAAGATATATAAAAACACGCATATCACTAAATCAAATATATTCGATTTAATTAAAATATGAAATTATTAAATATTCGATTTTAAAAAATATTAAAAAATCGATTTAAAATATTCGAATATTTTTTTCTTTTTCATATTTAAATCAAATCAAATATTTATTAAAATATTAAATATTCGATTTAAAAAATATTTGATTTAAAAAATATAAATTTGATTTAAAAAAGTATTTGAATATTTTAAAATTTTGATTTAATATTTTTAAATCAAATATTTGAATATTTTTTAAAAATATTTGAATACTTTTAAAATCAAATTTCTTTTCATTTAAATCGAATACTTTTTAAATCGAATATTTGATATGCGTATTTTTATATATCTCATGTGACACATATTCGAGTCTCCTCTCAAACATTTTTTCTTCTTTTTCCCTAGCACTTACTTCATTATATATATAGAATGATGCATTTTACATCACAAATGAGTAGTTGGCCCAGTGTTTAAGCCTTGGCTTTTCCCCTCAATAGGTTAAGGGTTCAAACTACTTTGTGGTCATATTACCTTCCCTTGAATTTTCCTTTAACCACCCGATTGGCGGAAAATATATATAATATTAAATAAATTAAATTAAAAATTAAAATAAATTCATCCAATAGGGTGATAACACGTGTTGTTATTTGATTAGTTTGGTGGTCAAATTTTAAAACAGGTCGCGGCCACTAGTTGGGTGGTCACTAGGATTAGTTTTCCCTTAATATTATACCTTATCAAAGTGATAAATTCACCAGTTGTCTCACCTTCCATATTTCTTCATCCGTATAAAGGCCTAGAGGGTCTAAATTGGTTCGAATACTTCCCCTAAATAGAGTTGGCTCTTGAGGGATAATGCTAAGCTTCATTCTTAGATCTTTGAGACCGATAGAGCATATATCAATTTTGTCTATATAAATTTCCCCCTGCAGGCTCGACTAGGTGAAACAAGGCGCCTATTAGTGTAGATTTCCCGCTTCCTGTCCTTCCTACAACCCCTACTCTAGTCCCTTCCTTGAATGTGCTGGTGGTTCCTTTGAGAACCAATGGAGCATTTTGATGATATCATATCTGCAACACAACAATGCCTTATAGTGAGAGCCTTGGGAAGCAGGTTCAATGGGATTCAATACATTTTGAGAATAAGTGCATACGGTTCTTCAATGATTTTTTAACTCACCTTGAGCTCTTGCAACTCGATCCTGACCAAGGAGGGCCATGACGGTGGTGGTATTTTGTCATCTACAGTTGCTGGAGGCTCTGCTGGTATACACATAAACTACTTTATCTGTTCAACCGAAATTATGTAGTTCGATAAGTTGCAATACCATCTTGACAAGAAAACTTGGTTGCTTGTTATTGACAAAGCATATGAAAGGGAAAGGCCTGCAAGTCCTGTGGATAACGAACGAAGGGAGAAAATTTCAGAGCTTAGAACAGCCATCACTTTGAATGAAAAATGGATTATTCTATAGAAACAGATGCTACCTGGCGGTACATAGCCTTTAGGAAGTAGTACGAGGAGAAATACGGAAGTGAACATGGTAAGATTCTAAAGTGCCTCGATCCGTAGAATCAGCCATTCTGTGGCTGCATTACAAAGGAAGAAAAGTGTAAGATCTGTGTCAACAAGCCTTGGGTAGTTCTTAAAGAACCTGTCTGCCATGTTAAATGCTCTTATAGTGGCCACTCCCAGAGAAGTCCCGACAGCATAATTCATAGCATGCGCCTTTGTCATTCTATTGATTCGTATTAGTTCCCGTGCAGAAGATAGATAGTACCCCTTTTTTGTTAAGGAAAAAGGAACATTTATGATCAGCAAAAGTTAATAAATAAATAAATAAATAACTAAACAAAAGAAACAGAAGATAAGCAAAGGTACACACCTAAATGTATTTTACTGCTATCATTGCAAGAATGGCTACAATGAGAACTTCCCATGTAACAAAGGCGAATGGCTGCTACAAGTTCAATACAACCAGCTGCAGCAAATCCAACGGACAGAGGCATGTCAAAATCCAGAATGCTCAGATCTGATGAAGCCTGAAAGATCAATGTACAAAGGATAATAAGAAACTAGTTACATAACATAAAGTCGATAGGTGAAACTAAGCGATTCAAATGTTCTTAGTGTAAGGAACTTAGGATGGTCTTACTGGGGATCAGAATCCTCCCAACAAGTGTAGAGTCAAAGAAAAGCATCGGAGCTTTAAAAATGGAATTGATGAAACCATAGAAGAAGGCCTTGGAAGCTTTTAGTCCCAAATGAGCAGAAATTCATGTATAAACTCCTATTAACAAGCCACTACTTATTTTGGGAATTTGGATGGAAACTGCTAGCCAATAAGTTGATGCAGCCTGAAAAATCACAAAACCGAACTGAGCTAGTATGCCTAAACATAGAAAAACATATCCTTTCGACACTACGATATAATCAAGGAAAGGTCTCCATCCAAAATCACCGGTCCCTTTCTCTTCTTCCGCTGTGAGCTGTAGTCCTGGTAGTCCCATAGCAGAAATCTCACCCTCACTTTTCTGCTGTGTAAAATAACATTTATTGGACTCCTCAACCTGAAATGTATCCATTTCGTGCCGTTGTTCTTTGTTTTCATTACTCAAAGGACTGCCAGTGAAGGCGGCGACTGTCGGCAAGTCCGAATAAAATAATAGAAATTTGCAGCGCGAACGGAGGTCACGCAGAGACGGAGGCGCGGCGGCGACATTCTCGCCGGCGGACAGTGGCTAACGGCGGCGACGGCTAGAATGGCAAAGGAAAAAGACTTACGGTTTTTTCTAATTTAGGGATCGACAATATATTTGATCTAATTATTTAAAAAAAATTAAAAAAATATAATATATATATAAATAATTTAATTAAAATTTTATTTTAAATAATTATTAATAATAATTTGTATATTGAATTTTTAAAATTTTTAATTTTTATTAATTAATTTAATAATATTTATGTTAGAAGTGTTTAATATCGTTAGAGATGTTTAACCGTATTTAACATTCATTTTAATTTTTTTATAATTTAAACATTTTTTTAGGGTTAAGCCAAATTTTTATAATCTCATCTAGGTACGGAGTTAACTCATTGTATATGTGACCTGTGGTTCAATGATTTTGTACTACTAGACCATTAAATGCACCGGTAAGGTCGGCTTGAACCCTATTGCCCCCACACATTTAAAGCAAGCGAAGTAGATAATTTTAATTTCTAACATGTTAATTTACTTAGTATTTTCATTTAAGGTCGATTTTTGCAAATAATTCATTATTCTAGAATACTTTTAATTTCTAACATGTTAATTTACTTAATGTTTTAAATTATTTAAAGTCAGTTTTGCAAACAATTCATATATTTTAGAATAGTTATGAATTCTATATTCATATTTTTTTTCAGAAGAGTAACAACTGAAATAATAGATGGCTTTTTTATATTACGTAGAAATAAGATGTGAGATGACATCACATTTACTTCTTGTTGATGACATGTGCATGCAACACTTTGAATGGTAGTCTATGGTCATTGGGATGGTGGGGATATAAAGATGGTTGAGTTCTCATGAATCTTGGAGAGTTTAGATTTGGGTTATGGAGCTCGTGTATGAGTTATTGGGAGTTTTAGTTTTGTTTGGGGTGCATGGCTCTTTATAAAAAGTTGAAGGAGACGTAGATACGTGTTGATAAAAAAAATATTTTAGTAAGTTGTCGTATTTTGGGTGTCAATATAAATTTTGTGCGTCGGCACGTAGTCTGGAGTAACATGCACATGTTAAGTTTGCTAAGGGCCGTGATTGGTCGTTCGCACGGTCGTGATCCGCTAGTACAATCGCTTGTGCAATACCATTTGCAGTCTCGCTTGTCTGTCGTCGCAGTTTGAGTGATCTTGATACGTGCCGGTAGATATAGTAGGTACCAACACTTCTAATTAATTTTTTTAGCTACCTCAACAAGACCAACAATAATTATAAAAGTTCAGCATTAGTGAGCAACCAAAATCCTAACTTCGATTATCTACGCCGAGTGTTTCACAACTAACAAAGTAAATGGACCTCTTCGTACATTAAAAAAAAACAACTAAGATGATAGCTAAAAGATCCGGACATGCAAAATCATAAGGAAAAAAAAAATTCAGCTTTCAAGTTGACTTGGTTGGAAAGGTTTAAAAATTCATTCAAACAAACAAAGCTAAATTTTTTGTACGAGGAGGATCCATTTCACTCAATTAAACAAAGCTTAAAAATTCATTCAAATTATATCTTTACGACAATAAACCATGTTAAGAAGTTTTATAGTAGGTTAATCGTACTGTTTAGTCTAAATGATCGATTAACTATTATAATGGTTCTTAAATTGCAATCTAACTGTTAAAAACAATTAATGGTTAAATTTTTTAATGGCTAACCATTTTTTAACAGTTCGGTTATAGGTTAATATGTAATCTATATAAATTAATTATTAACCACTACTTTTAGCAGTTCGATTAACCAAAACTCTTTAATCTTAACGATTAAATAATTAATCTGTAAAATATAATGATTATATCAATTAACCTTTACCATTAAAGGTTATGTCTTACTAGTCATCTATCAAGCCTTAAGATATAGACGGAGATACAATTGTGATTACAATGATCATAAAATTTCATAACAAAACAAAAAAATAACACAGAAAAACTTTCGGCAATTACGATTCATCATAAAGATATAGGCGGACGCAAACTTTTATACTATATGTATAACTTTTTAAAAAGTTATATTAAAATTTTAAAGACTATTAAAGTTACAAAAAATTATAAATGTAAAAATAAAAAATACATATATTATATAAAAAATCAAAATTTTAAAAAGTGTAATTTATTTGTTCCTCTAACATTTCTTCGATCTATCTCTATTCCTAAATGGATGTTTCTGTTCATTTGATCCGTTAAATATCTTATCTTGATTCCGTACATGTTTAAAGAGAGAGTTGATATAAACATGGGTTATCGAAATCTGACAGTCCTAACTGTGGAGTAAATCACGGGCACATGAATTATATTTTCAACACTTTCATATTTAAACATGTTGACGAATCTGTTATTTAAAAAAGAAGTTAATGGATGGACTTTTTCAAAGCATAGGCCCAGTTCAAGCTCACTTTCACAACCAATATAAAGGATTGTGCAATTTTTAGTCTACATGATATGTGCATCGAACAATTTTCCATATATAATAATTAAAATAGTTATATTATTTTCACGTCATAATCATATTTAAATATATTAATAATTTATATTATTCATATTTTAAAAAATTATATTCGGGGTTAAATTTATATCTTTTATTGTGCTTCTAACATTTGTATATATATTGTTTGTGTAAAATGATTAGATCTGCAAAGAAATAGAGGATCAATAATAGTTAAACTGGTAATTTAAATAAAACAATACATTCCAAAGGATTAGTCACTGAATTAAATTTAGTGGAGGAAACAAAACAAAGAAAAACAATACATTTTGTGAATAAAATAACGAAGAACAACGAACAAGAATAAAATAACAAAGAGATGAGAGAAGGAGGGAGATTTGTATTATTCTCAATATTGACATGAGTGTACAATGCCTTAATCAAATCATCTATTTATAGGCGTAAGAAGTACATAATACATTGAACTCTAATTAATGGAGATAATATTCCTAATAATAAAGTAAATCAAATCTCCTAGATAAAGTTCTCATCATGATAGACATCCACATAGATAAATATTCATAACACTCCCCCTTGGATGTCTATGAAGATAATGTGCCTCGTTAAAACCTTACTAAGATAAAAACCTAGTGGGAAAAAAATCTTTAGTGAAGGAAAAAGAGTACACACATCTTTGACACGCATAACATGTTGCCTCATTAAAAACCTTACCAGGAAAACCCATTGGGACAAAACCTCGGTCAAAGGAAAAAGAGTGCAATGCGTATTTACTCCTCGTCATGAAAACATCACATAAGATCTTTGAATCTTCATAATTCAATCTTGAATACTATTTTTCTAAAGATCGTGAGGGATGAAACTTTGGAGTAATAGGTTACATTTTGTCATCTTTGATGTATCCATCTTTCGATTGAGATATACATCTTGCATTATCTCTGCACAAGATAGCTTTGCATCATATCTTGTGAAAGTAAATCACTTATCTTCTAGATATGTTGGGTCAATGGTCTTAGCCAAACACATTTTTGGCTTGCCTCATGCATAATAATTATTTCTACAAGATTTGAGGAGGCATCGACGAATGTTTGAAGATTTAGAGGTAATGATCTTGTATACCCATGGATATTTCTTGACCAAATAATATATGGTGTTTCAAAACCAAGAAAAGATATAATTATCTTTATTCACATCCAACAATCTTACAATTATTAGGATACTCAATGGATATGCTTTATTCATATTGAATCCCGTTATGATTCTTTCAGCATATGTCCATTAATAGACAAAAAAATGCATATTTAAGTACTCGATCTTTAGTTTGAGATAAAATCTCATCTCAAGATTCTTTTTCTCAAATACTTTCATTAAATACTTTGAAAGCTTTTCATGAGTTCCCAATTTGAAGCTCTTTAGGAGTTCCAATGATATTCAAATTATCATAATGAATCTTGATCCAAACTCCTTTATAAAATACATAAGGAAATATGATCATTCTTATAGTATTAATTAGTACTCACTAAGGCGATTATATCAAATGCGCTAAAATATAAATATCCAATGGGACATGTCTAAATAAATTTCCTCAGAAATTTTCAAATGCTTATAGCATTTTAAATCCTTTAAGGATAAATATGGATCCACAAAATAATTAGACGCTTATAAAATATTTCATAACTGCCAAAGTAATTGCATCCACCATGAAGTAATTAAAACTCTTCATAAATCATAATTCAAGTCGTATTTACGATTACTTATATGTGTCTCACTTGCATTACACATTTAGGTGTTTGGACTGTTGGTCCAAATACTTCTCTTTTAGAAGTTCAAAGCGTCTTTCTACATTGGTCAATTCAATATCTATACTTTTGAATAGATTTCTATACATGATCCTCATTTTGCTCCTTTACTTCTATAAAAACATTGTTTGAAAAATCGTTATCGACAACTTTTCTATTTCGGTTCCATTCTCGTGGTGACATAACTCATCGAAATCTCTTCAAGATTTCAATCTTTATTTCAAGTACCTGAAACTCTTCAAGAGTTTTATTATTAGTTATGTCTTGGGTCTCTTTAGGAGCACTCGCCTCCAATATATGACCATCTCATACTACTTTCCATTTACGATAATTTTGATCATTGGAACCAATTTCAACTATCATGCTCCAGGCATGATTTTCATCCGTTCGCTCTAACATGTAATTCAAATTTAGAGCATTTCAGCTGGTATATGAGACTTAGTTACTCTCATTGGGTCAGCAAATATGTTTGGCAGTTGACATGTAATAACATGAATTATCTTATGAACTTCTAGTTCATATACGAGGATCTAGATAACGATAATTCATTTTCCTTTATCCAGCTGATTATTATCTCCCCCTGATGTTGAGAAAAGTCATGTCATAAATGATTCTTCAATTAATGTGTAAACATAAAAGGAGACTCATGCTCAATATATATTCTCAACCCTTTTTATATACTTATTTTGTGCGTTGTGGTGGAGCAATTCTACTATATATCGCACATTCAAAAATTCAAAAAATGGGAAATATATGGCTTCTGACCAAAAACCAATCATAATGAGGAGTTTATTATAACTCACTGGCTTGATGCGTATAAGTGTTGCTATGTGGAAACACCATATAAGTATTTTTTTCCTCATAGTTTAGCTATCAAAGAGGAGGAATCCAATCAAAATTTTGCTAAACTATACTTTTCATAATCAATAGGCTTTGTAACAACTGATATAGCCTAAAATATAAGCCCACTAGCTTTTGCAAGACGAATAGTCTAACTACATAATCTGAATCCTTTTATAATCGATCTCACAAACTTCTGGTTGTAAGTTGATAAAACAATGTAGATGTATCTACTCAAATCATATAAAACCTTCCATAATTGTGGATAAATGGGTCCATATTTCATTCAGATATGCAAGACATGCAGTTTCAACTTTAGTACAAGAACTTCAAGTTCTTTTGGTACGTGAGATCTTAATCATTTCCTTTGAGAACAAGCAACACAAGAACTTTGTGTTCTTTTAGTAAGTGGAATTTAATCAATTCCTTTGAGAACAAGCACCACAAGAACTTCATGTTCTTTAATAAATGTGCATATAAATCTCAATAACTTTCACATCATTATTGATCAGGATGGTCTAACCGATCATGCCAACTATATATACATGTGTATAGATCTCTGAATTTGTAAACTTATTGTTTACCATAACATGTGATTCAGTCTCACTTGTACATGTGTGGTACAAATTGTAAAATAAAAGTTTCTTTGAACTTTGATAATACATTGTCCACCAAAAATTGTTCATTTGAATAGGAATATATTTAGCTCTCTCGGAGCTTTCAACAGAAATTATTCTTTTTGTAGCAATATATAACACTTCTAGAGCTTTCAACTAACTTTTTGGCTACCAGAACTTATATTTAGATTGACTTATTTCAAATGCCAATTGATAACATATGCTATCTATAATTCCTG
Organism: Hibiscus mutabilis; assembly: GCA_019671005.1. Taxonomy (NCBI): domain Eukaryota; kingdom Viridiplantae; phylum Streptophyta; class Magnoliopsida; order Malvales; family Malvaceae; genus Hibiscus; species Hibiscus mutabilis. The sequence continues at coordinate 45,391,462 of CM033725.1, forward strand.
AAGGATTATTTTTGCGAACTCATATTGCTCTCTTTAAATTTCCACTTCTAGTTGTGACGATATCATTACCATTAGCGGTAATTATTATAATATTCGCAATACTGCATTTTTCAAAATGTTCTTTTTCTCAAGAACTTATTGTTTTTGTGGAGTATCAATATTTTCAGTACTTTGAGATATAGTACTCACATTTTTTTCCCTTACATTTAAATGAGAAAATATACCCTATGCTTCTGCTAAGCAAAAATCGTCACCATAAATTGTATTTGATAAGTAATCATGTTAAACAAAATAAATAAATATCATAATATATAAATATAAATATAAAACGTAAATAATTAATGTGTAAAGTAAATAAATATAAAGCAAAAGAAATAAAAAGTTAAATAATTCTCTTCAAAGTTATGAGAATAATTAGAAGATGATTTATTCCCTTCGAGGTTTATAAGGAAATCAACAACGTCCAAATAAGTTGGACCAACAATGTCCAGATAAGTTGGACCAATATCATCTTCGTCATTTTTCGCAAACAAAATTTGCTTCTATTTTCTTTCCTTTATCATTCAATGATTGTTGATTTTTCAGCGTACAATAAGTACGAGACTAATGGTTTATAACATCGCATTGGTAATAAAAAGGATTTTACTTCCTTAGAAAAATCTTTATCACTCTTGTCATTCTTACAACCCCACTTCTAATGGGTATAAATATTCTTAAAATGACCATATTGTTCATGTCTATATTCATGGCCTCGATCACGACCACAAGTTCTAATGTGGCTTTTATTCTTTCCATAATATAATCTCACATTCACTTCAAGGAATGGAGTAGAGCCAGTGGGCCTTTGAAACTTTTTTTTCACGATATTGTATCTGAGGACAACATTATTTGTCGTGAAAAATAGAGTATGTTTTTATTAACATATCCTCATCACAGAGAACAAAGATTTAATCCTCGTACGCGGCATTGTTAAACCAATTCACAAGGTCATTTAAAAACCTCCTTTAAGACCAGTAGTCTCGCAGAACGGGATGTCCAGCTAATATACTTGGATTATATCGAAGTTATGTCACTAATTGAATAGTGATTTACCATGTTTGCATTCACTGCAGGGAATAAAACAGATCCAATAATCGCATGGATAAACATCATGCTTGCATTCACTTCAGGGAATGCCTCCCATAAAACTGTTTGGATCAAGACGAATTTTCGTAACTTGAACTTGGGAGAAGTCAATAGTCGAGTTTTTCCGACGTAGAAGAATTATTGCTTTGGAGCAAAATCACCATGATTAATCGCACTTTAAAATCATAGTTTAAAGAATAAATATAAAGTTAGAATTTATCGATGTTGGTTTCCTCTCGAAGATAATGGAAACATAGTAAATGACCAAGACAACTTCTCATAAGAATCTCGTCTCTTTCCCAACTATTATATCATGTAAAACTCAAAACACAGTTAAAAATACCAATTTTTACTAATAGAATATCATAAACAAATATTAATATTTAATTAGCTTAACCATTGTGTCAAATATAAACATATATGAAACCATAATAATTAGATCTATATGTTTAGATTAACTGAACATATTAAAAAACGAGGGGATCTATGGCATAATTCTCTATTGTTTATAAAAGTAGGTGCATAGGCAGTAGGCATAACAATGATGCGTTATATATATACTACTTTTGTTTATCATAAGTTAGCATAATGCCTAACGGTGTGGAAAAGAAACAGTCATGGGATCAAATTAAAATGATTTAAACCATGATGAACTAAGGCAACAATTTACCCTTAAGATCTAGATAGACGTGTTCTTTGATATTAAGAACCTAGATTTCACGACTATATTGATAAAAAATAACTTACCTTTATAAACAATTTTTTAATAAAAAAACTAATCACACCAAAACTTTAATCGTTTATTTAAAATTAAAAATTTTATTTTCAATGTAGAGAAAAGAAAACAAGGTTAAAGAAAGCAAACTGATGATAAATCGTTTATTAGGTTGAAACTACATGCACCAGATTTTGTGTATCTTGATCGATCTCAATTGATGTTTTCTTTTGTAATATAAGTTTCACTTAAAAAGACTCGTGCTGATAACGTGTTGTGAATAAAATAACAAAGAACAACGAATAAGAATAAAAGAACAAAAAGAATGAGAAAGATTTGTATTATTCTCAATATTGACATGAGTGTACAATGCCTTAATCAAATCATCTATTTATAGGCATAAGAAGTACATAATACGTTGAACTCTAATTAATGGAGATAATATTCCTAATGATAAAGTAAATCAAATCTCCTAGATAAAATTCTCATCATGATAGATATTCACATAGATAAATATTCATAAGACATTTAACTTTTTATTTAGTAAAATAAATGTATTAGTGTTAAAACAGTTAAAAATTAAACTAATTAAATAATTTATAATCAAAAAATAAACATAAATTATCGAATATCTTATTGTTTTAATGATTAAATAATATTGTTATCTCATTTATCTGGAGGTCGAATTATACTTTTCGACCAGTTCTAAAAAATAATTAATCAAAACCAAATATATATAAAAAAGCAAATAAAGTTAATAAAGAATTCTAAAGTGGTTAAAAACAAAGTAGACTATTTAATGCTTTTTGATTATTTTAGCATTGCATATGCCAGCATCGTTAAAACAGGATTTAGAAATCTTAGGAAGAAATTAGAAAAGGGGGAAAAGTTAAATATACGGTGTCCCTTTCTTTATTAGACTTAGCATAGCATATAAGCTACCTATATTAATTGCGAACAAATAAAAGTATTAAATTTCTTTAAGGTCTTTGACACCCTATTGGTAATCCCAACTCAACTAATCATTTGTAACCAAATGTGTCCATTCCAAACTATAGGGATATTGAAATTCTAATTCCGATCTCGAATCAAATGAAAATTATATCATGATTAGATTTGACGTTATCACGACCGGTCAAGATGACGTTCTTTTATTTATTTTGTTAATTTTTTTGTTTTAGACCCTCGAACGCGCTCACTATCATCATTTCTTATTCGCGATTGAGTTGTGGTAACGATTGTGTTGTCAAATTGTCTTATTGTAATATGCATTTTATGTTGTTTGTTGATGGTTTTATCTTTCATCGTCGATCTTTGATGATGTTTGTATCTATCTTTTGTTTTGAGTCTTTGTGTTGGTTTTTTATCTTTTCATTGTATGATCATGTTATGATCTTGAGACGCTAGTTTCTTGTTTCAATGGTTATAGAAATAAGTCTATATTAGATATTTTTGTTTGTTAGGTTATAAACTCATTGTAATTTTAAAAGATATTCGTTCAATTAAAACTAGCAGATTTCAATGATCACATGTCTATTTTAAATAGATACATTATTTTGTATTTGAATTTTTACTCATCTTTTTAATTTTAGATTTGTACTTTTATATTATGATAAATTATTTTAAAATTTATATAATAATTAAACATTTTTAATATTAGTACTTAATTAACCAAACGAGACAATAAAATTTTAGTTACAATTTTGAGGTCTCAGTCCATTCATGAATTCCATATTAATATTGATTTTTTTACTTTTTAATTTGATATTTAATTAAATATGCGATGACTAATTACAATCATAATTTATTGCATAGTTTTAGTTTTGAGGGAAAACAATCTTAGCTGATATTGCATTTCTGATATTGTATTCTCTAATTTCATTTATTTTGTCAAAATGAATAAGTTTCATGAGAGCCCCAATAATTTTTTTAATTGAAAACTTTGATCCCACAACACTAAAAATCGATTAAAATAGACTTAAAAGAATTGTTTTTCTTTTAAAGTATTTTTTATCAAATTTTGTAAAAAGTTGACAACATTCATTACTCAAAAGCGACGTGTGAATGTTTGAAAAATGGACGGCTCAAGTAACGTTTTAAAGTTGATTTTGTTTATTCTTTTTAAAATATAACTTGATAAAAAATTAGTTTAGGAGATAATGGGTTTTTAAGTTATTAAAATAGTTTAGGAGATAATGGGTTTTTAAGTTATTAAAATAGTTTAGGAGATAATGTCAAATAAGTGACAAATTATACTATTTGTTTTAGATAGATACTTAAAGTATTTTTGTGTTAGGTAAGTGTTTAACGTTTTAGATAGATACTTAAAGTATTTTTGTGTTACGTAAGTGTTTAACGTTTTTATTTTTATAATTTTAGGTATCTGACCATTAACGGTAGTTTAAAAAACTTCATTAGCCAATTAAAACATAACATATGACTTTAATTTTAATTTCTTTCTCATTTTTATTTTCTTTAACTTAATTTTGTTTTAAAAGATCTTTAAATATTTTAAAGTTCACAAAACAAACCCCAATTCCCTAGATCCTTGAATTCGACTACTATCGTCACTGTTCATCACGCTGTCGACGAAGAAATGAAACCTCCTTTTTGTCGCTGCAAGACTTGCATAACGTTCGTCGTTTGATTGACCATTGTTTGCCGCCCATCGTTTCTTTTTTCTTCCTTTCGTCATTTGACTTTGTTTCGACGTTAGGCATGTCGGCCATCGAGTTTCGGTGATAGAAGGATGGACAAATAATTTTGGGAGTCCGATGACGAAAATGGAAGGCATTTCGTTGATGATTGACGGCAACAATGGCTGCAATATAGATTTGAGACTTAGGGGTCGGAGATTTAGGGATTTGAGACTATTTTGGAAATTCTAAAATATTTTTAAAAGTTCTATTTTTTCAAAATAAAATGGTAAAATAAAGCATGTCACGTGTCATGTTTCTGATTTTTTTAAACGCCCGTTAATGGCCAGGGCCTTAACATTCTTAGAAATATAATTTTCGCTTATGGAATCAACTATCATCTATAAGTTAATGTAATTCACTATCAGCTATCCGCTAATTGTCAAATAGATTCTTAATATTCTTAGAAATATAATTTCACACGAATTATGTTATCTTCACTTTCCCCAACTGTAATTTTTGACTCCGTCTTTTAAAATATATGGTTATATTTGATACTTGTTTGAATAATTATTGATTATTAAAATTTGATATTTATTAATACGTGAAAGTCATGTTTCTTAACATAGTATTACTAAAGATATTTGAAGTATGTAAATATTAATTTCTTATTTATGAATGTATTATATTAAAATAATTTAATTAATTATTAAATTTAAATAATATTTAAAATATATATACGAAACGCATTTATTTGAATGAAGAATAATTATTTAAATTATATATGGAAAATATGTGTTACTTCAAAATTATATATGAGTTATTTAAATACAACATAAAATTTATGAGAATAAAAAAGAAAAATAGGAAGAGAAAACATTAGTTTACAAAATGTTAATGACAAAATGTCTATATAACTCTGATATCTAATACTTTAAACAGAAAACTTTGTTTTTAGCCACTTATTAGTTTTAGAGAATTCACCCCTTCCGTTGTTGTAGTTACATATTTATCAAATAATTAAATTAATAAGTTTAACTGATAAAAGTTTTAAAAGTAATAATTTTTTTAACTTTAGCTCAAAATTCTATTTACTAAATATAATTATATTTAAATAACTCAACCTTTAAATTGAAAATAATTCTATTTAAATATATTTAAGTTATAATCTTTTAAATAAAAATAATAGCAGTAGTATCAACTAAATTTATTTTTCATAATATAATTAAATTGAAGCTTAATTGACAATAAAATATTTAATATATTATTTTTATTACACCGATGAGTAAATCGCATACAGTAATAAGCTGTCTTCCAAGTGGTCCCCATTCCAGACTGTGTTACGCTTATGAGTTTAATTATAAATTTTGTAAGATGTGTGTTTTGTCAATAAATTAATAATATTTTATAATTATTTTTTGATTATTCAAAAAATTTAACGTTATACATGCAGTACAAAAAATGAATTAATTAACTATTGGTTTTAGGTCATGTTCAGTAGGTTGCATATTTTCTAAATCAAATTAGTTAAATTATTGAATTAATTAACGTTATATATGTTTCATTTTTTATTGGTTCATGCTTATAGTCTGTGTTACAAATTACAAAGTAAATGTAAAAATTTTAAGTATAAACACATATAATTAAAAATATTAAATAGTTAATTGCACCAAAATAGATAGATATAACATTGTACAATCAAAATTAGATACCAAAAATTATATTAACTTCAATTTGTAACACAAGTTTTTTTGTGTTTACCATATGAACAACCACTTTCATAAAGAAACCATCAAAAGATGGGAGTACAAGCAGTCAGGGCACGTAAATACCAAAAATGGGCCTGGGCCCCCCAAGTCAAACCAACAACCTGGACGAGTGAGGAGCCACACTTCAAAACACCACAAACCAACTAGGAGCTTAAGCATACTAATATAATTTATATGAACTATCGAAATAACGAAAACGAATTGGGTTCTTACTCGAGTACGTCTCCTAACACAATTATTACATTAGAAAATAGAGGAAAAATTAAATTAAATTCAACATAGGGCACATGCACCTTTGTTTCATTGTTTTTGATGCTTGTGGTCCCCAGTATTCTTTATCCAACGGCTATATCTGACCCATGTGATTGTGGGGCACTATGCTTTGTTACGGTCCAGATCTGTCTAAACAAGTCCGTTTGATCTTGATTACACATGGTCGCCATTCTTTTTCCATTATTTATACTCTCTCTGCCACTATTTTTCTTCATTATTCACTTCACTCCCAATTCTCAAAGAAAGAAACCATAAGGAAAATTTATGAGAAAGATGGATTGCAGAAGCGCGTTTGCCGTTGCACTGATTTGCATTGTGGTAGCTGGTGCCGGCGCGGGCGCTCAAGCTCCGGCTGCCGCGCCTACTAAAGCTCCGCCGGCGGCGACTACGCCTGCCACTGCTCCGGTGAGTAAACCTAAAACCCCTGCTCCAATCGCTGCTCCTACTACTTCTCTACCAACTTCTTCACCACCTGCTTCGTCACCACCGGCTGCCGCTCCGGAGAAGTCTGCAGCAGCTCCAGCTCCATCTAAATCTGCTCCAGTCCCTGTGAGCTCTCCTCCAGCCAAATCTCCCCCCGCTGCTGCACCGACAACTCCTCCAGAGAGCTCCGCCTCTCCTCCTGCTCCTGTTGCGGCACCAACCAATGCTGAGGTTCCTGCTCCAGGTCCAAGCAAGAGTAAGAGCAAGAGCAAGAAGTCCAAGAAACTCAATGCTCCCGCTCCTTCACCTGATCTACTTGGACCTCCAGCTCCACCTACCGGAGCTCCCGGGCCTAGCCTCGACGCTTCCTCTCCTGGTCCTTCCGTCGCTGCAGATGAGGTACATTTCACTCTATTTTCTCACATTTCAATCTGTTTGGTTTATAAGTTACTGTACCACGAAGCAATTCACCAGATCTGAAAATTTAGACTAGCTACAGGAGCGTAAGTTAGTAACTGTGGCTCAAATTTATACATGAATTTCTGCTAATGAACCTTAGAATTTAGAATCTAGAATCTGAAGTGTGGCTAAATATGGAGAGTTGATCAGATCTGGTAATTTGCTCAAAAATGAGTCAATGATACATGAACAGCATCCATAGAACCTGCGATACTAATTCTGTGTAAATTGATAAAAAAAATTGCAGAGTGGAGCAGAGACAATCAAGAGCGTGCAGAAGATGATTGGAGGATTGGCATTGGGATGGGCAGCCATTGCTTTGATGTTCTAGAGAGGGAGAGATTTGGATCTGATGCTGCTTTATTAATTTAATTCTTTTCAGTCTGCTGTGGTTTTACTGAACCATATTTGCTTTGCAATTCTTTGGGGAAACTTTCAGTCTCCTTGCGTAATTTTCACTACTTCGATCCTATTTGGATTTTGGACTATATTTCTTTTTTTTTTCCTTTCCTTTTTATTCCCATTTTGTAATTTACCTTTTTTTATTGATTTATTGTTCGGATCTATTTAAATAAATCACAAGTAGTTAGTTCATTTATCGGTTTTGTTTGACAAAGCCGGTTTGAATTGAAAAAAATACAATTGAAAAAATCAAACATCTTTAATATCTTACTTTAACTATCCAAATCCCTCACCACTTGTAATTTGAATGATAATAAGTGACGTCTTGTTGAATTGAGTGTAATTGGAGTTTTCTAGTTAGGGCTCCTTCGGCACAACTTTTCAAGAAGGTTTTGATTGTTGAATAGAGAAATTGTGTCAAACTATTAAGGAGAGTGTTTCAAATGGGCGTTGAGACGCTTGATTTGGCTGTGAACGGGTATTTCAAAAAAACTAAAATTTTCAGCTTTTTTCTAAACGGGCATTTAGATGCCTGATTTGGTTGCAAATGTGCGTTTTGAAAAAGATGAAATTTTCAGCTTCTTCTCAAACGGACGTTTTAACCCAAACTGCCATTTGAAAAACTGTGTCGAACGAAGCCTTGCACTCTTCAATTCTTAGGGAATGTGAGAATTGGTGTAATTAAGTGGTAACTCTATTCTTCATTTTTAAAAAAAAATTATGGTAAATACATAATTTAATCTTTGAACTTGAATTTAATGTTTAATTTGATACTTTAAGTTTTTTGGATTTAATTAGGCACTTGGACTTTACTTTTTCTAATCCAGTTAGATACGTGAACTTGATTTATTAGTTCAAATCACTACCTGAACCGATTCTTTTGTATGTTTTTGGGAACATGTAGTTGTGGAGCTGACCTGCAAAGGAAACCTGGAGTTAAAATTTGTAGATATTTGAAGTGTAATGATTGTGCAAAGTAGTATTTCAATTTAGAGTGATTTTGGGTTTTAGCCATTTTGGAGGTGTAATCCAAGCTAAATTTCAAAATATTTTTTCTTGGTGCAATATTGAACCAATTTTGCCGTGTAATCCAATTGAAAATTGTTAACACTGTGAAGTTGGAACTAAATCGAGTTTGACTTAGATTAGGAAGCTGGCTAGAGCTTGTTAGAATTTGAGATAGAATTAGAAAGAGATTCCGGTGTGTAATACTTGTATCCCTTACAACATTCTCAATCACGGCAAGTTTGGATTATTTCCAAGATCAATTACTTGTTATCTTCCGGTTATTGTCTAGCTCCCAAAGATTCTACTAAGAATCTGTAGATTTCCGTTGCAATGATGTGTTAGGCCAGTATACAAGGGTAACTGATAAGATTGCATCCTGTTGGATTTGGATATCATTCTGCCCTGATAATTTTCTACTGTTACCAACCAATGCTAGTTGCGGAGGATGTTCTTTCTATATTCCATTTGGACAATAATTATAACTTTTTTCTTCTCAGGGATCTCTGCAATGTTGGTTTGCCTTGCCGTGTTTTAAAGTTGAGGTCTAATTATATCCAAATCTCAGGTTTATGCGATTGCAGACCCTGAACTTGAACTCAGAGTCGGTACTGACATTTTTTAGGCCCTGATCAAATTATAAAAATGAGGCTCTTATTTAGTTATAATTTAAAAATATAATTTATAATAATAATAGCATAAAATTTTGCTCATAAATACATAATAAAGTAAAAATGTAAAAAATTTAAAAATACCTGTGTAAAATTGTCAAAAGTATAGTCAACCTCATGTAGAGAAAAAAAATGCTTTCAACTATAATTGCACATCAACATAATTAAAGTATCAAATAATCATTTAAAATGACTTCTTCTAGCATTTTAAAAAGTAAACTCATCAATAATATTTTCGTAATCTATTTGCTCTAACATATCTTTTTCAATACATAAAAGTGCCAATTCATTTAACCTTTCTTGTGACATAGTTGACCGTAAATAAGATTTTAACAATTTTAATTTAGAAAAACTTCTTTCTGCAGTTGCTACAGTCAAAGGTATGGTCAATAATATTCTATATGCAATTGAAATATTAGGATAACAACCTAAACTTTTGACGAATTCAAGGATTTTAAGTGCCGTCTTAATTTCTTTTGGCAAAGTCACTTGTAACACTTTCAAATCTAAAAATAAATCATTCGAATCAATATCAAAAGAACTATCATATTTTAAAGAATTTTCAAGGTTAATACAACACTCTTTCAATTTATTATCGTCTAGAGAATTTAATTTTTTTAAATCAAACAAAAAACCAAAATACTATCATATGTTTGCAAATCATCAAATCTACTTTTTAAGGCAGAAATAACAACATCTACAACAACAAAAAAATAATTAACTCTAAAAGAATCTTCAGCAGATAATATATTATCCTCATGTACATTCTTATCAAATTGTTTTTCCCTTCAAATTTGTCGTTTTTTTATAGAGAAAATAGGCTCAACATCCATATCTATTGCAATACTTGTAGCAGTGATCATGACAGAAGCAAATTCATTCTCTCTATAATTTTTTAAAAAAGAAATCAACCCTTTTAATTGTTCTATAGCAACATCGATACACATATCTTTAGATTGTAATAATTTACTAACCATATTAATACAAAACAAAATATCATGCCAAACAACCACACATAATAAAATTCGAAATTCTCTAATTCATTAGCTAAACTCTCGGTTTCACTTTTGGTTTTAGCATCATCACTATTTTCAGTTAATTCTAACAAGGCTTCTTTTATTTGAGGAGTTCGAAATCTAATGGCTTTTACACTTTCAATGTGACTTTCCCACCGCGTGTTAGATAGTGATTTAAGAGATAAGCCATCTACACAATCATGTATAATTTTTCAACGTTTTGTTGAACTACTAAACAATGAATAAATATGTTGAATAACTCCAAAGAAAGATATTCCTTTAACAAAAGAGTGTGCCATATCACAGATAGTAAGATTAAGAGAATGACAAACACAAGAAATATACAGTGCTCTAGGATTTACTTTTAACAATCTTTTTTGCACATCTTGGTGTTTTCTTTTCATATTAGATCCATTATCATAACCTTGCCCCCTAACATTTTGAATATCAATAACAAGAGATACTAATGCAGACTATAATTCATTAAAAAGCCCATATCCAGATGTATCATGTACATTAAAAAATTCTAAAAAGTATTCTTGAACTTTTATTGGGCTAACTGACATGTCAACACACTGATTAAAGTCATTTGTTCTTGGTGTCTTACATCTGGAGTGCAATCAAGTATCACATAAAATATTTAGCCTCTTTGTTTTTAGAAATAATTGCACATTTAATCTTAGAAGCTAACATAAAAATCAACTCATTTTAAATTTTATGAATAAGATAATGATAATGTATCTCATTATTATCAATGCGACGAATATGCTTTTGCATCACTAAATTGAATTCTGCAATCATTTCAATTAATCCAAAAAAATATCATTATTGTCTTGATAGAGTCTCTCATTAGTTCCACGAAAAGGCATAGTAATTTTAACAAGACACTTTACTGCAACAATTATTCTAATAAGAACTTATTTCCATTGAATTTTCTCTTTTAAAACATGTTCTTGTGCATATTTATCAATTATTTTATTCTTTGCTAATCTAATTTGTAAGTCAATCCAAGTATTCATATTAGTAATGTGTTGAATATTATTTTCATGTGACTTAAGGATTTCACTAAAATGTTTCCAATCATTGTATCCTTCATTTGCTAATGCATTAGTAAGAGTTCTTGTCCTAAATAGCTTACAACAAAAGCAATATATTTTATCTTCAAATTTTGAGTACACTAACCAATTTCTATTATGTTTCTCCCCATTTGATAATATTCTAGTATAATGAGAATCTAAAAAATGCCTAGAATTACTATCTAGTGGAAATTTCTCACCAAAATTTTTTATTGGACCCTTTTCCAATAATAAATCTTGTTTTGTTATCAAGACCCTCCCAATTTCTTGGATCAAAAATGTCTAAAGAAAAATTAGATTTTTCACTATTCAAATAATCTTCATCAACAACATTAGACTCATTATTATCATTTTCATATTGACTTAATTCTTCCACATGACTTGATTGTCCTAAATTTTTTATAAAAAATTTATCTAGTGCCCCTTTTATGATAAAACTAAATCTTCGAGTTTTCTTTTCTTTTTTCTTTTCTCGTACTCGGATTCATATTTTCTAGATGACATATTCAATAAAAAATTATGAACAATTAACAAAATAAATATATCAACAAAGAAAAAGAAATTGAGATTCAAACTTTCTTTTTTTTCTTTCTTGATTTCTTGAATAACCTTTTTAAGATGTGATACTAAGACCCAATGATGCACTTTCAAGTTGATGTTGAATTCAGAAAACTATTTGTCGAATCTTAAAAATATTAAGAAATTGCAGGCTTGCAGCAATGTAGAAATAAGTAGAGTCTTTGAGGAATTGAAAAGTCAGGGGTTTTGTTAATGGGGATAGAGAGTTTTACCGTTGTAATAAATAAATAGTTAAAATTATTTTTTTATCTTTGTTTTCCTTATTGGTCAATCATGGCCCACATTATTATTATTTTATTTGTTATTTATGGTACAAAATGGAGGCCTTTATATAATATTATAATTAAAATTTGAGACTCTTTATATAATATTATAATTAAAATTTGACTCTTTTACTATAATTATTAAAGTAACAAAAATTTAAAAATAAGATCCTGGGCGGTCGACCTGTTCGACCTGCCTCAGGGCAGGCTCTGCTTGGACTTCTGTTACTCTACTTCACTCATTAGTTTGCAAGAGGACTGCTTTTCTTGCATGCCAAGTCTGACGTGTCTATCAATGTGTGAGACAAGAGTTGCTAATCTTTGGACGACAACCCAAGTTGTAGAAAAACTTTCTTCTTTGTTGGAACTGTGTTCCAAAATTTTCTGTGTTGAACAATCAGCTTGTAGCTGGAATCGACAAGGTTTGCTGAAGTTGTTTGATGTTAATCATATGGGAAATTCTAAAAAAAGACCCGCTAAAAAGGGCTAAAAAAGACGGGTACACAAATCCTTACAAATACTTGTAAGGATTTATGCATATATACCGAAATTCGTACAAAAACAATAAAAAATTTGGAATATACATAAATGCTTATCACTTTTATGCACATACCGAAATTCTTACAAAAGTAATAAGCATTTGTGTATATACCGAATTTCTTACTGTTTTTGTAAGAATTTCAGTACATATACATAAATCCTTACAAGTATTTGTAAGGATTTGTGTACCCACCCCTTTTTAGCCTCTTTTTAGCGAGTCTCTTTTTAAAATTTCCCTAACCATATGCTGGCCAAACTAGGAGGTTCTGATAAAGTTAAAATTTAAAGATTTCAAACATTTAATTTGTGTGCATGTCAACGCAACATATGAGATAAAAATAGTCTATCTTTTAATTATGTCTTTTTTGGTACTTCATTTAAAAAAAAATAGGTTTTGAATTTAAAATTAAAATTTATAGTTAGGGTTTAGTAAATTAGGGGTAGAGTTTAAAATTTAAAATGTAGAATTTAAGATTAGAATTTAAAATTTAATTGCTTAGCATGAAGTATAAAAAAGAATGTAAAAAGATAGAGACTTTCTGTTCGTATCTGACGACCCATTCCTTGAACACCGGGAGACGTTTACAAGTGTTTACTAATATGCATCCACAACCAAAACCTATTAATTTTGACAAGGGTATTTTCATCAAGTTTTTCTTTTGAAGTGAATTCTAGAAGATCCTTATGACTGAAGTCATATACATGTTTTCTCGTTTCAATCTGGTCAATTTTTAATTGTATTTTTTTTTTAATTTTGCTCGTAATTCCGAATTAGTAATTTGTTTAAATTTTGTTTGTTTGATATCCATTAAAAATTATATATTGTAAATTATACATTTGAGATGGATTAGAAATTATTTCTTTTTATTTTATTTTTTGTTACATGCACCTTTGTTTTTAAGCCTTTCATTTTGGTCCATGTTCCATTATTACATACTATATATATTGTATATGTTCTAGCTATGTATATTTTTATTTCTAATCTATGGTATGTATACTATATATATTATCTATGTATTTATATTACGTTTATGGTATGCTTTATATATGTGTGTACATTATATATATGTATTTTAATTTCGGTTGTTCGAATATGATTTGTCTTCGGCCTTACGGTGACCTGCAACAGGGTATGATCCGTATTGTTCATGGTCTGTTTAATTTAACTAACATCTAACTAACCACTAACTTCTAACTTTTATTTACCGTATTTATGTATTTTGCTCATTCTTTTATGCTTTATTTTATTCGTCTTTATTTATGTTAATCTCTTGTTCTTGCCTTGTTTCTTTTTATTAGCATATTTGTGTCATGCATTTAAATTGTCATTCATTTAATCTCTTTTAATTTTACTTATCTTGATGTTTAATGAATTTTAACTATAAAAATGAGGTATATATTAACTCAAATATTTGGGGTTGTAATATCTTTACTTAATAGACATTGACCAAATATTCGAATTAATTTATATTGTCTAAAGGTAGACTTTAAAATGAATAAAATTTGACAAGTCATAACATCATACTTAACTGTTTGCATCATGCATAAAGGTGATGTACTCGATTCGAACCCTAAATTAACACGACAGTCGGTCTTATTCGATGTTGGTTTAATCTATAGTTCGAATGTATAGTCACTATTATTAATTAAATGACTAATTAATTCAAACCTATTAAATGTCAAAGCCCACTTAATTAAAGCTGATATTCGGTTAAGAATAATTAATTAAATTTAAATTAAATGTCAATAATTTCCATCGACAAAAGCAATGTATGATTTGGTACCGATTTGATTAACACGACAGTCGGTCTTATTCGATGTCGGTTTAATCTATAGTCCGAATGTATAGTCACCCTTATTAATTAAATGACTAATTAATTCAAACCTATTAAATGTCAAAGCCCACTTAATTAAAGCTGATATTCGATTAAGAATATTTAATTAAATTTCAATAATTTCCATCGACAAAAGCAATGTATGATTTGGTACCGATTTTGAGCGTGATGGGGGTGCTAATCCTTCTCCACACGTAACCAACTCTCGAACTCATTTCAATCAAATCTCTGGTTTTACGGTGTCCGGTCTACCTAAACCAAGTGACCGGTGGCGACTCCACAAATTTTATTTCAAAACCCGAAACACTTGGATTTTTTTTTCAAAAACGTCGCTACAGTACACCTGAATTTAGTAGGTGAATCTCCCAGCGAAATTTTGTTACATACACTAGGTCTTGAATTCGAGACTTGCTTAACCGATATCAAGCTACTTACCACTTGGGTTAACCCGTTAGTATAATTTTTTTTTCAATTCTGAATCATGAATTTTATCAATGACTTCAATTATAGATTATATATAATATGTTATAAAACATTGAAGCAGTTCATGGTGTTATATAATGTTGTAGATGAAATCTAACACTTCTTTCTGAAGATGCGTTCTAATATTGGAGTCTTTTGCAAGGCAAATGGGGTCGCGGATTTCCTTGCTAAGGAAGGTGTTGATTGGGTCTCGACTTCCAGGCTGTGTTGTGAGCGTGGTGCCGAGGCGTTGGGGCAGTGTGCGAGTGGTGTTGCGTGGTGTACTGCTATTTCGCAGGTGTGCTGCTCTTGATGTGTTGTTACTGTGCTGGTGTGATGCTCTTGCCGTGTAGCTATGGTGTTTTAAGTGATTGAGTGGAGCGTCTGTCTTGCTAAGTCCGGGATTGTGTCTTTATTTTTTGGTACTTTGTTGGTTGCTTGGTCATCACATATACTATTTTCTTCTAACTTGGTTTAGGAGATTTTGTAACACCCTAATTCTGACCAAGATCCAAAATACTACATTCGAGTCACCCAAAACCAACTCATCAAAATTTCCATTAAAACCACAAGTTACCCATTTTCAAAATATCAAATCATCCTTAAATTCATGTAGTTAAATAAGTATTTAAATAAGTTTACAAAACATGAGCTCCAAGTTTAAAACACCATAATAAAATAACATTTCAATAGTTTACAAACCCAATAACTCGTAAGGTCCTATGAATACATAAACCCAAAACTAAATACTAAGCATTGTACTCTGAAAGCGAAGTGGTGTTGGGAAATCCCTTCTTAATATGCTCCTCAGCCAAGATCTACCTACTAACATGCGAACAAAAATAACGATTCCAAACGCTGAGCTTACAAAGCTCAATGCACATTTCTACTCTACCACAATTCGTGGTTATCATAAAATAAGCATGCAAGATAAATATAGTTAGAGGGCATAGATAAGGCTTTACTATCTATGAGTTATCATCTAGCCTACAGTAGCTAGAGTTCTTAGATCACCTATCTCAAGACATCAACAAGTCTACCAGAAGTCTTACATGATCCACAAAGCTTTGTCATACTGGAGGTGTAAAACCTATAATTGATTTTGATATAAAAAATTGTTTAAGGACCAAATTGTAAAAGTAAATAAATTTTTAAGTACTCAAAGTCTCACAAAAATGACAAGGATTTGAACCAAAAATTGTTTCTAAGTCAAAAACTTAAAACCCCCAAAATTTTCTAAGTGTTTCATACTCAAATTAACCAATTACGCCTAGGCGTATCGATACTCACCTTAGCGTTTCGATACAATTTTTCACTACTAGAATTTTAATTGTAAAAATGTACCGATATGGTTATTCCCGTATCGATACGAGCTTCATCTGGGTTGTGTTCTTGGTTACGAGTATCAATACGGCCTTCACCGTATCGATATAGGGTGTTGAGATTTTTAAATCTTTGCATTTAATTTTGTTACCATTTCCTCATCAGTTATTGGAATCACCAAACTTTGAAAATTGGTTAACCCGTATCAATACGCCCCTTAGGCGTACTGATGCATTTTTCACTAGACTTTTTCCTTAGATTCCAGTGAGCTAAAACCGTACCGATACGGCTATACCATATCGATACGCCATGCTTTTACACTATATTCGTTTCGATATGCTCTAAAGTGTATCGATATGCCTCTGTATAACGAATCTTTTTTCTTTTGACAGGTACCGATACGACTCTTCGTGTACCGATACGGTTGGTCACCAAACAACATTTATTGCGGTAAAAATGGTCTCCAAAGGCTCTATTGATGACCTCAACCACCCAAACGGTTAGAAATCAATAAGATGGTATAAAATCAAGTCTCCAAAGCTGCATCAACAACTATTGAACATCCATTGAACAACTATCAACCATTCAAGCAAAAATCCAACCCTTTGAGGTTTTAGAGTCATATCTTGTACCAAACTTGTGTATTATAAATTGTAATCCTTTGTTTCAAGTTTGGGGTTTGTGTGAATTTGTATTTGGGCAAACATATCACCTTTGAGAGGAATTTTTAGTTTGCTATCCACTTCTTGTAAAAGAGTGAACCTTGATCATGCTTTGGATAGAAAGCTTTGATCGATCGTAACTGTTTCCTTATTAGCCTAGAAAAGGGGAAAATTTTTATTGAATTGTGTTGAAATCCTTAGTGGGAAGCTAATGTAGTTGATGTAGAGCTTGTTAGAAGCTTGAACCACTATAAATCTCATGTCCATCATTTTTATCTTTTTGCTTTGCTTCCATTCAAATTTTTATTTGCCAAGTCACCCCTCTTGGCCTTTCGTCATCGATTGATTATCCCAACAATTAGTATTAGAACCTAACTCATTTGAGAGATTAACATCCACTTGAGATGATCCTAGAGGTGATTTAAGAAACCAACATTTAAGCCATGGCATCTATTTCTGGCCAAAACTTGTATGAGTCACAATCGACCACCAAACCACCATTCTTCAATAGGGACAACTATCATATTGGAAGAATCAAATGAGGCTATTCATCAAATTCAATGATTACCTCATTTAGGATGTAATTGAACATAGGCCATCTATTCTAATGAAGCAAGAAGAAGATAGGGAAGTTCCCAAGACCAATCAAGAAATAACCGATGAAGAAAGAATGAAGTTGCAAGTAAATGACAAGGCCTTGCACATGCTCTTTTGTGCACTTGGACTGGATGAGTACTTGAAGATGTCTTCGTGTACAAGTGCAAAAGAAGTGTGGGATAAGATCGAGACCACCTATAAAGGCACTAATGATGTAAACGAGACCCAGATTAGACTTCTCAACTTGAGTTACGATATCTTCAAAATGGAGCCCAATGAAAGCGTCACCAAGATGTTCGATCATTTCTCTGTCATCGTCAACAGTCTCAAAGGCTTTAGAGAAATCATCCCCGAAAATAAGCTTGTTCAGAAGCTCATCTACTCTCTTCCCGAGTCATAGGATGGAAATAGGACCATAATCATCAAGGCCAATGATCTCAAAACCTTGAAGCTCGATGCTCTTATGGGTTCTCTTCTTACTCATGAGATCATGAAGTAAGATAGATAAGAAGAGAAGAAAAGAGAAGATAAGAAAGTAGAGAATAAGAAAATCAAAATTGCTTTCAAAGCTTCTATTGAGGAGAGTGATTCGAGTGAGGAGGAAGATGAAGAGATGGCTATGATAGCCAAAAGGTTCACAAGGTTCATGAAGTCCAATAGAGGAAGAAAGTTCCATCGAAGATGAGACTTTAAGAACAAGAACAAGGAGGAGGAGAAGAATCAACTCATTTGCTTTGAACACAAGAAGTCGGGGCACATAAGAACCGAATACCCCCAACTCAAAAGGAAGAGCTTCAGGAAGAAGAAGAAGCTCAAGGAAAACGTTGTCACTTGGAATGATGAGGAATTATCCAATGAAGAGGAGCAAGAAGTTGCCAACCTTTGTTTCATGGCCTTGAAGAAGATCCTAAGGTAACCTCCAGCTCATCCAATTTTGATTTATCATTTGATGAGATTCAAAAAGCTTACAATGAGTTGCAAGAGGTATAATACGAATTGGTTGAGAAGTATATGGAATCCTTTTTGAAAAATAAGAAAACAATTTCAAATTTGAAAAATCAAATTGATTCCTTATCTAAAACCAATTCAGAACTTGAGAAGAAGGTTTTGGATTTGTAAGAAAGTCAAAAAGATTTTGAAAAGAAAAACCTAGACTTACAAAACCTTTTTTCCAAAGTTCATGATGATCACCAAGGGAAGTTGGTGATCTCAAAGCTTCACTAAACAAATGTGGGAAACAAGGTTTTGAAAAAGGAAGTTCTTCAAAACCCAACTATGTGAAGAGAAACTTCAATGGCTACAAACAAAGAAGTTTCCCAAGGCCCTCTAGAAGAAAGAAGATTAGAAGTGTTTGGGTTCCAAAAGAACTCATCACATCTATTGACACTAGTGTCATTGCTTCTTAGATTCCCAAGGGAACTAAGATTTTGGGAGCTAATACTCATGGACCAAAAATGATTTGGGTACCAAAAATCAAGACTTAATCTTTGTTTGTAGGGGGCATTGCTACAAGGCCAAAACTATATTTGCAAACTCATGGTACCTTGATAATGGATGTTCGAGACACATGACCAATGACAAGAGTCGGTTCTTGGAACTAAAACCAAAGAGTGGAGGAGTAGTGACTTTTGGTGACAACTCCAAAGGCCACATTGAAGGAATTGGTTCCAATGGTAATCACTCTTTAATCCTTATAGATAATGTTTTATATGTCAACGGTCTAAAACATAATCTTTTAAGCATAAGCCAACTTTGTGATAAAGGTTTCAATGTTCTTTTTGATTTAAATGGTTGCAAAATTTTAAACATTGAAACTAACAAAATTGTGCTTATTGGTTATCGCATAGAAAACATATACATGGTGCATTTAGATGACATTCATATTTCAAATGCATGTTTTGTTGCAAAAGATGAACATGACTCATGGTTATGACATAGTAAACTAGGGCACGCAAGCATGGGCGTTTTATAAAAATTGATTTCAAATGATCTTGTAAGAGGTTTGCCTAAAATAAAATTTTCTCTTAATAAATTTGACATAAAAGAGTTTCTTTTAAACCTATTAATGATGTTTCTACTAGTAGAGTTTTACAATTGATCTATATGGATCTTTTTGGCCCTATTAGGACTATGAGCTTGGGTGGAAAATTATATGCATTTGTTTTAAGATATGGTTACTCTAGATACACTTGGGTTCTATTCTTAAGTACCAAGGATGAGGCTTTAGAAAAATTTATCACGTTTTCAAAAATTACTCAAAATGATGTTGGTCAATCTATTTCTCATATTAGAAGTGACCATGGTACCAAATTTCAAAATTTAGGTTTTGAGGATTTTTGTAATTCAAATGGTATAAGCCACAATTTTTCTGCTCCTCTCAATCTGCAACAAAATGGGGTTGTTGAGAGGAAAAATCATACTTTAGAAGAAATGACGAGAACCATGCTTTGTAAAAACAATTTGCCAAAGTATTTTTGGGCGGAAGCCACTAATACTGCTTGCTATATTGTCAATCAAGTAATGATTAAGCCAATTTTAAAGAAAACTCCTTATGAGATTTTAAAATCCCAAAAGCCTAACATTAGATATTTTCATCATTTGGATGTAAATGTTTTGTTTTAAATAATGGAAAAGACAATTTGGGCAAATTTGATGCTAAAAGTGATGAAGCTTTTTTTCTTAGCATATTCTTTAAACTCTAAAGCCTATCATGTATTTAATAAAAGGACTTGGCAGTTAAAGAGTCTATACATGTAGTTGAAGCCAATGATGGTAGACAATCATCAAAGGTAGATGAAGTTCCATCCAAAGAAGAAAAAGCACAAGATCCACCTCTAGAAGCATTGAAGGACAAGACTCTAGAGGAGAAGGAAGTGAGCTACCCAAGGGAGTTCAATTATGTCAAAGGTGGTGAGATTTTGGGTGATCCACCCAAAGGAGTAACTGCAACACCCATTCTCGGCCTGGTAGAGAATTGGGTCGAAGCATGCTACCGATGAACAATACGGTGATTGGTGTAATAATTTTAATCAAAATTCGGTAATTTAACAAAGAAATTCTTTTCAAACGATACATTATCGATTCAATAGGCTTAATAACTCAGTACAATACTATTATTGTCAGTCTCGGGCCAATTTTAGACTTTTACAAGTTTTAGGGACTAATTTGTGAATTCAATATTTTAGAGGTCCTTTTTTGAAAATAATCTTACTATACTAAAATTCAATATATATTCAATGATCATACGAATCTTCAAGATAATATGAGTCCAATTACCTCTTCAATTTAACTATACAATGTTTAATTATAAAAATGAGGTATCCATTAATTATGATATTTATGTCGTAACAGTCCTGGCTCAATGGATGTTGACCGAATATTTGAATTAATTCTTACCGTCCAGAGGTAAGCATTAGCTAAAAGTTGACAAATCCCAACATCATGTTTAAATGCTTTCATCATGCATAAAGGTGATTGTACGAAGTTCGAACCATAAATTAACACAGCAGTTGGGTTTATTTGATATCGGTTTAATCTAAGGTTCGTTGTATCGTCACCCTTATTAATTAAATGTCAAATTAATTCAGGCCCACCAAATTTTAAAACTCACTTATTAAGGTTTATATTCAAGTACATGCATTTAATTAAAGTTAATTTAAATTTCAACAATTTCCAACAGTTAAAAGAAACATTTGAATTGGTACCGATTTCGGGCGTTGTGGAGGTGCTAATCCTTCCCCACACGTAACCAACTCCCAAACCCCTTTCACGAATCTCTGGTTTTACGGTGTCTGGGCTACCTTATCCAAATGACCAGTGGCGGCTCCAAGTCTTCTTTACCTTCAAAAATGTGGGGATGCCCCCGTAGCCGATTTTCAAAAAACGTCACTACAACTGCTATCATAGAAAATCCTTTAACGAACTTTCTATAATAGCTAGCAATGCCAAGGAAACTTCTCACCTTACCAATATTCTTCAGTGGATGCCAATCAACGATGGCTTGAATTTTCTTCAAATCCACTTGAATGCCTGAAGCTGATACAATATGCCCAAGAAAGGCAACTTCGGTGAGCCAAAACTCACACTTAGAGAACTTGGCAACCAACTGCTTCTCCCGAAGGATTTGAAGCATAATGTGGAGGCGATCTTGATGCTCAGCATGATTCTTATAGTAAATCAAGATATCGTTGCTGAATACCACTACGAATTTATCAAGACAGGGTCTGAAAATCTAATTTATCAAATCCATAAAAGTTCTCGGTTCATTTGTTAGCCCAAAGTGCATCACCAAGCATTCGTAGTGTCCATATCTTGTTCGAAAAGCTGTCTTCGGTACATCACATTCTTTTACTCTCATCTGATAATACACAAACCTTAAATTGATATTGAAAAACATAAAGGCCTCCTTAAGCTGATCGAATAGGTCGCCAATTCTTGGCAATGGATACTTATTCTTGATGGTTACCTTGTTCAACTGTCGGTAGTCAATGCACAATCTCATGGAACCATCCTTCTTCTTGACAAAGAGAACCAAGGCTCCCCAAGGTGAAGAACTGTGTCAAAGAGAATCAAGCTCAATAGGTCTTGAATTTGAGCCTTCATCTCTTTGAGCTCGATGGCTGCCATACGGTGAGGTACAATAGAAACTGGGGCAGTCCTAGGTTGCACTTTGATACCAAATTCAACCTGACGGATTAGAGGTAAACTTGGAAGTTCATCAGGAAAGACATCAGGGAATTTGTACACTGTCTCAACATCCGATAATGGAGGTTCATCCTTGTCTTCCAATGTCAAAGAATTCAGGGAAGGATTTCCCGAGTTCATCAATACAATACTTTCTTTGCTGAGGCCTCGAAGGTACAACTTCCTCTCACTACAATCTACCTACACTTGATGTTCACTAAGCCAATCTAATCCTAATATAAGATCAAATTAGTGGATCGGTAATGCAGTAAATTGGCCAGAAAAGGAATCATTTGAATCAATAAAGGACAATTCTTACACACAAGGCTTACGGTGACACAATCACCCAAATGATTGGTTACAGAGATTTTTGATACTATAGGTTCAAATGATAATCTATTCTTCTTTACTAACACATTACTTATAAAAGGAGTTAGTAGAACCAGGATCAATCAATGCATACAAAGGGTGTTAATACAATTCAATAGCACCTGCAATGACATTAGGTTCATCCTCCTCTTCCCTACTTCTCACATGATACATTTGGGCATGAGCCTTCGATTCCTGCCTGCTCGGTGTCTTTCCAGAGCCACTAGGTCTCCATGCAGCCCCTGATGATCCTTGCCTTAACCCCTTGCCTCGAAATGATTAAGTGGGGGTTGTAACACTAGTTGGTGTAGCAACAGACTTGGTTGCATTAAGAGGGTAATCTCGGATGAAATGGCCTTGCTCACCACAGTAGAAACAAGCTACAGTCTGCTTACGACACTGACCTATTGGATGCATGTTCTGACAATAGTTACAAACTGGATACTGTAAACCCCTGTTCGAACCTCTAGTACTCTCAAATAAAGCGGTCTTAACAAAAGAATAAGTCACAATTTGTGGCCTCTCGACGTTTCTGGAACAGAAAGGTTGTGGGAACATATTCTGCTTAGGGCCAGATTACTTCATTTTCTTGCTCCATTTGGGAGGTCGAGAATCATCTTGAAACCTCTTTTTTATTTGCCCGACCCACCGGTCCTTTGGGCTTTCTGCGATGCTTCAGTGGCATTGACTTGTTTTACAAGGTATTGGAAATTTGTGATGCTTAATGTTGTAAACATGGGACGAAGCTCGTCACTAAGCCCGACAATGAACATTCAGCATTTCTCTTCCTCATTCTTGATGTATTCAGTACCATATCGGCAATACTTATAAAAATTATGGATGTACTACTCGATAGGTCGTCCGCCTTGCTTGATGTAAAGGAAGATGTTGCATCTCTCTACGAGATAGAACTCGATGATATACTTCTTTTGAAATTCTCGGAGAAAGAATTCTCAGGTTACTGTTTCCTCGGAGACCGTAAGAATAATAATCTCCCACCAATGAAGTACTGCGTTAGCAAGCAACGTAAGGGCACACTCTAGCTTGTGTTCATTCGAACACTACAACTGCTTGTTCAGGATTCTCAGAGTGTTATCCAACCAATACTCAGCCATTTTAGGATTGTCATCATCCTGACCAGTGAAGGTATAAGCTCGGTATTGTGGTAACTTGTTAATAGAAGCCTGAGTATGTTGGACAACAGGTGCAGTAGGTTGTACAATATGCGCAGCTCGCATAGCAGCCATAAACTATTTGAACATGTTAGCCATGTTCCGGTAACACTCAGCCTGAGCAGTTGGTACTTCAAGTCCGATGCCATGTACAAGAGGGTCATGCGAATTCAGGGGATCTCCCCCTTATCTCCTTGCCATACGTCGATAAGCCGATAGCTGGCTTATTAATATGAGCTTCATTCATCTCAAACATATCTATGTTATAAAAAGATCGAATTAGTCGACAAGTCACAATTTACACAATATATAACTCTTAGGTGGCAAAGTAACACAATAACAATACAATAGGCTTCAGTCTAGTCCTAAAATCGACTAAACTCTAGCTCTGATACCATAAATGTAACACCCCCTTCATGGCCTGGTAGAGAACCGGGTCAGAGCATGCTACCGATGAACAATACGGTGGTTGATGTAATAATTCTAATCAAAATTTGGTAATTTAACAAAGACATTCTTTTCAAACGATACAATATCGATTCAATAGGCTTAATAACTCAGTACAACACTATGATTGTCGATCTTAGGCCAATTTTAGGCTTTTACAAGTTTTAGGGAATAATCTTTGGATTCAATATTTTAGAGGTCCTTTTTCAAAAATAATCTTAATATACTAAAATTCAACCTATATTCAATGATCATATGAATTTTCAAGATAATCTGGTTCCAATTACCTCTTAAATTTAACTATACAATGTTCAGTGACCAATATGCAATGTTCCAAACTTATTCCAATTAACTTTTAACATATTTACCTGTATAGGTATCGGTACTCGAGAGGCCGTACTGATACGCCTGTGTCGTGATCGTTAAAACGGTTAAGAATCAATAAGCTCGTACCGATACGATGCTTTCCCGTATCGGTATGCGAAGCATGGTTTATGATTTATCAAATTTTAATGTTCATTACCCGTATCGATATGTGTTAAGTATGTAAAAGTACTATATTTTTTTACCTTTTTTCTTATAATTATTGTTAGACTTAGGCTCATATTAGTTGCATTATTAGACATTCATGCATGATTTCATAGTTTTCTTCATAAACTTGCTTGATATCACCTTTTGGTTGGTTTTTGTGGAAAAGATACTGTTGGTACGTAATATTTGGTGCATGACTGAATTGCCGTAGTAAACAGGGAATTACCGTAGCAATTGAGGAAAGATTGTAAAGAGCATGCCATGCTGATTGCCTTAGCAACGATGATTGGATAAATCCATGTAATTCAAGATAAAGATGAAGAGATAAGGATAAAGCCCAAAGATTTGGATTTTTACGAAGAGTTCAGTGGAGATTTAAACTTAGATTTATAAGGAATTTTTTAGGATAAAGATAAAATAGATTTATTATTTCTTTTATTTAGTTTAATTCCAACTTAAAAATTATCCTCATCAACAATGAATCAGATCAAATCATCTCCTAAAAATAAGAGACCAGATCGCAAGCTTCAAGAGAGTCGACTGGAAAGAGAGATCGAACGACAACTCCATCTTCTTCTTTATTTTTCATGCGATCCATGGCTGGAAGTTTTTCCCTTGTATATCTTTCAAACCCAGCCATGAATTGATGTAAATTGGCTGGGGTTATTTTGGGTTTATGGTTTTGATAAAAGTTTAGATTGTTTAGGTTTTTTATTGCAATTTAAATTCAAAGTTTGTTCATTCTTGGTTCTTAATTTGATTACGAGTGAATTGGGAGAGGATCTCATGAATTCATCCATTTATCTAATATCGGGAGGGTTAGATTCAAGAAACGAATGAGAATAGTTTTCATTCAAATGATCATTGGTGAAGACTAATCCGACTTAGGAATAAGTTGTGAATTTCAATGGCTAAGAGGAACGTAAGATCAGTTGTTGTTCACCCATGGTTAACGTAGGGATGTATCACCAAGGCATGTACAATTGACCAATGTTTCGAGTTAGGGATAACAAGAAGCCATTGAAGAACGCTTCGCCAAGCTTTGAAGGAAGTCACCCAGTTGCCAAGGCAATTGACGAATTGCCCAGGCAATCCAACCGGTTCTAATTGCCAAGACAATTATGTGACTTCAGCTGCCAATTACTACAATGATCCATCCGACAATCACACCATGACACACGACAACCCGACCTACTCTCTTAAATCGATTACTACTTTCTATTTACTTTATTCTGTTTAGTTTATTTTACTTGAATTTTATCACCTTCAATATTATTTCTTTTATAGTGTAATAACTTAGGCAAAGTGGCCCAAGGCAATCCCTATGGAGACGATACTCGATACTTATCATTTATTATTTGTGACGTGTTCACTTGCACCATTTACATAACACTCAAAACATGCAACAAGTTTTCCGCGCCGTTGCCGGGGATTGACAATTGGTGTTAGTTGTTTTTGTTATTACATTTTTGTTATTATTTTATTAACTTTTCTTTTTGTTTGTTTTATCAATAAAAAAATTTTCAAATGCACTACAAGTTAATGGACATCAACGTGTCAGGAAATAAAAGCTGATCTATTCGAGAGTTGACAATAGAAGATAGGAATCAATCCAATCAAGAGTTTCTTACATTCACCAATGATTACCTATACCAACCGAGAAAAGCTTATACTATGGAAAACTCGTGCGCTTTTTGTGGAGAACATCACGTGTTTGAAGATTGCCCTCACAATCTTGGTGCATGTGGCTACATGGAGGACCATAGATGAAACCAGCAGCAAAATCCTTCATGGTATGATAAAAAAAAACTTAATTTTTTTACCATGATTGTTTTTGCGCAGCAACAGACACGCCTTGGCAATGTAGTCCTTATCAGTAGCCAAGTTTCTCGACAACATGTATGTCATGGCAATGTAGTCCTCGCCAGGAGCTATCAAATTCCATGGATGCAAGGATAGCCAGGATAGATGTGCTCTTGAGAGAAGCGGAAGATCGGTCGAGGAGATTAACATATCTCTTAGATAACATGCCCCAATAATCAATTCCTAGGGATACTGAAATCTACGGCAAGATGATAAGGAGAAATACAAAGAGAGATCCTCGATGTGTGAGGATCAACTAAAACCTCCATGCCGAGTGCCTGCCAATGAGAAAGACTGCCCAACACTTGATGAACCTATGCAACGAATTGCCATGACAAAGATTATAGAGTCCGAACAGAGAAATGCCATGACAACACTCAGTGAGGCAAAGCAGAGTAATGCTACAGCAAATTCTAAAGAATCAAATGCCCAAAATGTTACCACGCTGATGCTAAAGCAAAAATCTGTGGATTGTTCTTGTCCACCATTGCCACGGCAATTGCATGATCATATGCATGACCAACACGATGGCAATACTATGCTAATTGAATAGGAGCAGGTGATGGTTGAACCTTTTGAATTCTTTAAAAACTCACCTCATCTATTGCAGGTATTTCTTGAGGAACCGAAACTTGTAGATTTGAAGCCATCGAAATCTCTACTAATGGAGATGTTTGAGGAGCCTAAAGAAATCGATGTTCGGATTCATGAAGCTTTTTCGAAACTTGGTTCTTTCCTTAACATTAATAGAATTTTGGCAGATGATTGCCACGGCAATTGGCTTGAGCAGCAATTTCCACAAAAACGAAGGCTACATCCAACCATGATAGAGGTCGACGAGAATGAGGTGATTAAATGGTTGGGTGTTGATATAACTTTTCCTATTAATATATCCATGCCTTCAAGAACAGTAGCAAGGTTGAGAGTATACATGGATTACAAGAGAATGGGGAAGAAAGACACCTCCACCATGGTAACGCAAAAGGGAGTAGCTGCAAACACATTGACCCAACTCTTTTTGGGCAATATTGTCACCAAATGGAGGGTACGAATAGACTATAAGAAATATCAGAAGCAACCCTTCTCAAGCTTTCTTTTTATCTATTTTTTATTTTTATTTTTTCTTTTATTTTGATAATTATCCTTTTATGTTTATTTTTTAGGATAAGAGTTTCAAGGGATAAGGAGTTTCCTAGCACATGGACAAAAATCTCAAAACCATGCCCGAAGTTCTTCACGAGCACTTGAGCCTTTTTTTCCAGCGGTTTGTATCACCACTCATTGAGAAGCGATTCCTTGCCAAGTTTGCAAATCGGAAGGGCAAATTCTTGTTGAAGCTGCTGCCATCAACGCATACCTTTGGTCGACTCAGAGCCACTATATGCGGATAATAGGTGAGGAAATGAAAAAAGAACCAACAATAATAAAGAAATCCCCTGCTCCGACAATTGCCAGGCTAACTAAAAATGTCGTGGCAAGTTCATATGCCTTGGCAGCCTCGATAAGATTACGAAATTACTCAACCCTTTGGCACAACGATTGGAGCGAATCAAGGCCCGACAACTAATTTTTATGCAGTATATGAAGAATCGTGATGTGGCCATCATGCAAGTCAAATTGGAGAACTATCCCGATAGAACCATTCCCCTCCTGGTTTTTCTTGCCGAACTACTTGCCCCGCAAATGAAGATGCCGCGACAACTGCTGCACAAAAAGGTAAACAAACTATGACTGAACCAACTTGTACTAAATTAATTCATGATTTTTCATATTCGGATGAGACAGTTTCTGCCCCAATGAAGTCACCCTCAGCCGAGCAATCAAAGTCGAAGTGCAAAGCTTCTAACATCGACGATGCTGCAAAAGTTGATGTACAAAGTGACAAGGTAGCGGAGACAAAGGTTCAAGAGGCACGACTAGCCACACGCCAACCACCACCACGAGCCAGCAAAAAAATCAAGCACAAGGCTCGAAGAAAACTCGTCATTCTAGGTGACAACCTATCTGACTGACTCATTTGCATTCTATTTACTTTTAATTTTTGTAGTTGCATGCATTATGGACAATGCTTCTCTCGAGTTTGGGGGGGGTCTTGTGCTTATTAGATTGTTGCATTAGTTGCATTCATCTCATATAGTTTGCATATGTTACTTGACATGTCTTTTCCCGGATTAAACTGCCGAAACTTGATGTGATATCTTATGACGAATTTTGCCACTGCACTTTCATGATAGAACTTCCGATCCTAGGACAAGCATGGAGAATACTTGGAATTTTGCTATGATGTTAATTATTAATTAACACAGTTGTGACTTGTTGATTAAGGGGGACTTAGTGAACTTAGGTTATTAAAATTTGGTAATTAATTTATGCTAGAGGTGCCTATATGGCTCTAGTCTTAAACTGAAATTAGAATATAAGATAATTTCTTGCTAGAGGTGCCCGAAATTGGATCTAGTTGTTACATATTAAAAATCACTAGAGGTGCCCGAACTTGGCTCTAGTTGACTAATAATTAAATAAGAAATTGCTTGCTTTGCTAGAGGTGCCTGAAATTGGCTCTAGTAAACTTAAATACCCCGGTAATTAATTTGAAAAAACCTATTGTTCACATGGAATCCTATTAGTCGACTTGTACACAACTCCACACACACATTGTCACGAGCATTATAGTCTAATTCTGAGTAATTTCTGTGCTATCCAAAAAATTGAAAGGTGATCATACCTTGTGCCACGGTTCTGACGATTGAAGTCAGGTGAGAAGCATGTTTTCGGTGGTAAGAGCCTTGGCAGGTAATTGTTAGTTTTGAATTGCTTGAGGACAAGCAATAGTTCGAGTTTGGGGGTGTGATGAGTGTGTAAAAGTATTGTTTTTCTTACCTTTTTTACTTATATTATTGTTAGAATTAGGCTCATTTTAATTTCATTCATAGTCATTCATGCACTAAATATGAGTTTTCGACATAGTTGCTTGATATTACATTTTGGTTGGTTTTATGGAAAAAAATACTGCTGGTGTGTAATGTTTTGTGCAGGGCAGGATTGCCGTGGCAATCAAAAATTGTCGAGGCAAGTAAGGGAGATTATTGTAGGGTCTGCCACGGCAGTCGAAGCTATTTTTTGAAAGCCATGTCGAGCTGGTTGCCGAGGCATGTCGGGATAAGTCCACCTCATCCGAGATAAGTACGAAAGTTAAGGGATAAAACCAAAAAATCTGGACTTTCCGCGCAGAGTTAGAAGGAGATAAAAAGTCAGATTTGCTTGTAGTTTAAGGATAAAGATAAAATGGATTTAATATCTCTTTTATTCCAACTTAAACTCATCTTCATCAACAAGAAATGTAACCTAATAATCCCCTATAAATAGAGACCAAATTGTAGCCTTCAAAGGAGATTCGACGAGAGAGAGTAGATCGCACACACCTTCTTCTTCTTTATTCTTATGTGATCCATGGCTGGGAATTTTTCCTTTGTATATTTTTTGAACCCAGCCATGAATTGATGTAATTGGGTGGGCTTATTTTGGGTTTGTGGTTTTGATAAATGATTAGATTGTTTAGGTTCTTGATTGTAATTGAATTCAAAGTTTTTTCATTCTTGGTTCTTTAATTTGATTTCGAGTGAATTGGGAGAGGATCTCGAGAGATATCCAATTATCTAACATCAGGAGAGTTAGATTCAAGAAACGACTGAGCATGATCTTTATTCAACAAAATGTTAATGCAGGTTAATCCAACTTAGGGATAAGATTTGGATTTCAACGGATAAAAGGAGCGTAATATTGGTTGTTGTTCACCCAAGGTTAACGCATGGATGTATCACCAAGGCGTGCACAATTGACTAGTTTTTTGGGTTATGGATAACAAGAAGACATTAAAGAACGCTCTGTCGAGCTTTGAAAAAAGGAACCCAATTGCCACAGCAATCAAGTTGCCTCAGCAATCAATTACCCAAACAATCCATTTGGACATTATATCATTACTCACAATAACGCGGCCTACTCCCTTAAATCGATTAGTCATTTCTATTTTCTTTATTCTATTCAGTTTATTTTACTTGAAATTTATCACCTTCAATATTATTTCTTTTACAATGCGGTAACTTAAACAAAGTGGCCCAAACCAAACCCTGAGGAAACGATACTCGATACTTATCATTTATTACTTGCAACATGTTCACTTGCACCATTTGCGTAGCACTCAAAACACGCAACAATATTGGTTGAGAACCGTATCGGTACGTGTTGACTAGATTGACCTGTATCGATACGCCCCTGAATCGTACCAATGCAATTAATTTTCCAAATTCTAGTGTTGACTTTTCGTATCGATATACCCCTTTGACGTATTGCTACACCTTTTTGACTGTTTGTAATAAGTGTTTTTTTGAAAAATGGGAAGAATGAGGGATGGAGTCGCCACCGGCCACTTTGGTAGGCCAGACACCGTTAAAAATAACCAGAGATTCAAAAATGTTTGGGTTTGGGAGTCAATTACACGTGGGGAAGGATTAGCACCCCCACAACGCCCAAAATTGGTACCGCGTTGATTTGGTGTTGTCTTTGCAAGAAAATAAAAAATTGAATTTAATTTAAAATTTAATCTCAAAAAACGGTATGAGGAGAATATTTCCTTATTTATGAAAACTGAGAAAGATGATACTTGAATGAGTCAGAATACCACTTCCTAGCCAGTTCCCGAAATAAATTGGAAAATATTCCCTTAATATTAAACCGAATTTAATATTCTAAAAATAAATACAAAAAGAAAAATTAAAAGGAAAATCTATTTTAAAAATTTTAATTTAGAATTAAATATATTTTACTCATGTAAATAATTCATACAACTTAAAATATATAAAGATAGCATACAAAATATAAGAACATACCGATACTTAAAAGAACATTGTAAATAATTCATTTAACTTAAAATATACAAATATGGCATACTGAACATATTTATTTCAAAAATATGCCAATATATATTACCCTATATCTAAGCTAAAATAAATACAAAGATAAGATCAAAATTTACCCTACTAGAAGCTCGAACAGAGAACCTTAACTGACCCCTAGCGAGATCTCGACATCATCTAGCCATGACCTAAAAATTTATTCGAACGAACCTTAGCAAGACCTCCGATCGAACAAACAGTCTGGAAAATAATTCCTCGACGAGAGCACTGTTCTCGAGCCTCGAAGGGCACTGCCCCAAGGCTTGCGCCATGCCAATTGCTTTCAATTGCGATTGCCATTGGCCAATTTTTCCTTGTCTTTGGCAGCCTCCCCACCTGCCTTTTATAGGCAAATGGAGGGGGTGACGTGGGTGTGCATGTGGCACACATGCACATTTTCCTCTTCTTTTTTTACTTTTTACTTTTTTTACTTTTATTATAATATAATAAGATATAATAATACTATATAATAATACTATATCCGGACAAAAATGAGTGATTACAGCTGCCCCTCTTTGCTTGTTCTTGTAAAACGAGAACAAAGCAAAGATCATAAGCACTCATTTTTGCCATACTTCTGTGTATTGAGATACAGAGCTTCGAGTTTTTCCTATATAGAACTATTCACTTCTCTTACATCTGAAACCTTCCAGCTGCAAGTCCTTCCTATACAAAACTTTTTAGCTTGTCCTCTTTGAGTCACAAGAACTTTTAGGTTGCAAGTTCTTCCTGTATAGAACTTTTCCACCTTCTAGTCTTGGAGCTACATGTTCTTCCTATATTGAACTTCTCGCCTTGAAATCCTGAAGCTACGTGTTTTTCCTATATAAAACTCTTCGCTTTGATGTCTTGGAGCTACGAGTTC
Organism: Hibiscus mutabilis; assembly: GCA_019671005.1. Lineage (NCBI taxonomy): Eukaryota > Viridiplantae > Streptophyta > Magnoliopsida > Malvales > Malvaceae > Hibiscus > Hibiscus mutabilis. The sequence goes on from CM033725.1 coordinate 45,424,175, forward strand.
TTCGCTTTAAAGTCCTGGAGCTGCGAATTCTTCCTATATAGAATCGGTTCACTCTTCCTCTGTCTTGAGCCTTGGAGATGCAAATTCTTTATGCATAGAATCTTCTCTTTGGCAAAATCCTTTAGGCTGCAAGTCCTTCCTATATAGAACTTTTTCGCCTTCGATTACCAATGCTGCGGGTTCTTCCTATATAGAATTTTCTGCGTCCTGGGTGGTTTCTTCAAATTGAGAGTTCTCCCAATATAGAAATTTTCATCTTGAAATCCTAAAATTCTCACTGCTTTACTATTTGTCATCTTGGAATCACGAGTTCTTCTGGAATTTTTCGCTTTTCCTCGGTGAATTCCTTGAGCTGGAGGTTTATTGGTATCCGCTTCCTCGCTTGCTTGTTCAGAGATTCAGAGCTCCTAGTTCTTCCTATATAGAATTGTTTACTCTTCCTCTTTCTGAAGATTTTGAGCTGCAAGTTCTTCTTATATAGAACTTTAGCTGACCTTGGTGAACTCTTTAGGCTACAAGTTCTTCCTATATAGAACTTCTTCACCTTCAAGTTTTAGAATTACAGGTTCCTCCTATATAGGACCTTCCACTTTCTTCAGATTGATTCTTTGAGCTACAAGCTCTTCCTATATAGAACTTCTTGCCTTGAAATCCTAAAGCATGAGTTCTTTCTATATAAAACTATTCACTTTGAAAACCTGGAGCTGCGAGTTCTTCCTAGATAAAACTCTCTCTCTTTTCTTTTTTCTTTATCTTTTCTTTCTTTTTTTTTATTTTTTCTCTCTTTTTTTCTCCTTCTTATTTTTCTTTCTTCATTTTTTCTTCTTTTTTCCTTTTTCTTCTTTTCTTCTTTTTTCACTTTTTTCTTGAAATTTAGAGCGGTGAGTTTTTCATGTGAAATTCCCTGTTTTGAAGTCTTTGAGCAACGTGTTCTTCCTATAAAGAACCTTTTGCTCTGAAACCTTTGAAGCTGGGGGCTCTTCTTATATAGAACCTTTCGCTTCGAATCTTTTGAGCAACAAGTTCTTCCTATATGGAACTTGATGGGTTCTTCCTATATAGAACCTTTTGCTCTGTCTTTTGAGCTACAAGTTCTTCATATATAGAACTTGACGGGTTCTTCCTATATCGAACTTTTTGCTTTATCTTTTGAGCTACAAGTTTTTTCTATATAGAACTTGACGGGTTCTTCCTATATAGAACCTTTTGCTCTAAAATCTTAAAGTAACGGGTTCTTCCAGTATAGAACCTTTCACTTCAAAGTCTTAAAAATACGGATTCTTCCTATATACAACCTTTATCTTCAGAGGTGGAAGGATGCCCTGATTTTTTATCATTTCGGCATCAAAAAAAGCTTTAACATCATGCTTCAAGGTCTTACTGATGGCCCGAAGGACTTAGAAATGGATTCACTCCTAAAAGGCTACAGACATCTGGATTCCTGCCAACATGGCTACCAACATATGGATTCACTCCAACATGGCTACCAATATAAAATCTTCAATGCGATCTACCTCTTCAACGTGAAGTTGCAGATCAAAATCTTCGGTAATCTTCAAATATCTGTTTAAAACAAGAAAAATGCTTCTTAATTAGCATGCCCCTAACATAGGGACCTCTATATGATGCATGCAATGTAATATTTTCTCTTCTTTTTTCTTTCTTTTCAAATCTACTTTTAAAACCCTATTCCCTGAAAGGTCATTATCGGATTTCTTCACTTCATATGTCTGCAGTATGCTCCTCAATCTTCATCTTTATTTATTGAATCTCTACCTCTCATTTGTTTCGCGCTTCTTTCTTGTGTGAGTAACTCTTTTCTATTTCAGGGTTATTACCCACTTTCACAAATAATCTCATTCTAGTCCTTATGCTATTCTCATATAAGGACTTTCATCGTCTTATAACCCCATTCAATCTCTGGGCTCAACTGCTTTTCTTGTCTTTGACCAACATGTAGAGTCTTCATTTATCTCAACACTAGGGCGATCAGAATGCCTTCACTCCGCAAAATTTAATCTTCTTACAACATCTTGGCAGAGATCAGCTCTCGGTTCCTATGTTTTAATTCTTATTATAAAGTAATGCCAAAAAGGCAATTTGTTTGTGTTATCTTTCAAAATAAGAAAATAACTAAATTTTGAAAAAAAATCGGCAAACAATTCTTATCAAGATTTTAGAGAAAGTGACAAACTAATGTTTTTCCCTCAAAATATCAATTACAATAGCAAATCTATTTCAATCAAAGATCAATTCCAACAGGTCATATGCTTAGAAGATCTTGACTATTGTGGTGATATATGCATATGTATAGTTTCCCCTAGTCTATTAGGCTTCTGAGAGAAACACTTCTTATACCTAATATCTAACCCTTTTTAAGGTGGCTCTCTTGATCTCACCAACTCACCATGCCCCATCCTTCCCTTATTTGGTTGTCGATCAGACATTTGAAGTTTGACGTTCCTTGAAGAAAGGTTAACCCTTATGGGTGGAATATAATCTGAAGACAGTCTCATCCAACTTAGATATCCATGTATGATCAGAATGGTCTTTGTAGGCTCCTAGTGTAGGCCATGAGTCACGGTTAAGCAAAATTGCATTTATGTACTTGTTTGACCTGGATATGCTTATATGAAATATTCTCTTTCTTTTATTGGATCGCTTTAGACTGCCCATTTGTAGGTTTTCATCCTAGAGTTCATTTCCTTCTTCTACAACTTCAGATTGGCCTGCACCCTGGCTGGATATTGATGCTCGCTTTTTATTCAATGGTGATCAATCCTCCATGTCTTCAAAATTGATATTTACTTGAATGAAGGATTATGTAGAGGTTTCTTATTCATTTCTTACAGTTTAAGCCTTATTCTTGCATAAATATTATTTCCTCTTGTGTCTTTCTTTTTTTCTTTTTCTTTTTCTTTTTCTTTCTTTTTTTCTTTTTTCCCTTTCAGATTGTCTATTTTGGGTTTTTAGCTCTAAGCTTGTTTATTTCCCTTTTATTCAAACTATATCTATATTGGACATCGATGCTTACTTCTACTTGAAAGTAATCAATTCTCCACAGTTCTTTAAAATTGATGCTGATGATTTCTTTCATGTATCTTCTGCTTCTTCTTTATTGCATTGTTCAATGCTGATTCTTGACTACTTCGGTCTTTTAGTTGTCAGTTTCCCTATTTGCTCGGTTTAGTCTTTAAACTTAATCTTGTCTTCATCTGTTTCCCTCTAGTGATTCTATGGCCTTCGTATCCAACATACCTGGCCTCATTTCTTCCTCTTTGAAAAGTGAAAGAATGTCATTCATCGTCCTATTCATAGACATGTAGAGAAAGTCTTCAGGTGGTAGGAATTTAGGGTCAACACTCAATTCAAGGATCTTAAATGAAAAATTCATGAGAATAAAATTTCTTACATGGGATCTTCCATTATCTAAACACTCATTTTGTACCCTCGTTGGCCTAAATGGACTAAGGATGCTTACATTTGCAACATCCCCACAATATTCAATTCCTTCTAAACATAAGCAGCTTGGAATTGATTTTTGGACCTATATCAGAAGTACTCTTACAATGAAAAATGATATGTACGTATGCATACATTTTCCATAAACATGTATATGAGTATGTGAGAACAAAAACTACCCCATGACAAGGAATGAAATGTTTAAAGACAATAATGTAAAAACTATTTCTCAAATAAAAATTAAGGGAAAGACGATTTCTTTCTGAAAAAATGCATGCGTCTTTACAAATATTCCTACTACTTTAGGGCCTAAGTCGTAGGGTTTTTCTGTGCACTATTCTAAAAAAAAGTGGAATCCAAAATTTAGGGAATCAAACTACCATCTTCGCAAACAATGAGAATCCCGAGCATAGGGACTTTCGAATCAACCTCAGGGTGCCAACTCATTCTAGCCTTTTTGGCACGGTATAAGCTTGCCCCAATTCCTTTGTTTTCCATTGCTAGATAAATTCTTGTTATAGGATTCCCTCTCTAACCAGCCTCTTCATCTCTTCGAATGAAGGCCCACATCTCCTAGTAGAATATCCTAGTGCTCCCATATGGAAATCACATGTACTCTTTGGGTCAAAACTGTGAGCAGACGAGTCATGCGTAATCTTCATCGGTCTAGCAGTGAGGTAGCGACCTTCAACCAAGTGAGAAAATATATCTAAAATAGGTATCCTATATATCTCAAGATCTGCACTTGATCGAGGAGTTTTTTACTGTGACTCAGAAGGATAAACAAGTCTTTTTTCTTGCGATTACGAAAACCTTGAAGGCGACATTCATTTATCTCTTTTTTTCTTCCATTTCCAGGCTGGTTTGGTTTTTTAACTTAGGTCTCAATTTTCCTTCCTGGATCGTATACTATATCCTTTCTCCCATCATCATAAAGTTTTCAAATCTGCTTCTTGATTTCTCGAGCATTATCAAAGAGATGGAAGGGGAAAAGTTGCCTGAAATAAGGGAGTCATTTCTTCTTTGATTATGAGAGGTGTACCTGGGCTACCAAACTCCATCACCTTAAAGCATAATCCTTGAAATTCTTGTCTGGCCTCATCTTCATGTTTTGGAGAGTTTGTCGGCTTGGTGCTAAATCAAAAGCATATCTGTATTGCTCCAAAAAGGCATTAGCTAAGCCGCTTCCGAATTGAATTTGATTTCTGCTCAACCGGTTTACCATATTTTCAAAGCTAGGAAGCTTGCAATCTGAAGGAATGACCGAATCAGGGACTAAGCAAAACTTTTTTGTATTGAAAATGTCAACTTTTTTTCTTCTCTCGAGCTCTTTTTCGAGTCTTCCTCATAACTGCTCGAGTCTAGATTTTTGAGTTCATGTACACTAAATTTCTTCGTCCATGGCAAAACTTCTACTAGTCTCTGAATTACTATCATTGAACCCAAAAATCTTATTATTTCATTACTTAATGCATGAAATGCATCATAAATGATTAAAGAGCAAAAGGGTAAGTAGTACATATGAATCTAAATGAAGTGTTGATTCTCTAATAATCCTTTAGGAAGACTTTTATCCAAAGAAGATGTTTGTGTACAGAAGATTCGTAACATTCTACAGGCTTCTGTTAGTCATTCCCCATAATATCTTAACTTTTCGGAGTAAAATGTGTATTTGGTGCCCCTATCTTGTTTCCTCTTTATTGGCTTCATGTTCAGATCATTTCAAACTGTAGTATTATTAATCTCTATACATTACAAAATGTCTCCCTTATTATAAAGATCTCCTAATATAGAATATTTTTGAATCAACAATTATGTATGCAAATTTGAAACGAAATGCAAATATGTATGCAACAAGGTATTAGTCGCAAAGTGATCATCATAGAAAGACTTTCATTAAACATTAAACAAGAAGGCTCGTTACATCAGATATTGCTCTTCTAGGCTTTACAAATACTGATGAGCCCTAACCCCTAACTTTTTAACTTCTTCCAACAAACGAGTCATCTTTCCTTTGGGGTCCAGTGCCGGATCAATATTCTGACTTAACAGCACCGCTGCGTCAGCCACGTCTGCCACTTGCTAAGCCACTATGCGCGCTTGAGTAACAACCATCTTCATGTCATTGTCCTTCTCTTGTATTTCTTTTTTAGCCTTTAATAATTGAAGGGTTAGCTTTTCAACGATTTTCTAGCCAGTCTGTTTGTAGGCTTCAGCACGAATCTCGCTCAAACACAAAGAACCTCGAAGCTCATCCATTTGCTCTTTTAATATTTTATTCTCTTTTCAAACGGTGTTGGAATTGTCCTCAAACTGTTGCAGGCTTGCTTTCAAAATCTCATTCATAGTTAGACTGCTTTCCCTCTCACTCTTAAGAAAGCTGCACTGGCCCTTGGCCTCTTCTAACTTTTGGCACAACAACCGGACTCGATTTTCGCTGGTCCTGCCTCTCCATTTCCAATGCCCCAAATCGTTCTTCAATTGAATGATGTCTTTCTTTCACTCTTCAACAGTGTCACCAAGCCCTGCATTCTTAAATGCACAACGAAGCTTATAATGATCTTCTTGTAAACTCTTTAGTTTTTCACTCAATTCTCTTTTCTCTTGCCTGGGTTTGCTATACTCGGATATGTGCCCTTTTTTAGTTTCAGAATCTGCCTCAAATAAGTGCCCCACTTCTATACTAGATTGGCCTCCAGTTTTGAAATCCCATTTTCCAAGTTCTAAAGAGCTTGAACTCACCGTTTGAAGGTGATACAATCCTAAATAGTATGTCCATGAATTTTGGGATGATACTCGCAACGGATATTGATATCGTACCAATCTAGATACGGAGGCTGCATGGGTGTTAAGAAGATGGGACCCACCAATTGGGCCTCCAATATTTGCGGGTACAACTCTCTGTACGATATAGGTATTGGGTCAAAATGAGGACCTTTAGCTTATGATTTCTGGTTATCAGCCGAGAAATAGGTATTGGGATTCGAGCCTTCTCTTGGGCATTTAGTCTTTTGTAGTTTTGAATCACGGGCGGTTACCGACTTAATGTAGAATATGGGCCTTCCTTCTTCGAAACCTAATACTCCTATTTTGATAAGATCTTGAACTTTGTTCTTCAGCGCCCTATAATTCTCGGTGATGTGACCTGAACTTCCTATGTGGTAACTACATCTGGCACGAATATTGTAACTTTTTGAGTAAGGGGATTCTTTTGACATAGACTGAACCTGGGTAATGAGACTCTTTCCAATGAGTATCGGGAGTGGTTCGGTGTACTTTAAAAGAATCGGGATGTGCTTTTTCATGTCACTTGCTTCTTGGGCTCTTTCTAGATTTACTTCTATTTTTGGGGAGCTCGGCTCAAAGGTACTTCCTACTGGTTTGTTGACACGAATTACAAGTGGGTTCGAGCTATGATATTTACTTTGTCAAAGGATGGAACTTTGACCATCAAGCTCCACATTATGATTCTTGACTGACTCTTTTCTCAATTCGACAGACCTCTTGCCTTTAGCCATAACGGTCATCATATTCATCATCTCGGTCACATGCTTCTTCAATTCTTGCACTTTATTTCACTCATCATTAATATTAATATGAGTTATCTTGTTTGATTCAAAACCTTCAAATGATCCATCATCTTTAGTCTTCATTGTATTCCTAGGACAATGTTTGGAATCCGTCTGCTCTACCTGATCACGAGACCTCTTCTCCATTATGATCACCTTTTACAGTGATGGCCACTTGCGAAATTAATACCTTTATTCTTGCCATGAGAATGCAATGCAAATTAAATGCAAAGGGGAGAAATAAACACGAAAAGGAAATTGCGTCAGTACAACAAGAATAATCTAAATAAAGGAAAGTCTAACTAATAAACAGGGGCAGCAAATTAACAGTCAAATCAAGCAAAAAATATTCATAAACAAAAAACGAAAAGAAAAAAACAAATAAAAAAACCTAAATAGGGTCACTGCTAAACGGACAGAGTACCGACATGGCTCTAATAGGTGGGCTCTACGGTTCACTATATGTGGTTATGTTCTAGAGTAAACGGTACCTGAACTGTCACTTAGGACATCTATTTGGGAGAATACGACCCTTATACCATACGGAGGTGAATAACCCACAAAATAAAAGGACCGAATTCCGAAAGTGAATTACAACACTATACGGAGGTAAAGACCCCACGAAGCGAAGTAATTACTCCCACTTAACAAGGTGAGGAGCTCGGGTTGAAAACTCATGCATGAATGTCGAGGGATTAAAAATTAAACTAAATCGAATTTTCAATTTTCTTGCAAGACAACACAAAATCAACATTGGCCTGACTCTCTTAAAAATTTCCCCAGTGGAGTCGCCATATGTAATAAGTGTTTTTTTGAAAAACGGGAAAAATAATGGATGGAGTCGCCGCCGGCCACTTTGGTAGGCCAGACTCTATTAAAAATAACCAGAGATTCAAAAACATTTGGGTTCGGGAGTCAATTACGCGTGGGGAAGGATTAGCACCCCCCACAACGCCCAAAATTGGTACCGCGTTGATTTGGTGTTGTCTTTGCAAGAAAATAAAAATTCAAATTTAATTTAAAATTTAATCCCAAAAAACGGTTTGAGTAGAATTTTCCTTATTTACGAAAATCGAGAAAGATGATACCTGAATAAGTCAGGATACCACTTCCTAGCCAGTTCCCGAAATAAATTGGAAAATATTCCCTTAATATTAAACCAAATTTAATATTCTAAAAATACATACAAAAAGAAAAATTAAAAGGAAAATCTATTTTAAAAATTATAATTTAGAATTAAATATATTTTATTCATGTAAATAATTCATACAACTTAAAATATATAAACATGACATACAAAATATAATAACATATCGATAATTAAAAGAACATTGTAAATAATTCATTCAACTTAAAATATACAAACATGGCATACCGAACATATTTATTACAAAAACATGCCAATATATATTACCCTATATCTAAGCCAAAATAAATACAAAGATAAAGATCAAAATTTACCCTACTAGAAGCTCGAACAGAGAACCTCAACCGCCCCTAACGAGATCTCGGCATCATCTAACCATGACCCAAACATTTATTCGAACGGACCTCAGCAAGACCTCCGATTGAACAAACAGTCTGAAAAATAATTCCCCGACGAGAGCACTGCTCTCGAGCCTCGAAGGGCACTGCCCCAAGGCTTGCGCCATGCCAATTGCTTTCAATTGAGATTGCCATTGGCCAATTTTTCCTTGTCTTTGGTAGCCTCCCCACCTGCCTTTTATAGGCAAATGGTGGGGGTGATGTGGGTGTGCACGTGGCGTACATGCACGTTTTCCTCTTTTTTTTACTTTTTCCTTTTTTACTTTTATTATAATATAATAAGATATAATAATACTATATAATAATACTATATCTGGACAAAATGAGTGATTACACCGTTGCTAACCATGTCCAAATATGCACACACGTATCAATACGCCAACACCCGTATTGATACGCCCTGCACTGTAATGACAGATTTCATCTGGTTTTTACTCAGTTTGACCAAATAAACAATGTCCAAATCCATTGAAATTTTACCAGCAAGTTTATAACTTCATAATCTACTAGCATGACAAATTTTATAGTCATTCGAATCCATTTACTATGTTTTCACATTCCTAGGCTAAGTAGATTTTGGTCACTTTTAAACCAATCAAAAGGTGTCATTTAGGGCCTAAGGCACAATTACAATCCAAGGCAATACATACATATGAAAAAGACCATATATGACTAGTCTAACTACTTTGCCACCATACTAGGAGTTCATAGGTTCGATATACATTACTTTTCAACCCCTCCGATCTCCAACAACGAACTTCTTAACCTGAAATGTATGAAATAAAATGCATTAAGCATACATTTCCTAGTGAGATAGTCACAGACAATAACGATAACAATGAAATGCATTACAAATCATGTTTTAGTAATAATAATGCAATGAATTGATGATGACAATGCAATATTCATATTCAATAGCAATTATATCATAGTTCAACAATAACCCTTGGATAGATTTGGAATAGTAGATGCGTGAATTCATACGTCTCGCCAAATATGACCAGTAACAAAAAACATCCCTTCGCCTCGCCACAATATAGGCTGTAGCCCAAGGACCATAGTCCACCCGTACACTGAGCTCATGAATTCTATGGCATGCTAATTGTATCCAATATCCTTTCAAATCTAAGGTCCGGTGACAATATCAATAATCAATGTTCAACATCAATAACAATGTTCAATGATCTCAATAACAATGTCAATGGACGATGCTTTCAATTCAATGTATCGATAACAATAACTATGCCTATATAAATGCTCAATGACAATGACTATAGCAATAGCTATAACAATGACTTTGACAATGTTCAATGACCGATGTCCCTAAAACTATAATTCGATGGCAATAACGATGGCGATATCAATATCAATGCTTGATGACGATGACAATGTCTATATCTGATATTCAATGCAAAGCTTATCGATACTTACCAACGATGCCTCATAAGAGGTTCGATGCAATATTCTTTACCAAAAGCTTAGCAATACTAAATTCGATAACAATGAAATCGGGAAAGGCACCTAGCCTAATCTCGAGACTTCAACTACACTTACCTCGATAATCTGAAGCTCTAAGGCTCTCGGATGACAACTCTCTTATTCCTAGCCTTTGTTGGAGATGGTGATTGCTCTTTCTCCAATTCTCGAGCTAGGTTAACAATAGAAAATTGTTAAAATCATTAATACGATATCAAAATCAATATCTAAATTCAATATAGCCATTATCTATAGGATATCCATGGATTATAGCTTTGAAAACCCTATGTTATCATAGATAACCAAACCGTAACTTAAGATTAAACTCAATATATTCATGGATTTCAATAATAGATTAGGGATTATAGCTTACCCGATCGATATCTATGCAAAGGATTTGAAAAACCAAAGAAAAGTTAAGCTTGAAACCAAGCTCCAATGGAGGTGTTAGGTTGTAGGTGAAGTGAAATAAGAGACATCAAAGAGTATCGCTTTCCTTCCTCAGGTAAGCTTTTTCCTTTTTCCTACGTTTTAATAACCGATAGCTTTCCTTCATATGAAGGAAAGCATTCTAATCATCCCACGTAAGTGGCAATTATAATTGGAGAGGTGCTAATCGCAAGGTTAGTCCCTCAACTTTTCATACCATATGTTTTTGCCTCCAAACTTTCGATATCTATAATTTAGTCACTGAATAACTTTCAATGTATTCGATAAGGTCCTTAATCAAAAAATTTATTCAATTAGATTCCAATATCAATGTAGTTGATCACACATTCAATACAATATTTGAGCCTTTTCGATGTAGGGTTTTCGATCACTGGAACCCAATTTTGATTAGACTGGTTTTCAGGGTGTTACATTAACCACTAAACTTTCTCTTAAAAATGCTTGTAATGTTGCATTTATTTCATGCATTAAGCCTAAAAATATCAAAGAAGCATTAAAAGATGATTATTGGATATTGGCTATGCAAGAAGAATTAAATCAATTTAAGAGAAATCAAGTTTGAGCATTAGTTGATAGGCCTAGTAGTAAGTCTACCATAGGAACTAAATGGGTTTTTAGAAACAAACTAGATGAGAATGGTAACATGGTGAGGAACAAGGCTAAACTTTTTTCTCAAGGTTACACTCAAGAAGAAGGGATCGATTTTGATGAAACCTATACACCCGTAGCTAGAATAGAAGCTATTAGGATGCTTCTTGCATTTGCATGTTATCATGAATTCAAGCCATTTCAAATGGATGTAAAAAGTGCTTTTGTAAATGGTTTTATTAATGAAGAAGTGTGTGTAGAACAACTACCTAGTTTTGAAGATCCAAAATATCCAAACCATGTTTTTAAACTTTCAAAAGCTTTAATGGTTTGAAACAAGCTCCTAGAACTTGGTATGAAAGGTTGTGAAGTTTTTTAATTGAAAAATGTTTTGATAAAAGAAAGGTGGATACTACACTCTTTATTAAAAAGAAATAGCAAAGACATTTTACTTGTTCAAATTTATGTTGATGATATAATTTTTGGTTCTAGTAATGAATTGTTTTGCCAAGATTTTTCTAAGTTGATGCAAGGTGGGTTTGAAATGAGCATGATGGGGGAGCTCTCATTCTTTTTGGGACTCCAAATCAAACAAAGGAAGGATGGCATCCTCATCAATCAAGCTAAGTACATTAAGGACATGCTCAAGAAGTTTGGCTTGGAGAATGTGAAACCTCAAGCCACACCAATGAGCTCTTCTATAAAGCTTGACAAAGATGTAGAAGGTAATTGTGTTGATTTAAAACTTTATTGCTATATGATTGGATCTTTGCTTTATCTTACTGTAAGTAAACCAGATATTATGTTTAGTGTTTGCTTGTGAGCTAGATTTCAAGCTAGTCCTAGAGAATCACACCTTATACCCGTTAAGAGAATCTTTAGATACCTTAGAGGCACACCTTGTTTAGGCCTTTGGTATCCTAGAGATTCCTCTTTTGAATTGCATGCTTATTCGAATGCAGATTATGGAGCTTGTAAGATAGATAGAAAGAGTACCTCTGGTACTTGTCAATTCCTAGGTAGTATACTTATATCTTGGTTCTCTAAGAAACAAAATAGTGTAGCATTTTTTACCACCAAAGTGGAATACATATCGGCCGAAAGTTGTTGTGCTCAAGTCCTTTGGATGAAGCAACTATTTTTAGATTATAGAATTGATGTAGGTACCATCCCTCTTAAGTGTGACAACACTAATTCCATTTGTCTCACTAAGAATCGCATCCAACATTCTAGAACCAAGCACATAGAGATAAGACATAATTTCATTAGAGATCATGTCTTGAAAAACGATGTTGTTCTAGAATGTTGGATGCGATTCTTAGTGAGACAAATGGAATTAGTGTTGTCACACTTAAGAGGGATGGTACCTACATCAATTCTATAATCTAAAAATAGTGTTTTTGGCCTCTTAGGAAAGAGTTAGGTTTAACTAGCCTTTCTTGAACCTTAGAGCCTTTTAGTGTCTAAAAATTTTACTTCAATTTGGTTGATCTCATATACATCTACGCTTGTTGCTCCTATATACATCTATGCTTGTTGCTACGGAGAGCATGCATCTGTTTTAGATCATACATGATGTTCATATATCATTTGCATACATTTCGATTCGAGTAAAATCAAATTTTTGAGCATCATGCAGTCAAAATAACATTTTTGTCTTAGGGGTACCGATACGGGGTAACATGTATCGGTACGGGTATCTTGAGATCGTTTCGGTACAGTTTGACATGTACCGATACGGGTTCACGTATTGGAATGGCTAAAAACCGTTTTGGTACAGTGTTTCGATACGCACATGTGGTGTATCGATACGCGTAGCCGCTGGAGAGTTAAATGGCATTAAAAGAGGGTTTTTCATTTTAAATCAAACACCACTTTTCTCTCAAACCCTAGATACAGTTTTCACCTATAAAAACCTCTCAAATCCCTTTTTTCACACATCTCTACAAATTTTTTGAGGGCTTTTGAGTTTCACATCAAACCCTACAAAAATCATCAAGTTTGGTTCATCATCATCTTCTCAATCATCCATAATCCTTTATTCAAGGTATAAACCTCTTTTCTTTATTCTTTTAATTTTTTTCTTATTTATATATTGTTTTTGTTTCAAATTTATGTATTTTGTATGTATATAACATATTTTTCAAAGATTTTGTAAAAAAAAATTGAATTTGAATTTTTTTGTTCGAATATAGAATTATACTATATATTTTCAACACTGTTTTTCAAATTTTATTTTACCAAAAATCCTTTTTATACTTGTATATGTTTTTAAACTATATTATATAGATTTTTAACAATACCATGATCATTGGATTTCTTATTGGATAGAATGTGTTGATTTATGCATACATTGTTTTTTGTTTGATTTTGATTTCAGATTATTGACATGAGTCATAAGAAAAGACAAAGAAAAGATATGGCATTTAGTTCCAATCTTCCTAACCAAATCCTGAGGTTAATAGACCCAACCTCACCCATATTTTCCAAAATTGTTTTAATGAGTCAAGATATCCAAATGCTATGGATTGTTTTAAGCATTATCAAGCTTTTAAAATCTGTCGTGAGCATACTGTTTGATCCCTTTCTTGTCTTCCAAAAGATTTCAATTTAAATATCTTGAGTTGATGGAACAATGGAAATTTATGCAATTTTTAGCTTTACCTGGGATTTTATACCGAAACCTTCTTTTGATTTTTTACTCAAATGCCCAGTGTATTTATAATGAAGATAGATCCGAAGTTGTTGCTATCGAATCTTATCTTATGGGTAAAAAGTTTTAAACTGATTCTTCGGATTTAGCAATTTTTTTTGGGTTTTAAGGATGTGAGAATTGATAATGAGGATTCCTTGGGACATGTTCATGGTGGCTCCGTGACCGTGCTTGATGCTCAAGATCAAATCTTTCACCTTATGATCACTTGGTGGTTTTGCCCATCCGGTTTAAAATTCTCAACGATCTGACAAGTTGACGTCTTTTGGATTCGTTGCTTCCGTGAGGGTAAGCGTCCAAACCATGCTTAAATTATGTTTACGAAGATCGTCTTTCTTATGCAAAATTTTCATACTACTCTTGTCTCTTCCTTCACATATGACACCACTTTGAGCTATCTATTTCACAAGATTGGAATTGATTGCTCTTTTGATGTTGTCGAATCTCTCACCGAAACAATCAATGAATGTTCTCTCCACCGAGACAAATTCACATACTTTAATGGAGAATGGGTTCGACATGTCGATCTACCTTAAGGTGTTCAACTTGATCTGGTGGGGGCTCCTCAAGCGGTTCCGGTTCCTCAAGCTCTGGTAGCCCAACCTTCTCTTGATGATCTACCAATATTGCATCTTTGGATACTATCATGACCTCCGAGTTTGCCGCGATTGACATTCGTCTTACATCCTTGGAGAAAAAAGTGACATCCATTGAAAATCGACAAAATTCGATAGATATCTCTCTTACCGTTTTTCATGGTGAGTGGCGTTAATCTCTTGGAACCCGTGCCAATGATGAAGATGATCCTTAGGCATCTTGCATATCATATCACATCATATTAGAATTAGTTTTATGCACTTATATATTCATGTTTATGAACTCCCATACTTTGCTTTATGTTTTTAGGAATTAAGTTGAATTTGATTATGTTGCATTGAATTCTGCTTTGAATTTTAATGATATTATGTTGATTCCTTTAAGGCTTGGAGTACCTTTAATGTCTATATCTTGCTCTTTTATATCCTATTGATTTTGATTTAACAAAAAGGGGGAGAAGTAAAGAGCACTATTTTTTTTTAAGTTTTTCAAAACTATCCTAAAGTAAGGGGGAGTTGTTACCTCCTCAAAAGTACTGTTTTATGCTTCTTTTACAATGCCTTTGCTTGTTTTTTAGTACAGTTAGTTGTTAAAATCATGCATTTACACAAGGAGTTAGGATTTGTGTCTATGTCAGTGTGAAGGGTTGTTTTCTTGGCAATATTGCAGGCTTGGCGTAGCAGTTGGCAGTGCAAGAAGGAATGCCAGAGAGAATGCCAAGATGCTGTTGGCACAGATGGACCAAATAATGCCAAAGCTCTGGTTGGCAGAGAAGAGGAATTTGATACCATGTCAAGTAGCTGTTGAACCCAAAAAATAGGACCAAATCAGGCTGCGAGAAAAATAGCAATTGGATCAAACTCCGAAAAAATAGAAGAAAAATAGTGCCAAGCTTGGTTGGCAGAATAATGCCAACCTTGGTTAGCGAAGCAGTGACGGCAGATGGCGTCAGCCCTAACCTAATCATCTCACATTCAAACTTTGGATAAGATGATCACATCCCTTGAGCATTCAAAATTCAAACTCAAGAGCTTATCCTAGGTCTTCCTTGCACGCCTATTTAAAGAACGATCAAGCAAGCAATTAGGGAGGAATTTTGGAGAGAATTTTTTGGGTGGAGTGATAGTCGATTGGCTGCAACAAGGAGACGTGGTTCAACCAGCTTGACTGAGAGCCTGGACCTTGAAGGGTTGCATCGAGAGACCCCTTCTCGCACATTCTCATTGTTTAGTTGTTTTTATTTTCTTTTAAATGACGATGTGTTTGCAAAGCGTTGAAGGTTTTTTGGTTGATACCCTCACCATGAACTAATTTAATAGTTGGTGGGGGATGTTTGCGTTGAACATTGTTTTTATGTTTAGTTTTTAATAATAAAAATGCTACGACATTGTTTTCCCTATTTGGCATGTTCTGCAATGTTTTATCAAAATTGTGCCAAGCGAGAGCTGGCATTGTTGGCTTATTAAACCTTAATATCTTAACAAAATTAAGGGGCAATGATATGTTGCCAGATACTAAGGTGAGATGCTTCGAAATAAGATGTTCAAGTAGATGAGCTTACTTTTGAAGTGAATCTACCCCTTAGAAGTATAGGTTGGGACTTAATCAAAGCGATATAGGGGCTTTTACATGGTTAATTCAGGGCATTGACCATCGAGAGAGGCAGTGCTAATTTTGAATCTACTCGTTAAACGATGCTAAGGCATTATATTATTAAGGCTGTCATGGCATGAATAGCGTGAAAATCAAGCATCTCTTACCAACGCTCATCATTCATTTTAAACATTCTCCTTGCCAATGTTGTTTTATTTTTATTTCTTTTCTTTTAAACTGTTTTCAAAACCAACTTCAATTCAAACAACACTTTTCCTTTAACAAGTAAACAAGCAAGGCAATCAACCTCTTGGTCAATCCCTATAGGATCGATACTCAGCTTACTACTGTATTACTTGCTGACCGTGTATACTTGCACACAAAAGACTAAATCTAGGCATTGTTTTATACATTTCTAATACATTTTCTACCCCTTTTGCCAAGCACTCTCATAGTCGAACAAGTTTTTGGCGCCGTTGCCAGGGATTGCAATGGAGTTTATTGTTTTCAGATTTTTACTTGTCTTCTTTTTATTTTATTTCTTTGTTTTGACCAGTGTATGACCAAAAATCGCCTTGTGGTGGAAGATTGGCTATACGATTCAGAAATTAAAAGAACCTTGCGAAGGTTAAAGAAAAAGATTCAAGAGATGGCTCAACAAGGCAATGGAGGAAATGTTGTGTTAAACAATGATGAAAATCCACCCAATAACAATGGAATATCGCCAGCTCCTGTTGCCCAAGTTGTTAATGTAGAGGAAGAGAGACCTATTAGTGAACACTCGGCACCAAACATTGACAATTTTGTGTCAGGACTAATTGGTCCCAAGGTAAATACACTGAATTTTAAACTTAAACCGGTAATGATGCAAACACTTTTGAATGTATGACAATTTGATGGAGCACCTATTGAAGATCCGAGTCAACACTTGAAGCAATTCATGGATGTTTTCTAGGTATTTCAACATCCTGGAGTATCGGAGGATAAAGTGAAACTGAAGTTGTTTACATTTTCCCTAAGAGATAGAGAAAAAGTGTGGCTAAGTTCTTTACCACCTGGTTCTGTCACCTCATGGGGAGATCTATGCCAGAAATTTTTCTACGATTCCAGCCACCTAAACTCACTTCCAACACGAGGGGTGATATCATCACATTTAGGCAGGCTGACGATGAAACCCTATCTGATGCCTGAGAGAGATATAAAGACTTGTTGAGGAGATATCCCATGCATGGATTCCCAAAATAGACCCAAATGGAGACCTTTTACAATGGACTCAATGCACAAACCAGAATAGTTGTTGGTGCTTCGGCAAATAGTTCATTGCTTTACAAAAACTACACAGAGGTAGTTGGCATCCTTGAGAGGATTTAAATCAATGATTTTGAATATCCCACTGCCAAACTTGGGACCGACACTAAAACTGATGGGAAATTACAAATAGATGAGCTCACATCCATTCACGCTGAAATTTCCAATCTTACTACCATGGTAAGAACCTTGCAAAAGAGTAATGAGGCCCAAGGAGTTAAGGCATTGTCCCCATTCTGTACAATATGTTGAGAGGATCATCACATGGAAGATTGCCCTGCCAACCCTAAGTCGGTAAATTTCGTTGGCAATTTTAATCGTAATTATAATCTGAATTATAATACTTACAATGCAGAATGGAGGCAACACCCAAATTTAGATTGGGGAATCAAGGAGGCAACCAATACAGTTCCCAACGTCAATACAGCGTCAGAACAATGACATGCCAAGGGTCAACCAGAATGTCGTGCCATAGCGGGCACAAAATAGTTATGCAGGGCAAAGGAAAAACCAGGGGAACTTGACGGATTACATGGAGAGGAATGATAAAACTGTCCAGAGTTTGGCAGCATCTATACGAAACTTGGAGGTACAAATTGGACAAATTGCTAGTCCCCTCAACAACAGACCCCAGGGAGCTTTGCCAAGTGATACAGAAGATGCCAGGTGAAACCGCAACGAACAATGCAAAGTTTTAACTCTTCAGAGTGGCAAACAATGTGAGGCTAAGACATCTATCAAGCAGCCAAATAGTTTCCAAGAGGAGAAAGTGTTGGGTCATGCCGGTACACCCTATGACGCAACGAAAAAATTATCCGACGATTACCACCAGAGATCCATGTACGAGGAACGAATCGGGGTGAATAAGAGTGAAGAATTACCTGTTTAAAATCTGGAATTATGAATTTGGAAGAGATAGATATCCAATAATGATTCCACGATGTCGATTCCTAAGCTGCAATGATAACGCTCTGACCTTTACGTAGTTCACCCAATTGAAACGAGCATATAAAACTCTCTAAACTATTTAGAGGATTTTTCCAAAAGCATTAATGATTGTTAGATCTATAATACCTTTATATAGCCTTTAAAATCCTAATTCAATTCATATTAGGATTTCAATATATATATATATATAATCCTAATTTCACTTTAATTAGGATTTAAATATATATATATATATATATTAAATATATAATCTCAATCCAACTTAATTAAGATTTCAATATATATATTAAATATATATAATCTTAATTCAACTTTATTTAGGATTTCAATATATATATATATATATATTAAATATATATAATCCCAATTTAACTTAATTAGGATTTCAATATATATTAATATATATAATTTCAATTCAACTAATTAGGATTTTAATATATATATAATCCCAATTCAACTTTAATTAAGATTTCAATATATATTAATTTAAATCGAATTATATTATTTATATATATTAAAAGAGTCATAATTAAAATAATTATTTTATTTTTATATTCATTTAATAGTTAAATTATATATATATATATCAAATATATATTAATTTAACTAAATCTGTGTACAATAAATGTGTACATATATAATTCGTTTAATATATGCTCATTTCAACCGTGAGTGTGACCCTGTAGGTTCATGTAACGTTAGTAGTAAATATTAGAATATTTCTAATAATACAAACAATGAGTGACATGTAGCAATATGTCATTGTCACCTAAGTTACAAGAAATCATTATTTGACATAACTTTTTTGTGATTAACTCTTTTTCATGTATTACATCCTTTTGTCCTTTATATCTAGATTGGACACAAGTCATGGAACAGTCACACTTGTATAGTTCATATAATATTTCTTGATATCTTGAATAGACTATTATAAACAAATAACTATGATATCTCATATCAACTTATTCGAGCATGGCCATGCATTTCTAGTCTCACTCAATCAAGTAGCCTACGATATTACTCCTATTATGTATGAGGGACAAATCCTATCTTGATCAACCATATCCCACTACATAGATTGTGACATATCCAATATCAGTCTTTATAGTGTAGTCAGTTACGACACATGTTTGACTGTATCAAAATATGCCACTCACGATGTTGAAATATGGTGATCTCAAGTCTGAGGATCATACATGTAGTTATCACTATGAGCAATGTTGTAACTGTCACATAATAATCCAAGAAACATGCTCATAGCGGGTCAGTCCAGTATGTCGTTCTCTAACACATACTTATGTATTGATTTTGACATCTCCATGTCAATGACAACAATTTGTCATCAATCAACTACATATTAGTCTTAATGCATTATTGTTGTCAATTCCCACAATAATACTCGACTAAGGACATTTAAGAATAACCATATTATTCTAAGGACTATTATAATTTAGTTTATTTATGCACATAGAATTATAACTGGAAATAATAATGGCAATGCCTCTTTATGAATAAACAAGGTAAAATAAATGTTATTTACAATCATCTTATGATTGTTCTTTGGGCATACTCTAACAGAAAGGACCAGTAGATGAACCAAAGAAGAAAGAAGCAAATATAAGCGATGCCAGACAACAATCTGATCTCAGACATCAGTCGGATGTCAGCAAAACTTTGGCAAAGCTGGGGGAACCAGCGTATGCTTATCCACCTCCACCATTTCCACAAAGACTACAAAAACATAAGCAGGATCAACAATTTAAGCGCTTCTTGAAAGTCCTTAAACAACTGTAGATCAATCTACCATTGGTGGAAGCTCTCGGACAAATGACCAACTATGTCAAATTCATGAAGGACATCTTGTCCAAAAAGAGGAAGCTGGGTGATTTCAAAACTGTAGTTCTCACTGAGGGATGTAGTGCAATGATACTCAATCTATTGCCGCCAAAGTTGAAAGATCCAGAAAGTTTTACTATTCCCTGTACCATTGGCAACAGATTTATGGGTAAGGAACTGTGTAACTTGGGAGCCAGCATCAATTTGAATCCAATGTCTATTTTCAGAAAGCTTGGTATAGAAGCAAGGCTTACCATGGTGACACTCTAGCTGGCAGACCGATCTTTTGCACATCCTAAGGGTAAGATTGAGGATGTGTTGGTAAAGGTAGAAAAATTCATATTCCAGCTAATTTTATCAATTTAGATTATGAGGCAGATGTTAATATCCCAATTATATTGGGCAGACCATTCCTTGCCACAGGTAGAACTTTGATTGTTGTTCATAAAGGTGAACTTACAATGCCCATGAATGACCAGCATGTTACATTTAATGTGTTTCAAGCTCTTAAGTGTGCAGATGAACCTGAAGAATGCCAAGCTGTAGAGATCATGGAATCTGTCTTTGATGAGGACTTAGCACAGCTTTGCCAGGGCACATATGTTGATGCCATGGAGCAGAATTTTGACATTATGATGGGTGGAGAATTTGAAGAACCGACCTTCCTGGATAAGGTCATAAGTTATTTTGATAAATCTAAGCCACTTGATTTGGGTGGCAGATAGATTGGAGTACCAAAGCCATTTAGTGAAGGGCCATGGAACTTAGAACTAAAATAATTACCAAGTCACCTCAACCATATCTCAGAATCAGACAAGAAAGAAGTAGTAAACCCTAATCACTACTGGGGTGCTAAGTTTAATCAAAGGTTCTCGAGACATACAACAAAAAGATGCTTCAGTTTTCTAAGGTGGTTGTTCAAAGCTACCATGGCAAAATATTCTATTTCATTGTGCAATCAAAAGTTTAACATACCCAAAGGAAAGAAATTCTTCGGCCTTCTACGTTGGTTATTCAAACAAAATATTGTCACAACCTACCACCCACCAACCAACGACCAACGATTGAAAAACTATTTGGTTGGTAATCAGAAGCATGCCAAAGTGGTTACCCTCTTGGCAGAGGTACCGTAACATCATTATCATGGTTTAATTCTTTATAAATATTAGGATTGGGTGTTTTTCTTTTAGCATTTTCTTATTTATTTTTCTTCTTTTTGTTTTAGTTTTTTATTTTCCTTTACTGTGTTGAAAGGTTTTCCTTGAGCATGTACAGATTTAGTGTGCCAAGAATAATGCCAAGGCAGGACTTGGCATGAGACGATGACATATTGAGAGAATTTTGCATGCCAGGCAGAATGCTAGTGCAGAAGCTTGGCATGCGGCATATTGGAATTTTGGAAGAAAATATTTACCCTACATTGATTAAATTCGGCCCATTGAAGAGGGAGATTATTTTTTCTTTGAACTTAACCCTAGCCGCCCAAATTGGATTAAGTTGAATTTTAAATTCAATTTAAACACCTTATCACTCCAATCTCTAAACCTATCCTATCACTTAAAACCTTATCACATCACCCTTATCATTTAACCCCTTATCAAATCAAATCAAATCAAATCATTTTCTTTTCCATCATTATCCCCATTAAATTCGTCTACTTCATTAAACCTCATTAAACACTCAAACTCTTAACTTTCTACCTACCCTAGCCGTTCAAAAAAACAAAACCCTTTCCATCTCTTTCTTTCTTTATCAAGCAAGAAACCAAGATTCATCTTTTCTCTTCTTCTTCCTTTTTCCAAACCGTCTCAAGCTTTCATCTCATTTCAGTGGCTTCCTCATCGACTCGCTTCACAATATTTTTCAACGAGGAGATCTAGAAAAAGTATGAAGAAAATTTTGCTTCAAGATCCTTTTGTTATGAGAAGAACTTCGACTTCAACAGTGACCAAACCGTAGGATTTCCCTCCAATTTCGTGGCTATAGTAGGATGCACAAGTGAGAACTCTTCTGCAAGCAGAATGGGAAGGTTTATGCGAACATTGTTCGTGAGTTCTACGCCCATTTGACCACCAAAGACAATCCGTTCTTGATGATACAAGGTACATACATTCATTTTGATGAAGGTTATATCAATGACATGTTCAAGTTGGGGGATGCTGAGGAGGAACATCTAGAGTATGCCGAGTCAATGACTACTGCTAAGAGAAAGAAGTTGCTGGCAGATTTGTGTGAACCGGGCAGAGCATTGATTGTGTCTTCTAAGAGACATCGAACAGTCAAGAGATTGTCACTAAAATCTTAACTAAAAGGGTGGAACCATTTCTTGAAGGCAAATCTGATGCCAACCACCCACAACGAAACAACGTCAGAGGAACGACTAGCAATACTACACTCAATCGTAGTTGGCCGAAAAATCAATATCGGTCGGCTCATCATCAAGGAGACATAAATGTGTAGGTAAGCCTAATGGCAATTTGTTATTTCCTTTATTGATTTCTAACATTTACTTAAGGCATGGTGTGCCCAAGATTGATTCAGACAAAGACCAAGAAGTTAAGGGCACCGCAATCACGCCGGCCCTATGGAGACAACTCACTGCCACCGAGTCTAAATACAAAGGAAAGGGAAAAGCAACCATGCCAACACCAAAGCCCAAGGTGCCAAAGGCAGAATCTGATGTTCCCATGCCAACTAAGTCGTTGGCATTGCTTTCTGAGATCCATCACCGCCAGGAGATCATGCTCCAAAAATTTAAGAGAGTTGAGGAGCACAATCTCAAGCTCTGGCATTATGTTCATGCTAGGGTCGCTGCCATCAAGGAGACTCTTGAAGGATTGTCCCCGGGTGTCTTGCCAGAATTCCTAGATTTCCTTACCGAGATCTTTGCCAGTGATGAGGCCATGCCAGCCCCAATCAGCTCGTACCCCATTTGATGCCACAGTCCCGTTATCTCTAGTTCAAGTTGAATCTGCTAGTACTGAATCCCCAATTGAATCAAAGGAAACCAATGCCAAGTCTACCAAAGCTAAGTCTACTACAAAGCCTACCACAACACCTGTTGAACCTGCTCAGTCCGATGTCATCGCTACTCCTACCACGTCAGAACTTGCCAAGATTATGGAGGAAGTTCTCCGAGATGTTGGAGCTTCCATTGCCACCTCAAAGCCAAGCATGAAAGGAAGGAAAAGAATGGCCCCAGATCGTGGGACCTTTGTGAAGAGAAAGACATGCGTCACACGAAAAGAAGTCTCCGAAGGGGAGTTCTATTCTTCCTAAACTCCTTTGCATTTCATTTTATTACATTCACATATTCATGCATTTTATTTTTTCTATTAATTGTATATATGTGTTGTTTTCATGCATTGAGGACAATGCACATCTTTGGTTTAGGGTGTGCGTTGCCTCACATTTATGCCATGCATTCATGTTTTCATTTATGTTGTCGTGTCATGCATGTCATATAGATTAGTTTCATACTGAACCACTAAAAAAGAAAATTTTGCCTTGATATAATTTTGAAGAATGTTACCACTTTATTTGGCAAGTTTAATTTGATCTAGATTAGTCTGTCCGATGAAGAAATTTTAAATCTTTAGTCGCCTATGCCAGCAGAATAGTAATGCTAGGTCTACTTATCAATTGATCTCTAGTTTAGGGAATTGAACTTTCACTTAACATGTAGTGTGCATCTAGTTCCCAAACAAACTTAGAACTGTTGAAACTAAGCTCATAATAAAAAAAAGAAAAAAACCAGTGTTAGGATAAAAAAGGAAGAATAAGGCAACAATGTTTTGCCAAGGCAAGAAAAAGAAAATAGAACTCTCCTCTGCCTAGAGATAATAAGTTACTTGAAGCTTCGTGGTTTTCTCTCTCTTAGTTCTCAAGTCCAAAAATTTAAGGTATGAGTTGAAGAGTAAAAGCCTAGTAATGTCTGGATTAACGTGGGGTTCGTGGTATGATCCCTCTTATTTCTCATGCCAAACAGTGTTACAAAGCAAGCTTAAATTATTGCTAATAGAAACCCTTGGCAGGAATAAAACAAAAATAAAAATTCTGAGTTTAGGTAGTAAATTGGACTAAGGGGGTGAAAGGATACTTGATGCATATTACCTACAAATTGTGCACTCTTCATGCTCTTAGACTAGAGTTATATTATTGCGCTTGAATCTACTACCTGCTTGGCATTACTGCACTAAGATACATGAGGACATAAATAGAGCCAAATTCTGCTTGCCAACACTTGTTGGCATTCCAACCAAAATTTTGTTGAGGTACTATTTTCACAATTTTTGTTTTTATTTTTACTTGCATTACTTGAGGACAAGCAATGAACTAGGTTTGTGGGAGTGTTACCTCCTCAAAAGTATTGTTTTTATGCCTATTTTACAATGTCTTTGCTTGCTTTTGAGTAAATTTAGTTGCATCTAGTTGTTAAAATCATGCATTTACATAAGGAGTTAGGATTTGTGTCTATGCCAGTGAGAAGGGTTGTTTTCTTGGCAATATTGTAGGCTTGGCGTAGCAGTTGGCAGCGCAGGAAGGAATGCTAGAAAGAATGCCAAGATGCTATTGGCACAGATGGACCAAATAATGCCAAAGCTCCAGTTGGTAGAGAAGAGGAATTTGATGCCATGCCAAGTAGCTGTTAAACCTGAAAAAAATAGGACCAGATCAGGCTGTGAGAAAAATAACAATTGGATCAAACTCCAAAAAAATAGCAGAAAAATAGTGCCAAGCTTGGTTGGCGAAGCAGTGATGGTAAATGACGTCAGCCCTAACCTGATCAGCTCATGTTCAAACTTTGGATAAGATGATCACATCCCTTATCCCTTGAGCATTCAAAATTCAAAGTCAATAGCTTATCCTAGGTCTTCCTTGCACGTCTATTTATAGAACGGTCAAGCAAGCAATTAGGGAGGATTTTTAGAGAGATTTTTTTGGGTGGAGTGATCGACGACTGACTGCACCAAGGAGACGTGGTTCGACCAGCTTGACCAGCTCATATTCAAATTTTGAATCTACTCGTTAAACGATGCGAAGGCATTATATTATTAAAGGCTGTCATGGCATGAATAGCGTGAAAATCGGGCATCCCTTGCCAACGCTCATCATTCATTTTAAGCATTCTCCTTGGCAATGTTGTTTTATTTTTATTTCTTTTCTCTTAAACTGTTTTCAAAACCAATTTCAATTCAAACAACACTATTCCTTTGACAAGTAAACAAGCAAGGCAATCAAACTCTTGGTCAATCCTTGTGAGATCGATACTGAGCTTACTACTGTATTACTTGTCGACCGTGTATACTTGCATGCAAAATACTAAATCTTGGCATTGTTTTATACATTTTCTACCCATTTTGCCAAGCACTCTCACAGTCGAACAAGAGTATTTTTCAAAACTATTTAAAATTTTATTTTGATTTTGTTATATCAAAAAGGAGGAGATTGTAAAACCTATAATTGATTTTGATATAAAAAATTGTTTAAGGACCAAATTATAAAAGTAAATAATTTTTTAAGTACTCAAAATCTCACAAAAATGACAAGGATTTGAACCTAAAATTGTTTCTAAGTCAAAAACTTAAAACCCTAAAAATTTTCTAAGTGTTTCATCTGGGTTTGTGTTCTTAGTTACGAGTATCGATACGGCCTTCACCGTATCGATACGGGGTGTTGAGATTTTCAAATCTTTGTATTTAATTTTTTTTACTGTTGCCTTGTCAGTTATTAGAACCACCAAACTTTGAAAATTGGTTAACCCGTATCAATACGCCCATTAGGCGTACCGATGCATTTTTCACTAGACTTTTTCCTTAGATTCTAGTGAGCTAAAACCATACCAATACAACTATACCGTATTGATACGCCCCTACTTTTACACTATATATGTTTCGATATGCTCTAAAGCGTATTGATACGCCTCTATATAACGACTCTTTCTTCTTTTGACAGGTACCGATACGGCTTTTCGTGTACTGATACGGTTGGTAACCAAACAACATTTATTGCGGGAAAAATGGTCTCCAAAGGCTCTGTTGATGACCTCAACCACCCAAATGGTTAGAAATCAATAAGAGGGTATAAAATCAAGTCTCCAAAGCTGCAACAACAACTATTGAACATCCATTGAACAACTATCAAACATTCAAGCAAAAATCCAACCCTTTAAGCTTTTAGAGTCATATCTTGTACCCAACTTGTGTATTCTAAATTGTAATCATTTTTTTCAAGTTTGGGGTTTGTGTGAATATGTATTTGGACAAGCATATCACCTTTGAGAGGAATTTTTAGTTTGCTATCCACTTATTGTAAAATAGTGAACCTTGATCAAGCTTTGGGTAGAAAGCTTTGATCGATTGTAACGGTTACCTCCTTAGCCTAGAAAAGGGGAAGAATTCTTAGTGAACTGTGTTGAAATCCTTAGTGGGAAGCTAAGGTAGTGGATGTAGAGCTTGTTAGAAGCTTGAACCACTATAAATCTATTGTCCATTATTTTTTTCTTTTTGCTTTGCTTCCCTTCAAATTTTTATTTGTCAATTCACCCCCTCTTGGTCTTTCATCATTGATTGATTATCCCAACACGAGGTCACATAGCCTATCGAGTTACTTGAGCTCACACATCCCATTGAGTTAATACCTTCATAAGCTATTATCCAAAGCATCCACACAGTATATATAAATACATCCATACATCATCTACAGAAATGACCAACAAAGCCATACTTTACTCATGCCCACACAACCGTCGGGTTACCTATGCTCACACAGTCGTCGGGTTAAAAGGACCGTATTTGGATCACTATAGCCACAGATACATCCTAGATATACTTGGATCACATTAGCCACAAGTATTCTTTACCTGAGGTCACTCAGTCTATCGAGTTAATTACCTTATCTAGATCACCATAGTCACAGATAGGTTTCTAACCGACCCAGATCACTCAGCTTGTGGGTATGTCAAATATACTTGTTCACTTAGTCCAAAGTATACATCCCCTTATATAAGTACCATAGTACTGACTCTAGGACATCTGGATTCCTTTTCAACAATCATAAGATAAGGTATGCTCTTCGAGCATCCATGCACCTCACCAAGAGGTAAGTGGCACCAAGCCAAGCTATCAAACAAATGCCTCAAGGCATGACACTAACCATCATGGTTATTTCAATACATCACTTACCAAGCTATTACAAGTTACACCCCCTCTATGATGGTTAAATCTCGGTTTCTCAGTTTTACCATTCATTCCACTACCTTAGAAGATCTTTGGACCATAGTCCTCGAATTATCAACCCCTCGAACTCAATTTCAACATTTTCGGGCAGATTGCCCAGTTGGTACCAATACCCACTCAAACATATCGATACTCGAATTTTCATGCGTAAGGGGTTTGACCAACACCTCTTAGCGGTACACAGCCTCATGTAACGATACTCCTTTGATACTGATATGCTCCCAAGCGTACTGGTACACTTTTGTGCTACTATAATTTAAATAGAACAGGGGGTACCGATACGGCTCGAGCCTGTACTGATACTCTCTTTAAATTTTGCTTTTGTTCATCATATAGAACACATGGTATTAGTACGAGTTCCTCGTGTACCGACACTGAAGCCCATAACTGGCTTTCAAGGCTTAAGAAATCACTTCCCAAGCCCTATAAACGTAATCTTTAACCCCTTAACCCAACCTACATCTTATGGGAGTTGTTTAGGGTGGTTTACTACCATTTTTACACATTATTTACAACTAATCTAGGTTTCACCATTAATAAGGCTTAAAGCTACCAAACACCCAATTTTAATAATCATAAACTTTAACATCAAGCAAAATAATCACTTTATGATCTTCAAGAAGAGTAGGAGTCAGAGATGTACTGACTTAGCTAAAGATCCCAGATTTAAGCTTACCTACAACTTTCCTCAAGCTTGGAAAGACCCTCTAAACCTTTTCACATTACATACAAACAAGATATTCAAACCAAAGCTTCGACTATTATTATACAGAAGATTGACTACAAAAATACAACCTTAAAACCAAAGGAAAGCTTCTTACAAGCCTTGAACCCAAAAAACCCATAAATGACAAACTCACATCTTTAAGAAAACAAGACCACTTCCATGAAGCTCTTGGAATGATGGTTAATTTCTTCTTCACTCATGGATCCTAAAATGGAACTTAGCTAGGTGAAGATTTGATCTTTGGTATAGAAACTCAAGCTTTGAGAAGGAGAAAATGGTGTAGAAGAAAAGAAAGGAAAAGATGAAGGGAAATGAGTGACCTCACCTTGTCCTCCTATTCCCACGTATAAAACAAATGCCATAAAGGGTGATCAACACTTTATTTTAAAATGGGGTCAAATTACAACATAAACGCCCAAGGTTTTCCCCCTTTTCAAAAAGGTCACCTACCAAGCTCAAACAAACCAATCCTCATTCAAACAAGCCCAAACTTGGCCCAAAGGATCCAACGGTCCAACCCAACACGTAGGTCCATGATGAGACCTTAAAATAGTCTTATTTTAGTATCTATAGTACAGACATTTGCAGTGTTTATTAAGTGTTCTATTGACATTTGTAAGTTTTTATTTATTTCATATTTTGTGGTTTGTATTCTAAATATGTTGCGATTTTAGTACTTTTATTATGTTTTCAGTTATTTTTTATAAAGTGTATTTTGTGATAATTGTAGGTTTAGATATGTTGATGTTGGTGATTGCATTTATTAAACAAATGAAGCTAAATCCAAAGATAATCTACGGTGAAAGGAGTGGGGAAAATGCTTAAATTGAGAAAAATAGACTTCGTACTAAATTTCTACACTCAATATGTTGCACGATTTTGACTATAACTTGAGCTCCAGAAATCAAAAATTGGCACATGAGATACCATTGTAAAGATTATTGAGTCTACTATATTTTCAAATTAATGGGGAAGCCAAAACAAATCTGGAAATGTCCATAAAAATATTGAAACCAGAATCTTACAAGTGGTGACAACATGATGACAACTTTTGACATTTTAAGGATGTCATCATATATAGAAAGACTTTTTAAGTGAAGAAAATGGCTGAAAATTCACTCTCTATTGTCATCTAGCATCACAAATTTTCCATAAATAGGCTTTAGTTTTTCCTTGTAAATCATCTTGGTAGCTTTGTTGTAGCTTTGTATTTGAAATCAATATCACTTTTCTTTCTTTTATCTTTTAATTTTCTTTTTCATCTTTATATTTTCTTTCTTATGTTTGGTTTTTGTAAACCAAATTTTATTTTCTTTATGGTTATTGAAGTCTTTCTAAGTCAAATTTTATTTTCTTTATAGTTATTTTATTTATTGATTATAACAGTCATATTATTTTATTTGTAGATTATAATAATCAGATTACTTTGATGTAACTGAAAAATTAACATCAGTTGTATATTTAATGATAAAGTGACTTAAAGGTTCCAATCGATAAACAAAGGTGACTTGATGGTGATTTTTTACCTATGATGTAATTTAGGGAAAAGGTGCAAATTGGGGGCGGATAATCAAAAGTAAAACAAGGGTGAAAATTGGACGGATAATCAAAGTAAAAAAAAAAAAAAGGTGCAAATTGGGGTGGATAATCAAAGTCGAACAGCATGGATTCCTCGAACAACACATTTTGTATTTGGAGTCGATAAAAGAAGTGTTTAACATATACATAGTTGAAAAGCCAATGAAGTATTTGCACATTAATCTTCTTGTGTGATACAATGTTTGGCTAGTAAACTAATGAACTTTTCGGTGTCAATAATAATTTATGTGACAACCCCCTATTTATATTTGATAATCAAGGCAGGTTAGGGTAGGTGAACATCATTAAAAAACTAAATTATAACACATTATTATATTATGACTAAATTTATAATTTGTTTATCATATTTTTAAAAGTTAAAATTTAGTCAATTTATTTATCAATTGTAACAATCAGATCACTCTTTGTTAAGTGTGTAACAAATATTAACAATCGGTAAACTATGTGACTAAAATATAAACTTACTCACAATTGAGTGGTTAAAATGTGATTGGTACAATCAATAAAGAGAATGACCAAATCTTAACATTTTAAAATGCGATGATCTAATTGTAAATTACTTGCAATGCAATAGCTGTAGTGTAATTTACTCTAGAAAAGAGTCTCACGTCTCTCGTTCCCAATGGTGTATATAAAGGATTAATATTTGATACAATATTTGTGTGTAATTAACTAATTAAATATCAACACATTATATAATTTTAAAATTAAACTCATTTAAAATTATTCTTTATAATATATTAATATATCAATCAATAATGGTCCATCGGTGTAATATATATATATATGAAGAATAGTGCATCAAATATTCATCTATTTATAATATATATACATATATATTTTGAAGTAAATGATAGGCTAATTTACAATGTATACTACCAATCTTAGTTTCTTGCGCGACTTAAAACAATTCTCGATGGCTTCGGTTTTAAATGTGGTGTGACAATACTAAAACTATAGGAATTCAATGAGTGGTTTTAGTGGAGAAAAGAATGATGTTTATTCTAAAATATCTAGGTTCCAGCACGTATGTATATGCATTGCCAAATGATTAAAAAAATATGACCGTGTACTATCGTATAATCGTACCAATATATTTAAAAAAAGCCAAAACAATTAAATTAGGTTTAGGCAATTAGACCCTTTTGTCATTTTGTATAATAGGTGTTTTGTAAGCGCAGTATATATTATACGGGTTCACTGTAAACGCCAATTCAACGATGAAAGTTCATTAAAGTTTCCTCCTTTGTTTTGAGGAGAGCTAAGAGATCGGTGGGATCACGCCACTTTTAATATTTTTTAAATTAAAGATTTTAAGTTAAAATAACGAAAAAGTTACATTTTTATTCATTAAAAATATATTATATATATTTTTAATATAATAAATTTAAATATTTTAAATGACCTCTCGATAAGAATTTCGCCATTAGTTTTATTCTCAATGCTCAAGTTATTCTTATTCCTACATGAACAAAGATTAAAAAAAAAAAGAAGAAGCAAACGTAACAAATTTATAAAGATGGAGAATTTTCTTTAGAAAAAAATAAGACAATTCCAAACAAATCCCAGGAACAGACTTAACATGTTTATACTTATCAACAAAATTTAATTTTATGAAAAGAATTAGCAATTTGACATTATTCTTTATGACATGTAAAAAACATGTCAAGTGAAAAACGTTGAATTATCCAAAAAAAATAGAGGTTGAACCCATTGAACGGTAAAAGATGAAATATTTATCACAAATAATTTAAGTTCGAGTAGTATAATCTATTAGTGTGCGTTATTTTTGTTTATTTGTAATAGCGAAGGTTCTTTTAAATGAATAAAAGTCACAATTTATCCGCGCAAAAAAAACGTTGAATTATATTTTTCTTGTCAAATATAAATTACCCTAAATAATACTCATTTTATGGTATGATATATTTTCAGACGTTCGGTCATTTACCAATGCTCTATATAAGAAACGTTGCTTGTAAGACTGGCCAAGTATTCAATTAACCTAGATTTTCGGGTTTTACAACTTTCTAAATATTCTAAAAAGGAAGAACCCGCCCGAGATGAACTGAGTTTTGAATGTTCTCATTTGAAGCGATCCAAGAATACAGTTGTACTTATACGAGGTTGGTTCATGGATATTACCAGTCAGCCAAGGTTTATTAATCTTAAAACACACACTAATACAAATTACAGTGCTAAGTTTATCACTTTTTAAATAAAAAAAAGCCTTTCTAGCTAGCTGTGTATACGTCTTTTTCTATTGTTTCAATGAATCACAACTATAAATACCTTTGCAAAACCTCACAAACTCTCACAAAGAAGAAAAAACAACAAAAAGATGAAGCTCTTATTTGCAACTTCCTTGTTTGTGCTCCTGTTCTTCACCTCATCATTTGCCAAACCCAGACCACTTGCCCCTGCCACCGTCCCTCCACCGTCTCCTAGACCTGGTAATGTTCTCTCTTTTTTTTTTCATTCATGCAGATCTTTCTTTTG